>CM053599.1:75222124-75271014 GCA_028646575.1 Pseudocheirus occidentalis
AGATATGAACTCTGCTACCATACAGGTTTCTTTCTGTCTGCACACTAAGTCTAGCCAGAGTTTTCAGGATAAGATCCCCACAAATTTTTGGAAAACCGAACCTTGTCCCTTTCAGATTCAAGGATACTTACAAAGTCCTATGGTGCAGCATCAGAGAAGAAAGATAAAAACTGCCTTAGTAATTAGCCATTCCCTCCAGTCTATACCCAGTTCCCAGATCTAGGAAGCGACACACCTCCCATCTGGATCCTGCCCAGTTAAAAATCAAGAACTTTGCCTTGTTTGGCAACAACTGTCCTGCACCCAAGTGAGTAGCCTGACTCTGTGGACTGGGTCTCTTCCTTGGAACTGCTAGAGATGAAAGGAAAAAGGGAAAATCCCCCAGCTAAAATGAAGCTTTGACAAGAAGGGTCTGCCTAGAATCTCTGCCCTTTCCTACCTACTTTCCACATAGCTGCCAAAGTGATTTTTCTAAAGCACGGGCCTGACCACGTCACTTCGCTACTTAACCAACCTCTCTGGCTCCCTGTTGCCTCTGGGGTCAAATACCACCCCTTCTGTTTGGCTTTTAAAGCTCTCCATACTCTGACTCCTTCCTGTCTTTCCAGTCTTTGTACACATCGCTCCCCTCTATACACTTATGGGCAGGCTGACCTCCTTGCTGTCCCTCCTACACAATCCTATGTCTCTTTTTCTCCCCTCCCTGGAATGTTCTCCCTCTTGACATGTCTTCAAATCTTTGATTTCCTTTAAGATTCAGGTCAAATAAAAAAAAAAAGATTCAAGTCAAATGACACCTTCCACAAAAGATCTTTTCTCATTCTTTGACATCCTAGTGCCTTCCCCTGTCAGTCAACCAATAAAAATTTGTTAAGCACCAACTACCTGTGAATCACTGTGCTAAGGGATGAGAATTTAAAGAAAAAGAAAAAGAAAGACAGTCTCTGCCCTTAAAGAACTTGCAGTCTAATGGGGGAAGGTGACACACAAAAAGAAGCTATAAAAGGGATAGGGTAGGGGAGAATGATACTGAAGTCCTCAGAGGAGTGTTGCTTAGTAGGAAATGAATAGATGGCTGCCCTAGGAGCCCTTCCTACATGCAGGTTCTGGGAGGAGCTCTCTATCTCTGCTCTTTCCAGTCAGAGGGAGGGGACCCAGGCGCAGGGGCACCAATAAGGTGTGAATTCCAGAGCTGAAGTGATCTTGTAGGATAATGAAGTTGCTGGTGCATGATGGCAGTCTAGAGGAGGGCAGCTGGGTGGGAAATGAAGACTTAAGGTCAGCTTCTGTTACTCTATTGTTTGGTCATTTCAGTTAGAGTTTTCTTGGTGGAGATATTGGAGTGGTTTGCTGTTTCCTTCTCCAGTTCATTTTACAGGTGAGGAAACTGAAGCAAACAGGGTTAAGTGACTTGCCCAGGGTCACCAGCAAGTACATGTCTAAGGCCAGATTTGAAGTCCGAAAGATGAATCTTCCTGACTCTAGGTCCAGTGCTCTGTCCACTGTGCCACCCCTAGCTGCCCCTATTACCTCATTACTGCCCATCAAGGTACATACATGTTGGCTATCCCCACTATAATGTAAATTCCTTGAAAGGAGGTAATTATTATTATTATTTTGCATCCTAGGTCTTAGCACAGCACCTGACACTTAGTAAGCAATTGGTAAATGCTAGTTGACAGTTTGGTTAACTAGTAATCAATAGATTTGAGGACTATTGTTTTATGCCATAGTGCGACATTTCATGAAGCTAAACTCCTCTAGTCCTTTATTATTATTATTTCCTTTGAGATTTTTACCTTTTGTTTCTCCAGATGAATTTTTGTTATTATTTTGTCTAATTCTATAAAGTAAATCCTTGGTAGTTTGATTGTTATGACACTAAACTTGTAAATTAGTTGAAGTACCATATGTTTTTTAATCATATTGTCATAGGCCAAACATTAACATTGAATATTTCTCCAATTAAATATGTGTGTGTATTTATGTTTGTGGTTATATTCATAAGTATTGAGTGTATTAGCAAGATACAGTGGAAAGCAAATGAGAATCAGATGATTTGGGTTCAAATTCTGACTCAGTCACTGAGCAGTTATATGACCTTGATCAAATCATTTAACCTTTTAGGGCCTCAGTTCCTTCATTTGTAAAATGAAGGGGGTTGGACTAGATGACCTCTACAATTCTTTACAGATCTAAATCTATGATCCTCTGACTGATTCTGAAATTTTATGGATTTTGTAGTTATGTTTAATGAAATTTTTCTTTCTAGCTCCTTCTGCTGGATTTTGTTAATATACAGAAAGAATAATGAATTTTGCAATTTATTTTATATAATGGTACTTTACTGGTTATTAACTATTATGATTATGTTTCCATTGACTCCTTAGGACTGGCTAAGTAAACAATCATTTAATCTGCCAAAAAAGATATGACAGCCTCTTTTTTGCCTATGCTTTCTCCTTCAATTTATTTTTTTTTCTCATGCTATTGCTGTAGCTAACATTTCAATTGCAATAATGACCTTCTTTAATTTTGATCTTACTGGAAAGGTTTCTAGCATATCCCCATTTTGCAAATATTAAATCTTGGTTTCAGAGAGATGCTATTTGTCATATTAAGTGAAAGATCTATTCTTCCTTTGTCATATATGCATTCCTGACATACATTTGACCCGGTCAGATTGTATAGTCATTTGAATATTCCCTACTTGGCAAAGACTTAAGGGGCTCCATGGTGGAAGACAGACAAAAGGCTCTAGGGCTGGAGGAATTCAGGGTACAAGTAGACCATGAAATACCTTTCTCATTTTCCTCTCTTTCATTCTCCATATAAGGTTGGATTTGTGTAAATCTAGGGGTGAATACAGGTTTCAACACTCTCTCTTCTGTTCTTTATCTCTCTAGTTTGTAACCTTGGCTGGTTTAAAATATGTAGGTGTGGGAGCTGGAGGGAAGCCTTATTGTTATCACATCCAACACATTGGCAAAGATGGATTCAGTCAAAGGGCTGCACTTGAGGACCTAGAGGGCCAAATGTGGCCTTGGGGCCACAGGTTCCCTATTCCTGAGCTAGGTGGTATAATGGATAGAGCACTGAGTCTGGAGTCAGGAAGAACTGAGTTCAAATCCAGCTTCAGACATTTACTGTGTGACCCTGGGCAAGTCACTTAACTTCTGTTTGCCTTAATCTAGTGGAGAAGGAAATGGCAAATCACTCCAGTACCTTTGCCAAAAATACCTCATGGATGGTATTAGCATGCTTTGTTCCATGGGATCTCAAAGAGTCAGACACAATTGAACAACCACCTCTACAACGTCATAAGAGCCAGAAAAATACTCTCTGCACAATGACTACAATAATATAAACAAAAAATAAAACTAAATTGAATCTCAGTGCTGTATACTTGGAATGATCCTGGAGAAAATATGAGGGAATGTCCATTCCTCTTTTATTGCAAAGGAATGAATTCAGAATGTGAGCATTGCTTCCAGCTAAAGTCACTGTGTCTGTTTTGCTTGTTTGCCATTGGGACAAGGGGAAAGCTAACAGTGAGTGGGTGGGGGTATATCCAGAGACTGAATCACTTAAAGACAAAAGGCTCTGCAAGATGGGAAATTAGGTACGGAAAGAAGGAAAGAGGAAGGAATGTTTTAGCCTTATTAAGGTGACCCTTTGTCTGTTCTGGGCTTGTTGAAAGCGTCTCAAACTATATTCCTTTCCTGTTGTTGCAAGGGACTGAAAAAGAAGGATGAGGGAGAGAGAAAACCAGATGGAGAGACAAAAATCAGACATAGAGACAAAGAACACCGAGAAACAATGGCAATCAGCCTTTGCGGACACACCTAAGATTGTACTGGAAAAACATTGCCATCTGGTGGCTTTGATGTGGAACCCAAGGGACAATTGACAATTGCTGGCTGCCTTCTCAAATAAACTTGCATGGACCTGCCTACCTCTCCATCTCTTCTCAGCCTTCCTTTCCCCTTCCTATACCTCATAGTCTAATGACATCCCCTTGGGCAGCCTGAGCAAAGCTGAACAGCTGGGAATGTACCAGGTGTATGACTTGAGGCATGACTGCAAAATTACAGAGCTCTAGTACCATAGGTGTCAGAACTTGAAGAGATGGTTCCCATGTTCACTTCCATGGGCATGAGGAGGTAGAATATAAAAAGGAATTGCTTCAAGAATTTAATCAGTTTGGGTCTACGTAATCCTTTCCACCACTTAGTAGTTGGTTTCATGAATCAATCAATACACTCAAATGTTCAAATGCGTCTGTGATTTCATCAATCTGGAGGAAGGAAGAAAACAAGCATTTGTGTGCCAGGCACTGTGTTAAGTGCTTTACAAATATTATCTCATTTTATTTATTTATCATTTGTTCTTCATAGATAGCTGTCAGACACAGAATGTTTCTTATCATCATATGGCAACACCAGTAAAATGTTTCTTACAAGCTTGGGGTCAGAAAGCAATCCAGCCCACACACACTCTTAATCCTGTCCAACCCTGGGTCCACCAACTCAGTGTCTATTTGCACTATTCCCTCTCAGATATGTAATGTTGGACAAACATACAAATGTATGTTAAATATGGGCAACAGACATTCTTCATCCATTTGGTCTTTTCCATGTGGAAAGACAGGCTAAACTTCTTTGGGGAAAAAAAAAAACAACTGGTAGGGGTTGGACATGTTGAGCACTAAATAATACCACAAGGAATAAAATAGATTATATTTTGATAGACCTGAGCCAGTTGTTTACATATAGTCAGACTATTGTCTCATCAGAGCTAAGAGCAGAATTGAATTTAAAAAATAAGAAAGAATAAAGAAAAAAAGTTTAGTAGAAAATAAGAATTTAATAAAACATGTAATATAAAACAAAATTTAATTCTAAATTATTTAAACAAGTATTTGAAAATAAAAATGGGGAAATGGACAACAGAAATAACATCAACATTGACTACTAATTTCATTCAGAAGTTTAACCAATATAAATTAATTGCCACAACAAAGAGGATAAAAGAGGCCAAGAGGGGCCTTAGTTAGCAAACATCTGACTTTTTTGCTAAATGGAAAGAGATTGCTGCCAAAAGTAAAACCAGGCTAGAATATAAATCATTTGTAAAAAGATGAGTATGAAGGATAATGAACAATTATGAGCAATATGTTGTCTCATAAAGCAGAGAGAGGGCAAAACTAGTTTAAAGAAAGCTTAACAAGATGTCCAGCTAAGCAAAATCTTCCTAAAGACATTTGAGGATAAAAATTAAAGGAAGACTACAAACCAAAGCAAATATAAAAGACTGGCAAAAAGTATTTTACAAATATTGTTTCCTCCATCTGGGACAGTAGAACCATCACACTTAGACGTTATGATTCCAAAAGTATTTTTAGAGGATTTGGAAATTTCTGTAAAGAGAAGAAAGCTGAAAAAGCAGCCAATATGGATCAAATATATTCAGAGAGTAGATTTGTACTGGAGGTGATAACAATTATGAATTGCTCTTACAATGATGATAATAATTATAATTCCCTAGTGTCCAGCCTGCTGATAATGGGCCTCCTCACATTTAGATAGGGTCGTTTTTGCAGAATAGACGTAAAGTCCATCACTCAGCTTTTACTCATAGGTCAACGGGATTTAAAACTAGAAAAGACCTTGCTGTTTAGTTACTTTTCAGTTGCATCTGACTCAGGTCAGATTTGAACTCAGGAAAATGAATCTTGCTGACTCCAGGACCAGAAGTCTATCCATTAGCTGCCCTCAGAAAGGACCTAAAAGTAGTCTAACACCTTCTTTGTCTCACTGAGAAGGAAGCAGAGGTTGAGAGGAGCAGCGACTTGGCCACTCGATGGTCATGCAGTTAGAAAATGGTGTAATTGTAATCTGAACATTCATTTTTTGACTCTGTTACTCAGGGGCCCATAAGTGAAGGTTTTCTATCATGGCAGAACCTGTCAGAGTATATGTTCTACTGACAAAGGTTTGGAGAACGCCAGGTAACTGCCATGCCAAGATGAAGTAGTGTTACACCAGGGTAGGAATTCAGAGGTGGTTTTACAATATCTATAAAAGCCTCTAATTCTCTGTTCTACTTGACCAAAAATTCACAGAAAGTTACCAGGGGCATTAAATGGTCCCATGGCTGGACAGAACAATTCTGTTCAAATCTGGAAGAGCTTCAAGGGCACACTCTTCAAACCAGGGTAAAGCCTTGGTCCTTTGTCATAGATGGAAAAAGGTAGCTCAGAGCCCAGTAGATAAACAATAGTTCTGATCTCTGTGGCCCTTCAAGATTTACGAAGTGCTTTCCCCACAACAACCTTGTGAGGGAAGGAGTATAAGTATTATTACTTCCATTTTACAGATGAGAAAACAGACCCAGAGAAGGATGAAGTAACTTGCCTAAGCTTACACAGTGACTAGTAAGTTACAGAGGCAGGTCTCCTGATGTTGATTGATGGGCGATACAATTATTAATTGTTATCACAAAGAAAACACTCATCCTCTGGAGTCTGACTCTCTGGTATGAGACATCACACTTAGCTAGGCTACTTTTGGAGAACAGACATAAAGTCTATTATTTGGCCTTTACTCATAAGATCATAGGACTTAGGTGCTAATCTGACTCTTCCCACTGTACTCCCAACAGCTTACCACCTGTGCCAGGCCCAGAGGAGTCAAGTACAGAATGCTGATGGAGTAGCTGAACTTGGAACATTAAGCTGGAAAGTACTCTGTCAATGATCAAGACCAACACCTTCATCTTATGGTCAGGGAAGGCAGGCCCAGAGAAGATTGGTGCTTTGGTCAAGGTTAAACAGTGAGTTCGTAGAAGAGTTAAGATTAAGCAACATTGCTCCATTTCAGGAAAACCTGGAATGAAGTTTCTAGTTGTGGAGTCTTGGCCCAAGTTCATTTGAGACTCTCAGCCCTCTAGATGGACTGTACCCACAAAGAACGTTTCTTTCTTTGGAAAAAGAAAACAGGTTAGAGTTGAGGTTGTACCTTGTGTGAACTTTTTTCCTTCCTTCTTTCCACCACCCCTACTCAATTAGAAATAAAGTCACAGCAAGAGAACAGCCTGGGTTGGAATAGGGCCTGCCTTTCCTACAGTCTTGTCCTTGAAAGCAGCTCTTTCCCTAACAGAGCACAAAACTATGAAGTCAGAGACCTAGGTAGGTTTCATCTTCCTCATCCATAAAATAACCAGGTTAGATTAGATTAGGGGCTCAACCTTTTTGCTTAACAAGGAACCCTTGTCAATCTGGTGGAGCTAATGGACCCCTTCTTGGAATCATGTTTTTTGTTTTTGTTTTGCTTTTTGGAGGGAGGGAAGGCAGGGCAATTAGGGTTAAGTGACTTGCCCAAGGTGACACAGCTAGTTAAGTGTTAAGTGTCTGAGGCCAGATTTGGACTCAGGTCCTCCTGACTCAAGGGCTGGTGCTCTATTCACTGAGCTACCTAGCTGCCCTTGGAATCATGTTTTTAAATACATGAATAAAATACAGGGGATTACAAAGGAAACCAATTACATTGATACAGTTATCAAAATACTAAATGTTCATGGACTAAGAAGCTAAGACCCTCTGTACTAGATAAACTGTAACAGTCTTTCCAACTCTAAAGTCTATAACGCTGAGTTACTTTCCTCCATGTTAAATCCACAGGGTTAATCTATGAGGTATCCACAGATACCTCGAAGGCACACTAAAGATAATGAATCATACTGTTCCCCCCCAAAGCAAGAGACCAACAAAGGACCTCAGTAGTACTGTATCCCTTCTCCCTAACCACTTTTGGTCCCAAGTCCTGAATTCAGTTGCTGGAGATTCATTTGAGGATCACAGATTGAGAGTTAGAAGGGACTCTCAAAGGAATCTAGTCGAACTCCCTCATTTAACAGATGACAGTCCAGAGAGGAAAGATAATGAGTTCAGATTTGGACATGTTGAGTCTGAGATGTCTACTAGACATCCAGTTTGAGATGTCCAATAGGAAGTGATGTGAAATTGGAGGTTGGGAGGGAAGTTAGGGCTGGATAAATAGATCTAAGAATCCTATGCAAAGAAATCATAATTGGACCTAATGGAAACTGAGATCACCAAACAATATAATATAGAGAAAGTATAGAAGAGGGCTCAGGGCAGAAACTTATTAGACATCCATAGCCAGTGAGTTTGAGCTAAAGGAACAGCGAACAGAAGGAGCAGGGATGAGAAGAACCAAGAAAGAGTGATGTCATGATAACCTAGAGAGGATAGATTATCCAGGGGAAGACATAATCAAAGGTTACAGAGATGCCAAGAATGAGGATCAAAGAGACCACTCAATTTGGCAACTAAGAGACCATTGATAACTTCAGATCCCAATTTCAGTTGAATAATGAGATATGAAGTCACCGTAGAGGGAGAAGTGGAGAAACCAACTGTAGATGGCCTCTGAGTTTGGCTATGAAAGGGAGCCAAGATGTATGGTTTCTTGATTTTCTTCAGGAGTATACAGATAGGGGTAAAGGCAACAGATGGTAATCAAAGGCTGAGACTTGACAAGGCACAATCTGAGATAGGGCAAGGGGACAAGGCACTTGAGGGTAGAAGCAATCTTCTAGAGCTGAATTTGTTCACCAAGGGGTTGAGAAAGGGAAGGGAGGAGAGTATAGCCAGTGCAGAGGTGATGGCCTGGGAGACAACTTAGGAGTAGAGGATCAGAGGTAACTATGAAGATGAATAGGGATAGGAATCAGATGGGAGGAGAGATGGAATGATAAAAGATTATAATCTGATGAAGTCATTTCAGCATTCATGAACATGGAACGCTTATGGGTAATGGCAAGATCAAGGGCATGGCCATCTCTGTGAGGCAGGGTATAGGAGTAGGTCTTGGGAATTAAAGATTCAAGAACTTGGAAGTAAAGTTATTTGAGGGAGTTTCAATATGTATTTTGAATTCTCCTAGTATAAGGGAAAAGACTTGAGTCAAGAGGACTGAACTCATTGAGGAAGGAAGGGGGGTGTCAGGGGCTATCAATTAATAATAAACACCAGTATCTTGACTGGGTGAAAAATTTGGATTCCATGACATCAAAGGCGATGTGGCTGTGTGATGGTAGAGGGTGATTCCAGAAGAGGCATTGGGGAGCAATAAGTATTCTAATTCCACCACTATAACCAGTCAAGTGAGGATGTGAGTATATAATACTGGAAAGTACATAGGTATGTTGCACCACTGGTAGGAAGCCAGCTCTCAATGAGATGGGAGAGTGTAAGAGTAGAAGTTTTAAGAAGCCCCCACAAAACTGTTAAGATGGAGCAGGCATCCCAGAGAATACAGGGTTAGGGGGTGGGTAGATCTGGAGTGGTACATTTGGGGAGTAGAGTTCAGTTGGGGTTGGGAATAAGGAAAGGCAGAATGAGGGTTGTACAATAACAGCTGGGGGTTCAGAAGCACTGGGACAGGAAGAGTATGATCAGGGTAGAATTACGCTAACCATTGAGAAATGAGTCTAGGTGAGTATCTGTATCTTGGCAGAGTGGCAGTAGAAGGGTTTCTTGAGAGAGACAGGCTGTTAAATGTTCCAGGCCCTCCCTGGAGATCCAATCTACAATCAGGTGATGATAGTGTCTAGTAAGACCTGGGAAGCCTGAATTTCATAGCAGGCAGGAGTAGTTAAGGGTATGGCTCAGGGGAGGCTAGACTGGGGTCGACAATTCCAGATGGGCATGATTCAGGAAGACTGTGAGGCAAAGACAGATGCTATAATATGGTGTCTTGGATCTAGAGCTGAAGCAAGGACTTCCAGGAAGACTCTGAAAGGAAAAGGCCACAGGCCTTGCTTTTAAGGCCCTCTACAATCAGCCTCTGACAGTTCTCTAAACTTTTCTCATTAAGAGGAGTGCCTCAGTGAGACTTCAGCAAAAACTAAAGATCTACAGGGACTATAAGGCTAAGACATTGAAATGTAAAGGGGGGAAATCTACAGGAAGCCAGACTTGAGCCTGCATTTAAAGAATTGGCACCTTTAGGGCAGAGTACATGGCATTCATCTCTACTCACTCATTTACATAAGATTCCCAAAGGATTATGGGAGATGAAAATGGCTGAATGGAACCTAATAACCCTAAAGCAAAATGGAATGGTTCACAGACCAAAGGGGATTTTTTTGAGATGGTGAGACAAATTTTGTTGGGAGAGACAAGCCTATTTCTGTCACTTGTCTGGAGGTGAAAAATAACCTTAGAGGAGGATCCTAAATTAAGAGTTATCTTCTTAGCCAAGAGCTGTCTCTCCACAGTAGGTTGTAATCCAGTTTGGTGAATGTTAGGTTATTGTGTTCAATTCCTTCTTTTTTTTTGGAGAAGGGAAGCCAGGGCAATTGGGGTTCAGTGACTTGCCCGAGGTCACAGGGCTATTGTTAAGTGTCTGAGGCCACATTTGAACTCGGGTCCCCCTGACTCTAGGGCTGGTGCTCTATTCACTGTCCCACCTAGCAGACTTATACATTTACAGTAACTCCCATGTTCCTTTCCAGGACTGAAATGAATATCCCAGAGTCCATTTTAGGTCTGATTTATCTTTCACATAAAATCTTGTACACCTGAGCAAAATCTTCTATAGTTTATTGCTGGATCATTGCCAGTCATCTTATGTCTCACCACTGGACTCCAATGACACTGGAGGCAAGTGAGGCTGGTGACTTTGTACAGCTCTTCCTCACTTACATCACCCTCCTGATGTCACTGGTCCTCTTTGAGAATGGACAAACAACAATCATCTATAGTTTGACCTCACCTTGGGTCATCACAACCGGAAAATGTAAAGAATCTGAAGCTCAGAGAGAAGGCACTTCCCAAGGTTATACAACTCCTAAGTATTGGAGGCAGGATTAAAATTCCACTCTTCTCAATACCAAGTCTAGTACTCTTCCAACTTTACCACTTCATAATTCATTAAGAATCTGTTTATAATCCATATTATTTCTTCCTTAACTCTAGAGCAGTTATTCATCCAAGACAAATCTCTGAGGGAAATTCCAAGTGAAAAGAAAAACAGTACCTGGATGAATAAAATTTCCCAAAACCTAGGAGAACAGTATTTGCCTATGCCATCCTTGGCATTGAGTTATGTATGCCTAAGGAAGGCAGAATGTCTGGAGGACAAAGTTTGACTGCCAAACTCCTTTAAAGTTTTCTTCTGGAATAAATAAAATTTGTCATATTCAATGTTAGTAGCCTGAGTGCTGGGATTTGAAGATCTTCCATGCCCCTTAATGTAGCAGGAAGGGGTGGAGCAAGAGAAAGCCGGAAACAAGCTTGCGTCCCTGCTGGTGGCTGGAAGCAGCAGCAGCGGTGGGGGTGGTGGCAACTCCTTTTTCTTTGAGCCAGCCAAAAATCTCTCCTAAGGAATCCTGCTGAGGACTGCCAGGGATGAGAACTGCAGAGGGGCCAGAGCTGCTGGGAGCAAGCTGCCTGGATGCTGAGCAGTTGCCGTGAGTGAGGAGAGGATCTTTGCCTGAGGTAGCCTGTCCTGTTTTGAAGGCTTGAGAATGTGGGTGTTTACTACTTTAACTACATGTGCCAACTTCATAACTACTGTGTTGGCTTTGACTTTCTGGTTTTGGGACTGTTTTCTGGTATTTGAATAAATGCTCTGGCTATATTTCTTGTGTAGAGAGCCTGTTACATTTTGTGATTAATAACCATATCAGCATACTTAAAGTTACTGTAGGCATTCAGAATGCTGCATTGGAGTCCATAATTTAGGGAATGGGCCATATTATAGTTGCATTGTGCTCCAGCATAGTGGTCACTAGTAATATATCATGTATTTTTCCTAACAGTTTTTCCATTTTCAGCCTTTAATTCTTTCAGAACTTGGGATATATTTAATCTCAATATTATATTGTCTTGTGTACTGAGCACTATTTAATACCTCCAATTTCTTCCTTTTTTTGAAAATTAAATTTACTCAATTGCTTCCTTGGTTCCTTCTTAAATCACTATTGTTTGATTTGTAAAACAGCAAAATCTCTTACTTGTCCCCAGTGATACTGCAAAGACAAAGGAATAGGACCACAAACTAAACAGAATCATTCAGAGAGTATTTCAATGTTCCTAGTAGGTTCTATTGAATTTGTCTGGACCAACACATTTAAAAAAAAGTGATCTTTTTTTTTGGAGGGGAAAAGGCAGGGCAATTGGGGTTAAGTAACTTGCCCGAGGTCACATGGTTAATAAGTGTTAATTGCCTGAGGTCACATTTGAACTCAGGTCCTCCAGATTCCAGGGCTGGTGCTTTATTTACTGCTCCACCTAACTGCGTCCCCAAAAGTGATCTTTTTAGATTCAGTTCAGACTCCCCAAAATTCATTAGCAAGAATGTCTGCCTGACTCTATCCCCAAGAATTTTTGCATGTTCTAATTTTAGGACCTAACATGCAAAAAACCAATCTGATAACTATACCATAAATCCCTTCTTTAGACATTCTCAACCTTATCTCAGCTTTAGGCAGCTACTAGTCCTAGAACCCCAAAGAGAGTTAACAAGTCGATTGCATATCAATCCCAACAAAAACGAGGCAGAAAGATTTGGGTTATGGGTTGTTTATTTCCACAGCCTGCAAGAATCTGTCAATGCTAGCTTAGCTGATAATAGCCCCAAGTTTGTTACAACCTTCCCCCTCCTGCAACTTGGGCAATATCAGTTCAGACAAAACCAGGTTGGGGACCAAGTCAAGGAGGAGTGTGCATGGGGGACTTCTTCACCTTCCCATCATATATTTTTTCCAACAAGATTGCTTTACACTTAAATGCAATTCCCAAACCCAAAACATATAGCAGCAACCAGTTACCAACATCACTGATTCTCATGCTTCCCCCTTTTTGGAAGTTAAGGAAGGAGAAGGTAATATTTGTGTTTGAGGAAGCTTGGCTGTATCCCAATAGAGCCAGAGATGGTATAAGGACTGCTACCTGTAGTGTAGGGTGGCTAGAAGATCTATTACACACAAGAGCAGATACCAGAGTAGCTTTCTTTCTGGCACATCAAGATCTAGCCCTAACTCCAATCACAGAGGTCCTTTTAAGGCCCCCTCTCACAGGACTGGATGAGAGGATAACTGGAGATAAATTTACCACCCCCTTCCCATCAAATTTAAACATGATAAACTCAGAAAGTTTCACCTTCAGGATCCACCAGGCTCCCTCCTGAGAAACATGTTCTGTATGGTCAATTCCACACCAACTCCCAACCTTTTTTCTTAATGCCTAGAGCCTTTGTCCCCTCTACCCAAAAAATTGCAGGCAGTTCCTCTAACACTGATTTGATACCCCATGGTCTAGAAAATGGGACTGTTAAAACTTTTTTTAAAAAGCACCAACCTGAAGCTCAGAAAACTCTTCAGCCTTGGAGCAGATCAAAAGGAAAAGTTTTTCAATGCTACCATGAGGGTAATAAGAGAGGAACACCCAAATTAAAGTACCCTTGCCGCAGAGCTTATTTTCTCCCACCCTTTACCCTGGAATACAGATGTTATATGCCCTAACACTGATCTGGAATCAACCCAGGTGAGGCTGCCTGAGGTGCTCTCTTGACTATAGCCTCTGTCCCAGAAAGGTCCATGAGCAATTAAGGAATGGCAGGGCAAGGGGGCATCTATAAAATAGGCCCCACCACTCTAAGAATAATCATAAAAAAACAGCTCTATGCAGACAGTAGTGCTGAAGGGACAGTCACTAAAGCCTTGTGGCTTTGGGAGTCTCCAACAGTAGTCACAAAGGTTAGCACAAGGCTACAGTCACGTCTGACACTCACTTACCATCTGGATGACAGAGTTCCATCTCACTTGGTTTGAAGCAATGTCCAGGCCTATTTACGACCTGGGGTTTAAACATCTACTTCATCTTCTCATTCCCTGTCTCATCACTAACCAAATCAGTCTGTGAACATCTAGTATTTTCTCTTTTCTTAAGAAAAAGAAAGAAAGAAAGAAAAAAAAAGGAAACTTAAAAATAGACTCTGGGTCCAAGGCAGTCCCTAGAATAATACTCCACTTGGAAAGGCAGTATTTTGACCTAATAATCTAGGAGTTAAAAAAAAATAAAGTGATTGATAAGGTTGAATAAATAAACACATAGGAGTTGTACACAATAGAGATCCTTTCTCCTCAGATTGTCTTTGGTATTTGGTCAGCAGCACCTTTGTGTGCAACAATTCCCTTCATTCCCACTCCTTGACCCTCACCCCTCAAAACCCTTTATTTCCTCGTGACTGCCACAGATTAGCTGCACAGGATGTCTCCCTCCTGACAGCCAAAGGCACTCAGGAAAAAGCCATTCTCAGTACAAATCCTAGGGATCTTAGGTAACCTCAGTGCCATCAATTTTATCTGAGCATTGATCCAATTTCTGGGTAAGCTCCACGAGGTAACTTAAGGTAGCAGCAAACCATCTTTTTCCCCACCCTCCCACAGCTTTCCTGGTCTCTGCCAAAGGAAAGCTTCTCCTGTCAAAGTATCTTAAAAAGTTCCAAAGGGACAGCAAGAGAGTTGTCAACAGGATAATGGCAGGAAGCAGAGGCTCTCATAATTGAGACCCAGGTGACGATGGCCAGCATATACGTGGAGTGTGTGTACTTGCAGATATAGCCAGAAGACCTATCCAGTTGGCTCCTTTCTCCAGGCTTCTCTGGCTGCTGTCCGAGGAGCCCCACCCTCAGAGCTTCTTTAGGCGACTGTACATTTCTCTTTTGCTTTTCTCCCCTGCCCATGTCCGGCTCTTGGTGCGAAATTTCTTCAGGTCTTCTTTAAAATCTTCATGATGCATGGGACGGTAGCTTGGAGGCTCACAGTATGACTGGAAAGAAAGAAAAGGATATACCTAGTATTGGACTCAACTTCATGTGCACAGGGACAAATTATTGTCCTTCACAACACCTAGACACAAATAGTGCTCTACGTAATAGGAGATGGGAGAGAGGTAATATTTGTGGAACTGGGGGTCTGTATGTCTAAAGGGACATGCTACCACATTCCTTCCTCCCCACATCAAAGCTCAAGGCTGGGATATACAGGATGCAAATAGACTTTGCTTCTAATTTTTATGGTACTAGAACCTCCCAATCTGAGGGGTCTTGGGTGTATACATAGTTAGAGATAAGCTGGCTCTCTTCCTTTCAAAAGGAATATCCTTGAGAGCCTAAGGTAATGAGTTCTTTACGCCCCATAGACGGTGAAACACTGCTGCTAACAGGTGCTACTCTGGGACGATCTTACCTTGCACTTCAAAAAGAAGTCTTTGTATCCTCCCTTTAATACATATAGTTCAGGGTAGTGGAGCTTGGGGTATTCGTTATCCAGCCGGTCCCGCTCTCTCACAAATCTGCACCTAGAGAAAGAGGGAAAAACCGAGGGAGATTTGTGTATGTGTGTGTGTTGGGTATGGTGCTGGCGCATGTGTGTAAAAAGAACCATACTTGAAAAGTACATCTTAGAGCTAGGAAGCAGTAGTGCTAAATGGGATGATCAACTAATATAATTAACAAGGACCATCCTGTCTAATATCCTGCCCCCCTCCTCCTAAGTTGCTCAGGCCCTAAAATATAAAAAATATATTTACTGTGCCTCCTAATGACTCTCAGACTCTAAATGCCCAGTATAATCTAATACTGAAAAAGAATTCCATCTACTATCTCTCTAGGCAGCCTATTCTAATTCTGGAGAGCTCTAATAATTTGTAAATGTTGCTTCTTTAAATAAATGAATGTCAACAACATACTAAAAGTTCAGTCCATGGAGAAAAATATCTCCAGTTTGTGGCTAAAAGTGAGTGCCTAACTACTTACATTCGGGGGCCCCGCTCTGAAGAAAATTCACAATGGAAAACGACAATGACACGTTTGTCATCTGTTGGCCTGATGGGTTTCTTCAGCAAGAAGGCTTCCACTTCTTCTTCCATGTGTAAATTCACTGCACCCTAGAAAGAAGTCAATAAACTCATAAGGTCAAAGGAGGAGCTACTAAGGATCCCCATCACTCACTTTCCTGGTCAGACCAGGAGTAAAAGCCTTCTGGAGGCACGGGCTGCCAAGTACCTCCTTCCACTCAACAGCTTTCACCAGTTCCCAAGTCACAGATGGCCCCACTTATGCTGTCAACTGACCTAATAAGATTAGGTGAAATGGCTGCAGAGTGACCTAAAGGATATAAAAATCATAAGCCAGCAAGAATAGAAAATTTAACCGAACATTTCTTAAGCACATATAATCTGCAGTGTAACTTTTCTAGGTGTGATGAGATACATATATGAAAACAGTTCTCTTATCACCAGGGAACTTGCAATCTATAGAGAAAAGGCAAACAGTAAAGATCAACTGGTGGCCCAAGACATTGGAAATGGGTGAAGAAAACACGACTGAGGAAGGGGCTCCTGTGTTGGTGAAGAAAAGGAAAACTATTATTAATAGGCAGAGATACAGGTGAGAAGAGAGTCCATCTTAGCTATGGTGGGGGTATGTGCCAAGATACACAGAGGCGGAAGACTAAATGACTAGACTTGGGCACAGCGAGTAGCCTGATCTGGCAGTAATAGAGACCGTGCAAAGGGGAATGCTGTGATGGGTCTTAGACACTAGGCTAAAGACTTTATTTGGCAGATAATAGGTAGTGACTCAATTTTTTGGCAGGAGAGTAATGAGAATTATACGTTAATAAAATTACTATGGAAGCAGCATAGAATGGAGAAGGGAGATGAAAGCAGAAAAGAATGATTGTGGTATCCCTAATGGAAATAGATAAGTGAGTTATAGGGGTGGGCTTTTCTTTTTTTTGGGGGGGAGAGGGGGAGACCAATTTTTTTTTTTAACATGTTGAGTTTAAGTATTTAAAGTGTTGATGCATCTATCTAAGGCAAATGAAGATGTGGAAATGAAGGGAAAGGCTGGTGTTAGAGATAGGCATTTATAAGTCACTGGGACCCAGGTAATAATTGAAGTGGGAATAGATGTTTTCCAAGGGATAGATTATATAGGAAAAAGAGGACTGGATAACCACAAGACAGAGAAAGGGATGGGTAGAAGAAAAAGAAAATACCAAAGGAGAGGAACATCCATCAGAAAAGTAAAGAGACACAACAAGAAAAAAATATCATGGAAGTTAAGAAAAGAGTATATATCTAGGAATCTCTTAAAGGGTGGTCAACAGTATCAAATTCTCCAGGAATGCCAAGGAGAGGGAAGTATAAGATTTGGCAATTAAGAAGCACTGTGATGCAATGGAAAGAGCTGGATTTGGATTCAGATAATCTGGTTTGGAGTTCTGTCTTTGCTAGTTAGTATTGCTACAATCTTTTCACTTAAGAGCAGAGTGGTTAATTAAGTAAAGAAAGCAGTTTTCTCTCATCTAAAAAACTGAAGTGTTGGACTAGATGAGGGGTGGGAAACCTGTGGCCTTCTAGGTCCTTGGGTCCAGCTTTTTGACTGAGTCCAAGGTTTACAGAACAAATTCTTTTTTAAGGCGATTTGTTCTATGAAGTTTGGATTCAGTTGAAGGGCCACATGTGGCTTTGAGGCTGAAGGCTGCCCACTTCTAGACTAGAGCCATCACTGATACTACTTTCAGCCCTAAATCTTAGAGCCTATGAGTGACTAGAGAGAATATAATGTTAGGAAAATGGTGAGGGGGCTAGTGGTTAAGTATAGATTACTCTTGTTTAACAATGACATAGGTTAGAACTTAGGAGAACAGCCTGAGGGAATAGCAGAGCCAAAGAAAGGTTTTGTTTAAAAAAAAAAAAAAAATCAAGGGTGGAAGTCTCATTGACCAGAGCATGTTTTTTTTTTTTTTTTCTCTTTGGAGGGGGGAAGGCAGGGCAATCGGGGTTAGGTGACTTGTATAAGGTCACATGGCTAATAAGTGTTAAGTGTGAGGTTGGATTTGAACTCAGGTCCTCCTGACTCCAGGGCCAGTGCTCTATTCACTACATCAACTAGCCACCCTAGAGCATGTTTTGTAGACAGAGGAACAGGAAACCAATAGAGAGACTAAAGATGATCAGGAGTGCATGACAAATGGAGTCAATCCCAGCAGACTAGAATAAGGCGGCCACTGCATCCTTGAGACAAGGTTGTTCAGTCGTTTTTCAGTTGTATCTGATTTTTTGTGACCCTATTTGGGGTTTTCTTGGCAAAGATACTGGAGTGATTCTTCTCCAGCTCATTTTACAGATGAGGAAATGGAGGCAAGCAGGGTGAAGTGACCCTCCTGGGTCACAGGGGAAACAAAGGAAGGAATTCTGTTTCCACAGGATTAAAAATCTTCCCAGCTGAGTGATGGCAGAATGTAAGTCAGAGGTGACTAGTTCTAATCAGAGCTGTGACCTACCAGAACCAGACTTCTGAGTGGGTCAAAGTCAGAAGCTTGTGCACGTGCTTATAAAGCTGTTTGAGGGGGGCATGAAGTGAGAGGTTCAGGAGTCTGTATCTAGCCAGCGAAGAGCTGGGGGGGGCAAAATTCGGACTGGGAACAGCAGAAAAAAACACCACATTTGTCCGAGCATGTGTACTCTGTGCAGGAGAGACCTATTCACTAGGAACGTAGAATAACTGGCTAAAATAAAACAAGAACTTTCCTGGCTTCAAGTCGAGTACTGTTCTTTGTTTAGAGCAAGCACGTTTCTCAGTCACACAACTAGTAAGTGCCTGAGGCTGGATCTGAACTCATGAAGACAGACGAGTCTTTCTGACTCCAGGCCCAGGGCTTTATCTACTGCGCCATCTTAGCTACCCTGAGACAGGAAGGGAGAATGGGCAAAACCAGAGAATTTCAAATATAGAGAAAGGGAATCAGAAACTCCTGAACATGGCTTCAATTCTCTTGATAAGTAGATAATCTGTTAAAATGGGAAAGGTGGGAGAAGATGAAAGAGATTTGGGAACAAGTTATCTCTCCATGTGATAGTCAAAAGAAATGACTGAAAAAGGACTGTCCCGTGGAAGTAAAAGCTCAGAAAGTATAAATTTCTATGTGGTAGACCCAGTAAGTAGGATCTTCTTACTTTCCCCTGCATTACTATACTGCTCAGGAAAACTGGAAAAAACAAGTGGTCAGGGGTTATACAGGACTGGGGCATTAGCAGGGTGAAAACAGGAGATTCAAGGGTAGAAATTCATGTCTTATTGAAATCAACTAATAATCACATAGATTGGAGTCAGCTATCTTCCTCATAATGTATACCAAGATGCCCCCTGACATACCTTGATATGGCCTCCTTCGTATTCATATGGATACCTGCAGTCAATGATGACAAACTCTTTAATTAAATTAGCAAACTTCCCATTCAACACAGATGCCATCTGAGGAAAGAGATTGGGAAAAGGCACAGAAAGATTTAATTTTAGCTGTTTTAATAGTAGCTAAAGACTCAAATACTTTGTGTGCAATTGAGTCCTTGGGAGTTACTTACTATTTCTGGAGAAATATATTTTAGATCCTCATGCTTCCCAGCAACTGTGTGAAAAAGGTAGCCCTAAAACAAAAATGGAATAAAAAACATTAGCACTGCTGCTTCTGCAGGCACAACGAGTGCGACTTCTTTCTGGTTCAGCCATTGTTACAAGGCAGAATAATGAAGCAGCTTGTTTTTCCTTTGCTACAGGCAGCTCTCCTCTCCCTTCTGATCTCAGCAAACTAGTCCATGAGCAGGACTTCATGCTAATGTGTGGGCATGAAGCCTGCTCTTAACTCTGTGGTCAGTTATTTCAACAAGACACTAATTTTAGTGTAGGTTAAAAGTCAAAGGTTACCTCAGCCCACAAATGACCTATTTCTATTACCCTATAGGGCTCTGTAAACACTGTTACAATTGAGTTTACATCAGAGGTCCTTAACCTTTAAAGTCTGGTGAAGCTTATGGAATGTTTTTAAATGCATAAAATAAAATACAAAGGGGATCACAAAGCAAACTACTATTGAAATATGGTCATCAAATACTAAGTTCTGGACCCCAGTTGAAGAACTCCTCCAGACAGGGCTAGAAGGTGCCTCAGACATCATCAAGACCAATTCTCTAACTTTGAAGAGCCAGAATTTGAACTCAAGTCTTCTAGATCTAATGCTTTTCCTACCATACCACACTTTCCTTTTCACAAGGACATTTTTGCTTTGGGCAGGGGTGGTAAAGCCATGACAATTTCTTTTCTTTTTAAAAGGTCCGAATTCTCTTCCTCCTACCTCTGCCCCATCCACTGAGAAGGCAAGAAAAACAAAACCTGTTACCTATGTGTGTTCAGTTTCTAATGGGGAGCAGATCCAGCCACTGGTATCACACCCCAAACCAAAGCACTGTTTGTGGTATCACTTCCTGTTAGGACTTTAAAAATCTTCCAAAATGGCAGTTGTACTGTAAGGGATGACTAGAATGCTAAAATGGATCAGGCCTACTAACAGGGACTTCAACCTCGATGGGAAAGGAATCAACATTTATATGTACCAGGCACTGTGCCAAATGCTTTACAAGTTACACATCACCTGAGCCTCACAACAACTTTAAAATGTAGAGGTTATTATTATCACCCTTCTTTTGCAGATGAGGAAACTGAGGCAGAGGTTAAATGACTTATCCAGGGTCACACAGCTAGTAAGTGTCTGAGGCAGGATTTGAACAGGTCTTCCTGACTCCAGGTCCAGCTCTGCCCTGAATGCTTTCCTTCTACACTCACTTGAATCTTTCCAAGGCATCAACAAAGTTTGGTAAACTGCTGTCCATTCTTTAAGATCCACCAGTATTACTCTAAGTCCAAAAATTCCTCTTTGGCACACACAAACTGAAGTGGTCTCTATTTTCCAATACCATCCTGAATTCATGAATAAAGGGTTTTGGTTCCCAAGGAGATTACCTTTGAGAAATCACCAATGAGGTCTCTCTGGTCACTGTCCAAAATACTCTTGATGGTTTCTTCTGTGGAAGGTGACTGGGATACAGCTGGCTGCAGGCTCTGTATCAACATAAGGACAGAGAATGATTCCTGAGACCTAAGTCTTGACTTAACCCTGGAACATAGAGAAAGCATTTGTCTTTGGTGTGAACGATTAGTGTCAACTTCTGACTTGAAAGACAAACTTTTCATTTTATTTTATGTATAATAAAACCATAAATTTTCAAACCCCCCCTGCAAGTTTTTTTAAAAAACCTTTTTTCCCTAAGAATCTGCAACTAAGGAGTTGCTCATCAGCATTCAGCACCTGTTAGAAGAGACTCTTGTTCCAACTATCCTAGAAAGCCATGACCTCACCTTCTACTTCCTACAAGGTTTCCTTTTTTTTTTTGGAAAAAGTAGGTATGCTATCTGTAGGACTGGCTATACAGTCAAGGCACTATGCGGAAATCAAAAGGCCTCATAAAATAAATTTGTAGAAAGCAGAGACTCAGATGGTATAGTAAATAATGAGGGCATAAAATAATGGAATAGAAATGCTATGAGAGTAAGACAGCAACAGAAAGGCCCAGAGTCTTACACACACATCTAGCATCAATACAACAATCAAACAAACCTCACTGAGTTTCATTGCTTCTTCAGTAGATTCCTCTACTGTGCTTTTCCTCTTTTTTGTGTTTCCTGGTTCTCCTGGGGAATCCTCAGGAGAACGTTCCATTCTCTTTAACATAGGACGGGTCATAGTGCTGGATGTAGATGAGGATTCAAACAGCTTACACCGCTTACCCTGAGAAGGACATGCCAATTATACATTAAGCCAAGGTAAGAGTCAGAGAAACGAATAAGAAGTAGCTGGTACCTTAATGGGTAATGGACTAGCTTCCAAGGCTCTATCATGCTGAAATCTCCCTGAAGAGCTATTATGTGTGTAGGTCTAAGAGGCCAGAAATGACTCTGCTTTCTCTTAACTGCCCTTAATTCTACTGACCAAGAGCTAGGCCTGATTCCTTGGTTATTCTCCTCCCAAACTGTTTAAGAACCACTTTCTCCAATTTTTTCACTAGGCATCAAAACTGAAATACCTTATTCCTACTCTGAAAGTATCCTTTCATGCTTCCATAATGTAAGGGTACTTGTGTTTCATGCTTATTTCAAAGACCAGAAGGAAATGTAATAGATTCAATCCAAAAGAACAAGCCTATGATATCTGAGGGGCTGCAAATGGCCAAGACAGTGAGGATAATCACTCTAATATTTGGAGTGGCATATGGTTTGAACTTGAAATCCCCAAAAGATTACAGTCCTTCATTCCTTCTATAGGGGTAGAGTAGGAGCAGATGGCATTTGATTCAGGATTAACACATGAAAGCAGACCTGCAAAGATTAAATGGGATATTAAACTGTTTCAAAACCCACAAAGAACTATAGAAATAAAGGAGTACAGCAAAGACAAGAAACAACCAAACTTTGGAAAAAGCCAACATTTCATGAGTGAGAAGAAAAGAACTAATAAAGAGACAAAAGGAATAGATAAAGATAAGAGAATCAGGACAATCAATATTAAAGAAGCTGAGGATGGGTAGTGCAGAAGTATAAGCCAACTATTCAAATTACTCATTTCAGAAAACAGACAAGATGCTTAGGAAATTTCATCCAGAAAGAGAGAAAGGGTTTAGAGAAAAGAGATTTATTCAAAGGTAGTAAGTGAAACTGAAGAGAAGACAGAACCATTAAGTTGGGGCTTAGTGGTTAAGCAAATCTGAGCTGGAATGGAGGTAGGATATATAAGGAAAAATTGCAGGCTGAAAAAATGTGCTAGCTAGCCTAGCGACAAAACCTAGGATAATGGCTTTCTAAAGTTAAATTTTGTTGAACAAGTTTAAAAAATAAGCCTGTAATGGATCTGCAGGTATATAAGTAGGACCCCCAAATTTCCTTACCTTGTAATTTTACCCTTTAACAGGTGACTATAAAGGTGTTAAACTTTAGAGACACAGAAGAAAAGGAACACAAGAAAGATCCAAGGACTCAAGGCTATGGTTCAGATCTGTTTTGAGTGACAGTAAAATGCCAGGAACCATATAGCATGGCCACATAACCTTAGCCCTGAGTTCTTCAAAAATTTCAACCAATAACTTACTTGGTTTGCTGTCCTTCTCATTACTAGAGGAGCTGTCCAAAGGCTTGACATACATGATGATGTTTCATCATCATTCTAAATGAGGAAGAAAAAATATTTTTAAAAAAATGAGATTACTGTAAATGGTTTGAACAGCTTAGGTGTGATTCTGAGATAACAGGGCTAAAGGAAGAAGAGAGTATTGTCTCTCTAAGGCATATCTACTTTTGAGGTGGGGTGCCTTGAAGGGGTCAACTGCTACATTTAACTTGGCAAAGGTCAGTCATCTCATTACTACCATTCTGGAGACGAGCAAGCAAACAATCCATTCTTAATTATGTTCTCACTCCAAGGAGCCTCTAAAAATTAGGAAAAAAACCAACAACACAACACTGTAGTTTTGGTCTCTGGCACTGTGATCAATCTTTCTAACTCAGGCCTACTGGACTTAGGTCTTATTGGGGATAGGTGATATTTGATGCATAAATGCCCTGCCTCTATTACCTTATCTAGGGTCAAAGAAACACCTGAAACAAAAGTAAGGAAATATGAGATGATTAATTCAAAGGGTTCTCTTCAATTCACAAAGTCAAAGTTAATACAACTCAGTTTTTATCTTCTATCTGGCTTTATCTGAAAGTCCTTTACAATGCATCCTTCTACCAGATCAAAACATTTCTGCTCCTATCCAAAGTCTTGCTGTCCCCAATCACACCATGTATATTCTTTTATTCTATTTCGATGAAGTATGCTTTCTTTCCATTCTGATGGCTATCTAGATACCACCCTATATTCAAAATAAAGCTGGCTTATATCCTATTTTCACCACAGGACTGCCCTTTTTTGAACTCATGCTACAGAAATTGTAGTTAACATCATGAAGTTTTAAAAATGATTATTCTCTTATTGTTTCAGGTTGTTAGTTTTTGCCCCAAAACGTGAATCATCAAGCACTCTTTAGTAGCTTGTCCAACAATATCCAGCACAAAGGCTCCCAAATACTTGATAATGCTTTGCTCATTTCTCATTTCAAGTCTTGGGTTTCATTTTCCTAAGAGGCCCAAATAAGAAGCATGTTCTGGAAATCCTTGGAAACTCAGAAGACATTTAGGGGTGGAGGGAAAGGAAGGTACCTTTAGGTTCTCTCCATCAAGTATTTCCAGGAATCCATCATCCTCATCAGCCAGAGAGGTCAAAGGAGACTGTGGCAGGAAGAGAGGGAAGTAGTTTGCAATTTCACTGTTACCTTTTTCATTGGTGGAAAACTATAAAATAATTCATGGGTTTTGTTAAAAAGAAAAATCATGTGTCAGGTCAAATGTTATTCCCTTCAATGGATCAAGGGGGTCTTGGTCAAGAGCTGGTGTAACCTTGACACTTCTTCCCCCTTCCCCCATCCAGTGAGTTGCCAGGTCTTAATTGTTCTACCTTTCAAACCCAATTCCCTCCCTCTTTCCCTCTTTCTGTCAAGAGTACCACCGTTATTGCTATCACCCAGGCTCTCAACCTTGCAGATAGCCTCAAATCTTGACTCTCATTCAGTCCCATATCAAATCAGCTGTCAGGTCTTTTCGATGCTACTTCAATTATTTCTCACCTTACAGCATGTTCTCTCCACTCATAGTACAATCACCCTAGTTCAGGCACTTAGGCCTAGACCAATCTCCCGCCTCTACAAGCTATTCTTTACATGGCTACCAAATTCATATTCCTAAAGCATGTGTCTGACCACATCCCCCAATAAGCTTAAGTGGTTCCCAAATGTTCTACGATAAAATACCAATTCCTTTGGCATCCAAAGCCCTTTACAATCTTGCTTTAGTTCCCTTTTCAAGGCTGATCACATATTTCTCCCCCTCACATAATCTATATTGCAGACAAACCAGCCTACTTACCATTACCGATATGTGATCCTGCACCTGCCACCTCCATGTCTTTGTAGACATTCAATGCTTAGAAAGTTTTCCCTTCTCTCTACCTCTTAAAACCCTCAGCTTCCTTCAAAACTTAGCTGGAGGGCAGCTAGGTGGTGCAGTGAAAAGAGCACCAGCTCTGGAGTCAGGAGGACCTGAGTTCAAATCCGGCCTCAGATAGTTAACACTAGCTATATGACCTTGGGCAAGTCACTTAACCTCAATTGCCTTCCCCTCCCCTCTCCAAAAAGCAAAATAACAAAAAATGAAACAAACAAACAAAAAACTTAGCTGCAACTGCTATCTCCTTTGAAACACCTTTCTGGATCCCCCTACTCTCACAAATCACTTGCATTTTACATATGCCTTACATCTGTTTATCTCTAAACATGCTGCATCTGTCCCATAAGGTCCTTGGGAGCAGGGATTATACACTGCTCTCCTCTTTGTATATTCAATGTTTAACAATACCTGGCACATAGCAGGAATAACAGATGCTCGTTGATTGCCTAGTGAGTTGTCAATCAGCCAGCTTCATCACAACTCCTTGACTCCAGTCTGTTTTATCACTCTCTTTCTTTAAAGAATCACTGGTAGTTCCCCATCACTTAATCAATTGGGTCTTTATTCTACCCTTTCCTGTACTATGCTCCAGCCAAAGTGGATGACTTGCTGTTTCCTGAATTCTAGTTTTTCCCATCTCCCTGCATACAACTCTACCCATCTCTCCAGTGAGGAACAAATTCTTAAAGACCTGCCTACTGAAATCCTTCCCTTCCTTCAATGCCCGGCTCAGATGGTACCATGAAGCTTTTCCTGGTTTTCCCAGCTAGAAATGATTCTCCCTCCCTAAATCTTTTGTCCTTTACTATTTGACATTTTCTATGGTACATCACCTTCTAACTCACATTACAGCTCATTGTGAAACAGATCTGTAAGATGGTATAAGCTCCCTGAGGATGGAGTCAATGTTGGTTTTTAACTTTTTATCTCCAAAACTTAGTAAGAATTGAACAAGACTGCCTCCCCATGCATTACTTGCAATAAACAATCTACCAAAGTGAATGTTCTGGTCAATGATTGGTCCTAGCTCTTTACACTGAAATATTCCTCCAGTGGAAAAGAGCAAGTCAAGATTATTAACATGACAGAAACGAAATAAGGAGTCCTAGTTCTTGGGCTAGGTCTATTTTGTATTTGTAATACACATTTTAGTTTATAAGTTGCCTCTGTGTTAACATTAGCTCTCTAATTAACTCCTAGGTGAGGTGTTAACTCACCTCAGAACAAACTTTTAGCACTAGTCCAAGACAGCTAAACCCATTTCTTATCACGACTATTACAGAGGCATTATACTCCTAGATGCTACCACTAAAGAACCACTACTCATAGGCAGATCAGTCAGAGAAATGTCTAGAGAGCATGGACTGTTTTCATAGTCTCTAAGAAATAGGATAAATATGCAACATGTAATTCCTGTTAATGCCAAGTTCTTCCTCCAAGATTAGTGCTCTGGAAAGATCAGTCCAAACCCTGAGACTGCACGAATAACCAAAGGGTCCAGCTTCAGAGAGTATAGTGCCTGTGGCTAAAGGAGTCTCACTCTAACCAATGGGAAGAGTACCAAGGGCCTTCAGGACAAAGCCTCCAGGATTTTAATTTTCAGTCTCACACTGAAAACGATTAGTATTTTGCTTCTCGACTGTATTTTAGGCCACAAATAAGAGATTTGGGCTTCAAATTCAGGGACCTAAATCTCCTGGGCAGAATGTGAATGATCACTAAAACTTCTACAGTAATTATGAAAAGGAATTAGGGCTTCTTTGCTTAATACAGTCCTGAAGTTTCCTAATGCTCCTGGTTTGACCCAATTTAAACTAACACTTGGGAAACTACCTAAGAACTAGTAGTACTTCCAAATAACAGTAAGACAAGATACATAATCATGGTTGCTATTACTGACAGTTTGTATTAGACCCTGTAGGCAGGGAGTTGACTGGTAGGAGAACTCTTATAAAAGCATCTCCAGAGGAGGCTGTATCCTTGTCATCCAAGAATACTATTTTCTGGGGACAACGATGCCTTTATTACAAAACTGTCAAAAGAGCTATTGTTCAATAAGAGGCACAATCCCATAGCACACCAATTCAGGAGGAATAGTCTTGGTCAGAACTGGCAGCAGGTCTTGGAGAAATGCAGACTCTTCCCCTCACCTCTGGCGTCCTGACCAAACCTCCATGTACAGGTCAGTTCTGCTTGGTAGTGTTATGAGTTGGAGGCGCAAGATAGTCCCAGAGCCCATAGGGTACACAATTCTCTGGAAAATACCCTCAGAATCTCCCCCTAACTGACAAAACTTGGGCAAGTTGAAACAAAGAGGACATACCATTTGCGCAGGGGCTGAATTCTGCCTTTGGGCAAAGACTTCTTTGACTTCTCCAAGTCCATGAAGAGGGCCACGGGGTACAGGTCTTGTTGGCTTCTTAAACTCAAAGACCTCCTGTAGGACAGCATGACTGATTTTAGGACCTTTCTCGCCATATTCCATGTTTGTCCAACAGATTCAGATATAGATCAGGTGAGATGTATCATGACAACCTTATATGACTACCTCAAAACTAAGAGTTCAGATTTCACTACAAGAAAGATATAAACTATGGAACCAAATAATGTCAGTGTCATTACTGATAAACAAAAGAATCTGCATAGGCCCCTAGCATTTACAGTGATGAGATCTGGTCTAGCAAGACTACCTAATCTTGTTTCCAAACTTCTCAAATTATTTTTTACATTTTGTTGCTAAGTCATCTCTCTAACTGCCCATTTGCTAGGTATGAGCATGGCAGACCAATCACAATACTTCTTAAATAACTCTCCAAGGTAAGACTGCCTGAGTCAGAGACCAGGTGTCTCTGGGAAAGGCTGCCCAGGAAACAGAACACCCATTCCATGTAAGAGACAGCGTAATAATGTGGTATAAGACACTACCTCCTAGAAACAAGCTTATCTGAAGAGATAAAACAAGTACTGATTAGTACAGCACCTCTAGCAAAATCAACTTCAATTCCTAATAAATCAGGGTAGGAAAGGAAGAGAGATAACTATGAGGAGATGGAAGTTCCTGTTGTATCCTTTCTCTTTGTTTCCATCACAGTAATGCTTCATGGAGGACATGAAGGATTTCAGCTCAGCCATAAAGAATGGTTGGTTAAAAGTTGCACTAGTAAAAGGCACTTCAGGATTACCAGATATGAACACGTGCTCAGAGGGGTCATGAAGATTTCTTATCTAGAAATGTGTATGTGTTGGAACTAGGTTAAGAAGGGAAGGACTGGGTCAGATGGCAGAGGACCTTGCTGTCAAGGGAGTTTGTTTGGGAGGTACCTCTGGACTTGGACTATTATACTCACATTTTCCTTGTTCTCATCATGGTCACTTAGCTGAAAGATATCACAGTCAAATGAATCAAAATGGCTTCTCTTTAGGGCAGGGCTACACCCTAGGAGCTTCTGCTGTCAAGGTAACAAGAATAAATTGGACATCAGTTAGGTAACGAATACTCCAGTAAAGTTTCCTTATTTAATTCAGTTATTCAAAGAAAAACATAGCTAACTAGAAGTAATCTAAGAAATCATTCCATAATCTTTAGGCAGCTAACAGGAAAAAACCCCCAGAAAATTAATGTCTTCCTCTCCATCAAAACATACTTGGTAATACTTAGTAATAACCCTCCCAGACTTGTCTACTTGGACAATTCAAGGTATTATATCATTGGAAATGAGAAATCTCTTTAGGTTTAAGATAGAACACATAAATAGAAATAAAAATAGGCTAAGACTTAGATTTGTCTTTCCCTTTCTCTATAGGAGCTTGAGGTAGCTCTTTACCATCTGCAAACACTTTTTTGCAGTGAAATTTGTAACACTTACTGTCACTTCTTTCCAAACAAAATCATCCTTGGTGGATACAAGATCTAAGCCCAAAGTCTGTAATACTGAAGGAAGAAAAAAAAACTTACTGGCAGGGAATTTATTCTCCTCATGGGTTTTTCAAGGCTGCAATAAGAACAGAGTAAATGAAATGTGTTCAGGTTAGCTAAGTAATTCAACACTGATTGGCAACCAATTCTTTCCTTTTAGGCAAACCCACCTACCTAAATATCTAAGGAAAGAGAACACCACTTTCCCAAATTCACCTAATCTAAAATACCTTAAGCTTCTAGGGAAAAACGACTGGGCTTGAACAAAATATTCTCTTTTACACATTCCCTTAAGGCTGGGTTTTTAAACCTTTTGTGTGTTACAAACCACTTCTACAAACTAGTGAAGATTATGAACCCCCTTTCAAAATGTTCTGAAATGTATAAAATAAAATATACAGGATTTCAAAGGTAATCAATTACATTGGAACAGTTTAACAAAATATTTTTTAAAGTTCATGGAATGGATCCCAGGTTATAAACTCCTGCCTTAAGGCAAGAATTATGCTATGGGGTAGGAACATGACAGATTTGAATACTTACACTTAAAACTAAAGTAAGCTAGTGTGTGATATAAAACAAGGGTGAGTGCAGCAACAGCGCTGATATGGGAAAGCTTAGTCCATATCCCTAGTCTGTCAGGGTTCTAGTAATATTCTCATTTGGTATTTTTTAAAAATTGAAAGAAGTAAATACATACTTTTCTTTTCTTTCCAGGGGCCCAGGAGAATCCAGACAAAAACCTGTCGGGGTAGAGAAAAACGTCTTTTACTACATGGCCATTGTGATTCTGCTGTTCTGTAAATTGTTATTATAATATCTTAATTCTTTCTATTGTTAACTCTGAACATCTCATATGAAACCATTTCAAACTTCTAAAAGATCAGTGTTGGGATCTCCCAGGAACTTCAGGGTGAACATGGTTTTGTAATTACCCAATATACCCAGTATCTGCTCTTTGAGGCAATCAATGATGGGCAAGACTAGTTCAAGTGATATATATATATATCTCACTTGAGCCAATCTTATATCTTATACTTGAACCAATATATATATATATGGAGTGGGGTGTGTGGCATGTCTTCTGAATAATAGCTACCTTTTTATATATTATCAATTTGCGAAGCACTGTACATGTTGTCTCACAACCCTGAGAGATAATTGCTATTATCATCATCTGCATTTTACAAATAAGGTCACTGAAGCAGAGAGAGGTTAAGTGACTTGCTCAGAGTCACAGAGTTAGCAAGTATCTGAGGCAGGTCTTGAAGACCTATATAGTCCAGAGCTATATTCACTTCACCATCTAGCTGCCTCTGAAGGAGAAATAATGCTTTCCTCTGCTCTGGAGTTACCACGAGTGAAACCGGACTTAAAGGAAAAGTAGGCTAGGTGAATTGTTAAAGCCATCTTCTGAGTATTCAGGCATGGACTATCTGGTTTATGGTTGGCATCCATGCCATCTCCCTCCCAGATGGTAAGTACTTGGTCAGTACTGCTGCAAGCAGACTGCATCTGGTCAAATGGCACCAGCTTCTAATTCAGATCAATTTATCCATGGGTAGCAGGAACAAATACTAATTAGAGCTGCTGGGGAGACATCTGGTAGGGTCCTGACTTCAGTGTTTAAAAAAAAAAATGGCACCCAGCAAGGAATTCCTGCTCCCTAACAGCAGAAGATCTTAGTGGCTTAGTCTAATTTACATACCAACCTTGGAGTAGCCTAGACTTACCAGCTCCCAGGCAACTTTTATTTTCTGGACATTCAGTCACAATTGAATAGGCATCATCCAAAACCACCATGTACCCTCAAACCATTTCTCACTTCCCACTCCCCTTCCAAGGGACAAGAGATAACCACACATAATGGGAATTAAACTTTTCTCCAAGTACTCTTCTACACATACTCCTACTTCAGCCACATGGACCATTTACTATTCCCTGGACATATCTTGTTCTTTTCTACCTTCCTTTAACATTCAACAAGCCTTTGATGATACCATTCATTCTCTTTCTCTGGAGGACCACTCTATTCCAGTCTCCATTTCTTCCCACTGAAAACTGACCTGTTCTCAGATATTGCTTTTACAATCCCCAAACCTCTCTTGCAGAAGTAAACTCCTTCTCCTTGGTATTTCAGTAATATATTAACATTATACTTCATATATAAGTAATAATCCATATTGTACTATCTCTATGGCCCTTATCACATACTGCTTCACCTTTCAATTATTTATGTACATACCATATCTCCTCTATTAAATTAGAAGCTTCTTGAAGAGGAGAGGGGCTTGTTATGTCTTCTCTCCTTCACAAGACCTACCCTAGCACAGTGGGCACATACAATAAATTTGCTGAATGCAAAATGAAAGAATACCTGAATCTGTAGACTCTGAGGAGCTTGTCCGCTGTAGGCTGTTGCTGTTTTTCATTTCTAGCTGATGCTCACATTCACTGCAAACAAAACCACACAATTCTTTATATGCAATTTTGTAATCTGGCAATGAGTAGAACTCCTCTTCTCCATGAACTATGGGTTGTCAGTGAGACAGAGGGAAACATCAAACTATTCAATGCCTTTTTTGGCCCTACTTGATGTCCTACAAGGCCACCTTCCTGCCAATCACAATTCCTTAACAAAATGAGTAGGCTAATAACTCCCCAGTACAGCATGTAAGGCCCAGTGAATTCAAAGCTCTGAAGAATACCATCCAAGACCACCTGGCCCCTCCACCTCCAAGAAGAATATGTCCTTACTCTTGTGAAGTTTTTCTTTATTTGGGGGAACTTAGAAAAAGTTTACAATGAAAAATAGCATTCCAGAAACTGGTAAGAGTCAAAAGGCAAGGAGACAAGAGTATATACATAACTAATAAGAAATCAGGTTGCAAGAAAAGCCTTCAATTTAGCCCTCCTCCAAAATATTTCTCAGACTTCCTAAAGCCCTGTGTGGGGGAAGGGTATCACTCAGGCCTATAGTAAAACGGAGTCAAGGTGACTGACCCTGGGCCACATGCTAGGGAAATGTGGTTCATTCACAGGTCACCTAACCATGTGCCTTTTTAAAAAAAAAAAAAAAAAGGGAAACAATGCTTACATTGGAAGAGCTACTCCACTGGAGATCCTGTCAAAGGGTGGTGGATTGAGTGGGTAGGAAGGCAGGAGATTAAAAGATTTCAGAATATAGGAAAGTTGGGGAGAAGCCTAGACCTGGCAGACATGAAAGGGAGACAGTGAGAATGGAACATGGAATGAGTAGAATTAAGACCAAGACAGGGTTGGTGAGGTGAGAAGAAGGAAAGTTTGGATGGGGGTATGCTTGGGGCTGAATGAAGCAAAGGGGAACAGGATTGGGGAGGCTGGGGAAGAATGTACATTGTTGGGGGGGACTGTATAGTCTGAAGTATGGTGCACAGGAGGGGAGAAGGAATGAGAAAGGAAGGAAGGGGGCTGAAAATAAGAAAGGATGTAAGGGTGTACTTGGTGAATAGGTAGAGAACATAATGGTGGGGGGTTATGATGATCAAGATTTACTTGGACGTGAAAAGGAGGGAATACTGTGTGTGGGGGCCTCAGGTCACCATCACAGATTTGGAGCTAAAACGAATCTTGGGAGGTCATCCAGTCCAATGCTTTCATTTTACGGATGAGGAAAATGAGGCTCAGAAAGGGCAATGACTTGCCCAAGGTCACTAAGGAACTGAGTCCGGACTGAAAAATCAGGGCCTTTGACTCTAAAACCCAACTCTTGGCACTGTCCTAGCACCTCACCCCCTAGGCTTCAACAGAGGACGCATGGTGATGAGTGAGGGGAGCCTTGAGAGGAAGGGGGGTCCGAGGTATCCTCGGGGTGAGCGGGGAGGGGCAGAACGCAGGCAGCTGGGGGGGAAGGATGGGGTGCAGGATAGAAAAGGGCGGGGTGAAGTGGCTCGGGGAGCCGAAAGCACATGGGACAGGAGGTCAGGGCAAAACCAGAAGGAACTGGAGGGGAGGTAACTTGGCCCTGGGAGAGGGGTCCGGGCACATGGAGGGGGCGGACAGAAGGGGAGTTCCGTAGGCTCCAAGGAAGGTCCCAGGAGGAAAAGCCCAGGCCGCCCCCCTGCCCCTCTCACCTGCCCAGGCCCCGCAGCTGGTCCATGGTGACCGCGAGGTTGGTAACCGGGGACAGCCCCCCGGGGCAGGCTGGGAAGAGGGCCTTGACGACGGTGGGCGGTGAACTGCAGGCGAATTGGAGGCGGCGGCGGTGCGGGGGCTCCGGGCCCAGCTCCATCCGGAGCAGCGGCGGCGGCGCCGCCTCTCGTTCTCTCCCTTGCCCCAGGTGGGTGGCCCGCCCGCCTCGTCCCGCGCAGTGCTGCCCCCACCGCCTCCCGGAGCGCGGAGCGCGCGCGCGCGGGCGGGCCCGGCCACCCGCGGGTCAAACACAAACACGACCCCGAGGTTCAGGGATGCGGACGCCGCGGAGAAGTGGGGCGGGCGGGCCCCCCAGAGAGCGAACGAACGATGCCCACACGCAAGGGGTTCCAGGGCCGCGCGGGCAGACGCCGCCAACCTGAGGATTAAACCCAAACAAAACGGGGCGGGCACAGGGGTGGAAAGGAAGGACCGGGTGGGGGGGCAGGTTGATATCCTCAAGCCGGGGACGCAGGCCCGAACTGTCTCCTTTCAGCTCAGTCAGCCCAGACGCGGTAGCGGCAGAGAGCGGGGAGTAGGATCGCACCAGTATCTCGCGTACCTCCTGCCGCAGCTGCTCGGGTGTTTCGCAGTAGCCGCTAGCAGAATATCGCTGCTGCCCCGCCCACCTTTCCTAGTTGGCGCCAAACCCAAGCCACCAATCAGAAAACGGGTCCTCCTTTCCACCCCCCTGAAGGGCAGCGAGGCCTAACCAATAAGAATGCAAAGAGGGAAGACGGTAGGAGAACTGCTCTATCACTAGACTTCTCTAGAGGAGGCGGGGCCAAGGTTGAGAAGCGGAAGTAGGAATGGGGGAAGGGCAAACCGGGAAAAGGAGAAAGAGATCTAATTGAATAGATGGAAGCAGTGACTACCAGCATGCCACGCAAGCTATCCAAAGGAACAGCACAATCCGACGGAACTAACACTGCATTTTGGGAGTTGTAGTTCCTAGTGGCAGCTAGAAGTTTTGTTTCAAAACTAGCCTAAGGATGTTTTGCTCATAGATAACAGTCAAGTGCCTCCAAAGATGGGGGTTGGGGGCATCTTGTCCTTTGGTCACTCGCTGTCTTGCAAAAATAAATATCCCTTCTTTTGGTCACTGGTCTTCTTACAAAAATGAATGAAGAATGAAGCATCGTTCACTCAAAATCTTAAAGGGAGTCGTTAGGCCTTGGATCACAGAGGAATGAGCACTCTTCAGCTTTCTCCTTCCCTCTTTTCTCAGCAGCCTAGCAGCTGAAGAAGTATTCAGACTATGCTTTGAATACAGATAAAGTTCTCCCCAAGCAGAACCAAAGTTTGAGCCCTCAGGGAGGAGAGATTCCCTAAGACATCCAAAAAAGTGGACGGTGTCCATAGATACACCCAGAAAACAAGAAAATGCTACAGTGTAGCCCAAAGAATGTCTGAACTGGAGAAGGCCTAGGTTATTTAGGGGAGGGGAGCCACTTCTCCAAGGATGGAGAGCTTAGTCTCCTAAGGCAGAAAGAAAATCCAATCAGAAGACAAAAGTTAAATGCTTGCCTTCTTAATTTCCTGACCCCACCTGTGGGCTTGAATTTCCACATTATAGAATTTGTTTTTTAAATGGAAGAGTCTAGAGCAGTGGTTCTCAACCTGTGGGTTGCGACCTCCTTGGGGGTTGAACAACCCTTTCACAGGGGTCACAGGGGTCCCCAAGACCATTGGAAAACGCGTATTTCCAGCGTCTACCAAGCAGTGGATAAAGCACAGGGCTTTGGAGTCAGGAAGAAGACCTGTGTTTGAATGTAGATTCAGAAACTTAGTTTTGAGAAGAAAATGGCAAACTACTCGTTTCTTTGCCAAGAAAAGCCCATGGACAGCATTGTCATATTATGGTCCACAGGGTCATTAAGAGTTAGACATGACTAACAATCACTTGTGCCAGGAACCTTGTTAAATTCTGGAGATACAAAGAAAGGTAAAAGACAATCTCTTGCTCTCAAACAACTCAGTTTAATGGTAGAGGCAACATACAAACAACTACACTGTATGCAAATAAGAAATGCAGGAGAAATTGGGATACTAGAGGGAAGGTACTAGAACCAAAGGGGCTATCTGTAAAGGTTTCATGCAAAAGGTAGAGTTTCAGGTGAGACTTGAAGAAAGCCAGAGAGGCCAGGAGGTGGAGACTAGGAGAAAGAGAGTTCCGGACATTGGGCAAAATCTAAAAATGGCTGAGTCTTACAGGAGCAATGGCTAGGAAACCAGTGTCAATGGATCATAGAATATATGGAAAGACTGAAGCATTACATGCTATCGTTCTTTTCCATGTTTGGTTTTGTTTCCATTGTTCACTCCATTGGTTACAACACTTCTATACAACCAGACTACTGTACAATGTGAAAGTGTTTACAGATCCTATACATGATTGTATGCCACCATGAGTGGGGGGGGGGGGAAGAGAGGGGAGAAAATTTGAAACTCAAGTGATTCTGGAACTGAATCTTGTAAACTAAAAGTAAATAAACAAGTCAATTAAAAAAAAGAATATATGGAGAGGAGTAAGATGAAAGAAAACTAGAAAGATAGAAACAGGCCAGGTTATAGAGGGTTTTAAAAGTCAAACAGAGGATTTTATATTTGGTCTTGGAGGAGATAGGGAGCCACATTGAATACGGAATAAGAAGGAGAGAATGAGTACCTACATTGTTTATGAGCCTGGGTGATTTGGAGGATGGTAGTAGTAGTTCCATTTAAAATAATAGGGTAAGGTTTTGGAAAAGAGATAACGAGTTCAGTTTGAGACATGCTGAGTTTAAGATATCTACAGGACATTTAGATGTTCAATGGCAGTTAGAAATGGGAGACTAGAAGTCAGGACAGAGGTTAGGCCTGCATAAATCTGAGAATCATCTGCTTAGAGAAAATGGAATCTATGGGAACTATGAGATCTTTAAGAGAAATAGTGTAGAGAAGAGGACTCAGGATATAGCCTTGGGGGATATCTAGTTATTTGGCAAAACAAAAAAAAAAATTAATAAAAATTCATTTAAAAAATAAAACCTTAGTTTTGAACATGATGAGTTAAAGGTATTTAAAGAATATCTAGTTCAAGATTTGAACAGATAATTACAAAGGGTTTTCTAGCTCTTAATCCTATTATCCTATCAATATAGGATCAAGAGGGACAGTAAGTTTATTTAGCTCCCACTATGGAAATGGTGTTGCCTTAAAGTCATCTGGTCTAGTGTTTCCCATTTCCCATTTAATGTTTTGTGATGATGGTTTATGGTTGTAAAAAAAAAATTAATGGCACCTTAAGCAGTTAATAATTGCCCAGTTATGTTACAAATATATTTTTTCCTTTGTGATAATAAATACGTGTGTGTTTGAAACATTTTGGATTTGCTTTTGTAGCAATTTGAAATTGTCATGATCGAAACCAAAAAATTAGTTGAAACAATGCACAATTTTAGCAAAGTAGCAGGTTATAAAGTAAATCCACATAAATTGTCAGTTTTCCTATATGTCACAAGCAAAACTCTCCAAGAAGAGATAGTAAAAGATACACCATTTAAAATAATTATAGAGTCTAGAGTTTAGCTAGTATAAAATGCCTGGAAGTACACTTGCCAAAACAAACACAGGCACTATAAAAACAAAATTATAAAAAATTTTTTATACAAATAAAATCTGATTTTAAAAATTGGAGAAATATTAATTGTTCATGGGTAGGCAGGGCCAATATAATAAAAATGACAATTTTACTCAAACTAATTTACATATTCAATGCCATCCCAAAGTACCATTTTTTTTTTTACTGAATTAGAAAAAAAATAATAAAATTCATTTGGAAGAACAAAAAGTCAAGAATATCAAAGGAAATAATGAAAAAAATGTAAAGGAAGGAAATTTAATAGTACCAGATTTAAACTATATTATAAGGCAGTAATTATCAAAACAACGTGGTACTAGCTAAGAAACAGAAAGGTGGATCAATGGAATAGAGTAGACATACAATTTACAGCAGGAAATAATCATAATAACCTTGTATTTGACAAATGTAGAGACTTAAGATTTTGGGATAAGAATTCATTATTTGGTAAAAATTGTTGGGAAAACTGAAAAGCAGTGGGTTGGTACCTGGGCATAAATCAATATCTTACACTATTTACCAAGATAAGGCCAAAATGGATATATGACTTAGCTATAAAGAGGGATTTTACAAGAAAATTAGAAGAACATGGAACGTATTATTTATCAGATTTATGAATGGATGAACAACTTATGAATAAACAAGAGATAAGGAACAAAGGTAGGTGTAAAATGGATTTTGATTATATGAAATTTAAGAAAATTTTGTACAAATAAAACACATGTAGCCAAGATCAGAAGGAAAGCAGAAAATTAGGGAAAAAAATTTAAAGACAGTTTGTCAAATAAGGTCTCATATCTAACATATACAAGGAACTTTGTCAAATATATAAGAATATGAATAATGGGACTGCTAGATAGTGCAGTGAATAGAGTACCAGTCCTAGAGTCAGGAGGACATGGGTTCAAATCCGACCTCAGACACTTAACACTTAACAGCTATATGACCTTGGGCAAGTCACTTAATGCCAATTGCCCTACCCTTCCCCCTCCAAAAATAAAGCAAAAAAAAAAGAATATGAATCATTCTCTAGTTGATAAATGGTCAAAGGATATGAACAGGAAGTTTTCTGATGAAATGAAAACAATTTATAGTCTTATCAAAAATGCTCTAATCATTAGAGAAATGCAAATTAAAGCAACCTTAAGATATCATTTTACAACTATTAGATTGGCTAAAATGATAGAAGGGGAGAGTGACAACTGTTGGAGGGAACATGGAGAAATTGGGACACCAAATCATTTCTGGTGGAATTGTGAACTGATCCAGCCATTTTGGAGAACAATTTGGATTTATGCCCAAAGAGTTATTAAACTACCTGTACTCTTTGACTCAGCAATAACATTTCTTGGTCTATTTCTTTTCCTTTTTTTTGGAGGAAGAAAGGCAATTGGTGTTAAGTGACTTTCCCAAGGTCACACAGCTAGTTAAGTGTCAAGTGTCTGAGGCTGGGTTTGAGCTCAGGTCCTAACTTCAGGGCCCATGCTCTATTCACTGTAGCTGCCCCTACTTGGTCTTTTTCTAAAGATAATTAGAGAAAAGGGAAAGAATCTATATGTTTCAAAATGTTTATAGCAGTTTTCTTTGTGGTGGCAAAGAACTAGGAATTGCAGGGATGCCCATCAATTGGGGAATGGCTGAAGCAGTTGTGATGTGTGATTATGATGGAATATTGCTGTGCTATAAGAAATGATGAGCTCAATGATTTTCAAAAAACACGGAAAGACTTGAACAAAATAATGAAGAGTGAAATGATCAGAACCAAGAGAACATTATATACAGTAATAGCAATATTTTATTAAGAATGACTTTTAGGAGTGACTAGGTGGTGCAGTGAATAGAGCACGGGCCCTGGAGTCAGGAGTACCTGAGTTCAAATCCGGCCTCAGACACTTAACACAGAAAAACTAGCCATTTGACCTTGGGCAAGTCACTTAACCCCAACTGCCCTCCAAAAAGCAAAAAAAAAAAAAAAAAAAAAGAATGAGTTTTAGTGAATAAATTATTTTGACTATTATAAATACCCAGATTAACTATAAAGGACATATGAAGAAACTCACCATCTGCATCCAGAAAAAGAACTGATAAGTAGAAGTATGCATCATTTTGCATGTATATATTTGTATATACATATACATATACATATACACACAAATGAATACACACACACATATATACACAAATTTGTGTGTGTACCTATTTGTGTCTAATGGTAGCCATCTGGTATGGTGTGGAAAAAAAAGAAATTTACATAATGCTATTGAAGAGGTGTGGGTGGTGTGGGTATATGAGGGATGTCATATAATCCCTCGTGGGTTCTTTGTCTGGAAAAGAGTTTCAATAGGACCGAAGCTGTCTTTTGGCAAAGTTATAAAGTTTATTGATATGCTGGCTTAGTAGCTGGCAGGAGAAATAGGGGTTCTGCAAACCGCAGGGATATAAGGTAGAGTTATAAAGTTTTATGCTCTGCAGCAGGAAGGAAAAGGTTAAGGAGATAGCCTGCAAAGTGTCTGGGCTTGAGGAACAGGATTTATAACCCTAAAACTGTCAGTCAGAGGCTAATTATGCTAACTAGGTGGGCAAAGGTGGAGTAAGGGAGGAGTTGGGGAGTGGTTTAGGAGTGGGCAGTGCTTAAAGGGACATGCACTTTTCATATCAACTGCACATGGGAATTACCCATGATTCACTGGTAAATTCCTAAGGTGGGGGCTAGAGGGAGGTGTGGTTTTGAGCTTGACACATCACTTAGGTCACTGGGTTGGTCAAGGATGTATGACATATAACCATTATGGCTTTGGGAGAATAAGTTTGATTCTTTCCAAGTCTGGGAACTAGACTGATTAGGGATTCAGGAGGTACCATATTGAGATGGAGTTATCGTTTGATAAAGTTGTTCAAGGCTTTTGGGTGGAGCTGGGCACTTAGAACAAAGGGGCTATGCATTTCTCTAAGGATTTGTTTTATAGCGCACAATTGAAAACTTTCTCAGGTGCTTGTCTCTAGGCAGACTTTCTAGCTCAGGGAAGACTTTCAGGCTGGGGGAAGGGGAGAAGAAGGGTTTATGCCTTTATGGCGGGGGGGGGGGGCGGGGAATGTGACTTTTACAACTTAATTACACAGGCTTGTTACAAACTGATGTTACATACATAGGTAGCTGAACACAAGGGAGAGTTTTACAAATTGGGGTTACAGACAAAAGCATCCCAAACTGCATCACTATGTTATGAAAATGTTTGTTTTATTCCATAAATAAAAAAAGGAAACTGTCATGATCATGAGTGTAATAATTTTGGTGTTCATGCAGAGATTCATCAAACTATTTCTGACTGAATGCGGTGGTGTGTTCTTGCAGTTTCTCAAACTGTTACCAAATTGTTTCCAAACCTCCATATGGGTTTGACATTTGAAGATGTCAGTTCACTATGAATGGTCAGACCCACAAGAATATTCTCATTTGCATTCCATATACTACACCAGAGTAGTTGCCTTTACTATACCAAATCAGCTAGGTAATCATGTGACCAAAACATTACAAAGTTGTGTTTTTGTGGCTCAACTGTCACACTGTGTGAAAAAAATGTGATCTGAGGGCATATTCAGTACAAGATGAATTAAAATCTTCATAGACCATTGCAAATATTCTTATAAACAAACCTTATATTGCTTTTCATTATAGTAGTAAGCCTGTTTTTGTATTTAAACTTATCCTCTACTATGTTACTTACCATTCTTCTAGCTGGCAAATTTTCAAATGAATTGATTGGCAACACAGATCAATTTTTCAGTTAGAGTCATTTTGTGAGACTGTAGCTGGTGTGCCAATGGTAGAAGAGAAAAAAGTCGCGTCTGAAGAGATTTTTCCTTACAACAGTTAGTTTATATATACACATTGTTTAAAAAAATCAATACGTCCAACAGCATTTTAGTACATTCATAACTTATTACAACGCTTGTCAGCCAACATAAAAGTATTTTATACCGTAACTAGCTATTAATTTTTGTTAATTGATTAGTTGACCACATCTTCCAGAATTCATGTACTCCGGTGACTATATTTTTTGCCTTTGGAAATGTGTCCTATTTATTGTTAAGAAACAAAGTTACATAACGGAATATTATTGTGCTATAAGAAATGACGAACAGGCGGACTTCAGAAAAACCTGGAAAGACTTATGAAAAGTACTGCTAATTCTTTTTTACATCATGATTAATGTAAAAATATGTTTAATATGAATGTATAAGTAGAGCCTATATCAGGTTACAAGCCATCTTGGGGAGGGAGGAGGAGAGGAGAGGATGGGAGAGAAAATTCAAAACTCAAAATCTTATGGAAGTGGGAGCGGCTAGGTGGTGCAGTGAATAGAGCACCGGCCCTGGAGTCAGGAAGACCTGAGTTCAAATCCGGCCTCAGACACTTAACACACACACACACAAAAAAAACCTAGCCGTGTGACCTTGGGCAAGTCACTTAACCCCAACTGCCCTCCAAAAAGCAAAAAGAAAAAAAAAATCTTATGGAAGTGAATATTGAAAACTAAAAATAAGCAAATAAATAATTTTTAAAAAGAAAAAAGTTACTTGGAGGCACATACGTTTGCATCGATTGCACTGGCATAACATTGTCATATATTTTATAAACGCTGAAAATAAAATAAAATTTTTCTAGAAATAGTTTTATTTTTAAATAAATGGATTATTTAATAAAGACTAGAAGTGTACAAAAATGTTGAAAAATGCATTGAAGTATATCAAAATGTTCATTCAGATAAGTACACTGCAATAATGAGATTAGTAAAAGTCATTTGATAAGTCACAATTCTGAAATAATACACAAAGATGCTTCTTTTACAATTAGTGTGAAAAAAGAGGAACTAAAATGAAGAACACTTTAAGTTTAGTTTTTTACTTCTTGGAGATAATGAATATCTATACATACTTTGTGGAGAAATTCTTCTAAATAACAATTTTAAAACCTTCTGTCCTTTTTTGGGGGGGGTGGGTGGGAAAGCAAGGCAATTGGAGTTAAATGACTTGCTCAAGGTCGCACAGTTAGTGAATGTGTCAAGTGTTTGAGGCTGGATTTGAAATCTGGTTCTCCTAATTCCAGTTCCAGTGCTCTATTCACTACTCCACCTAGCTGTCCCCCAAATCTTTTTTGTCTTCACATTTATATTGATAAGCCTATACTGATTTTTAAAGTGGAAGTAACAAAATTTGAAAACATGTGATATTGATTCATTGATTTCTGTGAATAGTAAAGACAGTAAAAAAAACAAAGCTTCATATTTAGTAAGTTTGTTGTTATTAATTTGTGTCCAACTCTTTGCGACTCCATTTGGGGTTCTCTTGCCAAAGAAGTTGGAGTGGTTTGCCATTTCCTTCTCCAGCTCATTTTACAGATGAGGTAATTGAGACAAAGTTAAAAGACTTATCCAAGCTAATAAATGTCTGAGGTTGAATTTGAATTCAGAAAGATGAGTCTTCCTGACTTTAGCCTGCACCCTATCCATTGTGCTACCTAGTAACTGGTTCCTTGAGTAAGTTAACAGACTATAAAAATGGGGAAACAGTATTACAGAATAATTAATTTCACCATGTGCTAAAGCAGTTGTGAAGTGTATATTTAGAGGTGATCATGAGATGCATGCAAGGTTGTCTTGGTGAAGCTTTAACAACCAGATCTTCAGGAAAAATAAATATGCACAACACAACATTTTCTCTATCATTCCATTAAGTCTCAATCATCAACAAAACAATAAATCAAGCCCTGATTTGTAGTGTTTACCAAGTTCTGTGTGGTAAATGTCCACATTTAAAATTTAACAACTAGTTCTTATGAATTGGTGCATTCCTGGTACTTGAGATGTCCAGTTATTGTAGAATAAGTAAATTATTGTAGAGTTTTAAAAAGTGCTATTTATGCCCTGCCATTAGATGAGACCACTAATGTTTGTAATGTAGCAATTGTATTTGTAGGATGTCTGAGTGATGGTAACATGGAAGAGAATTTGCTTTTTCTGTCAATTAAGAGGATCTACAGCTACAGACAACTTTTTTAATTGAAGAATTCATACTTGATGGGAAATATTAATTTATACCCTTTCATAGAATGTGCACACATGGAACAAAATTGATGACTGAGAGATTTGGGGGCATTGTTTCTATAGTATGGGCACTTTTCTAGCATGCACAAACAAGTTTTGGTATCAGAGAGATACAGATGAGGAAAATGAGACAAGCAGAGGTTAAGTGACTTGCCCAGCATCACACAATTAGTAAGTATCTGAGACCCAGAATGATCAAAGTTTTTTTTGGACTCCTGGACCAATTCTCTATGCACTGTGGCTCCACTTCACTGCTCTTAATGGTAGGGACTGCTGTTTCATTTTTGACTTTGTGTTTCCAGAGCCTATAAGGTAGTAGGGAACCTTCTGCCTCAAGGTCATATGTGGCCTTGGGTGCAGACTTTTTACTGAGTCCAAGTTTTATGGAACAAATCCTTTTATTAAGGGTATTTTATGGAGTTTGGATTCAGTCAAAGGGCTGCACTTGAGGACCTAGAAGGCCATATGTAACCTTAAGACTGCAGGTTCCCCACTCCAGGAACTCACTGTAGATGTTACTCTTGATAAATGCTTATTCAGTTCAATTGAGGATCAAACCCAGGATTTAAACTTGGGTTTTCTCATTCACAACTCACTCACTTTTCCTATACTGTCCCCCAAACCTATCCTATAAGAGTCCCGTCTCTAATAACCTTGACATCAGATCTTTGCGTAACAAACCTGCTCAATTCTAACTCTTTCATTAACTAGTTGTGGAACATCGTATAAATCATTTGATTTTTCTGGGCATCAGTCAACTCATTTGAAAAGATGAGTAAAAAGAGTTGTGAGAATCCACACCTTACATACCTTAAAGAGATGATCTTGTGGGCTCTAAGATCTATGAAGTGCCCACAGCTTGATAATTGTAGTTATGGCAGTAGCATGGGCTGCCTGTGCACTTGGCTAGTGTTTCAGGGGACACTTGAGTGGGGTAATAGCAACAATAGCCTACACCTGGTCTGTATTCTGCTTTCTGCAAGCTTATGGAAAAGCATCTTGTCAATAAATAAATTAATTAACCAGCAAGTCCATGAATTGTTTAATTTGACCGCCAGATGGTGGTCAATTGGTTTTGTCAGTGGGTATCCAATGAAGATGTGTTCATTTCTCCAAAGTCTGCAGTATCCCCACTGCTCACCAAAGAGTACCCAAGTATAAGCTTTCTGTCTCTGTCTCTTTCTTCACCTATAAAACTTCACCTATAAGGATGGAATGACAGATTGCCAGCCTTTCCTCAAGTTGAAACTCACAAGAAAGCAAAGAGGGTAAAGGCTTATTGTATACCTTCATGCCAAATGCCACCCTATTTCCTGTCTTCATGTGGCATCACCCCTGTCCAAAACTGGTACTCAGATCTCACTACAGACGTGTGAAGAATGGAATCACTCAATGTTATAGCCAGAAGGGATATTTTGTACCTAATAAAATGTCTTCACACTATAGAAAGGCTAAATAACTGAAAACCACATTGTTAGTGCCAGAGCCAGAGTTAAAACACGATTCTCTTGACTCACAGACTAGTGTTACTTGTACTGTACCTTGGAGTAGATATAAAGTCTAATATTGTTCAGTTTGGGATTTGTCTTAATTGAGATTCCTTAGGTCTGAATATCTCTCTTGTTAGTTGAGTCAATTCTACTTGTTACCTGTTGAGATCCTTTTCTAGAGAATTGTCCCATGTAGCCTTACCTTGTTTTTTTTTTTTTTTCCACCAGCCTCAAGTAGAATGATATTTGATTCCTATGAATTTGAAAGAGGCCATATAAAAGTATGGTCTTGGGCTACCACCCAACATGGGAATCCCTTGTCAAGTTCTTTGTGGATGGTCTATCTTTGTGGGAAGGTACTTGGGACTTCTCTCTCTCTCTCTCTCTCTCTCTCTCTCTCTCTCTCACTCTCTCTTTCTTCCTTTCTTCCTTCCTTCCTCCCTTCTTCCCTTCCTTCCTCCCTTCCTCCCTTCCTCCCTTCCTTCCTTCCTTCCTCCCTTTTTTCCTCTTTCTTTCTTTCTTATCAAATTAATTGGGACATCTAGGTGGCACAGGGAATAGAGTACCAGTTCTGGAGTCAGGAGGACCTGAGTTCAAATCTGACCTCAGCTACTTAATACTTACTAGCTATGTGGCCTTGGGCAAGTCACAACCCCAATTTTCCTATCTTCCCTCCTCCAAAAAGACAAAAAAAAATCAAATTAATTTTTTTGTTACATTTTAAGTTCCAAAATATCTCCCTCTCTCCCTCCCGATCACACACTAGAGAAGGCCACCATTTCACACACACACACACACACACACACACACACACACACACTAAGACATGCCCACATAAAACCAAAATATGCAAATGCCTATTTATCATTTCTTTCTCTTACATAGGTCCTTTGTAGTTGATTTGCATATTGATAATACTCAGAATAACTAATTGTTCACAATTATTTTTCCAACAATATTGCTGTTACACCTGGGATTTTTCTAAGTTATTAATAGTTGGGAATAAGTTCTAGATTTATGGTTCTATAAAATGGACATCTATTTTGTCTTCTTTACACTAGAATTTTGTTTGGTGTGATATCTTTGACCCTTCCCTTCTTATCCCTCTCCTCCCTTTCTCAAGCAGTGTCTCCATTCACAGACATATCAGTGACAGAGAGGGCACTTTAGCTGGTAGAAGCATGAAAAACATTCTGCTATGAATCCTACCTACTGGAGTACTTATGATTTTCTTTGCAAGTATGTAAATGCTATTTCCTTAGGCCACTTTGGCTAAAACATGAAGCATATGAAAAAGAGTTAAAAATGATGGTGAGTCAGACATTGTGAAACATGCTTGTATTCCCTGTTATGGGGAACCTTGAGGCTAGTGGATTACTTAAACATGAGAGTTTTGAGCTGCAGTAAGATAAACTGAATGGGTCTCCACATTAAATTCCTCACCAACATAGGGAGTTCCTGGGAGTGATGGGGCCACTAGGTTACTTAAGGAGGCGTGAACCTGCCTATATCAGAAACAGAGCTGGTCAAAGCTCCTGTGCTGATCAGATGTGAAACTGACCCCAGCAGTCACTGCTGTATATCCTGGGATAGATAGGGAAACCCAGTTTCAAAACAAACAAAAAGATGGATAAATAGGTTAGAATTAGATTATGGAGGGACTTCTGAGAAGTTTGTGTCTCATCCCCTAGGAAATGAAAAGCCATGGAACAATTTTGAGCATGATGGTGATATGGTCAGATGTATATCAGGGAAGATTATGATGATCATGTATATTATAAACCCTTTGAACGAAGACACCATATGTTACTTATCTCTTGTTTGTCTCCAATGTTTATTATAGTGTGCTTACTTTAGTAAGCATTTAATGTTTTTTGAATGAAATACATTATGATATTATATATTATAATATATGCTATACAATGTATTATATAATATATATTAAATAATATATAATATTATATATAAATTATGATATGTTATACCATAGCAATTCCCTAGGGATAAATCAATCAACCTCTCTGGACATCAGTTTTATCACCCCTCCAAATGATGGGGTTGAATTAGATAATTTTGTGTGTCTTCTAGTTCTAACATATCATCTAATCCTAAACTCTTATAGACTGTGGAAGGCCTCCTTGTATGTTTGGCTGAAGATACTGAATTATTTATCATAGGGAGCCCTCTACACATTTTCAGTTCAAAAGAGAACGGTATCATGGAAACTGAGAGAGGAGAAAGTATGCAGGAGCAGAGGATGGTCAACAGTGTCAAAATAACAAGGGAGACAATGAATATAGAGGGCAGGTATGATGGGAAAAAAAATCCAAATAAATCTTTTATCATAAATGTGAGGCAATTGAGGAAAGAGGAAAGAATTTAGAACAGTGTCTGTTATGTAGATGCCTACTCTGGGCTGGGTGAGGGAGAAAGGGGAAAAACTCATTTATATCTTGCTGTACATAAGGAGGCTAAATGGAAGGGAAAAGTTGAGGACCCTCTGGGGACCTGGCTTCTTGTTCCCCTAGCCTAGAGCTAATAAGGGTGGGTCAGACACATCAGTTGTATTTCTTATGATCAAGAGAGGGCGCCAGATGATCAGGAGCTACTCCTCAGGGCGTGGAACCTTAATGATAACTTAGCAGAGACTTGCTCTGTGAGAGCACCTTTAAATGGCCTAGCACCCCACGTGGCGAACTTGAACTTCCAATAAACTTTACTTTTTCCTTGGCTGAGAAGACTTGAGTGGAATTCTTTCTGCAGGACCGGGCATGTTGGTATTTTGGGGTTTCAGGCAGCCCTAACCCTCTTTGGGCTCCTCTTCATTTTTATGGTTGTCATAGATGAATAATTCTGAGGGATCTTAAAAACTAGGGGTTTTTAACCCAGGGTCTATGAATTTATTTTATTTTTATATTTTGATCATGCTATTTTAATACAATTGGTTGCCTTTCTAATCATGTATTTACTTTGATTTATTTAAAAACATTATTCAGAAAAGCTTTATCAGATTGCCAAAGGGATCCATGACATAAGAGGTTGAAGACCTCTGATCTAGTCCAGCTTGATCCATGACACAAGAGGTGAAGACTTCTGATCTAGTCCAGCTTGATCCATGACACAAGAAGTTGAAGATTTCTGATCTAGTCCAGCTCTCTTGTAACATGATTTACTCTGGTCCCACTCACTCTGGGCTGGGCTTGTTACTTTTTTTTTTTTTTTTTGCTTTTTCAGGGGAGAAGACAGGGCATTTGGGGTTAAGTGACTTGCCCAAGGTCACATGGCTAGTAAATGTTAAGTGTCTGAGACTGGATTTGAACTCAGGTCCTCCTGACTGCAGGGCTGGTGTTGTATTCAGTGCGGCACCTAACCTGTGGCACCTGGGGCCTGTTACATTTTAATTCCTGTCACAGCTCTTACCAGGGCACCAGGGCACTAGGGACCTAGAACACCTCTTCTCTAATGTTGACTCTAGCTATCATTGGCTGTATTCTGCTCTTTTAACTGGCCAAATGACTAACACCCCAATTCCATCTAACCACTTAACATCAGTTTAACTTTTGCAAAGGGACAATTAGTTCAAATATAGAGCAAGAACAAACATACAAAAATGTCCTCCAATACCTCAGGGGCCAAGATCCTCTTATGCTATCTCAGTGTGTGTGGGAGGAATTAGACTCACAGCCTAGCTCTGTTTCTGCATAATAGTAACCTCAGCAATTTTAAGTCCAAAGCAATGTCAGTTTTTCCTTGGCTGGAGTTCTTGACCTGTGCTCCTGAGGGATAATGCTTTGTGGTTGACTGCAACATCCTAGATTCACCAACCCCCATGGTTTATTCCCCTGGCCCAGATAGGAGACTCTATGCTCTGCACTTAGAACAGAAAGAGAGAATAAAAAGGCCTCAAACCTAGCCTGTTTCTCCAGGTCACATGGGGTGGGAGCTGGGAAGGGTGGTAGAAGGTCCAAGGGGCTCTTCCTGCCCCTTGCCTTGTGTCACCAGTTATGACTAAATGAGTCATTTTCACTATCAAACATAAATACAGCAAAAAGCTCAGCTTTTGTGGGTTCAGACCATTTAAAGACGTCTACAATTTCAGCTACGTGGCCAACCAAAACAGGCCAGAACTACTAGCCTAACTATGCAGAACGCCAACGTAAAATGTCCCATGCGTGCTCCGGTCCTCATGGAATTCTCCCAGAAGCAGATACCTACTATATCAATTCTCAAACTTTTTGGTTTTAGGACCCTCATACACTCTTTTTTTTTCTTTTTTAAATTTTAATTTATTTTCTTGGTTACATCATTCATTTCCACAAGGTTTTGAGTTACAAATTTTCTCCCCTTTTTGCCCCTACTCCCCAGTCCAGGCCATTGATCCCACTGTAAGACCCCTCCCACAATCTGTTCCCTTTTATGCCCTCTTCCAACACCCCTCTAGCTTTCTAGCAAGGCAGAGAGGAGCTCCCTGCCCCCTCCCTGTATGTATTATTTCCCAGTTGCATTTGATTGTATAGCTTTAAATACTAGATTCTTGCAATTCCTTCCCTGTCA
>CM053599.1:75271514-75288516 GCA_028646575.1 Pseudocheirus occidentalis
AATATTTTCTCCTTTAACTGGGGATTCTGGAACCTGGCAATAACATTTCTAGGAGTTTTCTTTTGGGGATCTTTTTGAAGAGGTGATCAATGAATTCTTTCAAGTTCTATTTTGCCCTCTGATTCTAAAACATCAGGGCAACATCCTCAAAGAAAATTGCCCTGATGTTTTAGAATCACAGGGATAAACTTAACACATTTTGAGAACTGCTGCTCTGGCATTTTCCATGTTCATGATGCCATCTTAGTGAAACTAATGGTATCTACATGTCTGTCTTACCTCCATTATGCTCATATCACAGATGGGGAAACTGAGGCCCAGAGAGGTAAAGGGACTTGCTCGAGGTTACACCTATAGTTAAGTAGCAGGTCTGGCATTTAAACACTGGTGTTCTGATTACAAACTCAATTTATTAAAAGCCTACAATGTACATGGCAAGTCCCCTGGGAGATGCTTTGGTAGATTTGTGATCTCTCCACTGTAGCTACTCCAAAGAATAATAGCTGGAAGGTTCCTCAGAGGCTGTCTGGTCCCACCCTTTCATTTTACCGATGGTTAAACGGAGGCTCAGGTTAAGTTACTTGCTCAAGTCACACAGGAAGTAAACATCAGAATGGGGAATCCGAGCTAGGTCTTCTGAGTCCAGAGAAAATATTCTTACCACTGTACCTGCTGCCTCCCATCTGTTGGTACAGGTTACAATCTATCCATGACTTCTCATCTTATGTGATTCTTATTCATATCTTTCTTTAAATGCTACATAGAAGAACCATCTAATACTCTGGAGGTTATCTTCTGAGTCTTTTATAGACATAAATACAATACTTGGGCTAATTATTTGTTATTCTTTAATTTCCCTGCTTCTTTTTCCTTTTTTTTTTTTTTTTTTGCATTTTGGAGGGGGAAGGCAGGGTAATTGGGGTTAAGTGACTTGCCCAAGGTCACATGGCTAGTAAGTGTTAAGTGTCTGAGGCTGAATTTGAACTCAGGTCCTCCTGACTCCAGAGCTGGTGCTCTATTCACTGTGCTACCTAGCTGCCCTTGCCACTTTTCCCTAAAAGTCCTTGATAATGTTTTATCTGCTACCCTTAATGGGCAGTTGTTACTGGTAATGGATTGTAGTCTAATTACACCCGTGGTACCACTTTCCATGCTTTTTGCAGTAGGAGATTCAAAGATAAAAACAAAATGTGAGCATTTTGGTATCATTCAAGAAGAGGAATATGAAGCATACAAATAAATGTGGAAAGATCCATACAAGAAGGTAAAAAGCAAGGTCAGAACTAGAATTGAAAATACATTGATTTATATGAGTGAGAAGAAGGAAAGGAAAAGGAAAAAGAAATATGAGAAAGAAAGGACAGACAGAAAGAACACAGAGAAAGACTAGGCAGAAAGAAGAGGCAGAAAGAAAAAAAATCAAAAAGAGGAAATAGACAAAAACGAAAAATAGAAATAACAGCCAGAAAGAAGAGGTAGAAAGTAAAAATCAGAAAGAAGAAAAAGAGAAAAAGGAAAAATAGAAATAACAGCCAGAAAGAAAGAGACAGAAAGAAGAGGTAGAAAGGATAAAGAGAAATAACAAAAAGAAGAGAAAGAAACAAAAAGAAGAAATTTCTCTTCTTTTTGGATGGAAGGCAGAATACACAGAGGGATGGACCAAAACTAATAAAACTCCAAGCAAATCTGGAAAGCTTCTTTTGGGGTTTGACTGTATATAAATTAGTTTGTTTCTACTTTGTTAAATGATAAAAGTTTTATTTAAATTTTATTTATTTTGCATGCTAATTTATGTTTTTTTTGTTGTTGAGGATTATAACATTTATGGTGTGTGCATATATTGTTGTTTTTAATGTGACTGAAGGGTTGAAACTGCTTTCTTTGTATAAAGTCGGTTTCTGAAGAGGAACAATGAAAGCTTCATTGGAATGAACCTACATGTGCACTCTCATTCATCCCAGGTGTACTAGGCAATGTAGTCGTAGGAGTTAGAGGGGGAGAGCTTGGAAAGAAATGAGAAATAGAGCCTCTGCCCTAGAGGAGGCAGCTCAGGTAGAAGAGTGAGTCTTGGGTCAAATTTTGCGGTTGTCATAGCTGATCTTTCCCCTTTCTGATGTCCTACATCCTAAGTGCCCAATGTTCTCATTCTAGAATCATAGGATTTAGAGCTCTAAGGGACCTTAGAAATCATCTTCAGGGATTTTTAACCTTTTTTTCTGTCACAGATCCCTTCTCAGAATAATGTTTTTAAATGCATAAAATAAAATTATATAATATTACAAAGGAAACCAATTTATATTGAAATATAGTTATTAAAATTTTTAAAAAAATCAAATTAATGGACCCCAGGTTAAGAGCCCCTGAGACTAATCCTGTCATTTTATAGGCAAGGAGCCTGAGAACCATGAAGGTGAAGAGACTTGAATAAAGTCACAACAATCTGTAAGTAGTGGGAGCCAGGATTTGAACCTTGGGCTCTAGATTCAGTCATTATATCTCTTGACTGAATAGGGCCTTATTGTATCATAGCATGGTTTGTATAGAAGCATTCACAGATATTCCCTGCCTCAGCACTTGGACCCATGGGAAATGATGACCTCCCTGGCTAGTACTGGTTATGTGGTAACCCATGCTGAAAGGATGTGGTGTTGTGTTATGTTGTGGCAAACCCTGAGTGGTCCCTTGGTCCTTTTCCCATCCTGTGACAACATTAGTGGGACTGAATGCTGCATCAGCTAAATATGATAACATCATATGATAAAAGCAAAATCTAGGAAGCAAAAATAGGAAATTAAGCCTGGTTTAAAATAAATACAAAATGCATAATCTCTGGGAGTCATTTACTGAAGCATATTCAAAGCCTGTATAGATTCAATTCCACACCACATTTTAAAGATAAAGAACAGTTTAAACAATTGGGGGAATATTCAGTGTTTATGGTTGGGCTGTGCCAAAATAATAAAAGTGATACAACTACCAAAGTTAGTTTACAGCTTTAATGCTATACCAATCAAAATATCAAAGGGAAACTTTACAGAGCTAGAAAAGATAGTAACAGAATTTATCAGCAAACAAGCTTTTATTAAATATTTCCTTTGGGCCAGACACAGTGCTAATTGCTGGAGATACAAAGCTTCATGTTAAGAAAGTCCATAGTCTAACGGATCAAAAATTTAGTTTATCAAAGGAAATTATGAAAAAAGTCAGGAATGAAAGGGGAATAGAACTTCCAGACCTCAAAATATAATACAAACTAGCAATCATTAAAACCATCTGATGTTGGTTAAAAAATAGAAAAATAGGTTAGTGGAACTGAATAAACAAAGAAAATCAGAAATAATGAAACTTGAAAACCCAGGGTTCTATTAACCCTGAAACATAAACTACCTAGGAAAGTACTCTGTATTTGATTAAAAAACAGCAACAACAATGATTTCTGGGAAAACTAGAAAGCAGTCCATCAGAATTTAGATTTAGACCAACACCTCATTCCATATTCCACTATAGTGAAACATGGAACTCAGTACTCCAACCCATACTTATACATTGACAAGTCAAATCTCCAGAACTCAGCTAGGCATATCTTTCCTTCAGGGTCCTAGGGGTACCCCTGAAAGGCAGTAGGGTTTTTCAAATTCTTGAATTCTGAGTCTAGTGCCTTCTGCCCAATATCAATTGTAATTTATCCAGTATTTTTCCTATATCATTGGTTGATTCAGTGTGATTGATGCTCTATATAATTTAACCAATTAATACCAAATCGCTTTCACAAAGGAATATTAATTGAAAACATCTACCAAGAACAGAAGTATAAAAACATCCCCCTGAAATGAGGGCACACTTTCTTTGAACCTGTTTGGTCCTTAGGCAAAGTAGGCTCAGATTTCAAGTGGTTGCTAACAAACATTTGCCCTACCAAGTTCAAAAAGAGAGTTTCTGGCTCAGTCTCTTGCCTTGACTCTTCTGTCTGACAAATAGTATGCTCTATCTTTAGACAACATGTGAGGGTGTTGGGGGATTGGCTGTGATCTTTCCTCCTTCCCTATTGCTACAACCATATGGAACATGAATTCAACTAGCCATGCTTGCCCCTGTGTCCCTGGCTGCCTTTTCTTCTTTACATCTTCTTTGCTGAGGAGATGATTGAGTATTTTTCTTGAGGTGGTCATGTCTAGATTTGGAGGCAACCTCATAGATCTGAGTGGTCTATAGGTCTTGGGGTCAGTGAGTGGAACTGCCTGGTAACAAGGAAACTTCTGTGTTGGAGAAGTCAACTGTTAAGAAGTGGAGGAGACCTTGGCCTTGGCCTGGATTGCCAGAAGACAAACTTTGAGCGAAATAGTCCCAAGGTGGGGTGTAAAAATGTCTAACTAGTGGGGTGGCTAGGTGGTGCAGTGAATAGAGCACTGGCCCTGGAGTCAGGAGGACCTGAGTTCAAATGTGACTTCAGATACTTAACACTTACTAGCTATGTGATCTTGGGCAAGTCACTTAATTCCAATTGTCCTGCCTTCCTCCCTGAGGGGAAAAAAAAGCCTAACCAGCAGTCCAAACTGCTTCATGTTTAGATGACTTTTATATCAACCTCCTGCCTGAATATGACCGTTGTTAACACCGTTGCTTATTTAATTCAGATCTTACTATCATTAAATATTTGAGAGAGGCTTTTGTGTTAATAGGATTTCTTTTGTGCATAGGAAATAAATACCTGTCCCATATTTCATTTGTATTGCACAGTTTACCTTCCTGACCTAGATGAGAGCCTAAATCTGAGCTTTAAATAATTAATGAACTGAAGATTATCTACAAATGGAATCTAGCTTCCTTCTCATTATGGGCCAGGTTCCCTCAAGACTTCAACTGGTCTAGACCACACATGTGCAAGGGTTCAGATCAGTGGTGCCCCTTAATGAGAGAGAATTGATACAGGGCCTTACCCTGGTGGTTCTCCCCTAGTCATTAATATTTTAAAAAATCATCCAACATAATAGTTTCAACTTTAAGAGAGAATCTACATAAGTACATTTTTGGCCACGTTTAGTATTATATCATTTTTTGGGGGAAGGGGGAAAGGCAGGGCAATTGGAGTTAAGTGACTTGCCCAAGGTCATAGGTCTAGTAAGTATTAAGTGGCTGAGGCCAGATTTGAACTCAGGTCCTCCTGACTCTAGGGCCAGTGCCCTATTCACTATGCCACCCTAGCTGCCCCAGTATTTCTTTTTGTTTTTTAATTTTGATAGATGATTTTATTCTCAATATAAAAAAGTAGGAAAGCAGAATTTCCCAAATATTGATTTATATTATTCACAACCAGCACATAAAAGTGTAGTTTCACACAAAAAGGATTTTTCAGTGATTCCCTCAACTGTTTTTTCAATTCTAATAATATTAAACTAAATACAGTAATAATTTAGCACATTATGGTTAAATACACACAAAACTTACACATCCTGAACTATAACAGCAGCACTTACAGTCATATGTGTGTAGATACTGGCGGATATTCCCACTAAGAACAAAGTTCTTAAAACAAATTTTAAACTACTACTATTTTTGCTAAAATTCAGAGTGCCTGCATTTATACTTCTTTAAGTGTCTCAGAACTAAAATCCTTTCTGTAGCGATCGGATCTCCTAAAACTCAAACAATTAGTCCAATAGGACCAAAAGGTTTTTAATAAGAACCAAAAAAGGCTCTCAAATTATCTTCCGTTTCCTTGTTGAACTTTGAAAGGGAACAGGAACTTTCACTTAGAAAAAAATTGCTTTTGATATCCAGTGAAAGAAAAGAAAACATTCTTTTAAGAAATTTAATCTTATGCAAAGAATCTAATCTTTATGCAAAAGAATATGGAACCTTTTTCTTCCTTTTCCTTAAGAGAAACTGACTTTCTCTTTAAGAATAACCCAACACAATTCATAAAACCATTATTTGTCTGAGAGATTGAAAGCAGTCAGGAAATTTATTTTATGAATTACAAAACCAAAAAGGCTAATATTTAGATTTCACATATCAAACTACCATAATATAAAACTTCAGGGTTAAAAAGGAGACCATAACATAAATACTTAGTTTAAATTGTCTTCGTCACCTCAAAAAGACAGGATGATCTGCATGGTTTGCAGAATATTTTAGCTTTTTCCATGCTGTCCTTAAAACCAATGAGCAATTTCAAATATAACAAAGAGAGGCTGGCAATTCGATAGCTAAATACCACTTTCAGAATTCACAAAATCAAAGTAAAGGCAGCAATGAAGTGCTATTCCATTTCCTGTTTATAGGGTCAACTGGATGCAGGTAATAAAATAAGTCTAAGAAGTACTTAAATTATGTCAGGACCTTTAATTTTTGGCAAGGTGAAAAATGCATACTTCTAGTACACACACTTGTCCTAAATGATAGGGGAAGTTTGGAGAACAAAAAAGGTGTCAGGATCTATACATAGTTCACTTCATCAATTGCTTTTCTAGCCCATTTCAGTTCTTCATTCATAGTAAGCAAGTCTTTAACTCTGGCAAACTTCCTTGGGTCCTTTCAAATAAAGATGATGATATCTTCAACCTGCACTTGACCTTGTCCAATAGACATTGCTTTGTGAGTCATTTCAGTGATGAATTCTATGACAAGGTCTTCCAGAATATCCACTGACTCAGCGTAAGGATTTTGGTCATCACCAAAGCCATACACCTTATAAGATATTTGCCAGCATCAGAATCCAAATAAAAGGGGGATTCTCTTTGAGGAAGGTTTAATTCTTTAGAGAAATCTTTTCCTTTTACCTTGTCCACCTTCTGCTCTTCTTCTCACATCTTCATTGTCTTCCTCAAAAGTGGGCTCTTCATCCTCATCAGCCTTCCTGTCCCTGGCTCCAACTGTCAAAGATTCTGCTCTCACTTGGGGGGCTGCTACCAAGCTTCCCCTGCCCCAATATTTCATTATTCAAAGCTAGTAAAAAATTGCATACTAGTCCTAGATACACATAATAACATTATATACAGAATATATATGCATGTTTGTACACCTTTTTCTCTGCTTTGAAAAGAAAACGTGTTGTAAAAAATTAAATGAATTCTTGTTTCTTTTCAGTCATTACCATCTTATGTACATTTTTTGCATGTTTCTCATAGATTGCCTATGTGAAAGCAATAAAATTCTTATATTAAACATTGAATTTATTTATTTATTATTGGAAGGCAGTTTTTTAAAGAAGCATTGTTTTTAATTATCAGAAGTCATGATATTAAAAGCTTTGTGACAGTAGAATTTAAAGTATTTTTATATGGCTATGAGTTAAACAGAAAAAATATTAATCTACAGATTGTTTCTTGATTTATAATGTAGAATTCACCCCTATCCTCTGAAGAGAACCTAAATATTTGGTCCCATTGTCAAAGATTTTCTAGTTATGAAAATATAACTTAGATTTAAAGAGAACATTTATATCAAAATTTGCAGAGATAATAACTACCATTTATATAGCACTTACTATTAGCTTTGCTAATACATATTATTCACTTTAACTTATATATTATTCATATATAATTTTAGTCAAATAAAATAATAAAGCAGAGAAATATACAGAAGAATTATAGATACAGGAGAAAGACTATTATTTTGTACTTGGATGACATTTATGAAACTTCTTTTTAGGAAAGCATAATCATACCAGTTTGGTACTGCTTAGTCTTCCTTAATTATGTTTTGTTTGGAAAGTTTCTCATTTATTTTAGTTGGCCTTGATCTACAACTCCAGTTAATGATGTTAATCATATATGTGCAAATATACTGAATTATCTTTCTCTTAGAGCTTTAATTTCAATTTTATTTAGAATTTAGAATTCTCCCTTTCCTGCCTCTTTCTAACTGCATTGAGAAAGAAAGGAAAACAAAGCCAGTTACAAATATGTATAGTCAGATAAAACAAATTCCTATATTATGTCCAAACTACCCCTCTCCCCAAACAAAAGCATAAATCTCAATCTGCACTTTGAGTCCATCCCTTCTCCCTCTCCTGGGGTAGCATGTTTCATCATAGTGGTCAATAATGTTTAAACTGTGCTGTCCCATCTGGGTATACTTGCCCTTGAACCAGAGACCTACCTCTTCTCTCTATCCTGCCTTCTACAATCTTTTATTCTCAGAAACTCTGACAAGAAAGGGACTGATAAAGTTACAGGCAGTGAGCTATTGCTCAATATGTTCCATATGCTGAGGGATTTGCATTTTAATAGAATGTAGCACTCCAGGAGGAAGTAATAGTATGAACTAAGCTGATAGATTTGTATTTGTGAGATTTTTGCTAATGAGTGATTTACCTGGAGGAGAAGGTGTGTACTGGGGCTGTGGTGGGAGATGTCATTGAACAGGAAGTCTAGAACTGTTTTGTGGAGGGCTTTGTAATTCCTCTGGGCAGAGGAATTTCATAGAATCATGGAATTATGGATTTGAAAGGTACCTCAGAAATCATCTAGTCCAACTCACCCGTGAAAGGAGGTCCCTACTGTAATATGTTTGATAGGTAGTGATCCAGTGCCTGAAGGCATGGAAGGAGGGGAAACTCATCACTTCTGGAATCAGGCAGCTCCACTTTTGGACAGCTCTCATTAGAACTTCTGCAAACTTTCAATGTCTCTCTGGTTTTCCAGGATCTTTCAGAGATCATGGACACTAGCTCATCAGTCATACTTTCCAGTTCCTTCAGTGCCCTAGGATGTCATCAGTCTAGACCAAGGAAATTGAATTTACCAACTAGGTACACTTTTACTATCTCTTTGCTTGTCTTGTGTATCAACTCCCTATTAGTCATTTCTGTTCTGTCTTCTCTGGTGCAAATATCATTCTCCTGGGCAGAGAAAACCAGCAAAATATTATCCGAGCTATGCTTTCTCTACATTGTCAGTTACCCTGTTCCCATCATCTCCACCTCCAGCATCAGTTCTGTCCCTTTCCTGACCCTACTCTTCCTTCATATAGCCAAAGAAACTCCAAAGAGTCCTTTCCTCATCCACCTCAGCTCCTTCTGAGCTTTAGCTATCTTGTAATGTTTATAGGGCTTTGACACATTTTGGTGTTCATCCTCTATTACCTATCCTCACTTTCATTTCTGTACATCTTTTAAAAATATATAGTTTTATTTATACCTATTTATACCTATTTTTACTTATTTATTGGAGGAACTGCCAATATAAGTTAGGGTTTCAATAACTAGAAAATCTTAGACAATGGGATTGACTATTAGGGCCTTTCAGATTATAGCAGCAAATTCTAGCTCATTAAAAAATGTTATATTTCCCCTTACATTTTTCTCCCACCCCTGTCATAGAGGGCCATACCTTATAGCAAAGGATTTTTTAAAAAAAGGAAAAAGAGAGGAAAAATTAAGTAAAACCAATTAACAAATGAAAAATAAGTGCAATATTCCACACCTGTCAACTCATCAGTATATTTTTAAAATCTAAGTTGGTTAGTGGGTGCCCTGTCCTGCATCCGTTCATGTTGGTTACTTTAGACAATACCCTTTCTTCTCCTCTTTGGAATAGTTTCTCTTGATATCTTCAGAATTTTAACTCTTGAAAGCTTCCTATTTCTCCTGGGGTGATCTGGTGATGCTATTGCCCATTGCATCCATGTCATCTCCTCTCCATGGCTGTTGGCTTTCCTTATTCTTTTCCTTTAGAAGCTGAAACCTGTTCTGCTGGTTTCTTGTCCATTCATGGTTAAGCAGGAAGCTCTTTCTTCATTCCCCTTCCCAATTACAACTCCCTCATTTTGCAAACCAGGACCACTGCCTGTGGTTATTTTTGGACCTCTCTCCTTACACCTTGGATTAGGGCTTATTCTACCTCTATGCATGTGGGCTCATTTTGTAGATGCAAATAATTTAAAATATGAAGTATTTGAACATAATGCTCATAATTACTGTTAACCTGTTCATCATATCATTGACTTAAAGGCCAGAACCTGGCAAGGAGAGTTAAAAGTTAAATCAGAAATTCTGGCCATGAATAACCTTTGTTCTTTGCATGAACTCATAACCACCTCTCTATTCAATGAAGAGTTTCTCAGAAACCTAGCTAAGGCCTTGAAGAACAAGCTCCTACTTCCATGGAAATGGGTCCTTACTCAGCTGTAGTAGGAATAAAATTCTTTCTCTTCTCATCCCCTGAAAAAACTACAGTGCTCAAAAATTAGAACCAAGAGCTTGTTTCCCAACAAGTTACTATCCAGAATCCCTGAAAAGAGAGGGAGCATCTCTCATGAACACCAAGGAAAGAACTTTTTGTATTCAAAAAGGGAAAGCTGGGAAGTTGTCTTTGCAGAGCTAGCATGCTACCACCCTAATCTGGACACAAAATTGGAGGACCATAGCATTACATCCTGAGGTGTTGTTTGGCTATACAAAATATCCTTCAGTATAGCCTTTTGGACACTTAAATCTCATGCTTGGGCCTTTTCTCCTTTTCCCCAGTCTTGGTGCAAATCAATCAATAAACATTTATTGAGTGCCTACTATGAGCCAGGCAATGTACTAAACTTGGTAAAATGTAAAATTTGAAATGGGTAGGAGTAATTGATTGCATTTCCTTCTTATTTTAATATTTAAAGATATTTACACAAATAGCTTTTATTCAAGTTGCTCTTGATGGCTCTCATTTACATTTTCTCCCATTGAAGCTCTGTATCTCCTCCTACCTCCCCCATCCTACCTTCTATCCCCACCCCCAACCTCTCTAGGGCTTCTGGTGCCATTCATAAGGCAGAAGTTCTTAACCTGGGTCCTGGGAGCCTGATTTAAAAAAAAATATTTTGATAACTGAAATGTAATTGGCTTTCTTTGAAATTCTATGTATTTTATTTTATGCATATAAAAGAATTATTCTGGGAAGGGGATTCATAGACTGCTAAAGGGGCCTATGACACAGAAAAGGTTAAAACTCCTTGCTAAAGGGTCATAGGATTTAGAGCTAGAAGGGGTTTTGAGGTCATCTTGATGTGCTCTGGGATGCTTTTGTCTGTAACCTCAGTTTGTAAAATCTCACTTGTGTTCGGGTACCTATGTATGTAACAACAGTTTGTAAAAGTCATACTTTACCCCAGCTATAAAGGCATTAACTCTGCCTCTCCTCTTCCCCCAGCCTAAAAGTCTTTTCCCTGAGCTAGCAAGTCTGCCTAGAGACAAGCACCTATGAATCCTTCTAAAGCATTCTATAAACAAACCCTTAGAGAAATGCATAACCCCTTTGTTCTAAGTGGCCAGCTGAACCCAAAAGCCTTGAACAACATTATCAGAGAGATAACTTCCTCCCAATATGGTCTAGCTCCCAGACTTGGCAGCTCCAGAAATAATCAAGCCTATCCTCCCAACAGCCATATGGGCCATATCTCCTTCATCTTCGACCAAAAAGTAACCTAGTGACAGTTCAAGGCAAAAACCATACCTCCTGATAGCCCCCCCGCCCCAGGGGGATGTTGCCGTGAATTACAGATAATATGCTGTGCAGTTGACATAAAAAGTGCATGTCCCTTTAAGCACTGACCACTCCTAAACTCTTTCCAAGCTCCTCCCTAATTCCACCTTTACACACCTAGTTAGCACAATGGCTATCAGATATATGGTTTTATTACTATATAATCAGTATCCCTAATTCCTGCAGGTTGCAGGCTTTTTCTGACACTCCCCTGCCTGCTGAAAAGCATAATAAACTTTTACAAACTTGCCAAAAGAGCTTGGACCTGGTTATTCATTCAGACTAAGAACCCTCAAAAGGATTTCCTTACCACTTCAATCTGGTTCAGTGGTATGAAACTCAAATAGAAATGGGGCCTTAAACTTTATGTAAGGATCCCTTCAGATCATATATTGACTTAGAAAACCACAAATTAATGTTATGTTGTGTTGTATTTTTATTCATTTTGTTCCATATTTTCCAGTTACAATTTAATCTTGTTGGGAGAGGGGCATTTAGGAATTTTGTTGTGCTCAGGGGTTAGGCAGTGAGTTTGATATCTCTGGTAATCCATTTCACTTATTTTGCAGGTGAAAAACAGAGGTTTAGAAAAAGGAAGTGACTTGTTATAGTCACCAGGTAGTGTGTAACAGACATGGAATTTGAACTCAAGTCCTTAAACTTCAAATCAATGGTTCTTTCCATTCTACCCTACTGTATCCATTCTTTTTTTTTCTTTTCATCATTCAACAAATATCACTGAATACCTACTATGTGCTTATTGGGCTAGGCTCTGGGGAAAATACTGAATTCCCTCTACTCAAGGAGATTATAACCTAGTGATGATAGGGCTTATATAGATAAATATATGACATATTAAAATATATGCTTTTTGGAGGGGGGAAGACAGGGCAATTGGGGTTAAGTGACTTGCCCAAGGTCACATGGCTAATAAGTGTTAAGTGTCTGAGATCAGATTTGGACTCAGGTCCTCCTGACTCCAGGGCTGGTGCTCTGTTCACTGTACCACCTAGCCACCCCATGCTATATGATTTCCAAAATTCCTCAGGATCATAGATGTAGAGCTGGAAGGGCCCTTCCAGGCTAGCTAATCCAAGCCCCTCTTTTTATAGATGAGGGAACTGAGGCCCACAGAAGGTTTGACTTACTCAGGTTTCCACACGTAGTAGATAACTGAGGCAGAATCCAAATTCAGCACTTTTGTTCCTACATCTTAACTCTAAATCCTAAATTCCTAGAGTGACTGGGAACTATCTCAGGCTAGTTCTGTTGCAAGGTCAGCAAGAGGGAAATGTTGAGGTGATTTGCAGGAATTACTTCTCAACCCTTCTAGTTGGTTTAGCTCTTCTGACTAGAGGAGGTACTTTACTTGGGGGCTTCAGTGACTCTGATTCCTGCAGAATTATGCTTACTTATCTCTCCTCTCCTTCAGGTCTTCTGGTTATGCTTTCCCTGTTCCTTCGAGACATTCCTATAGGTGAAATAAATAAAGGAGCACTGTAAGCATGTGGTATTAGCCAATGAGAGCCCTCACTCAAACCAGAGCCCAGATTAAAAGGCCTGAGGTTGGTAATATCTCAGAGGGGGACATAGGAAGATGGAAGGTAGTTGAACTGTGCTGCTGGGCTGTGGATCTGACTGGAGACATTTATGCTTCTCCAGCCTCCCACAGAGGTCTGAGTTTCCTAGGAGTCCTGGCTTTGGTTGAGAAGAACTTTAACATAATGGCCTTGGAGAACAAAGCCTTTAAGTTCCTCTCTATCTCTGGGCCTCAGAGAGGTTAGGTAAATTCTAAGTGTAGGGTGGGACAGGAAGGATGATTTACAGACCTGAGAGCTGCTAATGTGAATCCGAGGAAAGAGATTTTTACCTGTCTCCATTTTTACTCTCTTGGGCTTTGGTAGAAACTGGTAGTGGTTTGGGCCACTTGGGGTTGAGGTGCCTTACCCCTTTATCTCTAAGAATAACCCCTTGGTATTCTAAGTAGGTGTCTGGGAGGGCTTGGGACATGGAAGAAAATAGGACTTACAAATTCAGCTGAAGGATACCCAAGGCAGATTTTGAGTGCCTGCTGGCATGTTAAAGAGAGTTCCTGGACTGAAGAAAACAACCCTGATTGTCATCAGAAAATAAATGTGTCTAGCCTAAGACAAACAAAAAGACTGTATCCTTACTAGAGGAGTGCCCTGCAGTGGAGATGGGCTGACCATAATTCCCAGAATGTACTTATCTTCATATTCTTCTTATCTAAAATGAAAGCTTGGGGACTTTCTGCAGGATGCGATTCATCATCCAGGATACTGTGTGTTCCAAGGCAGAGGACACCGAATCCTATCAAGACTGGCTTCAAGGAATAGAGAACGAGAAAGGAGGCCCTCCGCAGAATGAAGAGCTCCCCTTTCTTGCTTCTCCCCTCTCCCATCCACTGTCCTTCCCTCTTCTATCCCCCATATCCTCATCTTGCTCATGCTTTGGACTCTCCTCTGATCCCTTCAATTTGTCCCCTCTCAGTCTTTGACCTTCTCCCCTTTTTCCATCCCTTGAACTCCTCAGCTCTCCCATGTTCTGACTTCCTTCTCTTCCTTATCCCATAGAACCACAGAATCTCAAAGTCAGAAAGGACTCCTTTTCCACATACCTGCTAAATGGTCATTCAGCCTTTGCTTGAGGACCTCTAGGGAGGAGGTCTCCCACCCAAGACAGCTCATTCCACCCTGGGCTTGCTGTCATTGTCAGCAAATTTTTCTTCTTGCACACAAATGTAAATCTGCCTCTGCAACTTCTGTCCCTTGGTCCTAGTGTTGTTCTCTGGAGCCCAGTAAAGCAATTTTCTTTTGCTTTAGACTATTTCTCTCACATGGAGAACCACAAATACTAACAAGGTCCTCCCCCAAGTTTCTTCTTCTTCACAACTGCTTGTTGTTCAGCCATTTTTGGTGTAAGGTTAATGGGATATAAGAACTTTCCTGCCCATTAATAGGCCTCAACTTGGAGCCCTGGGACAGAGTCAATTAGGCTCTGGGCCACAAGGATCCCCCACATCTTTTCAGTGAAAGTGTTGATTTCTAAGCTTCTCAGCGCTGAGACAATCAAGTCTTTGTTTGGAAACAGTATATATATTGTATTGCGTGGAGGGAGAGATGTGGGCTGAGACAGAAGCAGACTGAGGGAAGAACTTGCCAGATAGTCAGAAGCAGAGCCAGGAGAGGAATAAAGGATGACTGTCCTGGGCTATCCCCACCAAAAATCTTTTTCCTCTTCCATCCCTAGGCTGCAATAATTTTCCAATGGGAGCAGCTAGGTGGCGCAATGAATATCGCACTGGCCCTGGAGTCAGGAGAACCTGAGTTCAAATCCTGCCTCAAATGCTTGACACTTATTATTAAACACTTGACAATTAAATAAATAACTATTTAACTTAATAATTATTAAGTTAAATTATTAACTTAATAATTACTTGTTAAGTAACTTAACCCCAGTTACCCTGCCTTCCTCCCTCCAAACCCCCCCACAAAAAACAAAAAAAAAGAAAAAAAATTAGCATAGCAGATAAATACAGAAATTTTTTTTTCTGATGCCATTTTCTTTTTTTATATCTCAAGCTTATCTTCTCACTTTCCCTAATCTTCTCTGTCCTTTGTTTCAACATTGAACTTTGGGAACCTCTCACAGAGATGTCAAATCCGGACATCTTCCTGTGCTATCAGACCAGTTTTTCCCCTCATGGACTTGAGTTTGTAGTCTGAGTCTATGCAAGCAATTTGTCCTCCTGATACTACATTTAGCTGGATTTGAAAAACTCTTTTTATTCCCAAATCACTTAAATTAACCCTGGGGATCTTTTTCTTCTTAGGAGCTGTGAGGGATAATTTATAATGAAGTTTCCCCATTCTAAAAAATCAAATCTAGAATGGTTTCAGTATTCACTAGGCCTAAGTTTAGGTCACCTGACCTTCAAGCAATCTGGGGCTTATTGGTGGAGACCCTCCCCCAGAGCCAGCTCAGCAGAAGATTTGGGTCCTTTGTCTCAGAAAGATTCCCGAGCTTAGGTCATGGGTTGGCTCCCCTGCCAATGAGAGTGAAGGCCAGTTGTGGGGGTTGGGTTTACTATAAAAACGGTGGGCTGGCTTCTACTTGCTGCTCTCTCCCCTGCCCATGTGGCAGGGGAAGAGTCCTTTCTCATGAGAAAGAACAAAGACCTTTTCTGACCTTAGATTCAGACTCTGAACTCCTTTCATCTCACACAGGAACCCAGCCTCAAAGACAGCCAGAGATTTTAGAGGAGGTTTCCTCTATTCCTGTGGCACCCACAGTTCCCACTCTGATGATGACTTTCAGCCAGAAGACTTTTTTTTGATAGGGCCAATTCTTTTTGCTCTATCTAGGTCAGTTAAGGGGGATGTTTGTAACTCTCTCCTCAAGTAGGAGCTAAGAGCTAGCCTGATTGATCGAAGCCTTGAGAGTTGGTGCCTATGATGTTTTCTGTCATTTTAATTCTTAGGTTTGTAAGGTCATCATTGTAAAGCCTGATTATTTTCTCCTAAGATTGTGCTGGTAACAGGCTATAATGGTGAAAGTTAGTACCTTGGTGTGTGGTTGTATGTTTCAGCTAACTAAGCTTTCCCTAAGCAATAGTAACTGAGAAAGATTGTTGAATTTTGAGCTAGACAGGACCTTAATAATCATTTAGTACAATAGCCTACAAGATAGTTATACTTTTCTACAAAATTAGATTTTAATATAATTATATATTAATTATGATATATTAATTATTTTGATGAAAATAATGAAATATATAATGAATCTCTAATTCCTAATCTTTGTATACCTCCCAGTGACCCAAGCAGAGAGCTAAAATGAGGCTGCACAATAACCAAAGGAGGAACAAGAGAATTGGTTAGTGGAGGCAGTGAGAGCGGTGACTTAAGAGGCGACCGCCTCTCTTTCTCTCACCATCTTGCTTCACCTTGAGTGGGAATGTGAATTAGTGAATGGAAAAGGCACTGAATATCTCTGCCTCAGCTTCAGTTGTAGCTTCTCAAGGCCTTTTTGGGAGACTTAAGGTATAGCTCCTTTAGTAGAAAGAACATTGTCTATGAAGTTAGAGGCCCTGAGTTCAAATCCCAGTTCTATTACTCATTACCTGTGTGACCTTGGGTATATGACTTAACCCCCTGAGGTTCAGTTTTCTTATATGCAAAATGGGAGGTTGGATTAGATGATGGCTGATGGCCCTCCAAATTCTAATAGTTTATGTTCCTATTCTGTTCCTGTTTTGAAATCCACTTTTGCAACTGGTGAAGGACTGGTCAATATTTGTCTCTGGGGGGGGGCGGCGTAGAAGCAACAAGGTCCCGCAGCTCCCACACTGCCACCCTAAGCACCCATATAATTATGAGCCCAGATAAAGTCTAGGACTCTCAGACTCACAAAAATACAGAGAACCCATCTCTCACTGAAGGCAGCTTGGCAGCAGGGGCTCATCGAGGCAGCCGGAATGGAGGCTGGAACAGCCTGAAGCCGAGACCACAGCC
>CM053599.1:75289016-75323287 GCA_028646575.1 Pseudocheirus occidentalis
TGTCCCTGTCCCTTTACAGAATTGTGTGTTTCTAACAACCCTCCCCCCCAACCTGCCCTCCCTTTCATCATCCTCCCTTTTATCCCCTTCTCCCCTACTCTCTGGTAGGGCAAAATACCCAATTTAGAGTGTATGTCCTTCCCTTCCTGAGCCAAATTCAATGAGAATAAGGTCGACCCATTCCCTTTTTGTCTTCCTGTTCTTCCCCTCCATTGTAACAGTTATCCCTTGCCTCTTCTATATGAGATGATTAATCCCATTCTGTCTCTCCCTGTCTCCTCTCATTCTATTCCTAGCTTGAACTTTTTGTACATCACACTTCTCCGTCATAATGTAGGTAACATTCTTTATCACTGGTCCCCTGGAATCATGGTTAGTCATGGCATCAGAGTTCTTAAGTCTGATTCAATTGTTTTTTTCCAGAGCTGAATCATAGCCTCCTTATAATTTGAAGGTAGGGATTCAAGTGCCCTTCTACTTCTCTGTCCTGAAGATGAGAGGCATGTTCCCCAGTAAAGCTCTCCTCCTCTTCTACTCCGTACCTTTCCAGGTGAGAGAATAGAAAAGGTGCTGTAAAGTGTTCCAGGGATGGATGATGGATGATGAGTCCAAGGCTTGGCAACAGGAACAGTGCATGGGGATATTAGGGTAGGAGATGCAAGAAAACCAGGTGCAGGACAATGGAGAGTTGTGACCAGTTGCTTAAACCTCAGCTCCCTGTTAGCAGTAGAAAGAATTAGATCAAATCAGAAAATCAGAGTTTTAGTCTTGGTTCTGACATTAACTTGCCATGTGATCATGGGTGAGTCATTTTCTCTCTTATTGTATGCGTGTGTGACTGTGGCATGTGTGTGCGTGATATTTGGGGAAAGAATCAAAGAGTGAATTAGATAATCTCTAAAGATCCTTCTGATTCTAAAATTCCATGTACCCAGGAGTGCAGGAGGCTATCATGCCTCTCTGGAAGCCACATCTACAATCCAATCCAGAGTTAACTCAGAACTTACTTGCCTCATAATTAAGGCTCTGGATTGTTGATTGGTGAGGGCACTCTTTTTCTTGCCAGTTTTAGACCAGCATGTGACTCAGACTCTGGTCATCTTTATGTTTTGCTGCTCCCTTTTCCGCTTTCTGGATTTAGTTCTGAAAACATTAATCAAATTGACATTATCTTTCCTAGAAAATGTATGTCAATCAGTTGTTCTATAACTCCATTCATCGTCTTTTCAACCCTCCAAACCAAAGCAGGCCTCCCAGGCCACCAGTCCCCTATAAGTGTAGGCTTCTTCTATTAGAGTGTAGACTCTCCAATACTTAGTACAGTAGAAAGCACTTAGAAAATGCTTCTTCATTCAGAGACTAGGCCCTCAAGGTCCTCTTGTCCTAGACACTTTCCCTGTTGCCCATCATTTATTTGGTCCTTTCATCTCACTTTATTGATGAAGAAATTGAGGCCCAGAGAGGGACAATTTTTTTAAGTTATTCAGGTGGGAAGAAGCAGAATTGGGATTTGAATCAATTTTGAATGATTTGAACCAGTTCTGAATGAACCATTTCTCTCAGTCCTATGGGGTTTCTAGTATGCCATGACATAACCACAATCTGGGCTATTGGGGTGGGGGGGTGGCAGCAGGAAGAAGGAAGGAGAGAAAATAATTTTATAGATACTGGCACAAGTTCATTGCCCTGTGATGGCGCAGTGCCCACTTTGCTTACTTCCTCCTCTGCCTACTCCCTTTTTCCTGATATCTTTCCTAATCCCATTTCTTTACAGGCTGAAATCTATCCTGGGGATTTCCTTGGTTGAGCAGGCCACTATTTCTCCACTCATTTACAAATCCTTGTGTTGGGCAAAGAGAATTTCTCTGCCTGTGTTTTTGGACCTACCTCTTTTTATCCTTTCCTAATCCCCCCCTCCTGCTGCCTTGAGGGTACACAGAGCCTTGTGAAAGTATCTTGAGCTATAATCCCATGTTTACCATCCTTTCCAGTGACTTTCTTTTTCATCACAGGGAATCCTCCCTATTGCCAGTCAGTCTGCCTCAGAGTACAGAAGAACAGTGGGCAGAGGTGGGATATAGGAGTAGGAGGCCACCAATGTAGTGTGATTTGAGGAACATCTGGTAGGCCCCCCCCCCCCCCCGTCAAAACACATACATACATACACACATACTTGCTCCCTTTCATAATGCTAGAAATTTCATGTTAAAGTCGCTTCTCAGTATCTTAATAACTTTTCACCATTCAAAAGTCTGCAAATGCTCTTTGGAATCATAATTTTTAAAATTCTCTTATCATCTCATACTAATATCTTATATGGATTAATTAACAGTCAACTGAAAGTAGGATAGGTGCTTGGGAAGGGTATTCAGTATGCAAGGAAGGTGGAGGAGAACAGAGGATTGACAATTCAACAGGAGTGGGGAGAAGGGTTCTGAAAGGGGAGGTTAGTGGACTCCCAAGGACAGACCTCACTACCCTCGTAGTTTTACTAAAGACTGCCTGAGCTGTGAGTAGAGATGATGTGTTGCAAGTCCTCTCAACTCAGATGAGTTATTCTGATTCATTTCTCCAAGCAGTCCATCTATTTGACTATTTTACCTATAGTAGCACCTCCATTAAGAAAGCCAATGTGTTCCAGTGATACAATTAATTGCAGGAATTTTAATTTCCAGGGGGTAGAAAAACAGTAAGATCCATGGGGATGCGTTTCTGGACCTGGATCTTGTCTTGTCCTTAAGAAGCCTGCATGGGGGGCTACCTCCAACCTCTTTCTGCTCCTCAATTACCACTCTCCCTTTAGACACTCCTTCCACATTTTCAACAACTTCCAGTGCTAGATTCTTTTTTTTGGGGGGGGGGAAGCACAGGACCAAGGTTCAAATCCCAAATTTTATACATACTAATCGTTTGGCCTTGGATGTCTCTCTCCATCTTAGTTTCTTCACCTATGAAATGAGGGGCTTAGATGAAAAGATCTTTAAGGTCCTTCCAGGGTGGAATCTATGATTCTAGGTGGTTTCCTAACTGAAATAGGGAGAGGGAAAGGGATTTGAGATCAGGGGAGATGTGCATGGTGATCTTTTGGTCATACTATGTAGATCCGACTCTTGTCATTCCCCTACTAAAAACAAAATAAAAACATAACTTTCAATGGTTCTGGCTTCTAAGGTCCCCTACAATCCCTAACCCTTATTTCATTCAATTATCTGTCCCAAACTCTACTGTTATCAACAAGCATGGAGACAAAGGACATCATCAGATAGTACCATGTTTCAGAACTGAGTATCAGGGACTCCACATCCCTGGAAAGACTACCAAAAGTCAGTGGTCTATTTTGTTCAAATAAGCCAAATCTTTGAGATAATTATACTAAAGTACATGAAAAAGATGGGACAGCAAGTAAGATTTTGAGATGATTGCATTGATTTGGATGTGGTGGTGTGGGGTTTTCCTATTCATCTACCTTGGTATGGCTGTGTATAGATAGCTCTGACTGCTACACCTGATGATGGGCTGTTTGTCTAAAGCTTGTGTGGTATGCCTGGGTTTCCCTGGATATTTTGGGTGATTAATGGTAAGTACTTCTAAGGTACTCCACAATCTGTCTCCAACAAGTATTTCCACCCTTATTTTGTTCAAACTCTATTGTTATCAACAGGCATGGGGACAGTGGACATCAGTTAGTACTATGAATCAGAATTGAGTCAGGGACTCCACTTACCTGGAAGGATGATGCTGGTGTACTCTGAATTAGAGTAGTGCTTGGAAACCAGAACCCAAATGACATCTAGGGGAGATAGGAATGTTGATAACATGTCTTGCCTTATATTGATCTCCAAGTCACAGAACTGATTTTTCAGGAACAAGTTTAGTCCTCTGTCACTGGAGAAAACTGCCCATTGGTAGACCTCTTTATTCCAGACAATGACCTCTCTTTTGTTCACATTTAGAAATTGCTCATATTTACATAACACTCAAAAGAGGTCAGCCTAATGATCCACCTAGAAAGTTCAAGTAAATGGAGAATGCTTACTAACCAGACTATGAATACGTTGGATGGACAACCATGGAGTCAGCCCATTAGCACATACAAAAGTGGACATAGTATAGACGGGCAATGAACTGGGTTCATAATTGAATAAACAAAGGAGAACCCTCCAAAAACTGTTACTCATTTGGAGCAGTTACATGGCACAGTGTATAGAACACTGTGCCCTGACTGAAGTCAGGAGGACCTGAGTTCAAATTTGAACTCAAGTCACTTAACTAGCTACGTAACCTTGGGCAAGTCACTTAACCCCAATTGCCTTGCCTTCCCCCCTCCAAAAAAAAGTTGTTACTCAAAAGAGAAAAAAGTGGATTGCCTCTTGGAAACAGCAAAGAGCTTTTAATGACCCAAAGTTTCTCAAATCTTGTAAACGTCAGTTTTTTTCCTGTGTCGTTCTGTATGGCAGGGAGTCACAGCTGATACTAGCCTCCAAAAAATTCAGATCATCCAAAGGACAACGAAGAGCCACATAATAGGTGCATTTAGGCAGTAACATGTTACAGACAATGAATCATTTTCATGAAGAATTGCAAAAGACTTCATTACAGAAATGGATGACTAAAAAAGAAGGGATAGTAAGAGAAAGGATTATTTATTTATTATTAACAATTAATTTAAGGAAAACTCTTTGAACCTTCCTCTTGCTGGCTCTCCTTTTCCAGTCATATACAATGGCTAAGGCATCCTTTTTTGGGAGGGGGGGATAATTCTCACAAATGCTTCCGGCCCATTTGATCTTCCCCAAGTGAAACTTGTCAATAATTGGCATTGCCTCTCACCTCCTGCCCGCAAAGGTGGCCACAAACTCCTATTCTAAGTAGCCATGCTCACAAGTCATCCTAAAGAGTTTTATTTGCATAGGCAAACAGAAAGACTTTTTTTCTTAACCAAAATGCATTAAAAAACCATAAGAACTTTCCCTTCCATTTTTCTGCTCCCTTGCCAAGGGAGGACAGGTTCCTTGGCTTATAATACTACTCAGAGTGGGTCTCCAACAAAGAGGAAGGTTGGCAATCACTCCTCTGCTGTCTCTAGATCCCTCTGACAGTCTACTCCCTAGGATTTTGTTTTTTTTGTATTCTTGGCTCTAGTTTCCTCCAGGGCACTGTCTCTCCAACTACTGGGCAGCACTGGGGTCCCTGACTATGGCCCAGTCTGGTGACTCACTTCACTGTCTGGGGATCTTAAACCTTCTCACAGCTTTTCTTTATCACCAGCAGATGGTGCTACCCCTCAAGTAGCTGGACTGGGAACCCTATGAATCTTGTGTTATTTCTTTTAGGAATCAAGTCCAGATGGCTCTAGGGCCTAGGCTCTACGTTTTTAAAGTGTGGCCCTGGAACCTCTGGGTTCCTAAGACTCTTTTAGGGTAAAACAATCAGCAATATTTGTTTCAAATGATAAAATTACAGGTTTCAAGAAAAAGATTCGAATTTTGGAAAATGCGTATCAAATCCTGTGAGCCTGACAGCTTCCTAACTCTTACAGACTTTTCTGATGAGATAGGTGATGATTTTTATGAATGTGATTTTAAAATAATGTCTAATGAAATACATCAACATTTAAAAGATCTGCAAATTGTTATACTCAACTGAGTGTGCATATACATATTCTTCTCTTTTGGGGCCAATTCCAATGAGAGTGAGGTTCAAGTGTTGCCTGCACCCCTATGCCCTTCCCCTCTACTGTAAAAGCTCTTCCTTGCATGCCCCATTCCTCCTCTACCTTCCCCTTTCTCAGAGGGCTTCCCTCTTTCTCACCCTTTCATTTCTTTTGAGATCATCCCAACATAATTGACTCCTACTCATATTCTCTGTCTACATGGTTGATGTTTAGTTCTTTCAGTTCTGTCTGCCTCTTTGTGACCCCATGTAGGCCTTTCTGGACAGAGATACTGGACTGGTTTTCCATTTCCTTCTCCAGCTCATTTAACAGATGAGGAAACTGAGGCAAACAGGGTGAAGTGATTTTTGTCCAGGCAAAGTAGGGTCAATTTGAACTCAGAAAGAGGAGTGTCCTTGGTTCCAGGCCTGGCACTCTTATCTACTGCACTACCTGGCCGTCCATATAAATTCCTTCAAAGTTCCCTAATAATGTAAATTTGTCAGGCATTACATATACCATCTTTCCTTGTAGGAAGGTAAACAGTTCACTATTATTGAGTCAGTTACAATTTTTTCTTCTCCCTTTACCTTTTTAATACTTCATTTGAATCTTGCATTTGAATGTGAAATTTTCTGTTCAGTTTCCAGTTTTGGGTGAATCCAAGGAGCTGTGATCTGGGGAGAGGTAGGGACACTGTTCTCCTGGTCAACACTCTGTTCTTCACCCAGAAAAGGCCCCTGCTCCCCTGCAGTTGCAAGTGCTGGTGCTCTTCTCATCCTTGGGACTGTGGCCCAGAACTAGGCACGGGCCATACAGTTGCCAATCAGAACCATTTGGACCCAGGGCCAGCACAGTGTCCCATAATCTCTTTCTGACCCTTGTCCAATCACCTCACCTTCTGTGGGCCAAGAGCTCCTGAAGTTGCTGCTGCTGGTGTCACAGACTCTTCCAATATCCATAGCTGGTATTGCTGCTGCATGTGCTCTGGACAGGTCCCTACCTTGGTTTCACAGACTTCTTGTGCCAATTTACGAAGTTATCTTAGGCTAGAAAGTTGTTTTACCCTGACTTTTTGACTCTGCCAATACAGAATTTGATTTGAGGTGCTATTTTAAAGTTCTTCATAAGGCAAATGTTGGGAGAATTCATCTGGGTTGTTCCCTCTACTCTATCATCTATTATCACACCCCTAATCCCTTAAAGTACAGTAATTACTTATATACTAGATTCTTTATACTATAGAGTACAGTACTTATAGTACTATGGAAAGTCCTCATCTCCTTTGCTAAAGCAAGTTGCTTATGAAAAGATCTCAAGGACTTGCCTGTTTAATCTATATAATGGGACAATAATCCCTACTCTGCCTATTTGCACAGGAGCTCATAGATTATCTAGTCTAATCCATACCCTCACAGACATTCCCCTTTACAACAGTGCTAACAAGCAGGCATCCAGTCTCCATTTGAAGAACTCCCTTGTTGGGGAGCGCCTTACCTATAAGGCCACCAAATGCTATTTGGAGGTAGTTCTCATTTCAAGGTTTTTCTTTCCATCTGGCCTAGATCCATGTCTCTATAACTTCTCCCCACTGACATTGGGAGCCAAGGACAGCAAGCCTAATCCCTCTTCCCACGTGACAACCCTCCGGATAACTGCAGACAGGGATCTCATTCCCAGCACGTTTTCCCTTCTTCAGACTAAACATTCTCAGTTCTTTGCACTAATCCTCATCTGGCTTGGCCTCCACTGCCCTCACCATCTTGCTTATTCTCCTCTGAACTCATGGCAGGGATCAAGTGAGATCAAGTGAAGGCACTTCAGAAAGGACAAAGAAAATGAGTTGCTCTGTTTTCAGAGGGCAAATAAAAACAAGCAAAAACACAGGCTGGGTTCCAAAATGAAGTCTTTATTTACACATAAAGGCAACAAAGGGTAGGAGCATTTATCCAGCACCCCCGTTATCTCCCTGGATGCTCACAACAGCCGTGGGAGGTAGGGGCTGATAATCGATTTGACATTTGAAGAAACTGAGAGAAACAGAGGATAAGTGCCTTGCCCAGGACTGGACAGTTAGTAAGCGTCTGAGGACATATTTGGACTCAGGTCTTTGCCACTTCAGGCCCTGTGTTCCGTGTTGGTTATTCCCTTAAGGAGATCAGGGTTCTTTTTAATAGCTTCAGAAACACCTTTTTTAACTGCCTCCTTTACAACTGTTTTCATGGCCTTCTTCAGAAATTTAGGGATGTCCCTTTTGGCTTGGACAGCCTGCAGGATAAAGAACAGAGAAGTTCAGTATTTTGGGAATAGTGGTAATAACTCCATTTCCCTAGTTTTACAAACCCAGTGAGGTATTTAGGACAGATATTTTTGTCCCTATTTCCTAGATAAGGAAACTGACTGAGAGGAGGAAACCACTTGTTTAGAGTCACATAACTAATAAGCATCTAAAGTAGGACTTGAACCCAGGTCTTTTGACTCCCAGATCAAGGTTCTTTCTGATACATTCAGCTGCCTTTCTGAAGAAATTATTCTTTGGTGAATCTGTAGTTGGAATTAGGAATTTGCACTCTTGGATTGCATTCTAAGGATTCTGCCTTTCCTTGGAGACTGTGCCCTCTGCCTCTGTCTTTTCCACCATTTTTTTCTCAGTTGTATGTAAGATTTTTTAAACATTTGTTTTTTAAGATTTTGATCTCTAGATTCTCACCATCTCCCCTTTTTACCCCCTCCTTGAGAAAGTGAGAAATTTGATATAGATTATACATGTAAAGTCATGCAAAATTTATTTTTATATTAGCCATGTTTCAAAAGAAGACACAGACCAAAAAAGAAAACACCCTAGAAAAATAAAAGAAAAAAGTATGTTTGGTCTACATTCAGACTCCATCAGTTCTTTCTCTGGAGGTGGACAGCATTTTTCATCAGAAAACTTTCAGAACTCTGTTAGATAACTGTATGGGCCAGAAGAGTTAAGTCATTCACAGTTGATCATATTACAATATTGCTGTTACTGTGTACAATGTTCTCCTGGCTCTGCTCACTTCACTTTTCTTCAGTTCATATAAGTCTTCCCAGGTTTTTCTGAAACTATCTTGCTCACCATTCTTAGAGCACAATAGGATTCCATTATATTCATGTACCACAACTTGTTCAGCCATTGCCCAACTGATGAGCATCCCTTCAATTTCCAATTCTTGGCCACCAGAAAAAGATCTGTCTTAGGGACTCTTTCTAATTATCTCTTTCTAATGCACTTATATCATCTTGTGGTTTGGCTTCCTTCCAAAATATAAACTCCATGAGACCAGGGACTGTGTCTAATCTAAATTTTCTAAGTCCATGACTTGTACTGCATTCCATATACAGCAGGTGTTTAACAAATGTTTGTTGTACTGGTTGTCCTCTATACTTCTTTTTAAACTTTTTTTTTGGAGGCAATTGGGGTTAAGTGACTTGCCCAAGGTCACACAGCTAAGTTTTTTTGTGTTAAGTGTCTGAGGCCAGATTTGAACTCAGGGACTCCTGACTCCAGGGCTGGTGCTCTATTCACTGTGCCACTTAGCCGCCCCTGTCCTCTATACTTCAAGACACAGTTCAAACCTTCCTTCTTCCCTAAACCTTCCAGCCCATATCTCTGTTTTCCTTCTTTGGGCTCCTTTTCATTTTATCTGTAGTGCTCATTCAGCCCTTCCTCTATCCTGGTTACTTACTGCCTTTGAGAAAGCATTTGGTCCAACCCCCTTATTCTACAGATGAGGAATCTGAGGGCCTAGAAAAAGTTAAATGACTTGCCAAAAGTAATTCACACCATCAATGGCAGAGGTAGGATTCAAAGCACGGTCTTTGGGCTATAAATCTAGTGTCATCATCAAGACCTACTTGTTAATTAATTAATTATAGCTAGTGATCTGAATATTTTCCCAATCGACACTTCTGTATTTGACTGCTCAGTCTGATGTACTAAGGCCAGGGATGGCATGAGGCCCATTTACCTTATGACTTGCCAGGGGCACACATCTGACCCACACATTAACTTCCTCCCCTTTGATGGCTGTGATTATTCCCTGACAATATTTTTCCTTCTGAAGAGAGAGAGGGGGGGAGGGAAATCAATCTGTATAGCAGCTTTTGACCTCAAGCATATGGGGAAAATAGGAAATACAAAGTACACTCATGCTCCACTCCCCTTTTCCATCCCTCCCCAACCCCAATCATAGGTCCTCAGTACTCTTTTCTCCCATGCTTAGAACATTAGGATCCTAAAATTAGTGTTGGATGGGACCTCAACGTTCACCTAGCCCAGCTGTGTTGAGTGAAAAAAAAAATGGGCATCTCCATGCCATACATAAAGATCTTTGTGGGCCATCTATGGACTTAATTTTAAAATGTAACTATTCTTCATTATATTTTTATTTATTTGTTCAATATTTCCACCTAATATTTTAATCTGCTTCTGAATAAGACCCTTTTCAAATGTCTTAGTATTACTAATACAATTGATTATATTAAGAAACATACTAAGTATGTATTTCATCTAATTGTAAAATAGAAGATGGAGAGAAGAGGAAAGGATAAATAAGAGGGAGAAGGGAAGAGGGGAGAGAGAAAGGAGAGACTGAAACAGACATGAAGAGACAGGGAATCAGGGAATGTGATAGAGAATGAAAAAGAGAGAGAGAGAGAGAGAGAGAGAGAGAGAGAGAGAGAGAGCGAGAGAGAAAGAGGTGACTTTGCAGGGAGGGCAGGGGAGCAGACAGGGGGCTTGACAGAGTGGAGGACAAATATGTCTCTTATTCCATTTTTTTTGAAGACACATGTGATAGGGGTGATGTTTTTTTTTTAAATCTACAAGTATTTATTAATCTCTTGCTATGTGCAAGACAGGAGGGAGAGATGGATGTAGAGCACAATTCTAGAAACTGGATAAGCAATAAAATTTAACTATTTCATAACCCCTGCCCTCATGGAGAGCAGAGTTGAGGGATGAGACACAAACATAGGACATCATACTGTAATTATTCAATACATTAATAGATCTGTGATACAGAGACTCTTTCCAATAATTGCAACCCATCTAAACTTCTCATCTTGTTGGGACTCCTTTTCCATAGGGGTCTACCCAATGTACTTCCAGTCTTTCTCTAGATCTGATATAGAATATGTGAAATATACACCAGTTAACCACCATTCTCATCATATGACCAGTCCATCTTTCCCTCCACCCCACATGGGTCATACGCTATTCTGATGACATGCTTTATGCAGCAGCTGCTACAGCATTTCTTACTCATAAAATGCTACAATCTGCTCACAACTACCATACGCACCTCTTGATTGTCCTTTCGGTGACTTATTAAGGGCTAAGGGTTCCTCCCAATTTGTCTTTTTTTAGTTGCCATATTTTCTAGAAACACTGGACCCACAGTATGCAGGAGTCCCTAAATGTGTCAAGAACAAAATAGCTCCCGCCCCCATCCCTATAGCTGACATAATTTGTTTGCACTCCAAGCTGGATTCCCCATGTGTCCTAGGAAAGCAAAAAAAGAGTCAGCCAGCCTGTAACAGGCTGGGAAAAACACTTGTGTAGCTGAGGTCCTTTGCAGATAAGCAGAAGAAATTTAACTTTTGCCATCACATTGCTCTTCCCCTTCAGGAGGTATTACTACACCTTTCCCATCCCCTTTCCTGTTTTTCTCTCCTCCTTTGGTCATACTATCATAAATTTATGCAAACTCCTGTAAGGACTGTGAACTCTTTGGGTTCCACATGGATGTTCACTTCTCTTGTAAGAAACCTGGTTTTCACATAAGTGATTGCCTGTTGACACTCTTGACTACCGATCCTTTGGAGACTGTAATCTTCCAGGAAGTATAGTCCTAAAACATCCTTTGGAAAATACTGTTGCTCCCAAGGTCACCGTGAGAATCAAGTGAGAGAAATACGGGTAAAGCACTTTACAAGTCCCAAAGCAATATATGGTAGTTATTAATTAATAGCCATTTTTGTAAGTGTTCTCAGCTGTGGCTGACTGAGAAGAATGTCAGGTGATGGACTCCTCCAAGTGATCAGTGGTCAGTGGAGACATGGAAACAATTACATAAAAATACTGAAACTTCCAGAAATCTGGTGGAGTCCATGGTTAGCTCACTGGGTTGCGGCTGTCACCTTGCCCCTGGATTTGACACAGACTTCCTAGCCCGAATCTCTGCCCATGACATTGTTGCACTCACCTTAGCTCCTTGGATTTCAGAGGTAAGCAGGGGTGATGTTTTCTGTCATCTGGCAGTCGGTCTCTCTCTCAGTGAAACTCAGATAGTGGGGCTCTCTGGATGTATTATTCTAGACACCAGGAGGAGAACAATTGAAGGTGTTTGTAGCCTGTCTCCAAGCTCCCTTTTACTCTCATTCCAGTACAGTAGCGAGGGGCTGGGGATGCAGTCTGCTCTGTTGAGAAGCTCACTAAAGTGGGAATTGTGGGACCCAGATTCTAATCTCTGCTTTGTCACTTCATGTTTTTAAGACCTTCAGCAAGTCACAGAAACAGCTTTAGAAGCATCCTCAGAGGTCATTTAAGGTAATGTGAAGAGAAGCCCCTTCTGCAACCTCAGTGACCAGGGGTCAGGCTGCCTCTGCTTGAAGACTTCCATTGGTAGGAAACTTTACTACCTGTTTTTTCGCCATTTAGTTTTTTTTTCGGCATCTCAGTATCCTGTGTATAAATGGGAGGAAGGCATAATCCATAATTCTTTCCTTCCATCAATTTGGTCCAGCTGTGGCTAGGGGCGGGGTGTCATTCCCTAGAGTGAGGTCCTCTGCTCTAAACACTGAAGCTGCTCAGGCTGGGGTGAGTGTGTGTGTGTGTGTGTGTGTGTGTGTGTGTGTGTGTGTGTGAGATGGGGATCACTGGTCACTGAAGCCCCTCCTGCTGCCAGCCCTTAAACCCCTGGGGCTGTGGAAACATTGAGCCTTGGAGGGAATGGAGCCACTCTGAGCTCCCCTGGGAAGGGGGCCACTTAGAGAAGTAAAAACTGTCTGTAAACTCTAGCAGTGTGTAGTGTGGTGTGGACACATAGTAGGTGCTGAGTAAGTGTTTTTGATTTGATCTGTCTGGATTGTAGTAGAAGGTAACATGTCTTCCAAAGCAAATAGAACCTGCCCAAGAACACATTAGCAATCAGGACAGACATCCATTTTCCATCCTGAGATGGACAATCATGGAATTAAGCTGGATCCACCAGGCAGCTGCCATATAGTAGATAGAACACTAGATCCTGAGGGAAGAGTAAATCTTGGGTCTTTCACTAAACATCTGAATATCCACAGTCTTGGCCTCAGCTTTTCCATCTGTAAAGGGAAAGCCACACTAGAGGATCTTTGGGGTTGCTACTAGCTCTAGCCTGTCTGAATCACCAAATCTGTAGTCTGGAGACTTGGGTTCCAATCTTCCATCTGTTCATGACTGCCTGCATGACCCCTGGATACTTTAATTTTCCTCTCTGTCAAATAGAGGTCAGGATCCCAGTAGGTTGCCTGTCTCTCAGGGGGTTGATCAGGAGGGCAGGTCAATGCAAGGCGTCTTGTCAACAGGGAAACACTGTACAAAAAATTAGCAGTTATTCTTATCCCCAGGTCAAGGATTCTGCCTCCTGTCATTTTCCTATACTTTGTTTTTTATACTACAATGGAATTGGTCACTGACTTTGGAATCAGAGGAGTTGGGTTCCAATCCCCTCCTGATGTTTATGTGAGTGACCCAAGATGTCACTTGAACTCCCTGAGCTTCAGTTTCCTTGTCTGTAAAATAAAGGTGATTGGTCTGTCTAGAGCAACAGTTGTGTCTCACAGACTCCTTTGGCAGTCTAGGCAAGCCTGCGGACTCCTGAGAATAGTATCTTTTAATGCGTCAAATGAACTACATAGAATTACAAAGGAAAGAAGTCAGTGGACATGTTTTTTTTTCTCATTCCAATTCACAGACTCCCTGAAATTTATCCATAGAGCACCCTCTCCCCCAAGAATCTCTTTAAGGTCCCTTCTATCTCTAGACCTGTGATCTTGGAACTCTCTGCCAGAGCCCAGTTCCTTGTTCTGTTTCCCCTTCTTCTTTTTCCTCCCAAGTATTCACCCAGTGAGTCTGGGGCTCAGCTGCTGTTAAGTAGAAGGAATTGGTCTCATTAGTCCCTTCATTGAAATAGGTGACAGCAACAGGCAGGGCATCATAATAGGTCAGTCCTTGGTTCTTGGTAGCTTTAACCTCAATCAGCCCCAGAAGGAGAAGAGGAAGCACAATTCTAAAGCCTGCCATTTTGTTTCTTTGGATGACCACCCTCCTTTCAGTAGGGCCTTAGTTATATCCCTAGACATTTTGAGAGTGGGGGATGGACCTGGGATTAACCAATGACTTTTAAGATAATTTCAACTGAGGAATATCTTTCTACAGATGCTGATAGAAAGGGGAATCAAAGAGGAGATCCATCCATTACTGTCCAATGCACTCCACTTGTCTCCCTCCAAGCCAATTCAAGAAGGCTCTCAAGATGCTTGGGGCTGTCAGCAATTCACAGGAGCAGAAACCTATCTCCTAGAATGAAGTGTAATTATCAAGGTAGATAGAGGTGGCCCATAGGATCATAGATTGAAATCTGAAATAGACCTCACAGGTTATTAAGTCCCACTCATTTGTTTTTCAGATGAAGAAACTAAGACTTGGAGAGACCAAGAGACTTGCTCAAGAACACACGGGTTGTTAATAGTAGAAACATGTTTAAAACCCAGGTTCTGTGACTTCAAGTCCAGTGCTCTTCCCATTCTACCTGGATGCTTTTTACTCTGATTTTCTAGATCATTGGTGTCAACTTCATGTAAGAAATAGAACACTAAGCCCTCCTAAGGATCTCTGCCTGCCACATATTGAGTTAGAAAAATGTACAATAATATTAACTAAATTGTATTGTATTTTTATTTATGTTATTAAAAGTTTATCATCTACATTTTAATCTGGTTTCCCCAGCACCGCTTTGCTGCACTGAACCTCTGTTGTAGATCATAGACCATCTTCAGTTTAAATGTGGAAGGGACCTTCAAGGCCTTTTAGCCCAATCCCCTCTTTTTACAGTGAGAGCACTGAGAGCCATTAAGGGTGAGTGACTTGACCAAGGTTGCGAAGGTCATCGGGGCAGAGCCAGAATTTGGCATCATTTTCCTCCCCTTCTCCCCCCATGGAGTAGAAAGATTGGCAGGGAAAGGATCTCTGGACTTGAAACCATCTCTCCTCTCCTCAACTATATATAGAAACATTTATATCACCAATCTAGGGTGAAATAAATTTCATTTACAAAGTGTTTAAATGCAAGGTAGTTTGGGGAGAAGGCGGCTCACTAGCAATCAGGGAATTGGGAAAGGCTTCATACTTGAGAAGACTGAAGGGATTTGGAGTCAGAGAGAACTTGGGTTCAAATTCAGGCTTTGCAACTTAGTAGTTGTATAAGCTTGGGCAAATCCTTAATCACCTCTGCGCCTCAGTTTCCTTCTCCAAGCAAAAACAACAACAAAAGCTTCTGGTTCAAAGAAAAGAAAAAAAATTAAAACCATTGGTAAGGGTTAGGAGGCTGAAGGCAGAATTCTCCTATTAGGACCCCATCCAACTCTCTGGAGCCCATAGAAAGGGGACATCAGACAGACACCATAGACTCCTAGTGCTCTATGGACAACATTTGCTCATGGTTACCTCCCGACCTTCACAGACATCTGACCCTCTTTTTTCTTTGCCTTTGCTTATCTGCTTTTCCTCTACTCCTGGCTTTCTTCTCACCATACCTACCTTTTGTCCCATGACTCCCTTTACTGGCTGTGTAAGAGATGCCTCTATAACATAACTCTGATTTCAGGGTCAGAGTGACTCCACAGATAGTGTCAGGAAGGTGACATCTTGGAGACTTGACCTGTCCTTATTGCTAGTGCTGATGTTGTGGTTTAAACCAAGAGACGCCAAAAACTGTTGAGGTGGGGGCTTTGCTCACCCTAAAACTGTTGTGGTTTTCTTGATGTATTGTGGTAGAACCACCTCAAAGAATTCACTCAGACCACCTCTGATCCAAGTATAGGCATTTATAGAGATTGACGCTACTCATGAAGCGGGTTAAGTTCCAACAGGAACCAGCAACTTTAGAGAATGCAAGATGGATTTTTGTAAGGTATTGATGCAATTCCATAACAGAAATTTACATAGAATAGAGGAATATAATTAATATTAAAAAGGCAGGAGGAGTTTCTTAAGGGATTAGGTAATGGAGGAGGGGTCCCATTTATGGTTCAGTGGTTAAACATTCTGGTCATTCTGCCCTCCAACTTGCTAGCTATTGTGGTCCTGTCTGGTTAAGACAGATAGTTAGGTATTGTGGTCCTGTCTTGGGCTAGATGGATGATGTGATTGTGATTGAATACAGGAACACACCTATTTCTGTGGGAATCTGTCTGGGGGCAGTGATCAGGCAGAGGCAGTAGCTGGTTTCCCATCACATGCTGTTTTTGTGGGAACTAAGAGTTCAGGAGCACCCCTGTTGTTGCAATGAGCAGTGAAGCACATATGAAGAAGTTAGGATATTGGCAGGGGTGGAGGTGGGGTTAGGTAGGTACAGTGGGCCTGCTGTTCAGTGGGGCCAGGCCTATTACGAAGTTAGAATATTGGGGCAGCTTTATTAGGATTCCATCACATGGACATACCTAGTATTGGAACTTAGCCTGATTTATGAGAGGCATCAATCTCAATAAATGCCTGTAGCTGGGTTAGAGGTGGTCTGACTCTGAATCCTTTGAGACGGTTCCACCACTACACATCATGAAACCAGAACAGTTTTAGGGTGGGCAAAGCCACCATCTCAACAGTTTTTGGCATCCTTGGGTTTAAACCTCAACACTATAGACTGAGGGAACGGGAGGAAAAGTGAGGGTTGTAGTTTTTTTAAAATGCAGGTGGCATAGGAGAACAGTTCACTGACACCAATATAGTCCTTGCTATAGAAATACTGGACAAATTCTACTACCACCTGAATTACCTGTGAGTGTCACATAGAGCTAGACAAGTGTGTTGACCTCCTGCAAACCCTGAGTAGGACTACAGAATCTCCAGCAATGCCACTGAGAACCCCAATTGTGCCCTTACTCTTCTCCACACTCCTGTTCTTACCACTAACTCTACCCCACTGAGACTGTTACTCCCATTATATTGTCAACCCTCAACTCTTTATTGGAAGAAGAGAGAATGATGCGAGTGTGTATGTCTGTGTGTTTGTGCCCTATAGGGCATCTCCTGCTATTTTTGAGTGAATAACACAAGGAAAGTCAGCAGGCACATAGGACTCCCTAAGGAAATGGAATCAATGAAATCACTGTAGAGATCAAATATATTAAGACAGGCAAAGCAGTTGTGTATTTTTCCTCTTGATCCCACACAAGCATGGAGGTCTTCAGTAGGCTCCATGCCCCACCCACTGAGAATGAAGGAGCCTGAGGGATGCTCCTATATCCTGAGGGACCCTATCAGAGGAAGACAAGCAGTTACAGCCTAAAGCCCCATTTTGTGCCAGAGGGGAGCTGGACTATCAATTTGCTGCCAATTTCCTAGAAACAATGCCTTCCTCCAAGCAATCAGCACCAGTTTTAATGACCAGCTGTCTCTCTCCTTCCCTGTGACCCTTGGTCTTGCCTGACCCTGATAAGAATCCTGTAAAACCCATCAGATTTTACCGGTTTTGACATTCCTCCTGCCACCAAGTCCTTGTGAAACTGACCTGTTTCCATCCTCCTTCACTCTGCATTGTATTTCGTTCATTGTATTTCCCCTCAATAGAGATGACTTTCTTTACTTTCTCCCTGTTTATTCCTGTCCTGTTGTGCTTAATGCTTTCTATACTGGACTTTGGAATTCCAAACTTTACTCAGCCTATACAAGATAATTAATGATAAGGATGGGATTCAGAGGTTGGAAGAAAATCCTCTCCCTCGAATTTGGGATTTGCTGGTTACTTTTTCTCTCTGTTGCAAATGTCTGGCATTAACTAGGTCAGCAGCTATGGTCTGAGGAAATGCTGGGACTGGCTTCCCTGAAATTAAAACAAAACTGAGCCATTTCTGTCCAGAAATTAGGATGGGGATGCCCCACTGTTTTGAAGTAAATTGCTTAGTTGGTAGTCTCTAGAGTGTGACCTTCTCCCTGGCAGGTTAAGTGAAATGAGGTATTTGCTAATCCCTTTAGGGAGTCTTCAAGCACTTTGTTTTATTTTTATTTTTTACCTTATCAACATTTAAAAATGTATTTGTAAATGGAATTTTATTTTGTTTTCATGAAGAGTCATCTTCTCTCCTTTTTACTTCCCCCAATTCCCATTGAAAAAGCAAGAAAACAAAACCTCTGTTGTAAACATGTATAGATAAGCAAAACAAATTCTTACAGTCATCATGTCAATACATATACACATATATGTACAAATGCATATGTTTATATATCTGTATCTATATATATTCATACATCTATCTAGATATCTGTGCTCTGAGTCTATCACCCCTCTATCAGGAGATGGGTGCCTGTTGCATCATTAATCCTCTAGAATCATGAGTGGTCATTGTACTGATCAGAATTCAGTACACTTTCAAATTTGGATGTTCCTTACCATATTATTGCTATCGTCTAAATTGTTCTTCTGGTTCTGCTAGCTTCACTTTAATTAGTTCATATGAGTCTTTTCAGGTTTCTCTGAAACCATCCCCTTTTTATAGCACAATAATATTCCATCATATTTATATACTAAAACTTGTTGAAATCATTCTTTAACTGTTGAGCACCCCCTCCATTTTCAATTCTTTGTCAGTTTCAGAAGAACTACTTTACTCATTTTTTGGTGGCAAAGAATTGCAAATTGAGAGTATGCCCATCAACTGGGGAATGACTGAACAAGTTATGGTATATGATTATGATGAAATACTATTGTGCTATAAGAAATGATGAGCAGGATGCTCTCAGAAAAACATGGAAAGACATATGAACTGATGCAAAGTGAAATGAGCAGAACCAGGAGAACATTGCACACAGTAATAGCAATATTGTGTGATGATCAGCTGTGAAAGACTTAGATATTCACAGCAATATAAAGATTCAAGACAGTTCTGAAGGACTTACCATGAAAAATGCCATCTATTTTCGGAGAAAGAACTGATGCAATCTCCACATAGAAGCATACTTTTTAAAACTTTATTTTTCTTGTTTTTTTATTTTTTCTTTTACAACATGACTAATAGAAATATGTTTTGTGTGACTGTAGGTGTATGATCTATATCAAACTACTTGCTTTCTTAAAAAGAGGGGAAGAAAAAAGGGGAGAGAGTTTGGAACTTAAAATTTAAAAAAATGTTGAAAACTATTTTACATGTAATTGGGAAAAAATAAAATATCAAATATTTTTAAAAATAGGTGCTATAAATATTTTTGCAGGCATGGGTCTTTTTCCTTTTTCCTTTTCCTTTCTTTGGAGCAGTAGAGATCTAGCTGCGGTACTTCTGGATCAGAGGGTGTGAACAGCTGAATACTTTAGTAGTCTAATTCCAAACTCCTTGAATGTCTGGACCATTACATAGTCCCACCAACATTGATGGGCCTGATTTCCCCCAGAATTCATCATTTCCCTTTTTGGTCAAGTTTCCCAGTCTAATGAGTGTGGTTTTAATGTACATTTCTCTAATTATTATTAGTGATACAGAGCATTCTTTTTCCTATGCCTATCGATAGCTTGGATTTCTTCCTCTGAAAAGTTCTTGTTTATATCCTCAGGGGTAGTCACGTGGCAAAGGAAATTAAGCTCTTGGTCTGGACTCAAGAAGACAAGTTCTGCCTTAGACATCTTCTAGCTATTTGATTCTGAGAAAGTCACTTCATCTCTGTTTGCCTCATTTTCCTCAAAGGGAGATAATCGTAGCACTGATATCCCAGGATTGTTGAGAGGATCAAACTGCCTGTTTGTGTCATCTGACCATTTATCAATTGTGTAAAAGCTCTTTTTCTGATAAACTTGAATCATTTACATTGATCCTTATCAAAGAAACTAGATGCAAAGACTATTCCCCCCATTTACGTATTTCTTATCTACCTTGATTTTTTAAAAAATAAGTCTAATTTAGTGTAATTGGAATCAAAATTGTCAATTTGATCTTCTGTGATATTCTTCTGTTGTTTTGAACTCTTCACCTAGCTATGAATGTGATGGGTAATTTATTCCATGCATCACTAATTTGTGTAGGATGTCAATCTTTATGACTAAATTATGTACTCATTTGGAACTTGTCTTGGAGTACAGTATGAGATATTGGTCTACATAATACATTGTTCCTGCCAGTTTGCTTTCTAGTTTTCTTTTCTTTTTTTTTGGAGGGCAGTTGGGGTTAAGTGACTTGCCAAAGGTCACACAGCTAGTTTTTTTTTGTGTGTGTGTGTGTGTTAAGTGTCTGAGGCCAGATTTGAACTCAGGTACTCCTGACTCCAGGGCCAGTGCTCTATTCACTGAACCACCTAGCCACCCCCCTTTCTAGTTTTCTTAACCTGGTGAATAGTGAGTTCTTGTCCCTATAGCTGGGATCATTCAGTTTATCAAACACTAGATAACTATGTTCCCTTGCATGTGTATATTTTGTACCCAATTTGTTCCACTGATTAGCCTCTCCATCTTACTTAGTACTGATTAATTTGATGAATACTCCTTTGTAGTATGATTTGAGATCTGGTGCTACTAGTTTTCCCTTTCTTTACTTCCCCTCCCCATTTTTCATTAACTCACTGGATGTTTTTGGTCTTTTACTCCTCCAAATGAATTTTCCCATTATTTTTTCCTTAATATATAATATATTCTGTTGTAATTTAATTGGAATGGCATCGAACAATAAATTGATTTGGGTAGCATTTTCATTTTCATTATATTGCTTCTACTGATATAACAATAATAATAATGATGATGATGATAGCTTGCATTTATGTTGTACTTCCTATGTGGCAGACACTTTTTATTTCCTCAATTATTTAGATCTGTGGTGTTTTTTTTTTGTAAAAAGTGTTTTGTAGTTATGTTCATGTAGTTCCTATGTGTTTCTTGGCAAGTAGATTCCCAAGTATTTTATATTTTCTGAAGTTATTTTATTTTTAAATATTTTTATTTAAAACAAGCTGTGGCATATAGTGGTAATAGAATATTATTGTGTACAATTGATCCAAATTCTGTCCTTCTCTCCCTCCCTAACCTCTCCTCTCCATTAGATGGCAAGCAATCAGATATAGGTTATAAACGTGCAATTATGTAAAACAGTTCTACATTAGTCATTTTGTATAAGAAGACTTAAATAAAAGAAAACAAGTGAAAAAAAAAAGAAAGTGAAATGGGGGTAGCTAGGTGGCACAGTGAATAGAACACCAGTCCTGGAGTCAGGAGGACCTGAGATCAAATTTGACCTCAGACACTTGACACACTTACTAGCTATGAGAGCTTGGGCAAGTCATTTAACCCCAATTGCCCTGCCCTCCACCCTCCAAAAAGCCAAAAAGCCAAAAAAAAAAAAGAAAAAAAAAGAAATGTTTCCTGATTTTTTTTTTCTTGGATTTCCCAATCAGGACTTAGTCTGGTTAATTTTCTAGATCTTTGTGGAGGACTTTTGTTAGGGAACTCATCTGTACTTCATCCTACTATTTTGCTATCTTGGCTCCCCTCTATAGGCGTTTAAATATATTCTGGTCCAGATCCTTTGATAACCTCCCCAAATAAGATATGGCAGGGAACTTAAAGCTATAATAAACATTGCTGCTGCAACATTTGCTTTTGTTGGACCTCTCCCCCATCACAGTAGCCTCCTGACCTCCCTTTCTTATCTATCAATATTCTGACTTCTAGCACTGATAATAAGTCCTCCAGCTTTCTTGGGGACTACTTCTAACTGTACCTGCCTCTGAAGTTCTGTGTCTACTTTTACTGGCTTTGTGAGAGATTCTCCTACAACAAAGATGATTTGGGGGTCAGAGTGGTCCTTCAGACAGTGTGAGGAAGGCAATATCTTGGGAACTTGACTTATCTTTAGTGCTTAGTGCTATGGGCTGAAGGAAGGAGGGGAGAAGTGAGAAATTGTTTTTGTTTTTTAATGCAGGTAGATTTGAGGAGTAGTTTATAGACACCAACATAGTCCCCATAAAAACTTCCTTGAGATGCTTGAGAAATTGTAGTACTATTTTAATTACTTGTCTGTGCCACTTGGAACTAGATAACTTCATTGACCTCCTACACACCCTGTGTAGGACTATAGGATCTCCAATGATGCCATTGAGAATTGCAGTATCCTTACTCTTTCCCATTCCCCTATTCTTACCACCAACCCTGCCCTACCAAGAGTATAACTCCCATTGTATCATCAGCCCTCAATTATTTATTGGAAGAAGAGGGAGGTGAGAGAGAGAGAGACAGAGAGAGAGAGAGAGAGACTCTGTGTGTGTGTGTGTGTGTGTGTGTGTGTGTGTGTGCATGCCCTGTAGAGCATCTCGTCCTACTTCTAAATCAATAACACAAGAAAAGTCAGCAGGCACATAGACTCCCTAAGGAATTGGATATGACTCATCAGTGAAATCACCCTAGAGATAACATATATTAAGACAGGGAAAAGAATTGTGTATTTTTTCTCTTGGCTCCATGCAGGCATGGAAGGTCTTTGGGAGCCTTCTTACCCCACCCACACTGAAAATGAAGAAGCCTGAGGGATGCTTATATCTCCTGAGGGACCCTCTCAGAGGAAGACAAGCAGATACAGTTTAAAGCCCCATTTTGTGCCAGAGGGGAGTTGAACTATCAGCTTGCTGCCAATTTCCTAGATGTTCTCCTTCTAGGAATTAGTACCAGTCTTTATGACCAGCTGTCTCTCTCCTTCCCTGCAAGGCCTGGTCCTGCCTGACCCAGATAAGAACCCTATATAATTTATCACATTTTACCAGTTTTGACATTCTTTCTTCCACCAAGTCCTAGTGAAACTGATTTGACTGGCCTCATTCATTCTGTTTCCCTTCAACAGAGCTGACTTTAGTGCTTCCTGTCGTGGACATTGGGATTCCAAACCTTACTCCATCAGTATGAAGACAACCCTTTACATTACTCATTCAATGTAATTACTAGTTTGTTTTTTCAACATATTGTAACTTGCATGTACATGCTATATGACTCTGCCTTGTCTTTTGGCTGAGATTTTATCCATTATTTTCTAAATGTATTTATTTAATTTTGGTGATTATTAAGTCAATACAGCTCTTTTATAAGGAATACATTGTTTTATTTTTTGGAAAAAATTAATAGTATTTCATTTTTCTAATTACATGTAAAGACAATTTTTAACTTTCTTTAAAAAATTTGACTTCCAAATTTCTCCTCCCTCTTTCCCCATCTCCTCCCCAAATAGTAGGCAATTTGATATAAGTTATATATGTACAATCATGTAGAGCATATTTCCATATTAGTCATGTTGTAAAAGGAGAAACAGATCCAAAGGGAAAAAACCCATGAGAAAAATAGAGAAATTGAAAATAGTATGCTTCAATTTGCATTTAGGCTCCACAGTTCTTTATCTGGATATGGATAGCAGTTTCCATCATGAGTCTTTTGAAATTGTCTTGGATCATTGTATTGTTGAGAAGAGCTAAGTCTATCATTGTTGTTTATCACACACTGCTGCTGTTACTTTGTATAGTGTTCTCCTGGTTCTGCTTACTTTACTTTGCATTAGCTCATGTCTTTCTGTTTTTTTTTTCTGAAGTTCATTTGATCATTTTTTTATGATACATTTTGTTTTAGTTTAAAACATTCATTTCCACAAGATTTTGAGTTACAAATTTTCTCCCCGTCTTTCTCCTACCCCCCACCCCAAAACAGCCATCTCACTGAATACCCCCTCCCCCAATCTGCTCTCTCCTATATCCTCTGGCATCAACCCTCTGACTTTCTGGTAGAGCAAGATGGATCTCCATACCCCAGTGCCTGTATATCTTATTTTCCAGTTGCATGTAAAAAAAATAATTTTTTAGAAAAATATTTGTTTCTAAAACTTTGAGTTCCAGATTCTTTCCCTTCTTCCCTAGTCACCCACCCTTACTAGGAAGATAAGCAATTCAATATAGGTTCTACATGTGTAGTTATTCAAAATATTTCCATAGTGGATATATTATGAAAGACTGACTATATTTTCCTCCATTCTATCCAGCCCCTCACTTGTTCAATTTTCTACTTTGACCCTGTCCCTCTTCAAAAGTGTGTGCTTCTAACTACCCTTCCCCACCAATCTGCCCTCTCTTCTATCATCACTCCTCTTATCTCCTGACCCCCTACTTTCCTGTAGGGTAAGATACCCACTTGAGTGTGTATGTTATTCCCTCCTTAAGCCGAAATTCAGTGAGAGTAAGGTTGACCCATTCCCTTTTGCCTTGCTGTTCTTTCCCTCAGTTGTAACAGTTTTCTTTTGCCCCTTTTATATGAGATAATTTGCCCTATTCTGTCTCTTCCTATCTCCTCTCATTATATTCCTCTCTCCCCTCTTAATTTTATTTTAAAAATATTATCCTTTCCTATTCAATTGATCCTGTGTCCTGTCTATGTATACCTGTACACACATACATATACACACACTCACATATGTATTCATATGCACAGATACCCTCATATATAGACATATATGTATGTATACACATATACATTTATATTCCCTTCAACTGTCCTCATACTGAGAAAAGTTTCATAAGTTACAATGATCGTTTTTCCATGTAGGAATGTAAATAGTTCAACTTTGAAGTGCCAAGGCACCTGGTTCCAAGATGACCACAGGGGTAAAGTGGAGATAAAGTCAATAGGTTTTGAGATGTAGATAAAGGGAGAAGAGAGCTTATGCTTATTAGTTTCTATGCTCTTGGTAAAATAAGAGGCAGAGTTCTTTGTTGATAAGAAATGAGGGGTGAAATAAGAGTCTTGAGGAAAAAAGACATTTAGAATAGAGGTATCAAATATGACCCTCTACCCCCAGATTAAAAAATGTTATGAGAATACATTTTAACAAAATATATAAAAATAAAAATACAACAGAACACAGAGCGATCCTTTGTTTCTAGGTAATATGCAGCCAGCAGGAATCCTTCTGTATTGTTTAGTGGACTTATTTCTTTTTGAGTTTGACAGTCCTGGTTGGAATGTGATTCAGTCAATTATTGTTTTTGCTTGTGTCCAATTCTTTTCTGGCAAAGGTACTGGAATGGTTCACCATTTCCTTCTCCAGCTCATTTTACAGATAAGGAATCTGAGGAAAAAGGGTAAATGACTTGCCCAAGGTCACACAGCTAGTAAGTATTTAAGGCCAGATTTGAACTCAGAAAGATGAGTCTTCCTGACTCCTGACCCAGTACTTTCTTCACTGCAACCCTAGTTCCCCCCTGTAGTTGGTTAGGAAAGAGTAAAAGGGTTATTGAACAGGCATAAACATCCTAGTATCAGACGAGCTAAAAAATCTGGAATATGTTTTACTTGTCTTTCTGGTGAGTAGAAAGGTAAGGATTTAAGGAAATGTAGATGTTTGAAAAAGCTGTCCCCTCCCTGTGGTCTATAAAAGCAAGCTTTGAGACCAACTCTAGTTCTCTCTTCCTAGCTTCCTGTTTGCATTTAGAGGACAGGCCGATATTTAGCAAAACAGCCCTGTCAACTCTGGGGCAAAGGGAGGGAGCAGGAAGAACCCATGTCCATGTATAGTTTTTTCCTTCCCATACCCCCAGAAGCAATTAATGACAGGTAGAAGCACATAGTAAACTATATGTGCTTGAACATATGGTCCTTGATAGGCGTTCCTGGCCACCTGTGTCTTTTTTTTCTGAATACAGCTGAGACAAGGATTCCTAGTCTCAGAAAAGAGACTTTTTCACTCCATGAGATAGTAGCAGCCAGGGCATTGATATTCCTGCAGAAACACATGGTAGACATATGCAACATGGAACCTTGAAAGGCAGCATCCTGAGAGGGGACTGTTCCCAGTTTGGGGGGTTATCTTGTTGGGTAATCCATCTTCAAGAGTTCACAAGTTTGAATTCCTAAATTTAAGAATTCAGGAACTGGCTAGCTAGAAGGAAATTTCCTCAACAGTGTACTTCTTGGAGAAAGAAGAGGATTGCTAACGTGGATCCTGTAGCTAAAGAACTAAAATTATGTTATGGAGGTAGTGTGTGTGTGTGTATGTGTGTCTCTCTGTCTGTCTGTCTATGTTTGTGTCTGTGTATCTGTTTGTGTCTCTGTGTACAAGTGCACACACAGGTAAACAAGAAATCTGTAACACTTCCTTCTTCCTTGCTATTACCGTGAGTTACTTGGATAGTATAGTTCTGATAGGATATGAATTGCCTGTTAAGCATCCACTAAAATATTTATCTTCCAGGGTGAGTCAAAACCACAGGGGAGGGGTGGTACTATTAGCCTCTATGAGGAATTTTTGGGAAAGAAGAATGTACCAAGCTTTGTACTCATGGCAAATACTCATTCAGTTTTCCTCTGGAGAGAACTGATGGACTATCTAAATCTTCTGTGTTTCTGTTTCTATCTGTGTGGGACTGTGAGTTCTTTGTGTCTTTTGATTTTTCTGCAGTCATGAAATAAAGGCTGTCCTATACCTGATATGCATTTAGTACCTTAAATGACTGTACAGGAGCTAGGGACCCTTTTGCCCACATTTGGAGAAACATAGACACGAAAAGTCTTTGAGTATACTGGGAGATTTTTCTGGAACATCTCCAGATGTGGGAAACAAGACAAAAAAAGAGAAAAATAATCTATTTATGGGTTAGTTTCCAGCATCAAACCTGATCTGTGTGCACTCCAATTTTTGGGGGATAAAGAGACTATGAGTAGGTGGATGACTTCTCACCTGATTGTAACCAGGGCCTGAAATTCCCACCTTTTATCACACTTTGGGGTTTAGGAGTTACAGGCTTCTATTAATATGTAAATGTTAGGGACAGACACAAAGCAATTCTGAACCATCAACATCTTTAGTGAATTGGTATATAAATCAGCCTATTCCCCTTACAAGGCTCCAAGGATAGGAAGTTTGCATTAGACCTTAAAAATTGTAGGACTGATAGTTGTAAGAAAAAGTAATTAGTCCGACTTGCAGAAAAGGTAGTTGAGGCCTAGCAAATTAAGCGATTTGTCCAAAGTCATAGAACAACTGAGTCAATCCATGTGTTCTGACTCTAAATCCATTTTAGCCTAAACGGATGTATCAGATAATCTTTCAACAATTTCATGTTGTTTCTCCTCCCAAGGTTAATTTTAGGTAAAATATATTTTATAGATAGGACATGAGAGACCATTTAGTCCAACTCCCTCATTTTATCAAAGAAGAAACTGAGAATCAGAGACATAAAGTGCCTGGAGTCCGGGAGGCGATGTCCAGGAAGGGGAGGCCAGGATGGAATGCCATGCCATGGGGTCAGGGTAACATAAGTCTCCAGACGCCTAGGATGTCAAGATCAGACTTCCTAATTTTCCTTAATATTGGTCTAAGCCTAAAGGCATCTCCATCTTTCAGGAAACAACTTTAGCTGGATACCTTGACCCACAAGGCTGCCCAGCCATTGTATAATTATGTACAGACCACCCTCTCCTGGTCATAATGTGCAGTCACATTGACAAAGTCCCCTTAAGCACTGATTAATCAAATATATAGGAAACTAAGCTGAATTTCTAAAAATAAGAGCCATTCCTTAATTGATCAGTTGTCCAAGGATATGAAAAGGCAGTTATTTTTCTTGCTTTTTTTTTTTGCGACACAGCTAACACAGATATACGTTTTGAATGACTTCACATGTATGATTTTTATCATATTGCTTGTCTTCCCAATGAGTGGGGAAGGAGATGGAGGGAGAGAATTGGAAACTCAATTTTTTAAAAAGGAGTGTTAAAATATAAAAGTATAATTTAAAAAACTTGCTGATTAAAGTTCTATTTAGGGAAGACACTGGATTCTCTCTTGAATAATAATATTGGCTTGTATTTTGACAGAATTTCTTTTTTACTGGTCTTGTAATTTAATTTACTCAGGGGAAGGTCAGGACCTTCTCAATAAACTCCAATGACTCCCTATTACCTCTAGAATCAAATGTAAAATGCATTTGGCATTTGGCATTCAAAGCCTTTCATAACCCAAGCCCACTCCTGCCTTTCCAGGCTCCTTAGACCTTACCCCAGGACACAAACTCTTCCATCCAGAAACAACGGCTTCCTCTTCCTTTATGACTACTGACCTCCCTGATTCCCTTTAAGTCCCAGCTAAGATGTCATCTTTTAAAGGAAACTTTCTCCAAATTTTCTTAATTCTAGTGCCATCTTTTGATATTTATCCCGTATGTAGTTTACATTGTATACATTTGTCTGCATGTTGTCTCCTGCATTAGATTGTGAACTCCTTGAGTCAGGGACTGTCTTTTGCCTCTTTTGGTATCCCCAGTGCTTAGCACAGAGCCTGGCACATAGTAGGCATTTAATAAATGTTGATTGATTGATCTCTGTAGTTTTTATTTTTTAAAGAATTCCCAAGGACACCAAGTGACTTGCCCAGGGTCATATAGCCTGTGTGTTAGAGGCAGAACTTGACCAGGGCTTCCTGCCTCCTGGACCAGCATAATAGCGCTTACAGTTTGTTTCAAAACATGTACTCTGTACTTTTCTGGCTTGGGTTACTTTACTCTGTATCAACTTGTAACAGTTTTCCAAAGTTTCTCTAAATTTCCATATTTGTAAGTTCTAACAGAACAATTCCATTACAATCATATAACAGTTTATTCAATCACTAGACTATTGATTTCCCCAATTAATAGACACCTACTTACCTTCTGGGTTTTTACTGCTACTAAAAATGTTGCTATGAATATTTTTGAACAGAAGAAATCTTTACTTCTAGGCCTTTGACCTCTATCAGATATACTAGCCTTATTTATCTATCTTCTTAGCACATAATGGGTGCTTAATAAATGCTTATTTTCTTCCATTCTTGGCTGATGTCTTGTTGGACTAATGGGCAGAATGAGTCACACATATACTGTCAACCTGAAAGTTTGGCTAAATGAGGCAGACTAGGTGATATGTAAATTCATATTGTTTATTCCCTTAAAGCTAGACAAAGTCAGCAAGCTTGTATATACAAGGAGCCAAAACCTGAGTTCTGACTGCCTGAACGAGAAGGCTTAAATACATTTTAGAATCATCCTAACTCAGGGTGACTGTGTCACTCAAATTTGTGATCTCCATAAATGTTTCATCATTGTATGAGAAAGGAATTTTCTTAATTGGAGAGGTGGTAAATACGATAAGATAAGAGAGTTGACAAAGTCGGTTGAAATTATGATTCAGGATACTGGTATTTTCTTTACCATTAACATGGCATAACATAGTATGTGTCCAAAAATATTAAGATAAGAAAAACTCTTGTTACTCAAATTAGTGCTTTGGATTAAAGGTCTCATCCTTAATGGCCATTAAGTCAGCCCCATTTAACTCTGTTGACATAGGAAGATATTCTCTGAGTTTACTAAGAGAACAAAAAAGCTACTAGGTCCGGGCTCTTCTTTTTAAAGAGGTTTAGGAGAGAAGTCCCTTTGTGGTTGCCAAAATAAAGAGGTTTGGGAGAGATGGGTGTATAAGGGATTTCATATGAATCCCTTGAGGGTTCTTGTCTGGAAAGAATTTCACAGGACCCAAGCTATCTTTTGGCAAAGTTACAAAGTTTATTGTTATGCTGACTTAGCAGCAGGCAGGAGAAACAAGGGGACCTGCAAAGTGCAGGGATTTAAGGTAGAGTTATAAAGATTTACGTTTAGCAGTGGGCAGGAAAAGGTTAAGGGAACCTGCAAAGTGCAGGGGCTAGAGATGCAGTTTTCATAACCATAAAACTATCAGTCAAAGGTTAATTATTGCTAAGTAGGTGGGCAAAAGGTGGAATTAGGGAGGAGTTAGGGAGGAGTTAGGGAGGGGTTTAGGAGTGGTCAGTGCTTAAAGGGACATACACTTTTTATATCAACTGCACAGGCATATTTCCCATAATTCACTGGGACATCTGGAGGCTAACACTGGGGGCTATCTGGAGGTGTGTTTTTTGGCTTGTGACATCACTAGGTTAATTTTTGGTCAAGGATGAAGGGGATATGTCCCATATAGTTGTTGGGAGGATAGGCTTGATTGTTTCAGGAGGTGCCAAGTCTGGGAGCTAGACTGATTAGGGATTCAGGAGGTATTGTCCCATATAGCTGTTGGGAGGATAGGCTTGATTGTTTCAGGAGGTGCCAAGTCTGGGAGCTAGACTGATTAGGGATTCAGGAGGTATCATATTGGGATGAGTTATCTCTCTGATAATGTTGTTCAAGGCTTTTGAGTACAGCTGGCCACTTAGAACAAAGGGGCTATGCATTTCTCTAAGGGTTTGTTTATAGAATGCTTCTGAAGGATTCATAGGTGCTGTATATAGGCAGACTGCTGGCTCAGGGAAAAGACTTTCAGGCTGGGGGCAGGGGAGAGGCAGAGTTAATGCCTTTATGACTGGGGGAAAGTGTGGTTTTACAACTTAATTGCGCAGGCTTATTACAAACTGATGTTACATACATAGGTACTCAAACACAAGTAAGATTTTACAAACTGAGGTTACAGACAAAAGCATCCCAGACTACATCATTCTGGTTGATTAGGCCAGGCCCTAGCCATTATTAAGGTTATTAAATTGATATTAAATGATTATCAAGACACAGCTAATTGCTTGATTTATTTTTATTGCCTGTATTTTTTCTTTTTGTCACAAAGGAGAGTAGACAGGCGGAGCAGAGTCTTTGGGAAGTGATATATTCTTGATTATTGAGAAACTGGATAACCCACTGTTCCACCATCCCATCCTGTTCTGTCCTACTTCCATGCATTTGTATTGGCCATCCCCCATAGCTGCAGGGGAGCCACTCCCCAAACTCTACCTCTTGACATCTTTGCTTGTCTTCAACTGGATTATTAAAATCAGCCTCCTAATTGAGATTCCTCTCTTCATTGTCTCTCTTCTTCAGTCTATATTCCATAAAGCAGTGGGAGCTGATGCCATCTTAGATGGTCTTGGTGTGTGCCAAATCACCATTGAAAATGTCTCTATGGGGAATGCCAGTTCAGGAACATTTTCAACGTGGTTTCTGAGCCAAGATACTCCAGAATGGTTTGACTCAGGGTGTGACAAAAGACAAGAGGGAAATGTATTTTTTTTTCATTGATTTGTTTATTTACTTTTAGTTTATAAGATTCAGTTCCACAATCACTTGAGTTTCAAATTTTCCCCTCTCTTCTTCCTGCCCCTCCCCCCCACCATGGTGGCATGCAATAATGTGTAGGATCTGCAAACACTTTCACATTGTACAGTAGTCTGGTTGTATAGAAGGGTTGTAACCAATGGATTGAACAATGGAAAAAAAAAGAAACCAAACCAAACATGAAAAAGAACGACAGCATGTGTTGCTTCAGTCTCCATTTAAACTCTGGTCTTTCTAGATCTTTCTCTGCATGTAGATATCTCCTTCCATCCTGAGACTTGTAGAGTTGTCTTATAGCTGTGCATTGCTGAGAAGAGTCCTGGTTATCAATGTTGGTCATCACACATACGATGTGTCTGTGACTGTGTACAAACTTTTCCTGGTTCTGCTCTTCTCACTTAGCATCAATTTGTATAAGCCTCTCCAGAAATGTGTTTTATTTAGGGGATAAAGAAATGGTGGCTGAGACCATACCACAGGAGTGCCTGTCCCCTCGCAGCCTGTGGACCTTAGATTATGAGAAATAGGCAGTATTAGATGGGAGTTAGCTTTCAGGTAGTCCCTGGAGCATTAGTGGATGACAATGTAGTGCAGAAGGGGATGTTCAGAGGATGATGGCCAGGCTGGGTGAAGTACTGGGTGTTCTCTAGAGGTGCTTCCTGGAGGTCTTTAAGGAAAGACTGGATGGCCCTTGTAAAGAGTGAGTTAAAAGGAATTCATGTTCAGGTATTGGTTGGATGAATTGTCCTCTGAGCTTCCCTCTGAACTCTGAGATCATATACATGAATTCAGTGTAAGAAACATACATGGAAAAAGTGTTCTAGGCAAACCAATGTGCTAGTCATTGCGGCCAGAAAGCAAAAACGAAACAGATGACAAATTATTCAGGAACTTTTGCGAATTTATGTTCTCCTAGGAGAAGAGAACTTGTACCTAAATAAATGTGGGTAATAGATGTGCTCCTATAGCCCACCATTGTTTATGGTCTCTAGCTTAGTGTATAAAGCATATCTCCCCTACCTGGCTTGTCAATTGGATTAAACTGACAAGATTCCAGACACATACATTCTCTCACTCCTCCTCTTCCTTCATGGAACATAGCTTTTATGAGTTTTCAAATGAAATATTGCTACATTTTATTTTTATACCATCTATATTTCACAATGCATTCCTCTATTTCCCCCTTCCACAGAATCAACCTTTATATAATAAAAATTAAAGAAGGGAAAATACTTCAACTAAACTAACCCACTTACTGAAGAAAAAAAACCCTCAAAACAACCTGATAGTATATGCAGCATGTCACAGCCATTGTCCTTTCCCTTGGCAAAGAAGTAGGAGGGGAGAAGGGGTATAGGCACCTATAGTCTTTGTTAGATTCATTCTATCCATGCATAGAATTCTCTTATTTCTGTATTTTTAGCCATGATCCTGAAATCCAGATTCCATTCTCAAATATTATCTTCTGAATGAGCTGAATTGAATGGAATTAAATTGAGTCCTGTGAGGTAGGTAACACAAGTATGATTCTTCTCATTTTATAGAGAAAAGAGACTGGTGAAACTTTCATGACTTTTCCAAGTTCACAAATCTAGCAAGTTTATGGTGTCAGGATGGATGAAGGAAAGTGTGGAGGCCAAGCTGCTCTTTAGTTCCAAGCCCAGACAGTAAGCCACAGGGCCCTGGTGGTAGTAGAACAGGGCATTGAGCAAGGTCAAGAAAGAGGGATTGATGGTATCAAGGATGACATAATGATATATTGCTTTTCTTTCACAAATTTCTATTGCAACTGAGATTGACAACCCCCATAAAAAACTTTAGCCACCCTCCCAAGCCCTCAAACCCCCTTGCAATTATCTCAACACGACTTTGATTTGGCCAATAGGCCACTGGTGAAATGGGCAGAGATCTTGATATGAGTTTGCACAACTGCTCACTTCTTTCTTTTTCTATAACCAGGGATGCAACTCGAGTTCAACCAGACTGGAGAGACATAGATTCAGAGTTATAGACTTGAGAGGGACCACAGAGATAAACCCTCTAGTCCAGCTCCCACATTTGAGTAAATGTGGTACTTGGGCGCCTCCCTGAGCTAATTTACATATTTTTTCCTCTGATACAGATCTTTTTTTTTTTTAAATTGATTTGTTTATTTACTTTTCATTTGCAAGATTCAGTTCCACAATCCCCTGAGTTTCAAATTTTCTCCCCTTCCTCTCCCCCCCACCCATGGCGGCATGCAATCAAGCATAGGATCTGCAATACTTTCACATTGAACATTAGTCTGGCCGTATAGGAGGGTTGTAACCAATGGAGCGAACAATGGGAAAAAGAAACAAATCCAAACATAAAACAGAACGATAGCATGTAGACTGCTTCAGTTTCCATTTAAACTCTGTTCTTTCTAGATCCTTCTCTGCATGTAGATTTCTCCTTCCATTCTGAGACTTGTAGAGTTGTCTTATAACTGCGTCGCTGAGAAGAGTCCAGTTTATCAAAGTTGGTTGTCAAACATATGATGTGTCTCTGATTGTGTAAAAATTTTTCCTAGTTCTGCTCTTCTCACTTAGCATCAGTTTGTATAAACCTCTCCAGATAAATATGAAGTCCATCTCCTTCCCATTTCTTATAGCACAAGAATATTCCATTGCATTCATATAGCACACCTTGTTTAGCCATTCCCCAATTCATGGGCATCCCCTTAATTTCCACTTTTTTGCCACCACAAAGAGAGCTTCAATAAATATTTTTGTACATATGGATCTTCCTCCCACTTCTATGATCTCTTTGGAATACAACCCCAGAAGTGGTATTTACTGGATCAAAGGGTAAGCAATAATTTATAGCCCTTAGGGCATAGTTCTAGAATGCTCTCCAGAATGGTTGTATCAGTTCACAGCTCCACCAACAATGCATTAGTGTTCTGATTTTTCCACATCTTCTCCAGCATTTATTGTTTTTCTGTTTTGTCATCTTAGCTAATCTGACTGGTGAGATGTGGTACCTCAAAGTTGTTTTGATTTGCATCTCTCAAATCAATAGTGATTTAGAGCATTTTTTCTTCTCTTTTTTTCAGTTGTAATAAATTTTATTTGCTTTCTTGTTTAGATCATTCATTTTCATGAGATTTTTGAATTACAAATTTTCTCCCCGTCTTTCCCCTACCCCAACCCCAAAACAGTGATCCCATGCCCCTCCCCTGGTCTGCTCTCTAACTTTCTGGTAGGGCAGGGAGGGTCTCCCTACCTC
>CM053599.1:75323787-75366709 GCA_028646575.1 Pseudocheirus occidentalis
AAACAGCCCAGTGGGGGCCGCTGCAGCTTTCAGACATTCCTGCTGTTACCGCCACCTCCCACTGCTTCCTTGCCCTGGGAGCAGTTTGGCCGGACCCACTCTTCTCCTCCCCAGTTAGCAAAATCCACTGACCTTTCTCTTAGCCTTTTTTTCTTCTGGCCTGATAGATGTGGTAATTGTGCCTCCAGTGCAGCCGATCTGCTCTCCCATAGACGTGGCTCCCTGCCCGATGCCCCAGGGCCTGAGCCGGCTGGGTTTCGGCTACTGGTCCCAGACTGCTGTGAAGAGCCCCGCCTGCTGCCCTGCCTGTAGCAACAGATGTGCTTTCTGTCTTGTGGAGAGTTTTGGAGCTTGAAAATCTGTTTAGCATCCCATTTTATGAGTTTTTTAGCGTGTTTGTGTGGGAGCCGTGGTCCTTTGCTGCTTCTACGCTGCCATCTTGGCTCTGCCCCTAAGAGATGTATTCTTAACCAAACAAGGGATAGAGGCAATTACAAAAAACAAATAAGTTTGATTATATGAAACTGAAAAACTTATGCACAAACAAAACTTGTCCACCTAGATTAAGAAGGAAAGTTGTGAAATGGGGAAAAAAAAATCTTCATATCAAATTTCATTGACAAAGATATCCAAGTTATATAAACAACTAACAGATTTATCAAGATGATCACTGAATCCATGGAAGTTGATGTGAATACAATAATGATGTGAATATAATAATAAAACTCTAAGAGGTACTCAGATATAGGGAAATACTTTCAAGAAGAGAAGGCCCAGGACAGAATCCTGGGTTATACTTATATGTAGGGACCGGGATACACATGATGAACTTACAAAGGAGAGGAAGAACAATAATATGACACGTGAGAAGAGAACCATAGAGCAGTATCACAAAACACCAGAGAGGATAGAGTATCCTAGAGAGGGGAGATCAACAGCGTCAAATGCTGCAAAACATTCAAGAAAAATAAAGCCTAAGAAAAGACCATTGAATTTATCAATAAAGTGATCTTTGACAATCTTGAAGAGAGTCTTGCAATCAAGTGGTAACAGGGAAATGAGATTAGAAGGGATAGTGCTGCTGATCCAGAAAGAGAAATGATGAACTCTAAGTTGAAACTGAAGTATATTTCTTTATTTTTCTTGCTTTTTGTGACATGACTAATATGGAATATGTTTTGTATGATTTACAATGGATAATGGATATCATATTGCTTGCCTTCTAAATGGGGGGGAGAGGTGGGAAGAAGGGAGACACTTTGGAACTGAAAATATTTTTTAATGTTAAAAATAAATAATAATTTTTAAAAATGAAGTTGAAGTGAGAAAGTAAAACTAACAACTTAAGACAGTTTTTTTCTAGGTGTTTAGCTGTGAAGAGAGATATAAGATTATAGCTTGAAGGGCTAGTAAGGCCAAGTAAAAATTCTTACAAGAATGGGGGTGGTCTGAGTATTTTAGAGGCTGCAGGGAAAGAGTCATTTGATAAGAAACAATTGAAAAGTAGGGGGAGAGAATGGTTGAAAGGGAGGAGAAGGGACTAAGGGTGTTAACAGAGGGATAGGCCTCGTCAAGGAAAAGAGCCACTTTGTCCTCAAGGACTAGAGCAAAGAAAGAGAAGAGGGGAAGATGATGAGAAAGTAATTTAACTGGGGAGGAGAGGAGGCTTGTTAAGTGACTTGCCTAAGGTCATACAGACAGTATGTTTAAGAGGTGGGATTTGAATCCAAGCTTGCTGGACTCCCTGGCCTGTTACCTCTCCACTATGCCAGGCTTCCTCTAATCTTGCCCTTAGGAAGTACATTTGTTGAATTGAATCTGGTCTTATTTCACTAGTGGCCTATAAACTCCTTGAGGACAAGGATTGTGTGTATTTTCATCTTTGTATAACCAGTGGTTAACACAAGGTCCTAAATATCATAGATGCTTATTAAATATTGAATTGGATGTGATGGAAGGAGGGAAAGAGAAGGACTTTCTGAGCTAGATTTGAGCAATCCTGGATCTAGTGCACAGTAATTGGGCAATTGGAAAGGAAACCCATCCAGGATACGACCTGACTCTAGGACTATGTAAGACAGAGAAAAAGAGGGGAAATCCTTTATTTCTTTACATTTCTTCACATCCCTTCATCAGCTTAGACCGTAAGCTCTCCTCCTCATTCTGTTTACCTTATTTCCCCTTCTTCCCCAATGCCTTCTTTCTACTAACTCCAGGGCTCCATGAAGCAACCGAGGAAGAAATACCTCTTTATCTTGGAGGGAAACACAGACCTTTTGGACAAAGTGTTGAAGGATGACAAAAGAAAGGGGAAACCACAGACCTCGGAAAGCTGTTGGTGCCCAATTGCTTTAGGTGATCATTGCCTATGTAAGGCCAGAAAGGAGGCAGTGAAAAAAGGATGGCTCCTCCCAGAACGAAGCATTGAGAACCAAGAGGATAAGGATGGAGAGGGGCTGGATCGTGTGGCTGCCACTACTACTGCTACTATTGTTTACCCTGATGACTCCATTTGCTGCTGCCCAGACCCTGAGCTACCAGAATTTGGTGAACCGATTCATCACCAACTACAACAAGAAGTCAATCTCAGGCAATCTCTTCCGACTCCTGGTTCTGAATCTGCAACCTGGGGCAGTGAGTATGGGGAAAGGACTTCAGTCTGTCAAGGTGGCCCAATATGAATCTTTCACTCCAAATAATCTAATCTCCTATTTGGGAGAGAAGTGGGGAGAAGTCAGGAGATCTGGGTAAGAGTTCCAGGTCTGACACGAGTTTCTGGGATCCTAAGCCAATTTGTTTCCTTCTCTAAGCCTCAGATTCTCATCTCTAAAAATGGCTAAGCATTCTTGAAGAGCTCAACTAACATTGTCTTTGTGAGGAAAATACCTTGGGAATGAGAAAGCATTTTCAAGGTGTGAAGCTATCCTCATATTCAGTAGGTTCATTCTTGCTTCCCTACTTCTCTCAAGTTATTCCCTTACCTAGAATGCTTTACCAATCCCTGACCATACAACCATACTTACATGTCAGATATAACCCAAGCTCTCCCTACTCACACTAGGTCAGTCATATCTCCCTTTCCTGATAGCCTACAGCAGCAGTTCTCAAACTTTTTGGTCCCAAAACCTTTTATACTCTTATTTTTTTTAAAGAAAAATTATTTATTATTATTTTTAGTTTACAACATTCAGTTCCACAATCCTTTGAGTTTCAAATTATCTCCTCCCTCCCACCATGGCAGCATGCAATCAAATGTAGAATCTACAGATACACCTAACATTAGTCTGGTTGTAAAAAAGGATTATAACCAATGGAATGAGCAATGGGAAAGAGGAAACAAAACAAGAAAAAGAAAGAGAGCAAGTAGTTTGCTTCAATCTGCATTCAAACTCTGTAGTTCTTTCTCTGGATGTGGACATCTCTTTCCGTCATGAGTCTTTTGGAGTTGTCTTACAGCCTTACATTGCTGAGAGGAGCCCAGTCTATCAAAGTAAGTCATCATACATATATTGTGTCCGTAATTTTGTACAAATTTCTCCTGGTTCTGCTCTTCTCACTCAACATCAGTTTATATAAGTTTCTCCAGGTGATTATGAAGTTCATCTACTCTTTTCTTATAGCACAATAGTATTCCATTCCTTTTATACTCTTAAAAACGATTGAGAACCCGTCCAAAGAGCTTTTGTGTAGGTTATCTGTTGATATTTGTCATATTAAACATCAAAACATCATAGTATTGCTATGAAAATAGTTTGGGCTTCTTGGACCCCTGAAAGGGTCATATTGGATCATGTCTAATGTGACTTCCAGCAGCAAATGCTATGATATTATTGTAACTTCTTGCTGGTCCTGAATAAACTCAAATGAGGCCTTAATCTGAAAGACTATTCTGTTTTCCTCCCCAGAACAATGATCCTGCTACTCCCCGTCCCCTGCACTTTACCATGATGGAGACTGTCTGCCCCAATACCAAACAACAACATGATCCGGAAGAATGTAAATTTAAGGAGAAAGGGGTAAATATATCATGGTCTAGGGAAGAAGACTGTGAGGGTAGTCTCTTTCTGGGGATCTTCCCCAGGAAGATGAGCTTTGCTTTCCTACTGCCCTGAGGCAAGTGACTTCCTCAAGATTAGAAGCAGAGAAAAGCACCCCTACTGGGCTTGTTTGGGGCAGGGCTGTGGGACCAGGCTTGAACCACTGCTATTCTTGACACGTCAGAGGTAGATGTCACAGGCTCCCAGTTCTGAGCCCAGTCTTTCCAACACCTTTACAGCTGGTGAAACAATGCTCGGGAACCATCTCCTTGGATGCTACTCAGCCCTCTATCAAGATTTCTTGTGGTGGGGTAAGTGATGTCTCCCCAACCTCCAGACTAGATCTGTAGCTAGAAGAGTTTGGGATCAACTCTGACCATTCTGTCCTCTTTTGAACCTTGGCATCTGCCTAGCCTCCCTTTCTTCTTGCAGGCTACAGTAAGAGATATAGCTACAGAAATAGGAACATTTCTCTTCCCCATACACCACACTCAATTCCAGTTCTGGAGCTAGAGGGGTCTCTAGCCTCAGAGTCCTAAGGAAAGGGGAGAAGTAGAGGAGGCAGTGGGACAGGAAGGGCCTAGACTTGTTCTTCCAGAGAATTAATCACAAATTTAGAACCAAAAGGAACCTTAGAACCCATGTAGTTCAAATCCTCCTTCCCTCTGAGTCTCAATTTATAGAGAAAATTGAAACCCAGAGATGTGAAGTGACCTTACCCAAGGTCATATAGCTAGTAAATGGCAGAGCTGAAACAGGAGGAGGGTATTCTAGGAAAACTTTTTATTTAATGAACGTTTAAAAAAAAATGAATAATGAAGAAAAAATCCATGAGGCCTTATTCTCCTGTGCTAGTTTGATCCAGTGGAAAGACCACTGAATTTTGGAGTCCCCAAATCTGGTGATTTGAGGTTAAATGCTGGGTCTGTCACTTACTAGACATGTAATGATCTGAGCCTTGGTTTCCTCCTGTCTAAAATGAGATTGGATTAGTTGATTTCTGAGGTCTTTCACAATTCTAACTGCTATGACCCTAAAGGGCAGTCATCTCCAAACCCTTAAAGGCAGTGTCTTTAAATCCACCCCAGCATTTAAAGAAAAAATTTTGATGAGTACACTATGTGAAGACATTTTCCCAACAATGCCTGCTCAGCTGCTAGACTTAGGGTTGGGCTATTCCTGCCCTGAAGAGCTGCAGGGTAGCCCAGATTGGGACAAGATTGGAAGCTTAAACAACTGCAAAACAGGTTGGAATGCGAGATTCTTGGATTGTAATGGGTGGATAGTCGTGATTACAGTTGTAGACAAACCCCATGATTGCCTCTCTTGGGGGAGGGTGGGATGTGCCCTGTTTCCCTCTCTCCAGTTGGTAAAGCATGCACACTTTGAGAGCAAATCATGGACCTCTTGGGGTCACATCATACACACTCTTCCCCTGGCCCCCTCACTTGGAAGACTGCTACAACAGAAGACAGGATTTTTGGTGTGCAGCTTTCTCCTGTCTTTTCAGTCTGATCCCCAGAGGTTATATCGCCTAAGGAGTCCTGTTTACCCTTTTTTTCCAGCAGCCTGGAGAGTTAAGGAGTGCTGGGGTTTTGGATCGAATTATTTGGAGTTTTGCAAATCTCATTTATAAAAAATATAGAACCCTGAAGAATGGATATAGGAAACTCCAGAACATTTTTTCTGGACGAGGTGGCAATAAGGAATAGAATCCTGGGGTGAATCTGCACCTTAACTTCTTCTTCTGGCACCACATTCTGCCCTGGTCCGCTTCGATTAATAAACTTTGCGTGAAATGGTCAGTTTTACCCTGTCTATCATAGTACTTTCTCCAACTCCCTTCTCAACTCTAGTTCAATCCAAGTCAACCATTTCTTAAGTGCCTCCCATGAGCTCAGTATTGGGGATACACAGGGAAGATAACATGGGCTCTACCTTCAAAGAGCTGCCATCTAGGAAGGGCTGGGAGCTGGGGAATATATCGATTTTCTTTTTTTCTTTTTTAAATTTCTTTATTTATTTTTAGTTTTCAACATTCACTTTTACAAGATTTTGAGTTCTAAATTGTCCCCTCCCCCAGACAGCATGCACTTTGATCTAGGTTGTACATGTACAATCATATTAAACACATTTCCACATTAGTCATGTTGTGAAAGAAGAATCTGAACAAAAGGGAAAAACCACAAGAAAGAAAAAATAAAAAACAAAAAAGAGAGAAAATAATAACGTGCTTAATCTGCATTCAAATTCCACTCTGGATGTGGATAGCATTTTCCATCATTTCCATCATGAATCTTTTGGAATCGACTTAGGTCATTGCATTGCTGGGAAGAGTTAAGTCTACCAGAGTTGGTCATCGCACAATGTTGCTGTTACTGTGTACTATGTTTTGGTTCTACTCACTTCACTCTTTCATCAGTTCATATAAATCTTTCCAGGTTTTTATGAAATCTGCTTGCTTATCATCTCTTACTGAACAATAGTATTCCATTACATTCATATACTACAACTTGTTCAGTCATTTCCCAATTGATGGGCATCCCCTCAATGTCCAATTGTTTTTTGCCACCACAAAAAGAACTGCTATAAATATTTTTATACATGTAGATCCTTTCCCCCTTTTTATGATCTCTTTAGGATACATACCTATTGTATTGCTGGATCAGAGGGTATGCACAGTTTTATAGTCCTTTGGGCATAGTTCCAAATTGCTCTCCGGAATAGTTGGATCAGTTTACAACTCCATCAACAATGCATTAGTGTAAAAGGCATTAATTTTTAAAATGCTTTGGGGACAAGGAGAAAGCTAGACAAAATGGTCTAGGACATTTGAGGAGGGGTCGATTACTTTTAGCTTAGGAGTTAAGGGAGGTAGCCATGGATAAGAGAAGATATGGAAGATTGCCACCTAACACAAGAAAGAGTTTTATAAGTGCAAAGACAGGAATTTTTTTCCTCTTCCCAACTGAAAAAGAGTGGGTTACGGTTGGAACAGCTCCTCTGAGGGCTGTGTCTTCGTCTGTCATTAATTAGAGCACTAGGAACTTAGGCTACCATCTCCTAGCTCCCATTCAGTTCCTCTCAGGTACCAATGGACTTGCCTGGGTCCTGCAACTCTCAGTGTCTCATCTGAATTTTCTGACTCACTAGTATAGGATAGAAAGTTATGAAAATTATCAACAATAATCCACACATTTATCAAAATAGCTCATGACCCCATGCCCATTGAGATTCTCATCTCCTCAACACTGTGTGATCAAAACAATTACACCTTCACATCATAGATAATAGTACAAGTCCTGAATGGGATTAGAAGCAAAAGATACAACATTTTAACTCCTGACAGATCAAGGCAACCACTTCTGGTAACGTCTGAAATTTCAGTTTCCCAGGATTCCCCCCTCCTCTCCTATGACATGCTCTCACAGGAGATGAGGAGACAATGTCTCTAGAGACTATGGCATAAAATCCTTCCAAGCATCTCCCAACCCCCCTTCCCCATCAAAATCACACATCCCATCCCACCTCCTGCAGGAATTTCATTTGCTTCCTGAACAATCAGCAGGCAAACGTTCTCATCTCCTCATGATTCAGCAGGATGAACACTAAAAGGTCTCTCAAGTGTCTCTGACATCATTTAGTGCCATTGGACCCAAGGTCCCCAATCAATCACATCTAGTTCTATCTTCACCTCCCTGGAGTTCATTAGTCTGAGATGGAGCAAGTGAATGTCCTTTTCAGGCTCCTCTTTACAAGCCACAGATATGCAAGCTTGGGAACTACTCCCATCTGGGATGGAGCAAGGGTGATAAAAGAGAGTTTATATTTTCCTTTGCATTTTAATTCCATATCATTAAAGCTATGTGATCCCATACTGAGTGTCTGAATCTGAGTGCCAAGAGATCTGAGAAAGTAAAATATCTCACAGGGTGGGCGCAGTGATCCAAAATTTAACTAGTAGACTTCTTTTTATTTTAAGATCCTGGTTAACATTTTGTTTTAGAGACTAGACTTGGATGGAGGAATAAAAGAGAAAAATGAGGAAACTGTATACAAAATTAGCAGAGGAACAACTAAAGCGTGCCACCTGGTGGCTAAACTAGATACTGCACCCTGAACTCAACCCCACCCCAATACTTTCTGTTACCTTGGTGATACCCTAAGCCGTCAGTGGTAGCGTATTCCACAGACGATACTGTGGAAGCAGAACCCTAGACCTGTCTTAATTGTGCTTCTGTAGCAGGAGTTCTTAACCTTTTTATGTAATGTCAGCCTGGTGAGGCATTTGGACCCCTTCTTAGAATAATGCGTTTAAATGCATAAGGTAAAATACATAGGATTACAAAGGAAACCAAGTATATTGAAAAACAGCCATATATACATATATGTGTATTGTATGTGTGTGTGTGTGTGAGCACAGACCTCCTGTTCTAGTGAGCAGATGTCATTGTAAAGGCCCGTGGGAAGTAAAAAATTATGGAGAAATGCATCCCATGAAAAATAATGCTGTCCTTAGGCAGAGCCATGTAAAGTTTCTGATCGGTTTGTAATACCTCGCTCCTAGAATGTTTCATTCCCATCTCTGTCACTGTGATTCGATAACTTTGGGCTTCTTTCTCCCAATTTACACATGTTCATCTTTCAATCTGCCCCCTCCTCAGCTTATTACTTGTTTCCTCAATGGGGTCATGAGACTACACACTGGCCAGCCATCCTCCACTTGTGGGGAGAACGTCTTTGAGATCTATTTTTTGTGCCCATGTGTGCACAAGTTGTGGAAGGGCCTTAGCCAAACCAGAAAATTGCAGAGTACTCGGACACATGTTCTCAGGTCACATGTAGAGATTTGTGATTGTCATGTGCAGAGATGTTCATCCTTGGATTTTTTTTTTAAGTTTCTGAAATTTTCAGCTGGAAGATATTTCCCTGTCACTGATTTTTTTTTTCCCCTGAAAATATCTGTTTTCCTTTTTATCTTCATTTTGGAACTTTCCTTATTTCTTGAGTTGTTTTTTTTTAATATGGAAAGAACATATAATATGCATATTAAAATATATTTATATCTGTAAATACTTATATATACTTACATGTATATGTACATTTACATGTATAGTATGTTATAAACATATATCACATACAACATATATTAAATGTGTAAATATCATGTGCATATACATGCATACACACAGAAACACACATATATTGTCCTTGGGATTTTCTTCTCTTATGATCAAGCTATCATGTCCCAAAGAATTCTTAACATATCATGTTGGTGGATATCATTCATTATTAATGCATTCCATCTGTTGCCTACAGTGGTATTGCACTGTTATTAATCATAATTGAGTGGAATTAACAATATCATGATATTGATTACATTGAAGCTTACTTGTATTTGGCATCCAATTCCCTGGTGCTATTTTCCTTTTCATATATTTATTGTTGGTGGTTACTTTTCAATATCATTGTTAACATGGTATTATGCTTTGTTTCATTGGCTGCTTTCATTATTAGGTAGCACCCCACAATTGTCTGCTTGCTATTTGTGTTACTCACTTGTTGAGTCTGATTTTTAATTAGAATTTTAACAGGGGCCAAGATCTTAAAGAATGTGGTATCAAATAGTGGTTTTAGAAACACGATGAGGGCTTGAGTAGATCCAGACAGCAGAAATAAGGTCACAAAAACACTAAAGGAAGCTATAATACATTTGGGGGAATGTGAAATGTTCATCAAAAGTAAAATTTGGGAGATCTCACCCAGACAGCTTTTTATAAACTGTCAGAAACACCTGATCATTCAAAAATTCTTGAGATGATTTTAATGGGACAGCTAGGTGGCTCAGTGAATAGAGCACCAGCCCTGGAATCAGAAAGACCTGAGTTCAAATCCAGCCTCAGACAGTTGACACACAGTAGCTGTGTGACCTTGGGCAAGTCACTTAATCACAATTGTCTTGCTTTTCCCTTCCTTCCCCTCTAAAAAAAGTTCTTGACATGGTAACTATAGGAGATAGTATTTGGCAGTTGATCACCAAGTCTCCATCTAAGAAGAGGGCTTGCTTAGAGAGTTTGAGACCATAATCATCAGAGAAAGTTTGCCTATGGATGAGCTAAAATGTTTGGTAAAGTTGCTATATCCATGGATGGTGCAAGGAGTCTGGATATCCTGAGCCACAAAGGAGCCACAGGTCCAAGTTAGATATTTTCTTTTGTCTTTTTTTTTTTTTGGAAGGCAATTGGAGTTAAGTGACTTGCCCAAGGTCACACAGCTAGTAAGTGTTAAGTGTCTGAGGTTGGATTTGAATTCAGGTCCTCCTGACTCCAGGGCCAGTTCTCTATTCACTGCGCCACCTAGCCACCCCCAAGTTAGGTATTTTCTAAAGAAAGGACTTGTTTCTATGTCCTGTACCCTTGGGGAAGAATTATTGGAACCTTGGATTATGTAATTAATTATGTATGCAGAATTACTACAGAATTGATAAGCACTAGAGAGGAAAAATGGTAAGCATTAGATGGCCAAATGTTACATTTGTGCAAAGCTTGAAGATTATGAACCCTGAAATTATATAGCAATAATGCTTGCAAAAACTAGAGAAACAATCAGGGAGTGGACCAGGATGTACGGGGGTCATAGTAAGCTTCTCAATACCATTCAGTACAAATGGCAAATGCATTGTTGGTGGAGTTGTGAACTGATTCAACCATTCTGGAGAGCAATTTCGAACTATGCCCAAAGGGCTATGAAAAAGTGCATACCCTTTGACTCAGCAATACCACTTCTGGGGCTGTATCCCAAAGAGATCACCGAAGTGGGAAAGGACCTGTATGCACAAAAATATTTATAGCAGCTCTTTTTGTGGTGGCAAAAAAATGGAAATCAAGGGGATGCCTGCCCATCAATTGGGGAATGACTAAACAAGTTGTGGTATATGAATGCAACGGCATACTATGGTGCTATAAGAAATGAGGAGTAGATGGATTTCATAATAATGTGGAGAGACATATATAAACTGATGCTGAGTGAGGGGAGCAGAACCAGGAGAACTTTGTACACAATTACAGACACATTGTATGTGTGACAACTGACTTTGATAGACTGGGCTCCTCTCAGCAATGCAAGGTTGTAAGACAACTCCAAAAGACTCATGATGGAAAGAGATTCCCACATCCAGAGAAAGAACTAGAGTCTGAAGGCAGATTGAAGCAAACTACTTGCTCTCTTTTGTGTTTTGTTTTGTCCCTTCTTTCTCATTGTTCACTCCATTGGTTAGAATCCTTCTTTACAACTTGACTGATGTTTAATGTAAAGGTATTTGTACATCCTATATTTGATTGCATGCTGCAGGGGGAGGGGAGGGCGAGAAAAATTGAAACTTAAGGGATTGTGGAACTGAATGTTGTAAACTAAAAGTAAATAAATAAGTTTAAAAAACAAAAAACCAAACAAATGGCAAATGCTTTTGGACACTGTGGTATGTATATAAGCATAGAGTTGAAACTTCCCTACCCTATTTTAGTTCTGATATCTTAACAAGGTGAGGATATATCTCAACCAATCAAAACATCTTAGACTAAATGTGAAAAGTCACTGAAGGTCATTGAATGAAATGATATGATGCCAAAAAGGAAATCTGTTTCACAAAGCTGGGAATCTTGGTGATGCCTCCAAGGACCATCTAAAAATTATCTAGTTGAGAAGGGGAGACTTTTCCAGAAATTAGAGCATGTTGGTTTTCAGCACATACGTGAGAAGAAACTACCTGGTGGGGAAGGCCAGACTGAGGCTTCAGCCTTGGGCAGGTCTCCCCCCACTTAGAATGCGCTCCCTACCCCCAAACACAGAAAGACATTCCAACTTCAAACGACCCAGAGGTTGCTGGACTTTCACCCTTCCCACTGTTGCCCTACATGGCATCCTTGGATTAGCTGGTGTCAGTGACTGCATCATTGGGAACTAAGCACTCCTGGCTCTACAAAAAGACTAAGGGGAACTTCTAGAATCTAGAACAACTCTGTGAGTGGGAGTGAATGACTTCCAGCCTCCATGAAATTAGAGTTACCTCTTTGCCTAATAATAAAAATAATAGCTAACAATTGCAAAGTACTTACTATGTGCCAGGCACAGCACAAAGAGGGTTCAATCCTCACAGCAACCCAGTGAAGTAGGTGCTATTACTATCCCTATTATACAGGTGGGAAAACTGAGGCAAACCAGTTAAGTGACTTGCCCAGGGTTATACAACTAGTAAGTATCTGAGGCCAGATTTGAACTCCAGTCTTCCTGACTCCCAGCCCTGGGCTGTTTCCCTGGACTTTGTATGCACTTGTCACAGTGTCCCAGATTCATTTAAGAAATAAATGTGGGGGGGGGGGCAGACCTAAGCTGGCGTCCTAGAAGAAATAAATGCAGACTGGGTGTGGCAGAAGCTACTGTCCAATACCCTACCTTTGGGAAATAGGTATGGGGGCAGGGATAGAGGTACCCTGGGCACTGCGAACATTAAACCTGACCTCATTATTATTACTTGATACTGTTGAGGTTTAGGGATGTTGGGACCCTAAAATAGCAACAGGAGGGTCCTGTCCGAATGAATTTGACTCAAACTTTTTTTAGCTAAAGACGAAGTTTATTAGAACACTGATAGAAAGTGGGCATTATTTTTAAAATCTGCCATGTTGGCTAGACTCTAAAGTAATTTGTGTATTTGTATTGCTAATGCAAGCAGCCAGATTGAATCTGTGCACTTTTGTGGAAATAAGATGGATCTTATATACAGAAAGACTGTGGGAGGGATCTAAGTAGTCTGGGGTGACTGGAAAAGGGGTCTAAAGAAGATCTTGATGGGAATAGCCAATAGGCTGGCGTGACTGTGAAGTAACAGAGAAGAGCCAGGAATATGAGGGACCTGGACCATGTGCCTAAAGGAGACTGGGGGTCAAGACAGAATTAAGGGAGTGGAGAGGTTTCCAGAGCCTATACCTCATCAATACAACAAGCATTTTGGAGACAAAGACAAGATATTTATTAAAATTGGACAACTGAAGGCATTATGGTGCCTTTTAAAAGTGCAGTTGAATATGGGTCTCCATCCTGGGACTGGAGCACTGTGCTCAAAGTACATGCTTTAGAAAGTTTTGAAGAATTTTATGTCACATTTTCTTGAGATTGTTATGAAGACTATGTTTCTGACTCAAAGCAAACAAAATACGGACCCAGAATAGAGCTGTGCTGTGATTGTAAGATTTGTAATAGCCCAACATATACCATAAGACAGTGGTTCTCAACCTTCCTGATGCTGTGACCCTTTAATACAGTTTCTCATGTTGTGGTGACCCCCAACCATAAAATTATTTTCATTGCTACTTCATAACTGTAATTTTGCTAGTGTTATGAATCATAATGTAAATATCTGATATGCAGGATGTATTTAAATTGAACATAACCCACAGGTTGAGAACCACTGCCATAAGATGTTTTGTTGCCCCTGCTTCACCTAGACATTTGATGGACTTATGAGAACACTGAATGTTTATTTGGGCCAACATCATTAGTCATTGTTCGGTAATTTAACTTTACAATTACTAGCCTGATGAGGGCATTGTTGCTTATATCACAGTGTTCTACTAACTGAATGAACATCCTATAAGGGGTTGGGAGATAGTGACCGTTCTACCTTTGAATTCATGGTAGAGAAGAGGAAAGACATCTGGAGTCTTACATAAACCTTCGATTTAAGGAGAATGGATTTCAAAAGGTTTAAAGAAATGTTAGATAAATGATGTCCTGGCCTAAAAATCTACAGGGTCTCAGTTCCCTTTTGGTTCTAAAACTATGATCTCATTGATGAGGTACAGACTCTGGGGAACCCCCTTGAATTTTTCTAGAATTTTCCCATTTGATGGGGCATTTGCCTGAGGCCGTAAGCCTTTCCATTGTCCAGCTACTTCCCACCCTTGATCCTCCCAAAATATCTATACCCAAATCTGTTACCCTTAAACTATTCTAACCCTCCATAGTCTGTCATCTTCAGGTAGCCTCCAGCTGTTTCCCCACCCTTAGTCTCATTACTGGAGTCTGACCTCATTTGACTCCTCCTCAAGACCCTCCCCAAACTCCTCCTCCAGATCACTCCTTGAACCCTCCCACAGTCTTTCTGTATATAAGCTCCATCTTACCTCTATGAGAGTAGAGACTCACTCTGCGTCACATTATTCTGGCCGGATTGTCCAATACAAGCATCACAGATACCTAGGTTCCTTAAGAGTCTCTGATTATGGCGAACCTATAATAAACTTTGCTTTACTTTGACTGAGAATAGACTTGAGTTGAATTCATTCCATAGGACCCAGTGTGTTGGTATTCTGGGGTCTTGAGCACCTCTAAACCTTAAACCTCAACATTTTATGGTTCCCTGACCTCAGCGCTGTGACTTGATAACTAATTTTAAAAATATGAAAGACTTGTCATGTGAATGATATACTCTTAAGATCTAAGTTCTGGAAATGCAAATAAAAGCTATTCAAATGGAGAAGAAATAAGGGAAGTGATTGAAAAGAACAAGGTAGATAAAATTGGAACTCACCAACCAATTGAGATTTTAAAATTTGCTTACCCTTTAGCAAAGATACAGTGATAACAACACCAGGACCAGACACACCCAAGAAAAAAAAAGTCCTATCCATTCCTGGTATGTCTCTGTAAGAATAGGTTCCAGTACACTAAAAGTGAGAAGGAGCTGACGAGAGATGAAGTATGAAGGGAAAAAAAAAGGATTGCTTTTGTTGTTGTTATATTGAAAACAAGAGGAAGCTCAAAAAAGGGACAGGACCCATTCCTAGGGTGGACATGACAATGACAATGGGTTAGGGAAAGGAAGCAGAATTACTTATTTAATTTTGCTTCTGTTTTCCCTTCCAAGAATGATATTTTGAATGGAAAGGACAGAATGAAATTGTCTGTTAGGATTTGGACCACAAAATAAGAAAAGAATAAGAGAGCACCTAATTGGCCTTAATGACTTCAGGTTTGCTCCTTAGAGTACTGAGAAGAGGTGAATGTGATGGCTAATTCACATCAGTGATCTTTAGTAAAAATGGTGGAGAGTAAGAAAGCTGCTGTAAGAACCAGGAGGTGCAAATAGTCTGATTTTTTTTTTTTTACTAAAAAAAAAAGGAAAGAGCTCTGTTTGCAAAATGTAGGTCAGTGAGCTTGATAAACCACTCTAATTTCCCTTTCCACTTAACTATATTTAACATTAATGACTCTGGGGAAGGCCTACCCAGTGAAATTTATCAGACTCTCAGAATAAAAAGGGCTTACTTAGCCCATCCCCTTTCCCATTGCAGGAAATAACTACAGTATGTCAGATTAACTACCTAGCAGTGAGTTCTTTGCCAAACGCCCTAGGCTGTCTTGCATTATTTTTTTTAAAAAAATCTTATCCTATATCCCCACCCAAAGTGTGAGTTCCTTGAGGAAATCAATTTTACCTTACATCTTATATTCATGCCTTATAGTATTTGGCACAGGGTAGTATGTACTTAAAAAAGTAAAAGAAGCAAAATATAAAACAACTGATGAACTGATGTTAATGAATTGAATTGTATGGCCACACTTCCTCATCTCTATCCAGATCTTAACTCTTACCTTCTTCTGGAAGCCTTCCCTAATTAACTACCCTGAAAAACTGTGATTTTGTCTTTCCTATATCTATAAGCTCGTAATGAACAACATTAATTGTATTTTTCTATATTCTTGTCATTCTTAAGGTTTCCTGAGGGGGTTTGGGAGTTTTTGCTTTGTTTTGTTTTGGTGGAGCTTGGGGATATGGGTAGACAGTGCTATATATACTCCATCAAAACAGGGGCTTCCTGAGGTCAGAGATGGGGTTTACCCCATCACAAAAGGGTTTCCTTTGAGGATGTCTGCATGTCTCATCAGACTGAAGACTCCTCAAAGATGGAGGTTCCTTTTACTCCATCAGATCAGGTGTAGACTTATTTTGCCACCCCTTTGCAGTTGAGGGCCCCACCCACAGGGATAGGGAGGGGTACTGAGTTCCTGTTTACCAACTTTTGTAGGGCTATACCTATATCACTCTCTGCTATTTTGAATGTACAAATCATGGGATGAACTAGAACTTACTGGGCACAACTGGGGGCTTTCACTGGGAAGTATATCCAATTATAGAGATTAGTAGCAATGCTAATTTGTTGTCAACTGAATGTTTACAGGGAAGGAGAAAGTAACTAAATTGAGCAGTCTGGGGCTTTGTTGCACAATTTGGGGGTATGGAAGAGATGTATCTTCATTCCTAAGGCAACCACTATCCCCATACTTTGTGATCTTCTACCAGTCAGTGACATAAGTTCCTGACCCTCCAATCTCCCCAAAGTGAGTCTTTCCCAGAGTCAGTCTTCCTCCCAAAAATCTAATGGGACACAGGCTGGACACCCCTTCTCTATAACTCCCCTTTCCCTAGTGAATTTACTCCAGGTGAAAGAATTTTAATTTATGACTGTATAGGGAAAATTAATCTCAAGAACCCATTAGGAAAACAAGTTCCAGCTGGAAGAAAGGATATGTGAATAAGGAAGAAAGGATCACTGCCTACAAGTTCAGCGAGAGAGACAAGAGGTCGGAGAACTTGCTGACAGCAGAGAGACATCAGCATTCAAAGGTGGGTGCGTATATTAGTGGGCCCACACAAAGGGAACTAAGTAATATAACTGAAGGAAGTGGGCTCATGACTGGACAATAGGATGAGGTCTGATCCCCCTATGCTTGTGGGTGGTATTTAATGTTCTATAGGTGTCTGGCTAGGCTAACAGAATAGAGTGTGGCTAGGAGTCTATGATGGACTATTCTCTTCATGTGCTGTATATAACAAGTGCCAAATAATACATCAACTGATTTTTATCATAAACCATTCAAGTTACTCTGTAGCTCAAGCAAAGAAATATCTTCTTTCTCCTCTTCCTCATCCTCTTCTTCTTCCTCTTCTCTCTCTGTCTCCCTCCCTCTCTTTCTCCTTCCTTCTCTCTCTCCCTCTCTCTTTCTCTTTCTTTTCCCTTTCTCTCTCTCTCTCTTTCTTTCTCACTCTTCTCTCTCTCATTCTTCTCTCTGTCTCTCTTTCTCTCTCTCTCTCTCACACACACACACACACACATATGCACACGCACATGTATACACATATACACAAAGACAGTCAACATTCTAGAACTGAATTTTTAGAAATCTGCTTGTGACGTGGGCTCTATGCTTAGGCCAAGAGAACCCTGGAACAACAGTGGAAGGAAAAGAGGCCCATAGGACTCAGAGACTCGGCCAAAGGAGGACAAAGCCATCGCGGCTGCGACGAAAGTCCGGCATGGGCTGATCAGATTTGGTCTCCACAGACACGTGGCGCCGGCGCCCACGCTGGTTCAGCTGGATGCAGTCTGAAACCCGTACTTGTAGGTCCTGTCCCACTCTGTAGAAAAGGAAACACCAGCACCTAGAATGCTAGACAAACCTTGGTTGTTTCTCCCAGTCTTATGGGCTAGATTCAAGGTGCTAGACTGCCCCATCATTCTAGCTCTAGAGGAAGTATCTTCCCCTAGAGCTCCTATGACATCTGGGCCCTTCCTATACTTCTCCAAAACTTGCCTCCTCAGTATCATAGAAAGTCTTGGTGGTGTTGAGAGACGGGTTCTGGCCTTTTGCTTGGTCCTACCTCCTGCTCCTGGTAAAGCACTCTGTTGGGAGTCCACATTACCATCTTACACTTCCCCCCAGGCAGAGACTACCCTTGTTCTGACCACATTATCCCAGTGATAACTGTTCCATGACCACAGCTTACCCTTGGAAGTGTCCAGCCAGTGTGCCTACCAGCTCCCCAATGCGATTATCCATTTTAGGCTGAGTTCGGTGAAGACATACCACCAAGTCATCCTGGCCCTTGGCATGTAGCACCACCAGTTGGTCCTGACCACTTGTCACACTCAACCCAGTCACCTGGAAGGAAGAAAGGTACAATGGAAAGGGTGATCAGCCTCTTTGAGACACTTATGGACACTGCCCCCAAATGTCCATCTTTTGTGCCTTTGATTCAACTGTGAAGTGTGTATGTGTGTGTGTGTGTGTGTGAGTGTGTGTGTGTGTGTTTGCCCCATGCCTGACTTGCCCTTCTCTGTGTCTTAGAATTCCTTCTCATGCTATAGTCCTCATGAGAGGAGGAACAGGGGTCCCAATGCCCTTGACCTACCGTTGAGGCTCTTAAACATCCATATCCAATCTTTTCCTCTTAATCCATTCATGCCCAAGACGGAGGCCTCCAAGGTCTGGCTCTAACCTACCTTGCTAATCTCATCTCATAGTTCTCCCCTTCACAGACTATATGTGCTTCATGGCCGGGACCATTCCCTATCACTCTGCTTTTCTTCATTCTCTCTTGCATACCCAGAGTATCTTTTTCCCTGAATCTATCTGGCTGTTGGATTCCCTCTCTACCTTCAGGGCCACCTCACATGTAGTTCTTCTAAGAGGCCTTTGGTGAACCTTCAAAGTGAGAGTGAGCTCTTCCTCCTCAAATTCCCCTCAGCCTTTGCTCGGTCCTCTCCTCTGTCCTCATCTCTCTCTCCTGAATGACAGCCATTTGTGGACCTCCCTTTCTCTCATTAGACTGTGAGCTCTTTGTGAGTATAGCCTTCATCTTCGCTATTTTTGTGTGCTCAGTGCTTAATAAATGTTTACAACATTGTTATAAACATGTATTAATAATGCTTTCATTATAGATGTTAATAATTCCATGTGTTGACATAGCACCTTCAACACAGCAGGTGTTTGTTGAATTGAACTGAAATGAATATTGACATATCTTTCTTTGTTCCTTCAAGTGTCCATTGTAAAAAATAAAAACAAAACAAAACCAAAACCAAACCCTCAGTGGCTCTCCATTGCCTTTAACATAAAATATAAATCCTTCAGTTTGGCATTTAAGGTCCTGCATATTATGGTTCCAAACTATCTCTGGCTTCATTCCACAATACTCCCCTCTTTCCTGTATGATTCAATTACTTTAGATAAATTGTCATTCTCCAAACTTGTCCTAATGTCCTTCAAATGTATGTAATATTCAGAAACCATATCTCAAGCCTGAAATTTGCTTCCTCCTTGTCTCTTACCATTCAGAATTCTTCCCTATCTTTAGGAAGCAACTCAGATGCCACCCTCCTCTAGGAAGCCTTCCCTGGTTTCCCCTGCCACAGGTGAAAGTGATCTCTCACCCCCCTTTCTAGAGTATTTATACAGGACCTCTCCTTTGCCTAGATCACCTAGTGTTATCTACCCTGGATTATTCTTAGCTGTGTATATGTTATATTCCCTACCTCCCCCTCCCTCAACTCCCAATAGACTATAAGCAACCTGAGAACCAGGAATATTTCTTTTTTCATCTTCAGGTCCCTAGTACCAAGCACATGTACTTAAAAAGTGTTAGCTGTATTAATAGAGTTGAATTGAATGGAATTCCTCCTCTTCCCTCCCTTCCCTTCTCTTCTGTTTCCCTCCCCTTTCCCTTTTCCTTCCTCTTACTTCCCCTTCCCTTAATATGCTTAATGAGTCAGGTGCTTGGGATAAGGGTTCAGTATATACTTGTTGATGGACCAACTGTCCCCACCTAGTGCCCTGAGCATCCCCCCCCTTCCACACCTGCCACCTTCCCTCCTGGTACCCCTGCTCACATGGCTGAGGGGAACTGCCCGCATTACACGGTACTGTTTGCTGGGTTCCAGTTTGTAAAGGTGCTTGTCAGTGAGCAACAGTGCTCGGTCTCTGCTTTTGTTGAATCGGTTTACCTGAAAGGGAGAGAAAATCAAGTTAGCATTATTCAGGATGTCCTTCTAGGGGTACCTTCAGCATCCTTCCTCCCTTATACCTACTCTACAGTCTCCACCAAGTAAGAAATTACTTTTACATAGTACCTTAGAGTTTAGAGAGGCCACATGGCATTGCAGATGGAGAGGTGTCCTCAGAGCCAGGAAGACCTGGCTTGGAGTCCTGCCTCTTACATATACTAGACATGTGACTCTGCTAATACAACTGTGGTTTGTTGCTTGTATTAATAACTGAAGGAAATGCTAAATTTTACTTAGAAGTTTTCACTCAGTGAAAATGAAGATAGAATTTTTTTTCTCACCATGGTCACAGACATCCTCTCTCTCTGTGGACCCCAGGTTAAGGACCCCTGCTCTACAACATCCCTTACAGGTGGTCATCTGGCCTTTGCCACTACCTTCTGAGGCAGCCCATTGATTGTACTTAGGGGCAGCCCTAATCATTAGGAAATTTCTCCTTGCATCAAGCCTAAATCTGCCTTTTGGTAACTTCCATTGTGTTCCTGGTTCTGAACAAGCCAGAGGTCTTGTCTCTCTGCTTATCTTTCTATGACTTTTTAAGAGCTTAAAGGAAGATCTCAATTGCCTTTTAGGATTATGCCCTCACACCATCTTTCCAACTAAACACTTCCAGCTCCTCCAGTGAGGCCTCATCTGGCATGGTCTAGCATTATCCTGGTCACTGTCTTCTGCTGGCTGTCCAGATTATCAGTGTCCTTCCTTAAACATGAAGCCTGAAGACAGTCCTCCACATGTGGACTGACCAGGGCAGAGTCCAGTAGTACTAGCATTTCCTTTGCTCAGGATACTGCATAGAGGGCCAGCCTTGAGGAACCAGAAATCACTGAACTCAAGTTCCACTTCTGACACATACTGGCTGTGTGACCCTGAGTCAATCACTTGACCTTTCAAAGCTCCAGGTAACTAAGAGAATGAGTTGCAGAGAAGGCTACAACTTGAGGGCATTTTATCACCTATGTATTCCCCATGCCAATGAAATCTCAGGTCCAGTGCCTAGGCTATCTTAAGATCTCACTAGCTCTTGAGGCAATTGGAATTAAGTGACTTGACCAGGGTCACACGGTTGGTAAATTTCTGAGGTCACATTTGAACTCAGGTCCTCCTGACTCTAGGCCTGGTGTTCTATCCACTGTTCCATGTAGCCACCCCTAGATCTCATTAGCTCTTTTGTCAAACTGTTACCAAAGTACGTGCTGCATTTCTGAACCACTAAAATCACAAGTTCTTTTTTCAGATAAATGTCTATCTCAACATTAACTCTCCTATTTTATACTTGTGAAGTTTATTTTTGAACCCTAGTCTGGTACCTTTATTTATCCCTATTAAATTTCATTTTATCTGATTTGGCTGAATCTTTTGGTGGACTGTTTTTTAAAAAAAATCCTCACGTCATTTAACATGTTAGCTATTCTTTCTGTGTGGTTGTTGTTGAGTTGTTTCATTGTGTCAGACTCTTTGTGATCCTTTTGGGGTTTTCTTGGCAAAGATACACGAGTGGTTTTGCCATTTCCTTCTACAGCTCATTTTATAGATGAGGAAACTGAGACAAACAGGGTTAGGTGACTTGCCCAGGGTCACACAACTAGTAATGGTCTAGGACTGGATTTGAACTCAGGCGGATGGAATCTTTCTAACTTTAGGTGCATCACTCTATCTACTATGCCACCTAACTGCCCCTTCTAGTTGTGTGTCATTTGCAAATCTGATAAGGCTGCCACCTAAACCATCATACAAGTCATTGAAAGCACAGGGACAAGTACTGATCCTAGGGCACTTCACTGGAGACCTCTCTTCATGCTGATGTTGACCCACTAATAACCACACTTTAGCTCTGATCATTCAACCAGTCCCAAACCTGCCTAGCCTGCATCTCAAACTCTTGTCCTCCAGGATAACTTGAAGGACTTTGTCAAACGATCAGATGACCTCTAAGGCCCTTTTAAGTTCTCTTCCTAGACCATATAAGATCATAGGCTTAAGGCCAGAAGGGACTTCGACCCCTTCATTTTACAGATAGGGAGTTGAACCCCAGTAATTTGCCACAGAATCATACAGATAGTCATTAGTAGCGCCTAGATTCAAACCCAGCCTTTCCTCCAAAACATGGCCCCGTAGGGCTACCCTCCACAGGGTGGTCCTTACCTTTCGGACATGACTGGAAAAAAGCACATTTCTGAAGCCATCCTTTTCCTGCAGATTCTTCAGCTGCTGAGCAAAGGGGGCTGCTGCTGTGGGGTTGTCAATAGTCTGTGGGAGCCAATGAACAGATGGGTGCAGTTGGAAAGATGAATAGGCAGACCCAGAGCACTGACAATGGTAAAATGTGAAAACCGGGGAGAACTCCAAATGCTGGGAAGATATCAATTTGGGATGAAGAAAAGAAGGCTTGGTGGAGAGTATTAGAAAGAGCCTGGTATTTGGAGTAAGATGGCCTCAGCTCAAATCTCAGCTCTGCTGCTTTCTAGAGACATGATCCTGGGGTAAGTAATTTGTTGTTTCTGGTCCTCAGTTTTCTTGTCTGGAAAACGGGTACAAAATACTTGCTCAACTCACCTTTACCAGGTTGTTGTATGACAAATGCTATAGGGATGTCGCTATGAATACATTCATATCCCGAATTCTAAAAGCCAGAGGTCTCCCTTTGTTAATTGGTCCTTCTGTCCTACTATGAGAACTCAGGTTCCTAACCCAGCCTTTCCTCCAAAATGGAGATGCTGCCCCAACCCACCTTCATTTCCTCTTTCCCTAAATTGCTCTAGAACTTAAGAGGCTGTACCTCACAAATCAGGACTTAATTGTTTTATGACTGGTTCGTGGAGGTCATGTCCCTCCAATGAGATTTTTAAAATAGCCCTTAGAAAGAACACAAATCAGAGATATCTGCATTCACCATGGCACAAAGCAGATCTGTAGATGTGCCTAAATACTAGGAGACAGGCATGCCGACTGACTGTAAGATTCCTAAATGCCGTTTGAATTCTCAGAGAAAGACTCCTTTATGGTCTGGGCTGATATCCTCCTGTACTTACCATAGTGCCTGGCACAGTCAGCACAGCTTATTGACTGACTGACTGTATAGTTTTAATGTTAAGTGAAGTTCTACCAAGTCTCAAATCTCTCTGATAATTCAGAATATGTGGAATTATTATGATTAATTAATAACAGTAATCATAAACATAATTATGGCTCAGATTCTAAACTTCTTTAAAGTATACAAAGCATTTAATAATAACTCAATATTGTCTTTAGGATAAGGGTTATTGTAGTCATTTTATAGATGAGGAAACTAGGCCCAGTAAGGTTAAGCGACCTGTCTAGCTCAAGATCATCTTTCAGTCCCAGCTTCCAAGGACGATGATGACTCCATTTTCTATAACTCTCTTTCTCCTATGTGACCATAGACAAATCACTTGGGTTCCCCAGGACTGTTTCCTCATCTGTATAATGGGGATAAAAGGAAGGACTAAGTCTCCCAGAGAAGACATGAAGGAAATCTGGAAATAGAAACAGGAAAGACTGGGAAGCCTCCCTGAAAGGCAGAGTAGTAATAGTGATGTATGTGCAGAGCATGTAGGTCAGAGACCCAGGTTTGAATTCTGGTTCTGACTTCTTAGCTGTGTGACCCTGAGCTAATCATTTCAATGTTCTGATCTTTGGTTTCTTCATCTGTAAAATGCAGGTGCTAACACTTGTACTACCTCTAACCCAAAGGGTTATTGGGAAAAAAAATGACTTGTAAAACTTATAACAGGGGCGGCTAGGTGGCACAGTGAGTAGAGCACTGGCCCTGGAGTCAGGAGGACCTGAGTTTAAATCCAGCCTCAGACACTTGACACACTTACTAGCCCTGTGACTTTGGGCAAGTCACTTAACCCCAATTGCCCTCCAAAAAGCTAAAAACAAAAACAAAAAACCTCAAAACATTTTAGAAATAGGAGTTATTACTCCTGTCTGGAGACTGGCCCCTTCATGGGACAGCAAAGGAAGGTGCTAGGGGTGGGAGCTTGGAGTCCACCCCGTGAAGATAGCTATAGAGAGGGCAAGCTCAGGTTTGTTTGTCCACAGATGGGCACTCAGCGCACTTGTCAGAGCTTGGACCCTGGGCTGGGAGAACTTCAGCCAGGCATGTGGGCTACAATACTCACATGAATTAGTGATGAGCAGGTTATTGGGATGAACAGGCAGGAAAAGGCAGATGAGCTCAAGATGGGACTGGGGATCAGAGGGTGAAGAATACAGGCATGAATGGCTGGAGTTATAGGAGGGAGGGGCAGGTGAGATAGACTGAAATTTAAGGAGAGGACAAAGGGCTCCTCCATTAATGCTTTCCCTGGCACCTTCACTGTCCACAAGAGACGAACTCAGAAGGCAGAAGGGCCTTGGTTAAAGAAGAGACCCTTTCAGGATTCACAGACTCATCCCTAGGGGGGTCGGCCATCTGCCAAACTTACTGAAGACAGGTAGTCCCGTGACCATGCTCGACGACATCCCCAGTCCTGGCGCAACCCCTGGAGTGCTCCCATGGCTGCCACCTTGGCCTTGATCTGAGCCATGTCCGATGGGGGGATGTTCTTCACCAGCTGTCGGGCCCGCCACCTGACCAGGAAAGAGATGGGTGCTTCTGTGGAGTTGGATGGGAAGAGGACCAGGAAGGGAAGAGGGAAGGAATGGGTAGAAAGAAAAAATGGAAAAGGGGAACTGGTTGGAGAGAAGAGAGAGACAGGAGGGGAAAAAAAAACGGGGAGAACCCTGGAGGAGAAGGAAGGGTACCTTCGGAAGAGCCCCTGGCAGGTGTCTTGGAAAGGTTGAAGCACAGCAGGGGGTGTGGGCCAGACTAGGTCTCGCCCATACAAGGGGGGGTGGCGGGCAGCCTGGAAGCGATTCTGCAGCTCTGTTAGGTGGGCTCGAACTTTGTGCCTTCGGAAGCAGCCCATAATGGTATAGATAGCCCTCAGGCGCTGGCACCGACGCCTTGCCAGGGTCCCGCGCCAGGCCTGGAAAGAGAGGACAGTCTCAGTACTCTAGACTGCCTGCTCAAACCCAACTTTTGTCTCATGGATCCTCCAAATTCTTATTCCTTTCTTAAATCTTTACCATCTCCCCAAATTAAGCCTTCCCAATTCCCTTCCAGTCTTCTGAACCTACCCTACGGACCCTCTGACCCCATCTTATTCCTATAGAATCTCCACAAAGTATATTGTCCAGTCACTCCAGGTCCCAGACATTACCAATTGGACCCACCTTCATCTCATTAGTACCTTCCCAAGCCATGCCTATTTCCAGTATCCCCAGATTCTACTATGTGGATCCTCCTTACACTCTGTCCTACTCCTGACCTATTACTACCTCCCCCTAACATCTCCCCTGCCCTTCTCCCCTTTGTACTTGGCCTCTGTACCTTCTGCAGTAGCAGTACTATGATAGGGATAAGCCGGGCCCGGCTTTGCTCCAGCGTGACCAGGGTGCGGGGTGAGCGGATGAAAAGCTTACTATGTCCAAAGGCCACATCCCCCTGGAGGCCATGCTGCTCCACTAGGGCACCCACAGCTGCCTTGTCTGAGCTTAGCAGGTGGTTGGGCCATGTGTATTCACAGATCATCTTGTACCTAGGACAGGGAGAAGTAAGGGAAAGAGCTCATCTCCGTTAGGGGTTACTCAGGTCCAGACCTCTAAGTGGAAGAAGCAAAAAGGCCCCTGGCTCCATATCTCTTTTCTAATGCCTATCATGGCCCCTGAAATGCCACTGTTAAAATTCTGTTCATTTGGGTTCATAATCTCTTCATTTGAAAACGGGAACATACCATATTGAGTTAACCATTTCATCTCAAACCTCTTGTATGAATTACAAAGCGTTAGAGGTGAATATGGCCTTGGAAATAGATTCTCCATCTTCCCATTCTACAGATGAGACTAAAGACCAGAGAAATGAAGTGATTTTTTTCCTATGGATATTTAAGTGCTGGAATTTGAACCCAGGTGATCTGACTCTAAATTCAAACATCATTCCATTAGATCACCCTGTTCTACTAGCCCTATAAACGGCCGTGGGTCTGCCTAACTTACTGTTGACATACCTGTGCCTGAGTTACGGGTTCAATCTTTGCCCCAGGAGACAAATGGAGGGAATACAACCCCAGGACCCTGGGGTCCCACCCAAGAATCACAGAAAGAAGCTAAAGCTGCTTCCCTCCCATGGGGCTGAAACACCAGATGGAGTTGGAGGTTGGGAGTGGGAGAAAATAGATATACAGCAAAAGCTAGAATACTGTGTGTTGGGTGGAGGAGGGGGGCTATTGGTGTGTCACCTGAGCAAGAATCGAGGATAGGGTTGGCGGGAGGCAAATCCAGCCCTCCGGACCCTCACGTTCTCCAGCAGCCCCAGGTATGCCACTTGGTGGCGGCAGCGCTCCTCATCCAGCCGTCCGGGGGCCTTTTCTTCATTGGGTTTTATGCAGCGAACGTAGTAGGGCTCCTGAGGAGATAAGCTGATGAGGAGCTGGAAGGGACTTTATGGTTCAACAGTCTCCTTTTCCAAGTGGAGGCACCAATTCCCAGGTGAGTGAAGTTGATCACCCAGAGTCACCACACCCCTGGAAGGCAGGGTGGTCTGCTTTCTTTTATGTGCCTTTGGGTAGAGCCAGGCACAGGGTTGGGCACATAGGAAGACTCATAATGAACACAACTGGGTATCTGATCAGAGGGTCTCAGACTGCTGAACAGTCAGTGACTGCATTCAAGAGCCTCATCCTGCTGGACAGATTCTGTTCCTTGACCCCTGTGGATTGTTACTCATGGTTTCTCTATGCCTATCCCTGAAAGCCCACCTTCTAGTTTTGTGACATTCACACACTGAGGAGAGTGCCATCTGTTCCTTTCTCCAAATCTTTGATTAAAATATTAAATAGAACAGGGCCAGGCACAGATTCCATAGGTATTGAATAAGTGACTCTTTTCCAAATTGAGATTAAATCATCAATAACTACTCCTTGGATCCAGTCAAGAGCAAATCCATCTATACCCACATTCTTGTCTAATCCCCATCTCCCATATTGTCCTGCAAGTATAGCATAAGAGCCTTTGCCCAATACGTTGTCAGAAATGAGCTCAACTCTGGTTCTAGCACTCCCTTGGTCTACTGGCCTAGTAACCCTGTCAGAAAGGAAATAAAATATGTCTGGCATGACCTGTTTGTGATGAAGCTATTATGGCTCATTGGAGTCATTGCTTCCTTTTCCTAATACTCATTAACCATTTCCTTAGTAATATTCCAGAATTTTTCCAGGAATTGAAATCAAGAGGTTTCCTATATTCAAATAGTGTTACCTGACCTTGCTTCCATCTTCCATATGTGGTGTTTTTTTTTTTTTTAAGTTCAAGGCCCATCAGCCAGAGAACGGCTGGAAAAATTATGGCATATGACTCTAATGGAATGCTATCATGCTATAAGAAATGATGAATGAATGGCTTTAGAGAAACCTGGAAATACTTATATGTATGGACTGAGCCAGCGTGAAGTGAGCCAAAGCAGGAGCATAATTTATATTATAACAACTGCATTATTTAAAAAAAACAAAAACCAACGTTGAAAGACTTAAGATCCCTGACTCTGGACAAAGAAGGAATGAACACAAGATACAGAGTAAAATATACATTTTTGGACATAGCCAATGTAGGAATTTGTTTTACTTGGCAAAGATACTGCAGTGATTTGCCACTTCCTTCTCCAGTTCTTTTTACAGATGAGGAAACTGAGGCAAACGGGGTTAAGTGACATGTCCAGGGTCACAGAGCTGGTAAATGTCTAAGGCCAGATTTTCATTTCAGGAAGATGAGTCTTCCAAGCTGGACACTCTCTCCACTGTGCCACCCAGAAACTTTAAACAACATCAACAATGTGAGAATTTATTTTGCTCTACTATAGCTATTTGCTACAAGGATTTTGCTTTGCTTTTCTTTCCCAAAGGCAGGAAGGGGGAAATGTGAAGGAGGAATAGAAAATAGATTTTTGCTAATTAGAAAGAAAAAAAAAGACAAGAAAAAACTTAAAGTTTAAGAATTCCATGTGCATCCACTTTGGTCCCTCGTTCTTCCTCATTGTAACTGTTTCTCTTTGTATTTTCAGAGTTTCATTCTTCTGAAATTCTCTCCTTATTTGGCTACTTCCTCCTTTAAAATCTGAGGCCATGCTCTCCTTATTTCTTACCTATCTTTCCTCAGAATTCTTTGAAGTGGCCATGACTGTACATGTATAACCTATGTCAGACTGCTTGCCTTCTCAAAGAAGGTGGGAAGGGAGAGAATTTTAAACTCAAAATTGGAAGAAAAAAAAAGGATGCTAAAACTATTTTTACATGTAATTTGGAAAAAAAATTAAAACATTAAATTTAAAGAGAAAAAAAAGAAATGGCCATGGCCTTCTACCTATTTCCTATCTATCTTTTCTCAGAATCCTTTGAAATCTGGTCTTCACAAATCTAGAATGTGTATCTGTCTATGCAGGCTTTCCTCATTTTCTCTATCACAGATTCCAAGATGGAGTGGTCACCTCCTCCCCACCCCAAACTTCCAGTCAAGTCTGCCACAGTTCCTCCTTGTTGGTGACAATCAGATCTAGAATGGCAACTCCTCCCATTGGTTTCTTTGTCCCTTTTGGTCGACTGATTTTTTTTTTTATTAAGGTAAGTTAGAAAATCATAAGCTACTTTTCCTTTGACAAGGGAGTTCAAGTGGTTGTCCATATAGCGTAAGTCCCCTATCTCTATCATGCACCTCTTCCAGGTTTGTGATCTGTTTCCTACACCCGTTATCTAGGCCCTCTTCCTGCGCAGGTGGTCCATATTGTATTCATGTGACATTACCAATTCTATTACTTTCTTCATCTGGTTCCTGGATTTCTTTCCACGATGATATCTTTTTAATATACTAACAATTCCCTTTTTATTTTGTTTTTAATTTATTTTTATATGTTTATTATCTTTCAAATCTTCAAACGCTTCTCTATAGAACTTTTTTTTTTAACCCTCTCAACAAATTGTTCAGCAAAACAAATTCTCACATTGGCCGTGTCCAAATAAATATGGCTCATTCAGGATTTTATGCCTATCACCTCTCTGGAAAGAGCTGGGTGGCAAAATTTATCTTTAGTCCTCTGGAATCCCCATCTTTTTTTCAATCTATCCTGCTTGTTTTGAATAAGATAAAACCTTCCAGTAATGTTCCAATTATGGATTCTATCCCATCAAGTATTAGTGATACCAATGAAGCCAAATTTGCTCCCCTGTCATATCTCCCTACTAGACTGTGAGCTCCAATCAGAAAGGAGCTGTTTCTCATCTAAACTTGTATTTAAGTTCCTACTATGTGCCATGAATTCTCTGATTGGCCAGGGCTACAAAGACAAAAATGGAAACAGTCCCTGCCCACAAAGACCTTATGTTCTACTGGGAGAATACAGCTTGCACATCAACATGTAAATATAGAAAATATGCAAAGTAATTTTAGAGGATGAGGAGAGCACTATTAACCAGGGGAAATCAGGAAACACCTGATGGGGGAGCAGAATTCCAACTGATTCTAGAAGGGAGCTAGGGATTCCAAGAGCAGGAAATAGGGAGAAAGAACATTCCAAGGAGGAGGCAAAAGCCTGTTCAAGAGAGATGGTTCTGAGTACAGAGAACAGCAAATGGAAGTAGAGTGGTGAGGGATTGTAAACAGAAATCATTTTAGAAGGACAGATTGGAGTTAGAAGGAGAAAGACAAAGAGCCAAGTGGGGGAGTTTTCATTTTATTGTAGAGGCAATAGGGAGTCACTGAAGCTTCTTTTCTTCTTTTTGGAAGGGGGAAGGCAGGGCAGTTGGAGTTAAGTGACTTGCCCGAGGTCACATGGCTAGTAAGTGTTAAGTGTCTGAGGCCGTATTTGAACTCAGGTCTTCCTCACTCCATGGCTCTATTCACTGTGCCACCTAGCTGCCCCAGTCACTGAAGCTTTTTGAGCAGAAGAGACATAAGTGGTTAGTATAGTAGTCCAGGTCATGAGGACCTGAGGTAAAGTATGTCCTTGCACGTGGAACACTGAATGCCCTCTACTGGCATACACTAAGTACTTAATAAATGCTTATCCAGATACTGAGCAAATGTTACTTCATTTTCCCTCTTACTGAAATGTGGCTTAATTCCTGCTTTATCTCTTAGCCTTTTGTAGGACAGAGAAAGCCTGATCTTCTAGGCTGGAGACTCCAAATCTGGAAGGGAAAGCCACCTCAAGCTAATCTATTTTTAGTGGTTTAACCTAATCTCCATTCACTTTCAAACTCATGAAAAGGTTTGCATCCCTCTTGGCAGTAGATTTCCCTTAAGCACTGATGTGTGCTTCAGGCTCCCCTCTCCCCCCCCCCCAACAGTCAAGTTTTCACTTCTTTCTTTTTCTTTTTTTGTAAACAATGAAATTTGTTGCACACTTTCTACCTAATCCCTTATCCCCCCCAGGCATGCAGAAGGTTTTATTTTACCCTAGAAACTACTGAGGAAGTTTGTTTGACAAATGGGTTGTTCCATTTGTGGACCAGTCTTCTGCCCCACCGCCACCCCAACCCCATCCTCCTCCCTGGAGTCTGAGAGAAGGAACACAAGCTGTGCCAGCAGGAGGTACCTGGAGGTGGGGGCTCAGCCCTCCCCATTGGGCCCCCCTACCTTGGATGCTAGATTCTCCACCAGTGCCACCATGGAGTTCTTGAAGAGTGTTCCTGCAGTCAGGGGGCGCTTGGTGACCTCAGTGATGTCCTGCTGTCCATCGGGCCACATACCTCGAAGGGTGAGGTCTGTGCTGCGGGTGCCAGACCCAAACTCTCAGCCCTCATCCCAGAGGCCAGCCCATCCAGCCCCTCTCCTTAAGCCCAGCTGCCTCCTCTGTTATTTCACATTCCCTTGGTTCAAAAAGAGAATTAGGAACTAAAATCTGAATCATAAAATGTTGTAATCAGAAGGAACCTTAGAGATCATTTAGTAAAATCCTCTCATTTTACAGATGAAAAAACTGAGGACCAGAGAGATAGAAAGACTTGACTAAGGTCACACAATTAGTAAGAAGAAACCAAGTCTTTTGTCCCCAAGTCAATGTTTCCTTTGTATCCCTTCCAACACGGCTGGAGAACCTGGGTTCTAGTTCCAGCTCTACTACTAACTCGCCACAACCTTGGGCAACCTTGGCCTCCTCCTCCTCTCTGTGCCTCAGTCTCTTCACGTGTAAAATGAAGGGCCTTATGGTCCACTTCCAGCTTTAATACGCCTCCTTCCATGATTCTTCTGCCCTGCCTCTAGCTCCCGCCCTAGCTCCCACCCCCTCTATCTTAGCTCAGTATCTTATCAGTCATCTGATCCTCCATCGGATCAACCAGACCTCTTACCTGTTGTACAGGAGCCTCTTAAAGTCCTGGAAAAGAGAATCTTTGTTCTTGTCGATGAAGCCCTCCACAGAGTACCTAGGGGGTAGCAAGTTTGGAGCTTGAGGGAGTGATTGGGACACAGCTGTGAGGCAGACAGTTTTAACCAGAGGCACAAGAAGGGAGTGTGCAGCTAGGTGGCACAGAGCAATGGGCCTGGACTCCTCTTCCTGAGTTCAAATCCAGCCTCAGGCACTTAGTAGCTGTGTGACCCTAGGCAAGTCACTTAACCCTGTTTGCTTCAGTTTTCTCATTTATAAAGTGAACTGGAGAAGGAAATGGCAAATCACTTCAGTATCTCTGCCAAGAAAACCCCAAATGGGGCCACAAAGAGTGATAACAGGAAGAGAAAGGACCAGGAGCAGAGTAAAGGGGTCAAGTGAGGGATTTTGAAAGACTTTTGCCTCTTTTCCTACTCCATCCACTCCTACTCACAGCAACCCATTTCCTCTTTTTCTCCCCTCCATTTATTCAAATCTTACCCAGCTTCAAATTCCAGCCCATCTAGGAAATCCTCCTCCTTTAGAAGGAACTTGTCTGTCTGCTCTTTGTCTTTCTGTCTGTCACACACACACACACACACACACACACGATCACACATACACACACACTCATTTAAGTTGCTGTTCACTTAGGGTCACCCAACTCTCCCCGTCTAGCTCAGAGGTTCCTCCACCCAGGTTTGGGAATATAGAGTCCTTACGTGACATCCCCAGCATAATGTTTAATGCGGAAATCTCGGCCAAACTCCATAGTTTTGTCTGTGGGACAGAGCTGGGGAGACAAGGAAGGGTTCGAGATTAGGGCAATGGCAAGGATCAAGGCAGGGGAGGTGGGGGTAAGGGTGGGGTGGGATGGATAAGGAATGTTCCCATTTGGCTGGAGGGCTCTCCCTCCTCACCCGCACTAAACCCCCTGGATCATGGCTACAGAGCTGGAAGAGCCCTCTGAGGGCATCTAGTCTAACTTCTTCCTTTTACAGATGAGGAAACTGAGGCCTGGACAGGTTGAGTGACTAAGTCAGGAAATTTCAAAAGCAGGATTTGGGATAAAACCTTCTGGAGATCAATCACTTTTCCCATTGTACTATGAGAGCTCCCTTCAAGGCCAAGTTTGAGAAGCACCTTTCTTGAACTTCCCAGGCATTAGTGTCCTTCTCTCTTACTCTCATTACCTTGTATTTACCATGAATGTTTTCTTTAGAAAGGTAGCTAGGTGAATTGGGTGGCCTAGAGCTAAGAAGACCTGAGTTCAAATCTAGCCTCAGGCACTTACTAGCTTGTGATCCTGGGCAAGTCACTCAACCCTATTGGTCTTAGTTTCCTCATCTGTAAAATGAGCAGGACAAGGAAATGGCAAAGCACTCCAGTATCTGTGCCAAGAAAACTCCAGATAGGGTCCCAAAGAGTCTGACATGACTGAAATGACTGAACAACAAAGAGTTGGGACTGAACCCAGGTATCCTGACTTCCAGCTTCAGGATCTATCTACCATGCTTCAATGAAGAGCTATATTGTGAGGCTGTTTACTGGCAGCACAGTAAAAATATCTATGTGATAAGAACCAGCGTTAGGTTTTTTGTTTGGTTTTTGGCAGGATAGGATGCATGGGTCCTACCTTTATTAGCAGGAGGGTGCTAATAAATATTTAACAACTGACTCTCAAAAATATATGTGTGATGCACCTTTAAATTTAATCTACATTATTAACACTCTTTCCATCACTTTCTTAAGTCTGCATAATCAGCAAAACAATGAACAAAGCCCTGGTTTGTAGCCTTTGCTGATTTCTGGGGTGTAAATGTTCACATTGAACATTTTAATAACCAGCTCTCAAGCTGACTCCAGCACACACCTGGACTATGAGAACAGTTCTAGTTCACGTTTTTCATCTAACACAGGAAGAAACTAAAATCCTAAAAAAGAATCTAGCGGAGAGAGAACTAGATTGTGAATCAGACAACCTTGGTTTGAATCCTAACTGCAGCCACAGGCAAGTCACTTCACCTAGGGATCAGAGGCCTTAGGGGCCAATCATTCCAAATCACACACACACAGGCAGTAAGAAGCAGTGCAGGGCTTTGGGGCCCAGCTCCTCCGTCTCCAACTTCTAATGCCTTTTCCCTGTGTATTTCCTTATCAGCAAAATGAGGGATGATTGCTAAAGCTGTTTTCAGTTATAAGATCATGTGATTTCCATGATAAATAACTTAACCAATGCACTTAATAAGTGCTAAAAAATCATTCATTCATTCACTGTAAATAGGTACTTAATAAATCATTCATTCATTTGACACTGTTGTTCGGTAGTATCAGTGGTATCCAACTTTTCATGATCCCATTTAGATACTGGCAAAGTATCTAAATTTATCTAAAGTACCTAAGTGTTTAGATATTGGCAAAGATACTGGAGTGGTTTGCAATTTCCTTCTCCTGCTCATTTTACAGATTAGGAAATTGAGGCAAAGAGTATTAAGTGACTTGCTGAGGGTCAGGCAACTGGTAAGTGTCTGAAGCCAGATTTGAACTCAGGAAGATGAGTTTTCTTGACTTCAGGCTGGCACTCTATCCACTGTGCCACCTAGCTGCACCATTGATTTGATAGATGAATGAACTGAATTGAATTTAGTGAGTTAATCGTATAGCCAAAACTAAATCAAGGTGTCCAGGTTCCCAGGCTTAGGGTCCTTCTGCTACATTACTTGGGCACTGTTCGCTTCTGGAGGAATGGGGAGGGGAGAGAAGTGAGGACAGTGTCCTTGGCGTGGCCATCTAAGGTAAAAGGAGAATAGGGAAACTGCTTTTGCTGGTACACATGGGTCACACAGGACTGAGGAAGTCAGAGGACTGATACCTGGCGGCTGGTGTAGTGGGGGTGGTGTCGGTGGTGGGTGTCCAGGCTCTGAAGGAATAGGCGGTCTGTCACAGTGCCCACAGTGTAACAGGCCTCATCTAGTGTGGCTAGGATGCCCCGATGGGGCCGCTCTACCAATTCCACGATGGCTGAATTATTGAAGTATTCAATCTGGGATTGAGGGGCAAGGAGAGAGGGAAGAAAATCAATTCAGCTTCCTGATCCTGGCATTCAAGCTCCTCCAAAATCTATACCCAAGCTACTTCTGCAACCTTGTCTCCCATTGCACCCCACACACAAGCCCTCCACTCTAACCAAGCTGACCATTTCCCAAACCCACCTTAGTTGTTCCCAGTTTCCCCTGCCTTCCCACATCCTTCCTAGGTATCCCCAAACCCTAACTGTTCTGCTAGGTCGACCACCCTTGTGACATCTCTACCAAAAAATGTTCTCTGACTACTGCATCTGATCTAACATAGTGTAATAGAAAGAACATTGAATGTACACTCAGAAAAACTGGGTTTGAATCTTTGCTCTGCTCCTTGCAGACCTCAGGAAAGTCACTTAATCCTCTGCCCCTAAAGAGATTGGATATGGGCACCCATTCAATCCTCAAACCTGTCTTTCCTTCCAAATGAACCTTCTGTGCCCCACCACTATAATAATTCTAGCTATTGACGAAGATTTAAAATTTACAAAAGCTTTCTTCACATCAATCCTGTGAGGTAGATGGTGCAAGGATTACAATCTTAGTTGACAGATGAGGAAATTGAGACCCAAAGAGAAGGGATTTGCAATCCAAGGTCATATTGACAGCAGAGATTTGAACTTGTATCTTTTGGCTACAAGGTTAATCTTCTTTCTGCCAGGCTACGTGCCCAGCACAGCCATGACGTTTATATTTGGCCATGTTCAGGAGTGATCTGTGACTGAGCAGGCACTCTCCACCTCTCCATCTTCTGCACCCTGTCCCTGATCCTGCTCCCAGCTACGTGCTCTACCCTGCCCCAGTCAGGCACTCACATTCTGCCAGGTGATGCCCTCCCGCTGATATTCCTCCTGCTCCTGCTTCAGGATAAGCTGGATGAATAGCTGTTGGAGTTTCTCGTTGCAGTAGTTGATGCAGAATTGCTCAAAGCTGGTTAGTCGTTGGGAGTGGATAGGCATTAGTGGGGGACAAAACACCATAGGGTACCAGAAGATACATGATCATTAAATAGTTGTCATCTCACTTAACAAAGGAGGCAAGTATCTACATGGTGTAATGGATAGGGAGGGCTTGGAAAGTTCTCACCAGAATATCCCTTTCAAGAAATCCCACCATTAGAGTCATTCTTTTGGGTTAAGCATTGCCTTCCCCAGGCTCCCCTTCTCCCCTTCCTCCTCCTATTTACCTACTCTAGAATCTCTGAATAGCTACAATATGCTCCTGTCCGCTCTAGGGGAGAGGCAAGGGCTCCGCCCAATTCCTATGACCACCATATACCACCCGAACTCTCCCAGTTGAAAGAAAGCAAATAGTCTCTTTGGTAATTGGAACCATTGAGATAGCAGTAGGAAAAAGATGTTTGCTCTTAGCTGGCCCCAGGTATCTATCTGAATTCAGGTAGATCCAAAGTGTTGAGTATTGCAAGATGGGGGATGCATGGGCCTAGTCTTGGGGAACATTTGTGAGACAGGTGACATTGAAGAGGTAGAGAGATGAGAAGACTTTGGAGGAGATGGGAGGGATACTAAAGATACGGGGATGGTCAATGTTAAGGCATTAGGTAGCGGAAGTTACCTGTTATCAGGGAAGATCTCAAAGCCATAGATATCCAACACTCCAATGACTGTGTCCTTGCCATCTCGCCGGGGATCCCGGCCTCGTGCTTCCATTACTTCATTGATGCGCCCCACAATCCAGCCAAACAGCCTTTCATATATTGCCTGCAGAGGGGCCAGGGTGGAAAGACTGTTTCCTCATTTCTGTGGGTCCACAGAGGCTGGGCATAGGTGGACTTCCAAAGTAATTCCCTCCCTGGACTAAAGAAGCTGACACTCAGTAGCAATGAGGGAGCTCTCAATTTTCTAGGGGGAGAGCGTGTATAGCATAAGCAAGGCCCTTAACCCAGACTGGAGCCAAGTAAAGGCTTTGGGATAGTGATGGTGTTGAAATGTAGGGATGGGGCTGGTGTTATGTTTTAGGAACAGGAAAGAGGTGCTTGCCCAGGAGAGCAGGCAGTTGAGGACTATGGAATTAAAGCTGAAACAGAATCTGTAATGCTAGAAGGGCCCTTAGAACACAAAATGTCAGAACTGAAGGGGATTCGAACCTGGAACTTAGAATATAGACTGCTAAGGCTGAAGAGAACTTAGATCTTAGCACATAGAATGTTAGAATTGGAAGAAAGCTTAGAGATCATTTAGTCTGACTCTGATTGGGGTAGAGGGGCAGAGAATGAGGTTGGGAGACAGCTAAAGAGAGGGGCATCACAGAGGTTCTGGGGGACTCTCAAAACTGCCTTCTCTAGGTACCTTGGCACAGGCATCACGAGCATATCGTGCTTCCGGGGCACTGTGGCCCTTCTCAATGAGCTCCCGACCCCCAGACGCCACAGTTCGAGACAGAAGGGAACGCATCACCAGCTCCGGGGATGTGGCTGTCAGTCTTGCCACACGGTCTACCAGCATCTTCTCTGCCACCTCCAATCCTGACTCCGTCTCCACAAACTGAATATTGCCCTGGCAACCAAAGAATTCCCCTCTCTTATGCTTAGAGCCCATGTGGGACCCCAGAGTGTTCAAAGTAGAATAGCAGGTCCTTACGGGTATTTATGTGTTTGTATCCCCGACTCTTAACACAATGCCTGGAACATAGTAGATACTCAAATAAATACTTGATAAATTGAATGGGGGGCAGCTAGGTGGCACAATGGCTAGAATGCCAGCCTGAAGTCAGGAAGATTCACCATCTTCCTTAATTCAAATCTGACTTCAATTATTAACTGTGTGACCTTAGGCAAGTTACTTAACCCTGTTTGCCTTAATTTCCTCATCTGTAAAATGAATTGGAGAAGGAAATGGCAAACCACTCCAGTATCTTTGCCAAGAAAACCCCAAACAGGGTCACAGAAAGTCAGACATGACTGAACAGCAACAAAATTAAATGGAACCTGTAATTCTCTACTTGACATTCAAGGAGCACCTCAGTCTACTCTCAGCTTGCATCTTTCTGTTCTCCCCAGTTCTGCTCCAGGCATAGCTCTCTTCTCTATCTTCCCTAAATCCTTCCGCTGTGTCACCTCTGTTCATATTACTGCCCCCTCTCTCCATGATCTTCCTTTTTATCAGATCATATGTTCCCCACACCCCATCCCACTGTCCTTTGTGGAGGTAAAGGTGGTAGTGGTGAGGTCAGCAACTGTGGAATATCAAATAAATTGTCAAATTTTTTGGTGTAAATAGAAATCATAGGTTTAAATCTTCAAGGGGCCTTAAAGGCCATCTAATCTAACCCACCCCCATTTTACATATAGGGAAACTGAGGCCAAGAGTGGTTAAGGGACTTGCCCAAGGGGATACAGAAGCAAGATTCACAATTAGGTTCTCTAAATCCAGGACACTTTCCACTAAAGCATACTGCAACTTCTATAGCGCTTACTGCCTACACCCCTTAGTTTACCATATATGTCTTCTGTTGTTTTGTATTTTGCCTCTATAAATCCAAAATATCTAGAAGTCTAATGCTACCCTGTTCCTCCCCACCCTCATTTACACCCTACACTTCCCCCTCTCTGTCCCTTCTCTTATTTTGCCCCCTTCTGCCTCTTCACCTGCTGAATTTCTCCTACCGGTCTTGTAAAGCCCAGCTCAAGGTGCCACCTGCTCAGGGAAGCCCTCCCTGCTCCAGAACCAATCAGTAACAACTTTCCCCTCAGATCTCAGAGTACTTCACTTAGATCTATTAGAGACACTTATCACATAACACTGTGTAAGATGGTTAGCAGTATTTCTCTGTGTCCTTATATCTTTTCTGAATTGTGAGCTTCAAGAGGGCAAAGGAGGCTTGTATTCACCCCAGTGCCTAGCAGAGAGTTGTTTGCAATAGGTGCTCAATAAAGGGGATAAGGACTGGGCTGGGGACATCACTGGTATAGGGAACTCACAGATAAGGACATTTCTTCTGCCAATACAATTCTGAAACCCACTATCTTATAAAATTGCCTATAGCATGAACTTAGTGACTTTCCCAGAGTCACATTTGCCCAAGTCCAGGTGGGACTGGTTTTGAGACAAGCTCTATCCACTACTCTACCCTCCTTCTTAAATCAACCTTTGGTGAAATGAAATGTTAACGTCTATGTAGCCTTAACAGGAGAGGCTTAGATCTATCTAGAAGGGAACTCTTGGGACATCTCAGTGACTAATTGTCAGATTCCTTGGTTCCTCTTCTCGCCATATCCTTTCCTTTCCCCATCATTTTCTTTATCTCTCTAAGCTCAGGGCTCATTGAACAAATTGAGGCTAGATAATAGCTAAAGACCAGGTTGGGGTGAGGGATGAGGAGAGGGGTGTATGTACCAGAGAGGATCACAAGAGGAAAACAGGAACGTGCAGAAGAAAGGACTTTCTTAGTGATCTTTTCTCTGTCTAGTGATATTCTCGACAGCTTACCCCGCCTTTGTTAACCAGAGACCAGAACTCTCCCTACCCCACTTCTACCTCCCTCTCCATCCCTCTGACCTTCTACCCATTGACATCATGGGAGATGAGAAGTGCCAGAGCCCCACCCCTGCTGTTCTGTCTGCCAGACCTGGGGAAATCCAGAAGGAAGCACCTCCCTTTGCCTCTGCCCTCCTTATGTAAGGAGGTAGGTTTCACCTCCTAGGACTTACCAAGTGCAAGATGGCTGCGAGGATACGGTGCACACAGTCCATCTCATCAGGGCTAAAGCCAATAACCTTCATAGCCTGGGTCACAGCCCGGTAGTTGGCCTCATCACTATCTGAGGACTGGAGAATAGGGTGGGGTGAGATGTGAAGCTGGTTTCACTGACAACCCCTCCCCCCCCCACCTTGTCTTCAGTAACCCTGGTCATACAGTTTAACTTGGAACAGAGAAGACTCCTCCCTGGGCTTTCCCAGACTCAGTTAGAGCAAGTTGGAGGAGTTCCCCATGCAAAGGGGAATCAGACTTCAGGGTTTCGCAGGAGGAAGGGGAAATTCCCTGAAGGATGTATGAGTTCCCTGGAAAAGCAAAGACTAAACACCAAGAAGTTTCTTTTCTAACAATAAATCATAATATTAAATTTTATCTCTATGGTGCTTAACAAAGCACCTTCCTCATAACTATATAAGATAGGTAGTACATTGTCCCTATTTACTAGTATTAGTATTATTATCCCTATTTCATAAGTGCAGAAGCTAATACTCAGGAAGTTTACATGATATGTGCAAGGTCACACAGCCAGACTGGAATATAACTATTCAGAACTCTTTGAGCTGCTAAAAACAACTGAAGTCTGGGTTACTACAAGGGGGTCATTCATCCGTGTCCTGTTCAGTTTGAGGATGTGGTGAGTTATTTCTAACCCTCTCTTCCCTCAGTACTCACGCTGAGCCCTGCCCCTTGCTGGGTAAAGGTGTATAAGCCTGGGTCCCTCTCCAAGTTCAGAGCCTCCAGCTGATCATTCTTGGCCCCCCTCAGCAACTGGAGGGAGGGAAAGAAAAGGAAAGAGAAGTGGGGAAAAAGGGGCCATCAGCATTTGGCAACCATCTGTCCAACCTCAACCAACCCTAACCCTCTCTGCTGTGCCCCTGAGGCCCCTCCCAAAGCCGTGCTTAGAGTATGTCACATAATGACACATTCTCATATTCACACACAAACATCCCACAACCTGGGAGGATCAAGGATCTTCATACATCTGCTTCCACACAGGCACATACCGTTAGACACAAAGTATGTTACTCACTCAAACACATGGGCACACAGACTTATATACACAGTCACACAATGGCTCCACATTCATGTATACTTGGAGACACAGTCTTGTATAAGGCACCCGTGATGCATGTCACATACCTGGCCCATAGGCCCAAACCATCAAATGAGCATAAGAATGACCAGTGGAAGTGTGAGGGGGCAGGGATAAGGAGGGAAGGGGCAAGGGGGTGCTTCCTTCTAGATTTCCCCAGTTCTGACTGACAGAACTGCAGGGGTGGGGCTGTGGTACTTCCCGTATCTCTCCACAGTCACTGAGTTGAAGGTCAGAGGTATGGGGAGGGGAGGTGGAGGCCCACAAAGTTTTTAGATCTGACTCAACAGTCTTCTGCAGACTTCTAGGGATATCCCAGTCAAGAGATTTCTTGATTTCTAGCGCCTTATTCTGTCCCCTCATGCCCTCAGGCTTTTTATCAACGGTTCTCACTAAGGCTTAAACCAAGGCCTGGTTTAGCTGCCTCTGTTTTTTCCTCCTCAACCCATTTAATCATAGGACTGTGGATTTAGAGGTAGAATGGAATTTGGGGGTCATTTGCTCACCACCTACCCACCAACCTATTTTACAGATCAAAGGACCTTCAAGACCGCCTACTCCAATTCTCTCATTTTAGAGTTGGGGAAACTGAGGGCAAGAGATTTTGGGTGATTTGCTGCCTCACCCTTGAGTTCCCAGCTGGCAACCATTCATTGCCCCTCTTCCAGTCTCTGGTCTGCCCCATCCCTTACCTGGTAGAATGAGTGGAAATTCCTCTCCCCAGAATGCTGCTTAAGGACTCTAGACTAAAGAAAGATAAGAAAGAGCAGGTAAGGGTTTTATGAAGCTCCAACCCTTATTTCCCCACCCACAACTCCAGCCTTTCCTGACTTTGCCTGGAATATTCTGCCAAAGCAATGCCTACTAGTAATTTAAGACCCATCTCAACTTCTACTTCATTCATTCATTTAATCACTCACTCACTCACTCATTCATTCAGAGTTTCACAGGACTTAAACTTGGATGTCTAATCCATCTTTCTCAGCTGATGGATTGATTCACTTTCTCATTATATTTAGTAAATACAAATTGTGTACAAAGCACTATGGGGAAGAGAAATACAAAGTTTAGCTAAAACATGGTCCTGAACTCACAAAGTTTACAGTCTGGTAGAGAGATAAGAAAGCACCACTGATCTTGATAAAGCCCAATATTGAGCAATGAGTGCATGGAGAGGTACAAAACAAAGTTCTGTGCCAGTTCTGAGGGCTAAGACTGTTACCAAGAGGATCAGGAAGAAGGAATACTGGAATCTACCTTGAAAGGATGGGGAAGGAGGGCACTCCAGGCACAGGAAATAGTGCAGCCTCCTGACCCCATTTCTACAAGACAATTTAAGATTTTATTGCTTCCTCTGCTTATACCTCATCTCCCCAGCTAGGCTATAAGTGATTAGAAGACAAGAACTGAAAGCATAGTTGGCACCAAACATTCTTCCAACTCTTAAGAGTCTAGGATTTCATGAACCTCTTTGTTTCCCCTACAAAGCCTGAGACACAGGGCTAGGGATGCGATGGGCTTGCAATAAATATTTCAGAGAATCATATCTCAAAGCTGAATGGGACTTCAAGATGTCATCTGGTTCAGCTTCTTCCTTCAAGTCCCAGTTCGAATGGTACCTCCTCCAGGAAGCCTTCTCTGATCCACCTGATCAGTAATGGTGGTCCTCACACCTTGGACCCTACAGAAATACTCTGTATCTCTCTTATGTACTTATGTATATATAATTTAGTATCTTAGGGGTAGCTAGGTGGTGCAATGAATAGGGCACCGGCCCTGGAGTTCAAATCTGACTTCGTACACTTAACACTTACCATGTGACCTTGGGCAAGTCACTTAACCCCAATTGCCCTGCTCTCCTCCCTCCAAAAAGCAAAAAAAAATGTATCTTAGATACTTGTGCATGAGTCCCATTGCCTTACTTGCCAATAAGGTATAGCTCAGGCATCATCTTCTTCTGCCTAATCTTTCCTCATCTTCCCCTCTCCCACCTCAAATAGCATCTGGAACATAGTAAGTATTTAATAAAGATCTATTGATTGACCACATGGCGCAGTGCTGCCATACGACGCTCAGAGGAAGCTAGGTGGCACAGCAGATTGAGCGCCGGGCCTGGAGTCAGGAAGACCTGAGTTCAAATCCACACTTAGATACTTAGTGTCACAGCAAGTCACTTCACATCTATTTGCCTCAGTTTCTTCATCTGGGAATAACAGCAGCACCCACCTCCTAGAGTTGTCATGACGATCAAATAAGATGTCTGTAAAATGCTTAGCACAATGCTTGGCACACGGTAGGTACTTAATAAATGTTCATTCCCTCCCTTCCTCTGAACAGAGTAGGTTTAAGCTGCAGCTATTACTATTACCGTGTTACTTATAGGATACAGAGTATCCCAAAAGTCTAAAAGCAATTTTAAATGTTAATAACTTCAGAAATGTAAGTGCTACTGAAACTCAAACCTACAAGAAACAGTATTTGAAAGGTTAGTCATTTAAGTATTCTAAATATGTATTTTTCTTATTAAAATTCACTATCTAGGGGCGGCTAGGTGGCGCAGTGAATAGAGCACCGGCCCTGGAGTCAGGAGGACCTGAGTTCAAATCCGGCCTCAGACACTTAACACAAAAAAACTAGCCGTGTGACCTTGGGCAAGTCACTTAACCCTAACTGCCC
>CM053599.1:75367209-75379064 GCA_028646575.1 Pseudocheirus occidentalis
TGACTGAGGTGTCTAAGCAAGGGGGCCTCTTCTACCCATTTACTTATCTCAAAAAATGGCATCCTAAACTGCTTCACACACAATGCATAGTGAGTGACAGGGTGCCCTGTCTTTTTAAAATTAATGTCAAAAACATATTATTCAATATTCACAAAACTAAAAAAGTGCAAAAGAAATTTAAATAATTAAACTTTCTCTTTTTTTGGTAAATTTGTAGCATTTATACTTCACAAAGACTTTTGGGCCATACAGACCTTGTGTGTATATATGTATATACATGTATGTGTATTTATGTAGATATATTTTCTATATATGTTCCATATGCCTTTAAAACGTACAAAATACCTTCCTCAAAACAATCTAGTATCATTGTGCTCGTATTATAGATGAGAAAAGATGACCCAGAGATGCTAAGTACCACCCAGGGTCATACAGCTAGTAATTGGGATTTAAAAGCAGATTTCTTAACTGAAGTGGAAACTGCTGAAGTGAATGGGACCTCTCACTTTGCTTCTTCTGGTTTCTACCATAGCACCTAGTGTAGGATTGGATCCATAGAATAAGCAAGATGTTGCCATTCTCATTTTATAGGTGAGCCAGGTGAGGCTCAAAGAAGTCAAATATCCAAGGTCATGGAAAGAGTAAGGGAGGGAGTTGGGGCTTAGAAGCCAGGTCTCCTCACTGTCTTCTAGGGTAAGGATCCTTCTGTCATACAGAGATGTCTCCAGACTTTGACTAGAAGCCAGGTAAGATGACGCCCTTTTCCTCTGCCCTCCTTCCCTGTGCCCGTTCAATTGGCCTACCTTCTCCAACAGGTAGCTGTGGATATGGCCCCCTGTTGGGTCTCCCTTGAAGTCAAAGTTGATGTCCATGTACTTGCCAAATCGGCTGGAGTTATGGTTGCGGTTGGTTCGGGCATTGCCAAAGGCCTCCAGCACACAGGTTGATTTGAGCAACACATCCTTGACCCTTTTTTAAGGGGGTAAAGTTGGGAAGGCACAGAAGAGATGATTGTTATAGTAGAAAGGGGCTCAGGAGGCCAGGATACGGCCCAGTATTTAGCCCTTGTCATGATGGCTGGTCTCCATGAGACTAAAGCAAATCAACAGTTTATCAGCTCTGGGGAGTGGAAGCACACTCAGATAACAACAGCAACAACAACAAAACACAATTCTCTTTTCTGTAACACTTCAGAGTTTACAAAAGGGCTGCCTTCTAAGTGGTAGCTAGTGGGACAGTCATTGGCCCCATTTTACAGATGATGAAACTGAGATTCAGAAACTGGAAATGATTTAGTCAATATCAGATGGTTTGTAGTAATCATAACTTAAACTCAGGTTTCCTGACTCCAAGTCCAATGCTCTTCTCATCATGCCAGGCTTCACAAGTATTCTGCCATATCTCAAGAAGAGAGATCTCAGGACAAAGTCTACCCTCTTCTTTTAAACTATTCTAACCCAGACCAAACTCTCCTTTCCCTGTTCTTTTATACCATTCAGCAGTGAAAGAAGCACTGGACTTGGAGTGAGTAGACCAGAGCCCATACACACAATTTAACAATTACTAGCTAGTAATTAATTTTAACCTCAATTGCCTCATCTTTAAAATGGGAATAGACAACTTGTACAAGCTTTCAGTGGGTGGTTGTAGGGACAGAACTTTAGAAATGTCTACTACCATTATTATTACCACACAATGTAACATTCTGTGCTGCTTTCTAACTATCCTCTACCTAGTGAGAATGAAAGCTCCAACCTAAAAGGAAGGAACCAGGTTTTCGCTTGCCTTTATAGTGTCTGGCAGAGGGATGAACTAGGAATAGCAATTTAAGAAAGTATTATTGATAAACTGGCTGATTGAGTGGAGAATTAATCAAGGAGGCAAGCATTAGGGGTGGCTAGGTGGCACAGTGAATAGAGCACTGGCCCTGGAGTCAGGAGGATTTGAGTTCAAATCCAGCCTCAGACACTTAACACTTACTAGCCATGTGACCTTGGGCAAGTCACTTAACCCCAATTGCCCATAAAAAAAAAAGCAAAAAAAAAAAGCAGGCAAGCATTAAGTGACTACTATGTGCTAGGCACTAGTGTTACAAAGGCAAAAGTGAAACAGTTCCTCCCCTCATGGAGCTTACCTTCTAAAGGGGAAGACAACACAGACATATGCCTAAGAACTTCCATTTCTGTGTTGTCATACATCTTGTCAAGGATCAGCATTTTACAGGTTAGAAAACAGATCAGAGAGAGACTTACTCAAGCTCACACAATGAGTTGGTTGTAGCACAGGGAAGGATGGGAAGGGAATGGGTCTCCTGACCATCAGTTCAGGGATGTTTCTAGCATCCCAAACTCATCATACCACACCACATCACATGACTTCTGAATCTGGTGCAGGAGGAGAATGAATGGGGCATCTCGTCTCTCCTCCAGCTCTGACCCAATTTTAAACTGCTGAGTCAGAACCGAATGAAACTCTAGGGAAGACTTTAATCACTAGAAAGGCCCTCAGAATGCAGAACACAGAACACTAATGCAGAAAGGATCCTTAAAACGTTGAAGGTCAGAGACAGAAGGGATGTGAGAATGTACTATAATGCAAAGGTCAGGGCTGGAAGAGGCATTGGAACATTACATTTTACACTTGGGAGGAATCTTAGAATGTAGAAAATAGAATGTCATTTGGAAGGACCTTGAGAATATGGAGCTGAGAATGTTTCAGCTCTAAGGAAACGTAGACATCAGATAGTCCAGTCCTTTCATTTTGAGGATGAGGACACTGGGCTTCAAGAGAGGTGAAGCAAGCTGTCCATTGAAAGGGGCAGAGCATGGGCTCTTCTCAGCTTCCTCCGTGCCCAGTCCTCTTGTTCCCATTTCACCCTCTTACCTCTCCACCTCCGCCCTCTGACTAGGATTGGTGATGGCTGCAATGTACTGCATGATGTGTTTGCTGGCTTCTGTCTTGCCTGCTCCACTCTCTCCTGGAGGACGGACAGACACAGGAACAATGAGAACCTACCCACCCACCTGGCCAAGATTCCTGTGGCCTGACCATCTAAGGCAAAGTCCAAGCTCAAGTTACAGTAAGACATGGAGAGAGCAGGTCCCTGAGGACAGGTGCCAAGGGGTGTGAAACAGGCTCAAACAACATCCTGACTCCTCACATTGAGCAAACTTCCCTCTCTGAGCAAAGAGGTGAAGGAGAGAAGAGTTGGAGTTTGAGAGATCATGAAGCACAAAATGTGGGAGGCACAAAAGAGAGGGAAGTCTCTCTGGGAATGAGAAAGGGACATTTCTAGGGGATGGGTCCCTAGGAAAGGAAGAGGGAGAGATAGGTCGAGAAGTCAAGGCTGACCTGAGATGACAATGCAGGTGTCTTTGGCCCTGCGCTTCATGGCCTTATGGGCAGCATCAGCCACAGCATAGAGGTGGGGAGGCCGCTCATAGAGCTCTCGTCCTTGGTACTTGGCAATCACCTCTGGCCCATACAGGGGCAGTTCCCGGTATGGGTTCACTGATACTACCACTTCACCAATATATGTGTAGATTCGGCCTTTCTCAAACCTGTGGGCACCAAGGGGTACATTACTCGATCAACCAATAAACATTTACAAAGCACCCACTAAGTTCCAGGCATCGTGCTAGACACTACAGATATAAAAATAAAAGTAAAATAATCCCTGCCCTCAAGGAGCTCATATTCTATAGGTGGAGATACTCTATGGAAGGCACAGTCAATCTTCAATTTTCCTGGAGGTAACATTCCTAGAAAACATCATGAAAGGAAAAAATGTGAATTTAGATACATGGAACTTATGGGAAATGGGGGTTTCGGTTCCAGCAACCACCAAAAACTGTAATCTTTTGCTAGAGATTTCTAAATATATACTTTTCTGCATATGGTTCTTTATAACAAAATGTTAATTCTGATAATATGCACTTTTCCTAACACATTAACCAAGGAATAACCCATAAAATGCAGTGCACAAAATACAATTGGTAACATGCAAAACATTTCTCACTAGTAATTCTCTAGGACACCTTTTGTGTTAGCATCTCAATAAAAAAACCCGTCGATTTTAAACAGTATTCACTTTTCATAAGACATGAAATCTACCATACCATAAATACTGTACAGCAAATGCAATTCTTAAGACTAAAACTTTTTTCAACCTGAATCTTCCATTGTGTCAGATGGCAGTGTGAGAGTCTTGTACTGTAATACTGTACTGCTGTAGCACTCTTTACCTTGGCCACCCTCTGAAAGCCAAGGGAAAAGTTGCTGGGACTTTAATCACTAAACTGCTGAGGTCTTGACATCGCCTGAGAGCCCAGAGGACTTTTACCATGATTTGGGAGCATAACTGCAACACAAAACTTGAGTTTTAAAGGCAAGCAGTGAAAATATGCAATGAATGAATGGGAGCTTTTTACAACGGTAGAATGAACAAGACAAGTGAAGTACCTCGTAGAGTATCAGCTATTCCACAAACTTGTGTGCATTCCACCTCTAATTTTTTTTTTCCTCCTGAACATAGGTGGGAACATGCTGAAGGGCCCACATGAAAATAAAATCATGAGAATACTTAAAGTTTCAAAAATTAAATGCTTGAATGTTGAGGATTTTATATATACACAATAGATACAAGGTGATTTTGTCAGGGGACTCTGGCAGTTGGAAGAATCCAGAGAGGATTTATGTAGAAGGTAGCATTTGAGTCTTGAAGGGAGTAAGATGTGAAGGTGAAGAAGGAATGCCTTCCAGGAAAGTGGGATAGTCTTTACAAAGACATGGTGATGGGAAATGGAGTATTGTGTATGAGGAATAATAAAAAGACTGATTTAACTGGACCATAAAGTGTGAGTGTGTGTGTGTGTGTGTGTGTGTGTGAAGTGATGTATAATAAGGTTGAAAAGGTAGGATTGTGAAGCGCTTTAAATGACAAACAGAAGAGTTATTCTTTTGTTCTAGAGATAATAGGAAACCACTGGAGTTTGTTTGTAGGAAGGGGAGACTGAGTATTATGGTCAGACCTGTGCTTTAAGAAAATCACTTTGGAGGATGAATTGGAGTGGGAAGAATCTTGAAGAAGAGAGACCAACAAGGAGACTATAGCCATAGTCCAATCCAGAGGTGATGAAAGCTTGAAGTAGGGGTATTGGCTGTGTGGAGAGAAGTGATGGATTAGGGGGATGTAGAGGAAGAGATGACCAGATTTGGCAATGGCTTGGGTAGGGGGAGTGATAGAGAGCCAGTAGAAGCTGGCTCCAGCTTCAGCTGCCCCAGGGGAAGGTGAATAGGGAAAGGCTCCCAGGGATACTATGTGGAGGGAGGAAGAATAATCTCATGTGCCACCTTTTCTATGTGTTCCTTAGGTTGACCATCCCTGGAATAGCCCTATAAAAACTCAACTAGTAAGGGGACCATCAGAATCAAAGAATCTGGGTTCTGTGACCAGTTTTCTACCTATGTGACTTGAGTAAAGACATTTTCCCTCATAGTAAATGTTTCCTTATCTTAAAAATGAAGGGGTTGTTCTAAATGGCTTTTAAGGTCCTTTCCAGCCCAAAATCCTATTCTTTTATGTATGTATGGAAAACCTTCTCAGAAATCACCAATTTGCTACTTGACCTTAATCAGATCCCATCTCCTATTAGAGTTTTCAGCTTCCTAATAAATGGAGAATGTGTACTAGATGATCTCTGGGTTTTGTTTTTGTTTTTATTTTGTTTTTTGCTGTTCTGCACCTTAAAATCCTGGATGGGATTGACACCTGAAAGAGGAGAGAGGAACTGACCCTATAGGGAAAGAGGAAAGAAGGAAAGAAATAAGGTGGGGAAGGAGAGACCCAAGAGGACTGGGTCAAAGGGAGTGGCATGGGCTCAGGGCCTAATTATTTCCTGTTCAGAGGCCTGGGTGTGACAGCAGCCAGAAGAGTAGGAAGGGTAGGGCAGCCTCCCCTGCTGCCCTGCTTTTTGGAGAGAATGTAAGTTTGTGGGGATCACATGCCCAGCACCTTAGGATTGATGAATGTCATAGAGATGGAGGAGACCTCTGTCCGAGGTGATCTAGTCCACAGCCCTGATTTTACAGATGAGGAACCTGAGGTCAAGTGAAATTAAATAACTTGTTCAAAGTCACACAGCTGATGCAAATGGCAGAGTCCAGATTGTCTGGTTCCAAATCCAACATTTTCCCCCCATTGCATTATGCTGGGAGACAGGTCCATGCTGAGTAAGGGGGTGGGGTTTGGAGGGTGCTGAAAGTCCATGTAATGTACAGAAAAAGAAAGGGGGTAGGAGTGGGTAACAGAAAAAACCCATATTAAGTATGAGAAAAGCCCAGATTGAGTCTGGGAAAGACCCATGATGATTATGAGGGAAAAGCCGAAGTGAAGTGGTTGGTGGATTGAGGTAGGGTAGGGAGGGACAGGCTAATGTAATCTCTGAGGTCCCTTCCTTTCTGCCTGAAGGACCAATGACTAAGTCATTGAGAAGAAAAGGGAACCTAATCCTGAGGGGAGGGTGAGGAAGAGAGGGGGGAGAAGACAAGGAGATGCTTGGAGGTCTCAGTACATGCTTCTGTATGGACGGCTATATATTATGTAAGTGACCATCAGTTTCAGCTACTCTCAACCACTGATGAGAGTGATCCCTGGTTATTATGTTATGTTACATCCTATCAGTTCAACCATCCCAACCTCTTGAGCTTCAGGTACACAGAGAGCCCAGGAACTCTTCATCTGTCCAGGTACCAATAATAAGAATTATTATTATTATCATTATTTATTATTATTTTATAAATAATTATTGCAAAGTATCTCACAAAGTATTAGCTCACAATAACCCTTGCAGTTGCTATTATTATTCCCATCTTACAGATGAGGAAACTGAGGCAAACAGAGGTTAAGTGACTTGCCCAGGGTCACACAGCTAGGCAATATCTGAGACAGGATTAAAACTCAGGTCTTCTTGATTCCTACCTCATTTTCAGATTGTCCATGAAGTCCTCCATGGTCACCTGGTCTAGTAGAACGAAGTCTGGTTTGCCAAACTCCAGACCTTCCTCTTCTTCCATGATCACTGGACTGAGTGCTGGGTGTTAGGAGGTGGGGCCGTGTAGAGCAGCAGGCAGACCTCTCCCAAAGCTTACTGCAGTAACGGTGGGGTCTCCAGTGGGGAGAATGGCTCCCAAAGACAGGGAGACAAGTGAGTGCTCTGCTGGGATGGAAAGATAGCCAAGTTCTCAATGGAGCCGGGTGCCCCGTCAGCCACATCTACTCTGTCACAAACTCAGTTCCCCTCCCTTCTTGCCACCACTGAGGAGTGCAATAGGAAGTGGGTTTGGGCTCTGGGAGGTTCCTGTTCTCACCACTTGCAGGGCTCCCCTCACCCCCACCCTGAGGTGATCTGACCCTACTTCCTTCTTCCCCACTGAGAGGGTGTATTTAACCGTTCATTGGGGGAGCGTCTCCCACTCGGCAGTGATTACTTAGGCTTCCATCCTCTCTTTGATTTGGTTTTTGCTCCTAGAAGAAGGATAGGGCCTTCATCTACCTGAATATTGCCCTTTCCAGATCTCTGCTCTTCCAGGAAACTTTCCCCAGCCACCTCTGCCCTTAGGAATCTCTCCGTCCTCTGAAATCCTGGCCATGGTCTTTAGGGTCAATGATCATAGGCTTATGTCTCAAGGAACCTTAGTCTAATTGCTCATTTCTGCAGAAATGGAACCTGAGACCCAGAGAGGAGGACCCAAGTTCCCAGAAATAGTGACAGAGCGAGGATTTGAACCCAGGTATCTCAATTCCAAATCTAGCTCTCTTTTCACTGACCCATACTGAACACTGCCCTTTCCCTCCACATCCTCTCTGGTACTGAACTCAGAATCCCCAAGTGTTAGAGCCAGAAGGCACCTTAGAACTCATCTGTTGTGGATTGGTCATTCTGTTGTGTCAGACTCTTTGTGACCCAGTTTGGGGTTTTCTTGATAGAGATGCTGGAGTAGTTTGCCATTTCTCTCTCTAGCTCATTTTACAGATGACAAAACTGAGGCAAAAGGGGTAAGTGACTTGCCCAGGGTCATAAAGCCAGTGTTTGAAGCTGGATTTGAACTCAGGTCTTCCTGACTCCAGGCCCAGTACTCCATCCACTTCACCACCTAACTGCCCCAGAACTCATCTAGTCTAATAGAATTTTTATAGGTGAGGAAATTGAGGCCCAGAAATTATTACTAACTATATAGTCAATAAATACTTGTTTTATATCCTTTAAAGCTCATCGACTCTGTCATACTTTTTATCTGTTCATAGCATTTCGACAGTTTTGGGCCCATAGTAAATGTCTGATGTGCTGAAGTCAATACGGGATTGTGCAATCCCCACTGGATTTGCATCTAGAGGTCCTGAGTTCAAATCCTGGCTGTACCACTTACTAGCTCTGTGACACTGGGCGAGTCACTTCCTCTGCCAGGTGTGTTCCCTTCGTCTGTAAAATGAATAAGGTCGACTATATGATGTACAAAGAAGCCATTGAATAAGTTCGAAGACTTTCCTGATCTCCCTTACCAATGGTGCCTTCTCTTTATTATCCAAGTTATTTTGTATATGTGTTGCATGTTTTCTCCCTCATTATACTGTGAGCTCCTTGAGAACAGGGACTGCCTTTTGCTTTTCTTCGACTTCTAGCACAGTGCCTGGCACATAGTAGGCACAGTTGACTAAGAGCATTGGCTTCACAATCAGAGGACCTGGGTTTGAATGGTACTTCTCTCACCACCCATGTGGTCTTGGGTACATCTCTATAGGTCACAGTTTTCTCATATATGAAATGAGGTTGGATCCAGGGGTGGGGAACCTGGAGACCTCCAAGTCACACGTGGCCTCCTAGGTCCTCGGGTGCGGCCCTTTGACTAAATCCAAACTTCACAGAACAAATCTCCTTAATAAAAGGATTTGTTCTGTAAAACTTGGACTTAGTCAAAAGACCACACCCAAGGACCTAGAAGGCTTCTTGGGGTCCACAGGTTCCCAGAGGCTGCAGGTTCCCCACCCCAACGGCATCTCTAAATTTCTTTTCAGCTTCCTCTAAGTCAGCATCTTCTGCTAGGGGCCTCCTCCCTTATGCCCTCTGCTGGCAACATTCAAAAAGATTCCCTAGAGGCCCCATGCAAAGCCCAGCCCATAGGAAGCCCCAAAAGCTACAGAGAGAAGATAATAACTCACATCTCTGAAGTTTACAAAAAGTTTTCCTCACAAGATCCAAGAGAAGGTAATAAGAGCACTATTCTCACCATTTTACCACTGAGAAAAGAAAGGAAAGATGTCCCACTGCCCAAACCTACTTCCTCTCGTACAAAGCCCAACAAACACCCAGAGAAGGCCAAGAACTGAGAGGGAGGAATATTTCTCAAAGTCCTTTTCTGAGTTCCTAAAAATCCTGACCCTCAGCTTTGAGCAGGGCTAGCCACCTCCAGACTGTGAAGGAAAAAAATTTGTTTTGAGCAACCCTAGACTCCCTTTTTCTGTATCTTTTCCCCCATCCCTTATCAGGCACTTAAAATCCTAATGCTGTCTCCCGCCTTGCCTCAGTCCAAAGGACAAACTGCATATAAAAGTTAAGATGAATAAGGACTTCCAGCAATCACTCTTTCCAGGGAAATTTGCATTGCAACTTAGGATAAAGACATATCAAGTTTAATTCAACAAAATGTTATTGAAAGCACCTAATATGTATGTAGTCCTATTTTTGGTGCCGAGGATACAAGAACAGATGAGACCCAGGTCCTGCAAAGTGTGAGTTCAAGATTTAGTGGAGAGGTGGCCTAGGGAGGATTTAGGGATGGAAGTTACCTTAGAGGTCGTGACCTCATTTTATAGGTGTGCAAACGAGTACAGGGAAGATTGAAAGGCTTGTAGAGGTCTATGAAAAATATGAGAAGGAATAGGTTATATTGTGAGGAGGGTAGGAGAGGGACTTTCAGAAAAGATTGATGGAGTAAGGGCATCTGAGTTAGGCCATGAAGGAAGGGACTTCCATTAACCTTAACAGTGAAATTTCACTTACCAGTGAAAGAATTGAGAGAAATTTTTGTTATTGTTGTTTTTACCTCAAAAAACAAATAACGAAAAAATAATGCAAACCTATTAGCTGTCACCGATAAGAATACTGGGCTTGGAATCAGGAAGACTCATCTTCAAGAGCTCAAAACTGGCCTCAGACACCTATTAGCTGTGTGGCCCTAGACAAGTCATTTAACCTTGTTTGCCTCAGTTTCTTCATCTGTAAAATGAATTGGAGAAGGAAATGGCAAAATACTCCAGTATCTTTGCCAAGAAAGCCCCAAATGAGGTCACCAAGGGTGAGACATGACCAAAACAACTGAACAATAAAATTAGGTGTTAAAAATTTTCAAGAGAGGAAATAGCAAAGCTTTCACTCCTAGCTAGTTCCCAGCCCTTAACCTTCTTGGTGGGCAGGGCTGGATATCAGAGACCTGAATGACACCAATTATGCAATCTGGAATTTAAGTCATAGATATAGACCTGTGTGTGGGACCGAGTGTGGTTTCTCAGGTGAACTATCTGCTAAAGTTCTGTGTAGAATAAAGAGCATGGTCTCTCAGAAGAGACTGTCACCCTCACTGTTAGAAAAGATGCTTTGAAAGGTCTTGTGTGATAATTTCTGAAGGTCTACAAAGTTTTCAATTGAATTACTATAAACTGATGTAATGAGTTGTAAAGCAAAACACATCTTGCTGTTTCAGTATGAATTTGTAGCTATTCCATGAACTAAGCACAAAGTAACATTTTGTAACTGAGGATATATATAAAAGTTTCAATTTCTGAAGTATCTCTCTCTTCCAAAGTGAATATAATCAGACAGACAAGCTTTGTGTGATGTATGTCTGCTGCTCAGTGGTGAGATTCAAGTCAGAAACCTCTTTTCTTTAAGGTCTACAGTTATGTTAGTGAAGACTAATAGCTTGTGAGGTGTCTAGTCTATGTAGCATATAGAAATATAAAGGACTCTACTTCTGGTCATTTTTCTCTTCTTTCTTTTGGGCTCTTGTTTACTCTCTTTGCCAGATTTGTCTCTTCTAGGCTCAGCACCCTCCACTTGCAGATGATGGCTCAGGTTGAATGCCAACCACTGCCCGAAGGCACTACCAAACACTCTTTGGATCTGGTGTCTGCCAAGTTCCAGACGCTGGCCACAGTCCCCTCCCCTTGACTAATAGACCCCTGTGAGGCAGGGAGAGCTCTATGACCTTTCTCAGTATGAAGCAGCTTGAGAAGTTGAGACCTTCATCCCTTGTCTCCAAATGAATTTGGGTCCCATCTGTTTGGGAGAGGGGAAATGATGGGGTCTGGGATGCTTTTGTCTGTGACCTCAGCTTGTAAAACCTCACTTGTGTTTGGGTACCTAAGTATGTAACATCAGTTTGTAACAAGCCTGTACAATTAAGTTGTAAAAGTCACACTTTTTCCCCAGCCTAAAAGTCTTTTCCCTGAGTTAGCAGTCTACCTAGCAACAGTAGCCATCCCTATGAATACATCACCCAAGTATTTCATAAACAAACTCTTTAGTCTGGAGAAGTACATAACTCCTTTGTTCTAAGTGGCCAGCTGCACCGAAAACCTTGAACAACATTATCAGAGATAACTCCATCCCAATATGGTATCTCCTAATCCCTAATCAATCTAGCTTCCAGACTTGGCATCTCCTGAAACAATCAAAGCTTCCAGACTTGGCACCTCCTGAAACAATCAAGCCTATCCTCCCAGCAGCCATATTGGACATATTTGAAACCTTAGGTATACCATGAAAATCTTCTGCTTAAGCCCTCCTTTCTATCACCCC
>CM053599.1:75385765-75401920 GCA_028646575.1 Pseudocheirus occidentalis
CTGATTTCTGTTTTCCCTATATTTGTATAAATGGGTTTATTTGCTATTTGCTATACATGTTCTTGTGAAACTGGAAGGAAGTCAAGTCTTGGATATATAACTTGGTACCTTCCTTTATCATTAAGTAATATTGATCAGGAGTTCAGCTTGAACCTAAAACTTAATTCCTCTATATTAACGATATTTAAGGGAACAGATAGATATAATTCTAGCCCAGTGCTCCCTCTCTCTGAGGAGACTAGAGTGGCCAACCTCTGGTCCCAACATTCTGCTTCCTGACGGGAACTAAAGTCTTCCTTTAAGAAGGTGGGAGGAGGAGATGCTAGAAATATATGTTCTTGCCTTCCTATGAACCATATCTAGATAGACCCATGTGGGCACACATAATCTACATGGGCCAAAACCCCCTCAAACCAGCAACCGCATAAACACACCCTTTACAGATCATTTTTCATGGGGCAATACTATTCCATTCTATTTTAATGGGGGTGATTCCATGAAGCATCTGTTCTGGCTCCACAACAGATGAGTAAAACTCCTGTCCCCCTCTTACAAATTCCTGTGCTACAATTTATTAAGCCATTGCCCAATCAATTGGCATATACATTGTTACTGGTTCTTTGCTACAGCAAAATGTGTGGCTATAAAAAGTTTTGCACATCTGTATACTCCCTGTCTTTCCAACCTAGTAAACACATGCTCTTCTAGCATAGCCTTTGAGAATCCAGAGGTCACTTAATCTCCTGATAAACCATGATATTAACATATTTCACTATACTAAAACTTTAGTAGAGGCTTAATAGGAAAAAGTTACTTTACAGTTACAGTAATGAGTAATAGATAATTCTCTTTCCCAATAGAATCAGAGCCATGGTATCTCAGCATATGTTTTAGAAAAATAAAAAGGAGGCATTATTTTAGACAAACTCTTCATTATAGGGTGGGTACTAGGGATCTCTTTGTCAGGCCAGAGCAATTCCTTAAGCTGTCCACTATGGTAAGGAGGGACTGTGGATCTCTGTTGGTAGAGGGAGTCCTTATGTCAGTGAAATCATAAATCATTGGAGAAAGTAGTACTTTTCAGAGATAATAATACAGTTAGGCAACTTTCTTTTATGCCCAGAACCAAATCCTATAGGATTTTAGGAATAGTTTAGCAGTTGTAAAAACAAACAAAAAACCAAAAAAACCCAAAACCTTGAAGATCATCTAGTACAACTCTTTCATTTTATACATAAGGAAATAGTTCTTGAGGGGGAAACTGACTTGCTGAAAGTTAAACAGGTAGGGAAGTATGGAGGCAGGATTTGAACCCAGGGCCTTGTGTTCTAAATACAGAACTTTCTACATTATTTCAATATGTTCCCCTCTATGTGGATACTTCATCCATCAGTGCACATCACAATCTGTCTGTGTCTATGATGGTTATGTGTGTTCCTCTATGTGGATACTCCATCCATCAGGAAGTCTGTGCTATAGACTTACAGGCCTTAGAGCTGGAAGACAAACATTTTCAAAGTTTTTGGTTTCAGTTTTTGGTTTTTGGGGCATTTATGGCAGTCCTTTAAAAATAAATATATCTTATTTTTATTGATGTTTTTTGTTTTGAGGTTGTTTTGAGGTACATCCCTTCCTTCCTCCTCTCATCAAAGAGATAGACTCTATAATACAGATTAAAAAAGAAAGAGGAAAAAATGTTCAGGAAAACTAACCACTGGGTTGCCTGTATATGTACTATTCCACTCTTGTAGTACCCCACCTCTTCAATGAAAGGAGGGAGGTACATTTTCTTAACTCTTCTATGACAGCAGGCTTAATCATTATAATTACACAGTATTCAGGTTTCTTTGTCTTGTTTTTGTCCTTTCCATGTTATTTTTTGGTTCAACTTACTGCACTTTGCATCACTTAATGAATTTTCCCAGAAGTGTTTTATGTTCTCCATTTATTACGACTCAATAATATTCTATTACATTCATATGTCACAATTTAGTTTGGTCATTTACCAATGGGTAAGCACCTACTTTATTTCTAATTCTTTACTACCACAAAAATGTCATAATAGCTTAATGCTTAATGAGATTCAGAAGATTTTGAATTATACTCTTGTATTCATTACTGACTGCTTTATAAGTCCTTCAAATGGTTCTAGGTCATGCTTAATACATGGATAACCTCTATCAGAACTTTTAAAATGGCCTCAGGTGGATTGCTCATTGATTTATGAAACTGGACCTCCAAGGGGCCTATAACGTGGTATATACATAGGGAAATACTGTCTTTTGAGAATGTTATGGAGATTTTGAATGTACTCAAACTATCACAGACTCTCAGCTCACAAAGAGGCATCATTAATTAGAGCACTCTTCTTTGGTAGGTGAGTTGAACTTACTTGCCCACATCAAACAGATCTGGAATTAGGCTATGGATCTCATTACTCAAAGCTAAATGCCCTTTTTACTATATCACCCCAGATCTCAGATAATCTGAACCATACCTGAACATACCTGTACTTCCAAGCTAGAATGGAGCTCAGACTTTGTTTTCCAGAGGAAGAAACTGAATGTCTTGCCCAATGTCAGAAACTAGTTAAAAGTAGAGATGTTGTTAGTACAATGCCATCATGCTTTTTCAACATTTCAACATGTGTGTGCTCATAATTTCCTGGACTTATAAGCATATGATTGTGTTTATAACATGAATTCAAAATGGCTCCAGGAACATTAATTGTCTGCAAAGACTAAAAAGCAGGGCTTTAATTGGGGAAGGGTAAATAGGGTTTCTTTCCAGAGCACCAAAACATAGAGGATGCTCACAAGACTTGGATACTCCTTTAGCAGATAGAAATACCTGAGCATAACATCAGGTAGCAAGAATGGTTAATTAAAACAGAAAGGTACCAGATAAAGAGGTGATCTCCCTAATATCAGCCTTCTTATGTGTAATTCATAAACTGATATAAGCAGGTTCTCCAGGACCATCAGGTTATACTTAAGAAGGTGCCCCTTCCGGTTGAGTACAGTGACCCAACATAGCCTTCATCAAGACTACTGTTTTTTTGTCCACTCCAATACCAGGCAGCAATTACTAGATGAGATGAAATTTCCTCTGCACCTTTAATTCTTGACAGATCACACCAAATTAAGAAAGCCTGTGACATTTGGATGTCCTGATTGGTCATTAAAACTCCCTATGGGGAATGGTGCCATCTGTTGGGAGGGGATAATCATTCCATGCAGAGCTGCAAAAAAGGGAAATATTTTTTTTTGCCATGGAATGTATCTGACTGGCCATCATTAGAAGGCCTTTTTCTTAGCTCACTGGTCATACCTTAACATCACAGTGAGAGGCAGCATGGAGGAGTGAATAGAACTCTGCACCAAGAGCCAGGAGACCCAAGTTCACATACTTCTTCATTCGGTTACTTACTAGCTTTGTAATCATAGGAAAGTCATTTAACCCCTTTGAAACTCAATTTCTCCATCAGTAAAATGGGGGCAGTAATACACTACCTGTCCCAAAGAATTGTGAGGAAACAGGGCAAACCTTGTAGCACCACACAATATGAGCTGTTTTTGCTATACTAAAGTGTAAAGACAATCATGGGGAGAAGGACCACCATCCTGAAAACAACATCCTCAAACTGTTTCTAATTCCAGCCAATATCTTTGGTGCCACTCACAACCTCAACCCTATGTAAGATATGTCAGATATTGTGCTACCCCCTCCATCCCATATATTATCTAAATATATATATATATATATATATATATATATATATGTATATATTTTATTACCTAAATATATAGACATGGCTTGGTTGTGGCATGGAGAGATGTGATCTAAGATCTGCAGAGAGTAAACAAAGAACCAAGGCCCACATGATAGGGGGAGGGACAGATGAGCCTGAGCCATGTCTCCTACAGTCCTACAATCTCTCCAACTCGAGTAAGTCAGCTAATCAGTCATCAAACCCAGCATTCTCTTTGGCAATCAAGAGTCGTGTTTCCCATCTTGGATACAGCACAGGATTGTTCTTCCCTCATTCAGCCTGGATGGAAGCCTTTAATATTGATGACTCAGGTCAGTGAGGCCCTGCAACAGGACTTGTTGTGTTTACTAGGCCTATGAAAGTGACAGACAGGCTGTTTTCCAGGTTTCCCAAGGAATCCTCTTCTACCAAGGGAGAGACAGTGTGACTTAGTAGAAAGAGCATTAGACTTGGAGTTGGGAGAACTGGGTTTGTTTCTGATTCTTGAAATTAATTATGTGACCATGAGTAAGTCAGTCTCTCTGAGCCTCAGTTTTCTCAGCTATAAAATGGGCATAATAACATTTACACTACTTATAAGATTTCTGTGACAAAAGAGCTTAGAAATATGAATTATTGGGGCATCTAGGTGGTGCAGTGAATAGAGCACCAGCCCTGGAGTCAGAAGAACTTGTGTTCAAATCCAGCCTCAGACACTTAACACTTACTAGCCGTGTGACCTTGGGCAAGTCACTTAACCCCAATTGCCCTGCCTTCCCCCCTCCAAAAAGCAAAAAAGAAAAAAAAAGTGAATTATTGTTGTTAATAACAGCATCAGGGGTGGTGGTAGTGGTGGCAGAAGTAGTAGTAATAATAGTAGAGGATCTGCCTTGTATCATTAATGTGGTATGAAATTCCATCTGGAGGTTAACTTATTTTGTTTTTAAATTTTTACTATTTTATTATTATTTATTTTTAACATTCTTAAAAATTAAAAAAATTTATTTAAAGTTTTGAGTTCCAAATCTTTTAGAGAAGATTCTAAAAGAAAAAAATGAAAATGAAAAACGGCATGCTTCAGTCTGTATTCAAACAGTATCAGTTCTTTCTCTAGAGACAGATAGTATGCTTCATCATTAGTCTTTTGGGATTGTCTTGGATCATTGTATTTCTCAGAATAGTTAAGTCGTTCACAGTTTTTCATTGAACAATATTGCTGTTACTATGTACAACATTCTCCTGGCTCTGTTCATTTCACTATTGTAAGTTCAGGTTTTTCTGAAATCGTCCTGTTTGTCATTTCTTACAGCACAATAATACTCCATTACAATCCTATGCCACCACAAAAAGAGCTGCTATACAGAGTTTTGCACAAATAGGTCCTTTTCAGTTTTGTTTTGACTTTCAGATCTCTTTGGGATATAGACCTAGCAGTAGTATTGCTGGATCAAAGGATAGACACATTTTTATAGCTCTTTGGACATAGTTCCAAACTGTTCTCCAGAATGTTTGGATCAATTCACAACTCTACCAACAGTTCATTAATGTCCACGTTTTCCCACATCCCCTCCAATATTCAATATTTTCATTTTTTTTGTCATATTAGTCAGTCTGATAGGTGTGAGATGGTACCTCAGAGTTGGGTTTTTTTTTCTTTTTGGAGGACAGAAGGCAGGGCAATTGGAGTTAAGTGACTTGCCCAAGGTCACACAGCTAGTAAGTATTAAGTGTCTGAGGCTGGATTTGAGCTCAGGTCCTCCTGACTCCAGGGCAAGTGATCTATTCATTGTGTCACCTAGCCCCCTCAGAGTTGTTTTAATTTACATTTCTGTAATCAATAGTGATTTAGAGCATTTTTTTCATTTGTCTTTAGATAGCTTTGATTTCTTTGTCTGAAAACTGATTGTTTATATCTTTTAACCATTTATCAATTGGGGAATGACTTGTATTTTTATAAATTTAATTCAATTTTCTATGTATTTGACAAATGTGACCTTTATCAGAGATAATTGTTGCAAAGATTTTTCCCCCTGTTTTTTTTAAATAATAATTTTGGTTGCATTGGTTTTGTTTGTGCAAAACCTTTAAAATTTTATATGATAAAAATTATATAGCATTTTGTAATGCTCTTTATATCTTCTTTAGTCCTAAATTCTTCCCTTTTTCGTAAATCTTACAGATAAACCATTCCATGCTCTCTTAATTTGCTTATGATATTACCCTTATGTGTAAATCACATACCCATTTTGACCTTATCTTAAAATACAGTGTGAGATGTTGGTCTATACCTAGTTTCTGCCAAACTTTAACATTTTTTGAGGGGGGAAGGCATGGCAATTTGGTTTACATGACTTGTCCAAGGTCACACAGCAAGTAAATGTTAAGTGTCTGAGTCTGGATTTGAACTCAGGTCCTCTTGACTACAGGGCTTTAGCCCTATTCACTGCACCACCTACCCTCCCTAAAACATTAACATTCTTTAAAAAAAAAGAGTTCTAAATTCTTGCTCCCTCTAGTCTCTCCCCCATCCGCTGAGTAGCAAGCAATATGATATAATTATACATGTGAAATCGTGCAAACATATTTCCATATTAGCCATGTCACAAAAAATAAGTGAAAAATTAAGCTTCAATTTGCATGCATATTTCTCTCTGGGGGTGGGTAGTATTTGAAACTATCTTGGATCATTGTTTTGATAAAAATAGCTAAGTCTTCCACAGGTGATCATTGTTACGATATTGCTTTTACTATGTACATGAACTCCTGGTTGTGCTTACTTCACTTTGCAGCAGTTCATATAGGTCTCCCCAGGTTTTTCTGAAACCATATTCCTCATCGTTTCTTAAGACAGTTAACTTTTGGACAGAATTCTTCTTATTGATATAAGTTTTGTTCCAATGCTGAAGGAAACTCTGTCTTGAATCCTTTGCCATGTCTTAGGACATTTGCAAGACCTTCTAGACAACTATGGAAGACACTGTGGAGCAGTTAAAAGGAATGCTAGATTGAGAGTGAAAGGATCTGGTTTCAAATTCTGACTCTTCCATGTACTACTTGTATGATCCTGGGCAAGTCATTTAACCTCTTTGGGTCTCAGCTTCCTCATGTGTAAAATGGGGGAGGGCATTGGACTAGATGACTTCTGAGGTGCTTTTCATCTTTAAATTTATGATCCTATGCAGCCCTAGGGATGGCAGAAATAGAAGCATTAGCCAAGTCATGAAAGGTTTTAGGGTTAAACTAGGGGATGATAGAGTAGCAGCAGCAGCAATATTCCTTTTCATTTTTTCCCCCTTGTTCAGAGGGCAGACAGAGCTCAACAGATTGGACATAATTTCTGGAGGACTGAAGAGTGAGCTCTTACATGGGCACAATTTTCTTCCACAGGAACCATAACTGGATGCTTTGGGACCAAAGCCTATGGGATTTGTATGTTCTCTTCATCTTTCTGAGCACAAAGACTAGAGACCAGAGAAACAGGACAATATAAAAGGCATGGGCTTTGGGCAACAGAAATTCAGCTCAAAAGATAGGTGTCCAAAGTATTTAGTATTTAGTATGGTAGCTCTGGTGTCATCATTTAGGTAATTGTAACCTTGTTATTTTTCATGAAAAGAGAGTTGATTAAGAGAGTTCCCTTGAGTTCAAATTGATGAACTTATACGGCAGTGAGCTCTTATTTGGGACATTTGATAAACAGCTTTTCCGTTGGGAGTTTCTTAAAAGACCAAAAGATAACTCCTGATTAGTTCTTATTGAGTGGAGGCTGAGCTCAAAGGAATTGACTGATTTCACCCCTTTCCCCCTCCTCATAGATGAGTTTCAATAGCTGGGGCTGCTAGCTCTCTCATCAAGTTGAGTTGATTGCCTTTGACTAGGGAGAAAGAACTCTTGTCAAATCCAGGGCATCTTGTTAGCTTAGAACTTTTCAACAAATTGCTGAGTGTTCCCAAGATTCTTGATTATTGTATATTACCTTGTATTTTTACACAAGAAAGTTTTAAAAATGTTTATTTAGTTAAATATTTCCCAATTACATGTACAATTAGCAATCTTTTAAAAAAAATTTTGAGTTCCAAATTCTCTCCTTCCCTCCTGCCCCACCCCCTCCTTGAGGAGGCAAGCAGTTTGATATTGATTATGTATTTCCATGTTCACCATGTGGCAAAAGAAAGCACAGGCAAAAACCCCCCAAGAAAAATATGGTTTGTTTGTTTTTTTAAAGCATGCTTCAGTCTGCAGTCAGAGTTCATCAGTTCTCTCTCTGAAGTTGGGTAGCATTTTTTATAATGGATCCTTTGAAATTGCTTTGGATCACTGTCTTGATCAGAGTAGTTAAATCTTTCGTAGTTGATTATCCTTACAATATTGCTGTTGCTGTGTACAATGTTCTCTTGGTTCTGCACATTTTACTTTATTTGAGTTCATATAAGTCTTCCCAGGTTGTTTTTTTTTTGAAACCATCTTGCTCTTCATTTCTTTTATTTTCTTTTTTGGTAAATAGTATTTTCTTTTTTCCCAATGACATATAAAGATAATTTTCAACATTCATTTTTTATAAGATTTTGAGTTTCATATTTTTCTCCCTCTTTCCCTTCCATCCCTCCTCCCCAAGACAGCAAGCAATCTGATAGAGATTTTTCATGTGCAATTGTGTAAACTTTTCCATATTAGTCATGCTGTGAAAGAAGAAACAGAGCAAAAGGGAAAAACCACACACACACACACACACACACACACACACACACAAAACCAAAGTAAAAAAGATGAAAATAGTATATTTCAATCTGCATTCAGACTCCATAGTTCCTTCTCTGGATATGAATAGCATTTTCCATCATGAGTCTTTTGAAATTGTCTTGGATTGCTGAGAAGAGTCTATCACAGTTGATCATTGCTCAGTGTCGCTGTTACTGTGTACAATGTTTTCCTGGTTCTGCTCATTTCACTTTGCATAAATTCATGTAAGTCTTCCCAGGTTTTTTCTGAAACCATCCTGCTCCTCATATTTTATAGCACAATAGTATTCCATCACAATCATATACCAAACTTCTTCAGTCATTCCCCAATCGATGGGTATTCTCTCAATTTCCAGTTCTTTGCCTCCACAAAAAGAGGTGCTATAAAGATTTTTTACACAATATAGTTTTAATAGTATTTGCTTCCCCTGCTGTGATTACAGTCTTGGTGCTAACTTACATTGTAAGGCTTAATTCCTATGCAGCTGTTCCTCCTGACTGTGATTTGTTGAGTCATGGTATAAAACATTGTATGTGATAGTTTAGCTGGATTTTAGCCTCTCATGTGGTTTTTAGTGAATCAAGTGGCACGAAGTAAATGGTACTAAGAAAGGGATTCAGAACTGGGTAAATAGCTGGGTGTGGGCAACACGGTTCAGTGGAAATAGCATTGTTTCAGGATGTGAAGGACCTAGTATCAAATCCTTCCTCTGTCTCTTACTACCTTCATGGCCCTAGGCAGACCAAGTCAAGTCAAGAAGTGGTTATTAAGAGTCTATTATGTACACAGTAGCAGTAATATTGTACAATGGTCAACTAAGAATGACTTAGCTATTCTCAGCAAGGATACAAAACAATGTTGAAGAACTTATGATAAAAAATGCTATTCACCCCCAGGGAAAGAATTAATGGAGTCTGAACAAAGATTGAAGCATAATTTTTTTACCTTATTTTTTTTAAACCTGTATTCTCTTTTGCAAAATGGCTAATATAAAAATATTTTGAATGACTGCCCGTGTATAATCTGTATCAGAGTGCTTGCCTTCTCAAAGAGAGGGGAGGGGAAAGAAAAAGGGAATTTGGAATTTAAAAATTATTAAAAATGAATGTTTAAAATTGTTTTTATATGTGGTTGGGAAAATAAAATGCTAGAACCATACCTAGATGTTCACAAACACAACCAGAAAGCTAGAAATGAATCTTGGAACGCTATAGATTCAGTTAGAGAGATAAAAACATAATTAGGCCCTCAACATTATGGTTTATGAAGACAAGTAGCAGGAGTTAGGGATATTAAATAAGAAGATTTAGAGAAGAAAAAGATAGCTTTCTTCATGTATCTGAAGAACTATCGTATGAAAGGGGGGTTAGGCATTTTCTGCTTGGTGTCAAAGGCAGAACTAAGAGCAATAAATGGAAGTTATAATGAGGTAGATTTCAGTTATATGTAGGGAAAAATTTTCCAACAATAAGAGCTACTCAGAGGTGGAATGGACAGCTTTAGGAGTCTTTTCACAAAAGCTAGATCACTTTTTCCCCAGGCATAGTGAAGAGGGGATTTTTTCTAAGCTACATGTTAACCTAGATGGTCATTGTGGCTCCAGCTAATGCTGAAATTGTGTGAAATCTGGGCAGAAGGCTATAAACAAAGTGAGAAGCCTGTTAATCCAGCTAAGAACGTTTAAATATAGATAATACTCAACACTATTGGTTACTTGCTGGTTAGCTATAAATAAAATTAGAATTCTGAAAAACTAGTTTATAAATGGTTCTCTAGCCTTTTCTGTAGGTTTCTTTCTAGATTCCCAGTTTTCAGGTATGTTTGTCTATTCTCAGTTATGTCCATAGTTTTGTTATTAACTTTTTAGTTTTCTAACTGAATTTTCAGGGCTCTCCTTATGTTTTAGCTTTCTAACTGTATATGAAGCTTTCTGGTACAATTACAAGCTAGTCTTGTATTTGAACTTTCCTAGCTATGTTTCTACCTTTCTAACTCTGTCTTTAGTCTTCTGTGTAGATTTCTAGATTTCCAGCTATGTGAATTTCAAATGTATATTGATTTCTTCCTGGCTAGATTGTGTGTGTTTATGTGTTATCAGCATGTATATAAGTTTCTAGGTAGACTTCTATTCTTCTAAGAGTTTTTAGGTTTCTAACTAGATTTACAAACTTTTATCTCTGTAGTTTCCTAGTTACAATTGAATCTTTATAATTAGCTTTCTAGCTGCTGAGTTGCATTTTTAGGTTTCTTTCTAGTTTTTCAGGATTCCCCTGGCATGTAGCACAGAGTCATAGCAACTCAACATTTTTTTGTTGCTTCTCAAACCCTCAGCCTTGGGAGAGGTTTGCTTTGAGAGAATCTTTCATACTCAAAGAACTATAAAGAAATTAGAAAGAGGGATGAGAGCATAAATATTCCCAGATTCGCTCTATGGGTATCTATAAATGAGGTCTGAGACCTGCATTCAGGCCAAAATCTAGATGAGGGGAAAACGGAGTGTCAGCATACTATTAGAGATGGTACAAGAGTGCCTCACCTATCAAGGACCTTCTGCCTAGGAAGGAGAGAGACATTAAACTTGAAGGCAGTCTCCCTTTTGCTGGCTACTTTTATCTCTGGGGAACTAAACGGGACAGAGGCTATGAGTTCCTTTAGAGGCAACAGACAGTCCCAATAGACTTATCCTTAATTGTTCACAGAAGCAGAACTGTGCTTGTCAGACTTGACATGGTATTCCAGGGACAATTAACTATGATATCATTTACGTAGTGTGGAGATGTCTATAAGCTCAAAGCAGCAAACTTTATTCAAAGGAAAGATTACATTCAAAGTCTAATAAATGTGACTGAGATATGTAATAGGGTCATATCTAAGGGGATATACTGCAGTTCCCTTCTGATTACATTTTTTTTTGATGCTTCAGCTGAGAGAACAATTGCTCATTTGGAGATGCTCCTGGCACTTCATTTCCCACAATATTGTGGGCCTACTATGTAAGGCAACTGTGTCAAGTAAATGTGAACCTTGATTGGTATGAGTAGACTTATGGAAATTAAGGAAACATTCCAGGTATCCCCCAAGATGGACACGGGGCCAACAGTCATGGAGCATGCTTTCTGACTGCTGAGAACAAGCTGAAGGGAGATGCCACACAAATGAATACTCCCTACCTCTTCAGTCTAACCATACCAAAGACAATTTTTTACCCTGGAACATGGATCTTTCTGGTAATAATCAGGTAGGTTTTCCCTGCAAAGCTGTAAGGGCAACTGGAGCAATTTAGAATTTCAAAGATGTCATCACTGAGGAACATACTTCATCTTGAGAAAGAGCAGCTGTTGCCCAGCAAAGGTCCTTGTCCCTGGCTCAGGGAACAATCTTCTCTTGAGGTCTCTACTCTCTCCCTACCACTTTCTCAATAGTAGATGAAAGAAAAAAAAAGACCTTTGGCACAAAACTAACAGTATGCTTGGAGAAAATGAGATTAGCTCCGGAGGGCTTTAGTTTTGGTAGAATATGGCCTCTACTTTTTGCAGAGAAAGGAAGGAAAGAAAAAAGGAAGGAAGGAAGGAAGGAAGCAAGGAAGGAAGGAAGGAGGGAGGTAGGAAGGAAAAAAGGAAGGAAGGAAGAAAAGAAAAAAGCAACCTTTAAAATGCATGTTGCAAATAGAATTAATAAGATGCTTGGAGTCCCCAGGCAATCTCTTGATTACCAAGTCAGGATGGTTATCTCCCAACTAGCTGAATTTAGCTCAAACAAATATACACAGATTTTCTTCCTCACACTTCCTACTTTCTATAGAAAGTCACAAACTCAGAACTCCACTAAAATTATCTTATTTTTTATCAGAGAAATGGAGAATTGGGTAAGTTTCCATTCTTTTCGAAGGTTTCTCTGAGCAGCCAGAATTTCAGTACTCTATGCTGGATTATTTTTAATAAATTGAGCTTCAAATCAGAGAGAAGAAAAAGGTGCTAAGAGGCTTCTAATTCTCTTAGGGAAAATTGTCCATCTGTTGTGGCAGCTGTCTCAACTGCCCTTCCTGATTCCATCTCTAAGAGACCATTTTCCCCCCCTCAAATTCCTGCTGTACCTGAAGCTCCACCCTCCAGTCCTGGTCCAGACATGAGTTTTCTTTTCTTGTCTTGGAAGAAAGTGCAGCTCCCAGGATCTGTGGCAATTTATGTCTCTTCAGAGGAAGTTAGTTCAGAAGAGTTGTTCCACAAGGAAGAGAGAAAAAGAGGGACTGCTTGTCTCAGTTTGGAGGCAAGCATCTTTGAGATGCTATTTTTTTTTTTTTTGGCTACTCAGGTAGGAATTGGGAATGAATTTGTGCACATTCAAGAATGAATGTTGTATTGTGTTTTCTTATTCCCTTTACACTGTTTTTAGTCTCTAAAATATATTCTTTGTTCTTCAAGTAATGATCCCCATTTGATGTGTTAGTAGTTACTAGATATCTAGACTTGAGCTTGACTTTAGACTTCTCTGGTCTGTTGTGAGGTTGGTGCCCAAGTCATAAGGGGATAATTATGATTATCCATAAATATTCCAAATTGAATCCAATTACTGCATGATTATTGAGGTAAATGGGGTTGATATTATATAATTTAACAATTTGACTATATTTAATTTGAAAATTTTATATATGTATCTCATCAAGTTAGCAGGGACTGAAAATTTTTTGAGCCATGGAAATAGAGCTGGGAGTAGACAATTCCACTCTTTTCCCTCTCTCTCTCCATTTTGGACGTGTTACATGAAAAAACTTAGGTGTAATTTGATTTGGTTTAGCTGTTCTGAGGGAATTCAGTACATAGAAAGACAGTTGGTGAGATGAGGCTGGTGTTCCATGAAGTTCTAGGATTCAGCCAGAGTCATGTTGGTATGAATAGAAGACGATCAGCCTGAACATTGGGAAAGAGAGGAGATGGCTTACAGAAAATTATTATCCCCTTATTAGAGGTCTGGAAAAGGAACTTGTTTGGGTTTTAGTGAAATCCCCATATTCGACACCCCTTCAGTAAGTCTTGAGGCTGTGGGTGTCATGTACAAAGGAAGCCTCAGGAACAGCAGCACTATACGGACGAGTATTTGGGGTAGTTTTTTCTTTATTTAGTTGTATAGACATTCCCACAGTGTAAAATTAGAAATATAGAAAACAAACAAAAAAAGAGAAAGATGGTTTCCTGGGAAAGGGGACTAGTTTAAAAGAAAGCTGGGCTGTGGAAGATGTTGTAGATATTTGTGTTAAATTCAGCTAGCCGGGAGATAACCACCCTGGCGTGGTACTCAAGAGATTGCCTGCAGGCTCTATACATCTTATAAATTCTATTTTTTTAAGCTTTGTGTGAAGAAAGGAAACCACTTTCTACTGAAACTAAAACTCTTAGAAGGAAGGCAGAGATGTAGAGAACAGTCAGCTGATTAAAGATAAGCAGCAGAGAGCAACAGAAAGGCAAGTATCATCTGTTAGAGGAGAGCTGAAATGTTGATAGTAGCCAAACAGAATGAGGAATAAATAGGAAGCTGAAGAAGATGAAGAAGAGACTCTGGAGATCAACAGTGAAGAGAGGACCACCTTCCAGGAATGGAGGGAAGCTGTAGCAGAAGGGTGGAGAATAGTATACAAAACCACTGATGGGTAGCAGTGACCAGTGGCTATTGAGAAAAGGACAGTGAATGTAGCTAGAAACTAGCAAGAGAAGAAGAGCCATGTAGGGGAGCATTGGTGAAGAGGAGCCAACTTCAACTGCCTAAGACTGAAATCCTTCCTTACCCAAGGTACTACACACATGAAAACTGTACAGGGCTCAGAGGAGAAAGTTCATCTGAGTTACAGAAAACTTCAGTGGCTTCCTGCTCCCTACAAATCTGGCTTGGCTCTTAAAGCTCTTTACAATCTGGCCCCTACTTGTTCTTCCAATCTTTTTACATATCATTCCCTTTCATGAACTCTCTGGTCAACCTATATTGGCCTATTTACTGCATCATAGGATGCTTTCTCCTCATTTCTCTCTTTGAACTGACTATACTCATGCCTGTAATGCTCTCCTTCCTTGCCTCCTGGAATACCTGGCTTTTTGATTGATTGGGCTCAGATATTCAGTCCAGTTTCCATTAACTCATCAGCAATTCTATATATTACAAAGGCCAGCAGCAAGAGATAGAAAAGGAAATTCCATGTAAAATAACTGTAGACAGTATAAAATAATCGGGAATCCATCTGCTAAGACAAACCCAGGAGCTACACGAATACAACTATAAAACACTTTTTACACAAATAAAGTCAGATCTAAACAACAAAATTCATCTGGAGGAGCAAATACTCAAGTATATCAAGGGAATCAATAGAAGATGCAAAAGAAGATGGTCTAACCATACAAGATCTCAAAATGTATAAAGAGATCATTATAAAAACCATCTGGTATGATCCATAACCTCAGATATTTTGTGTACAAATATACAGAGCATGGGTTTTAAACAATTTGAATTGAGAACCTTAACGAAAAAGGCAAGTTTGGCTTCAACATATCACTGAGCCCTGGTATGATAGTACTCGGGGGATATGAGTATGGAAGGGTAATACCTTATTCTAACAAAAATAGGATAAAGAGAAGTTAGACAGAAGACAGAATTTTTTTTAAATTCTTACTTTGCTTCTCTTCTCGCTACCAAGAAAAATTAATTGGAGACCAGGAAGGATGGAGTAAAAATGGGTAACAGGTAAGAGAAAGTCAAGGTAAGTGCAGAGAAAGTATCAGTACTTTCAATGAGTTCAAAATATCAGATCTAGACAAACAATCAGCATATGGTGTAGATTCTACCTAGTCATAATATATCATCCTTGTGATATATTGCTTTAATATCTTTTCTAGTACTTTATTTAATTTTTTTCATCAGTATTCATTAGGGAAATTGATCTATAGTTTTCTCTCTCCATTTTGGCTCTTGATTATTTAGGTATCAGCACTTCATTTGTGACATAAAAGGAATATGGTAGGACTCCTTCTTTGCTTATTTTTCCAAATAGTTTATGTAGTATTGGGATTAATTGTCTTTAAATGTTTGGTAGAACTTGCCAATCCATCTCTTCCTGGGGATTTTTTCTTAGGAAATTCATTGATGACTTGTTCAATTTCTTTTTCTAAGAATATATTATTTAAGTATTTTATTTCTTCTTGTGTTAATCTGAGTAATTCTTATTTTTGTAGCTATTCATCCATTTCATTTAGATGTTCAAATTTATTGGCATGTAATTGGGCACAATAGTGCCTAACAATTGTCTTAATTTCTTCTTCGGGGGGGTGGAGCCAAGACGGCAGCATAGAAGCAGCAAAGCACCGCAGCTCCCCCACAAACACGCTAAAAACTCATAAAATGGGACTCTAAACAGATTTTCAAGCTCCAAAACTCTCCAAAAGACAGAAAGCACATCTGTTGCTACAGGCAGCTCAGCAGGTGGGGCTCTTCACAGCAGTCTGGGAGCCCTGGCCGAAACCCCGGCTGGGTCAGGCCCCAGGGCATTGGGCAGGGAGCCGCGTCTATAGGAGAGCAGATCGGCTGCACTGGAGGCACAGTTACCACATTTATCAGGCCAGAAGGAAAAAAAAGCTAAGAGAAAGGTCAGTGGATTTTGCTAACTCGGGAGGAGAAGAGCGGGT
>CM053599.1:75402420-75440645 GCA_028646575.1 Pseudocheirus occidentalis
TGTGTGTGTACATATGTGTATAGGATCATACAAAGATTGCTACCAGACAAATGCTATAGGTTAATGTTTCTATGTTATCTTTGTTATCTGACGGGAGTATGTGGCATGGACATCAGTGCCAGGCAATTTCATTATCCCTAGCTAAATGCTTCTTAAACAAGAAACTGTTTTCAGGTTCATGTTTGCTGGTTGTGTTTGAAATTGATCACTCTGAAAATAAAAACTGACCTCCCACACTGGGTTTCTGTTGAGCCACTGTGGGGCTGTAGAACCTACTCAGGTCTGAATAACTTAGTCTTTGAGGATCACATTCCCAAAGAAAGCTGGGACTTGGTTGCAGAGGTATGGTTTGGATTGGATCATTATTGGAAAGCAAATATTTAAACTTCATATTTCTGAAGAGAGCAAACCATCAGGCAGTATTGTAAATATTCTGGAGTCCTTGTCTGAAGGGGTCAGAGAATTTAAATTTAAATAGAGATCCAGTTACTCCATGCCTCTATCAGAATAAATCTTTGTAAGTGTGTAGGCATATTTAAATACTCTCTGTGCTAAGAAAACACTTGATGATGGAGATTGGAGTTCTTTTTATAGCAAAAGTGTTATATTTAGCATCCTAGAATTTTAGTGGTAAAAGAACCTTTGAGATTGTCTAGTCCAACTGCTACATTTTATGAGTTAAAAACTTGAGCTAGCTCAAAGGGTTTGTGACTTGTCCAGAGTCACACAGAAAGAAGGGGTTTAGTGGCAGACGTAGGAACAAAACCTCAGTCTCTTGATTCCCAGGGCAGTGTTTAGTACTCAATAATATGCTATTTCTCAAAAAAGAAACTAGTGTTACCCTGGGCAAGTCATTTAACCCTGATGGGCCCTCCCCCCTAAAAAGAAGAAAATGAAAGTGTCAGTATTATAGGAGGTAATAATGAAGAGATCCTTCTAAATGTAGCATTTTCAGTTTTATTTCAATATAAACAATTTTAGTTAAAGGAATCATGGTGGATATAAAGTGGATAGAGGTGACCTGAGTGGAAGAGTCAGGAAGACCTGGGTTCAGTCTTAGTTCTTTCTGTCTGTGGGACCCAGGGCAAATCATGAAGCCTTTCATATCCTAGGCAAGTTTTTAAGACCACAGTTTAAAAGAACAGTAGCTATTGTCCCTATACCAATGAACTTGTTACAGATCTGACTTCCCTTTCCTTTCTCCCACCCCAAAAGTGAGGGACTCTAGGCAGTGTTTTGTATTTACTTATTCTTTAAACTTTTGAAAGATAATTCCCAAACATTAGGAGATTCTCATTTTCTCTCTCTCTTTCTCTCTGTCTCTCTCTCTCTGTTTCTCTCTGTCTTTCTGTCTGTCTCTCTTTGTCTCTGTCTCTCTTTGTCTCTATCTCTGTCTCTCTGTTTCTGTCTCTGTCTCTGTCTCTCTGTCGCTGTCTCTGTCTCTGTCTCTGTCTCTGTCTCTCTCTCTCTCAACCCGTACCTAAGTTGTCTCACAATGAGGATACCATGTTGCTTTGTGTCTCTAAGTAGAAAAAGAGAGGCTTTCATGTCTTTCTAGGTCTGTTGCTCACAGGACTAATCAGGATGGTTTGTCTTACTTTGAATGAAGGGCGGACTTAGAATCAATCAGGGGAAGTCCCATGTGGGTGCTTTTACTGTCATGTTGCTTATTGTTGCCAACTCCCAGGTGATTTTTCTCTTTCCTCTTTTGGGGCTGTCTCTGTGGAAGGCTTCCTGACATGAACCTAAATCCATTTGCAAACTCTCTCAGTATAAACAGAACAAGACACAGTTAGGCAAGACTGTGGCAATCTTGTCTTCAATATGCTATAACATGTTTTACAATGTATCACAAAACCCTGGGTTTAGAATAGAGCCTTATATGGAAATCTCAGTATTAACTTAAAGCTTTTTCATTATTAAACAAAAACTCAAATATCTTCTCCATATGGGAATCATCTCCCCTGGACTTCTTTGTGAACTTTGTGTAAAATGCTTTTACCTAGAACAGTGATTCTATTTTTATGGTGTCCTATATTGCATCCAATTATATTCTGTAGGTCTTTTTAAAATTTTCAGATTGAAATTATTTTAAATCCACTTAAAATTCTGCCATAAAGCACTTTGGGGGAATGGTAGAGGTTATGCCACAATAAAACTAATAAAGACAGAGTATCCAAACATCTGGAAGTTTGGGAAATTATTAGCCTGAAGCTTAGGGATATTGTATTCCTATTTGTTGGGTATCTACCAATATATAAATATTATTTATATCTTAGTATTCATATAATTAAATATATAAAAATCTAGAAATCTTAATGGTTATCAGAATTTAGGATTGGAAAGGACCTTAGAGATCACCTAATCCAGTTCCCCCATTTTATAGATGAGGAGTCTGAGACAGAGAGGAGGAATGATTTGCCCAAGGCCACACAGCAAGTTAATAGCAGAACTGGGATTAGAATCTAGGTATTATGACTCCTAAGTGTTCTTTCCAGTATTATCATAGTAACAGTATGTTGATGGATCTTTGATCTCATTGATATAGTAAGCTTGTTCCCTCCAATAGTCCAGTCAACAACTCCATGACTACTCAACTTGTGATAGGCCTTGTCAATGTCTGCCCACAAATTCTTTGCTAATTCCTAAGGATTTTCTAAGTGGATTATCATGCCATCAACAAATAGGGATAGTTTTGTTTCCTCTTTGCCTATTTTTATACCTTTTATTGCTTTCTCTTGTCTTATTACTCTTGCTACTATTTTTAGATATAAAATAATATATAGGGCAAAGGGCCATTTTTGCTTTAGTCCTGTATTAACTGTGGAAATTTCCAGTGTGTATGCATGTGATATTTGCTTTTGGTTTTAGATATCTTTTATCATTAAAAAAGATTCCTCTATGACTGTTCTTTCTAGACAAGTTTTTTTTAAAGCCTGGATGAGAAATATGCTTTGTTAAAGGCTCCCCCCCAACATGAATTGAGATAATCATGTAATTTTGGATGTTTTTCTTTTGAAAACATGCACATGTTTTCTTTTTGTTGAAAACCATCCATGCATCCCTAATATATTCTAAATACAACTTGGTTATAATAATTTTTTTTGAAAAGGTACTCTGGTGTTTTTGTCAGAATTTTATTTAAAATTTTTAAATTGATTGATTTTCATTAATGATATCAGCCTACAGTTCTCTCTTTCTCTTTGTCTCTTTCTCACTCACTCTCACATTCTCTCCCTCTCTCCATCTTTCTGTGTCTTTGTGTGTGTGTGTGTGTGGGGGGGGGTCAATGTCCCTCTCTGTTTTATCTTTCCTTGGTTTAGGTATTGGGACTATATTTGTTTTGCAAAAAGATGCTTTTTTTTTTTAAAGAATAATTTGTGTATTATAGGTGTTAGTTGTTCATTTAGATTTTTTTCTTTTTCTTTTTGGAGGGGGGAAGGTAGGGCAATTGGGGTTAAGTGACTTGCCCAAGGGCACGGGGCTAGTTTTGTATTAAGTGTCTGAGGTTGGATTTGAACTCAAGTCCTCCTGACTCCAGGGCGGATGCTCTATTCACTGTACCACCTACCCATCCCATTCTTTTAGATTTTTGATAGAATTCTCCTATAAATCCATCAAAACCAGGAGAATTTTTAAAGTAGTTCTGTTTATTTGCTTTTTTGAGACTGAATTTAGATTTTAAGATTAAATAATCTTAATTTTATTTAAAATTTCTCTCATGTGTGCTATTTGCTTCTGTACTTTTTATTGTTGCAATAATCCTCTTTTTGTTCTTTGTTCTTGGTTTTTGTTGATATGTAACTGTTCTCAGTAGTTTTGATAATTCTTTTTATTTCTTCTGGTATTGTTGTGATTTGATCTTATTTTTTGTTTTGGTGATTTCTTTTTCTGCCCTCATCTTTTTAATCAGTTGAGCTAAAGGTTTATCAATCTGGTTAGCCTTTTCAAAGATCCATAAATCCTTAAGAACTATTTTTTAGAATGAGGTTTAGCTTTTATTTTAAATTTTATTGATAAATTTTGTTTCTATATGTCACTTTTATTACCAAATATATAATTTTCCTTACTTGCTTATATTAAATAAACAAGTTTAACATGATTAGATTTAATAGGATACCTGTATACTCCTACACTTGGGTTAAAAAAAAAAGCAAGTTCTTACCCAGTGAACTATCCCTTGTAATACAGAATGAAAAAGAAAGAAAAAAATATGGTTCAGCAAAACTGGCAGAACTAAATCTGATTGCATATGTAATATTCTATATCCATAGCCCTTTACCTCTGCAAAACAATATTTAAAAAAATATTTTGTGGAGGGGGGTTAAGCTTGGTTATTATAATTATGTGGTTTGTTTGTGATTTGTTCTTATTTTTCTTCTTTCCATTTACATTGTTGTAGTCATTATGTATACCATTTCCCTGGTTCCCTTTCTTTAATCAGTATCAATCAGTTCATGTAAGTCTTTTAGTGCTTCTCTAAATTCTTCATTTTCATAATTTTAAAAAATGATGCAGTAACATTTCATTTACCATTGTTTAGGTATTTTTAATCTATTTGTTTCTAGTTACTTGCTACCACAAAAAGCATTACTATAAATATTTTAGAGTACAGTTTATAAGGGTCTTTCTTCTATTTTTTAATCTCCTTGAGGTATACACCTAGCAGAGCTATTATTGGGTCAAAGGAAATGAACATATTAGTAGCTTTTTAGCAAAATTTTTAATTACTTTCCAGAATGCTTAGACCAATACATAGCCCTGCCCACAGTGTATAAGTGTGCCTTAAAAAGAATGATTTTTTTTGTTGCTCCTTTTTTCCTTTTTGAAATTTTAAATAAGTGCTGTTGATATTTTTCTGGTTTTATATTACTTGCTTTTTCCCTCCTTAAACCATTAAGGATGCCCTAGACTGATCCATCTATCAATCTATGTATCTATCTATCATCTATCCATCCATCCATCCATCCATCCATTTATCTATCTATCTATCTGTCTATCTACACACATATAAATATATACACACACATAAAATTATCATAAAATTTTTTGAAAAATTGTAAAAATAAGGGACAGCTAAGTGGCACTGTGAATAGAGTACTGGCCCTGGAGTTAGGAGGACTGGAATTCAAATCTGACCTCAGACACTTAAAACTTAACTAGCCATCTGACCTTGGGTAAGTCACTTAAACCCAATTATCCCGCCCTCCCCCCTCCAAAAAGCAAAAAAAAAGTTGCAAAAATAAGTATATATATGACTCCGTAGTTAACAATATTTTATCAGTTGCCTTTTTGGGAATAATATTAACATTTGTGGTCTCTTCCAAGTCTTCGGTGTACTCCTCTCCTTCATATACCTTGAGAATTGACTGCTCTACACCCTCAAAATTATATCTTTCCATGTACTTTCTTTTTATATATTGAGTCTAATCCAGATAATTTTCCCATCTTTGTTTTCTTCAGTGCCTTTTCTATTTCTTTCTTTCTTTTTTGCTTTTTGGAGGGAGGAAGGCAGGGCAGTTGGGGTTAAGTGACTTGCCCTAGGTCACACAGCCAGTAAGTGTTAAGTGTCTGAGGTTGTATTTGAAATCAGGTCCTCCTGACTCCAAGACTGGTGCTCTCTGTTCATTGCGCCACCTAGCCGCCCCATCTACTTCTTCATTTAGCACATCTGGGATAGGCTCCAATATCAACTCCATTGTTGATGATGATGAAAATATCTTTTTAGAAGAGTTTTTGAAAATCTTTTTTCTTTCATCTTTAAATATTTTCAGGATGACTTGATTTGGAAGTCTTCTTAAGATTTTGGTAAACTTGTTTTTCCTTCCTTATTTTATAAAACAAAACTGCCCACAATCTTCAATCATCCACTTCTATAAAGGTTTTACAAATGAGTTTATATTCTAAGCAGGTGCTGCCCTTGGCTGCTGTGCCTTCCTATCTGGGAAGGAGACCAAATGTTGGCAGAGGTATTTCCTTGATTTTTTAGTCTCTTCATTATGATGATTGTTTTATATCATTTAAACTTCCTTTAAAAATGGTGATAATCTATGGCAGTGTCTGTTCTTGTAACATATCTGTTTATCATCTTTTCAGCCTCAATGACTTTTAAAAATAGGTCAGGCTATGCCTAAATGGCATAACGTATCCCATCCTTATTTTTATATTAGTTTAATATTGATTTTAATCTTTCTTTAACAAGTAAGCTCATTCATAAATGACTCCCACAGCAATAACCTTTTATTTCCTATCTGTTAAATATCTATTAAACATGAATAATATGGAAATATGTTTTACATGATTGCACACATATAACCACATTGATTACTGTCTTAGGGAAGGGGAGTTGAGGGAGGGAGGAAGAAAATTTAGAACCCAAAATTTTTAAAAATTGCATGTTATAAATTGTCTTTGCACGTAATTGGGGGAAAATATAATTAAAAATATGTTAAAACAGGGTTTCTAAACCTAATATGGTTTTACATTTTTATCAATGAACCAAAAGACATATCTAGTACCTACTGTATACTGGGCACTGGGGATACAAAAGTAAAAATAGTCTCTCTCCTCAGGAGCTTATATATTGCATGGGGGAGACAACATGTACAAATTATATGAATAGTACATTTTAGGGGGAAGGCGGTAACTCAGATAAAGATATGGGAAAGCATGCTTATCAAATTTGCGGATGACACCAAGGTGAGAGAGATGGTTAACATACTGGAATACAGCATCAGGATCTAGAATACTTTGAAGGGCTAGAAAAATATTAAATAAACAAGTTTAACATGATTAGATTTACTAGGATACCTGTATACTCTTACACTTGGGTTAAAAAAAAAGGAAGTTCACAAGTTCAAGTCTTTAGCACAAGGGAAATGGATCTGTTGTTGTTGTTTGGGTCATCAGATTAGTATGAATCATTAGTATGATATGGCAGCCACTAAAGCTAATGTGATTTTAGGCTTCATTATGAGAGGTAGAGTATACAGAGTCAGAGAGGCCATAATCCTATTATCCTCTTCCCCTATACCTAGAGAATGATGTTCAGTTTTTTGGTACTACATTTTAGGACATCTACAAGCTAGACTGTATCTAGAAGACTAGAGATCATGTCATGAAGGGGGCAGTTGAAGAAACTGGGGAAGTTTAGCCTGCGAAAAATAAGACCTTACCCCCCCCCCCCAAAAGAAGGGAGACAACTAGATGGTAGATTGGATAGAGCAACAGCCCTGGAATCAGGAGGACCTGAGTTCAAATCCAGCCTTAGACACTTGACACTAGCTGTATAATGCCACACTAGCTAGGCTCTTGTGTCCTGGTATCTAGCTGGAAGGATGAGGCGTGATCTGGATACCTAGAATCTGGAAATAGATATAGTGGGCTGAAGTGAGGATTTGACACACTCCCTCTTTATTCTAGCAGCTTTGCCCTCATGAGGACCTAAGTGGTAGGTATAAAACCATCTCCATATGTTGGTTTAAATTTATCAGCAGACACATAAGAACTTTATAAAGACAACTTCTAAATCGCTTTGACAGAAATAAAGGAAGACGACCAAATTGGAGTTATATCCCCTGCATGTATTTTGTTGTTGTTCAGTCGTTTCAGTCATGTCTGACTCTTCATGAGCCCATTTGGGGTTTTCTTGGCAAAGATATTGGAGTGGTTTGCCATTTCCTTCTCCAGCTCATTTAACAGATGAAGAAACTGAAGCAAACAGAGTTAAGCCACTCACCTGGGGCCGCCTAGCTAGTAAATGTCTGAAGTCAAATTGTCTTCTTGAGTTCAGGCCTGACACTCTATCTACTAGCTGCATTATATTTAGACTTAAACTAATTAAAATGCCAGTACATCCCAATTTATGGATTCAATGTAATCCTAATCAAAGTATCAGTGGGTTACTTTATAGAACTGATTAATAATAGCTGACATTTAGAAATTATTTTAAGGTGTGCAAAGTACACAAAGTACATATATTATTGGAATGACTGGAATGATTCTCACAGGAACCCTTTCAAGGGAGTAAAGCAGCTATTATTATCAGCAGTTTATGGATGAAAAATGTGGGGCTCAGAAAAATAAAGTTACTTGCCTGTGGACACAGAGTTAGTCAATATTGAGGGTGGGGTGGCGATTTTCCTAATTTTCTGTCTAGCCCTCCTCCCTGTATGCTGTGTTGCCTCTCCCACTATGTTGATAACATTTATATGGAAAAAATAAATGGGTAAGGATAGTAAATGGAACCATTGAAAAGCTAATGAAATGGACCTTGCCTTGCTGGATTTCAAAACATTATAAAATGAAAATTATCAAAACTATCTCGTACTGGGAAAAAATAAACAAATAGATGACTGGAACAGAAAACAGCTTCCAGAAATAGAACGAAATATACAGGAGTTAGAGTCTAATGAACTCAGACACATTAAACTTGGAAGGACTCATTTGGTAAAAAGGGTTGTGAAAACTGATAGGCAGTATGTTAAAAATTAGCCTAGACCCATAGGTTGTAGTATATGTTTTAAGAAATGCCAAATGGATTAATAAGTTGAATGGTTCAAAAAAGGGAGAAAAATAATGTTTGTCTCAGCTGTGGAAAGGAGATGAAACATTTTTTTAAATTGAACAAATTCATTATTGGGACAAATATACTGATTAAATTCTACTTCAGTTATTTAGTGGGTCTGTGATCTAATTGATGTGTGTACTTCTATCATCAGTGCAGGTTATAACTCATCCATGTTTTCCCTTTCTTTGTGATCTATTGCTCTTGCTACGTGTCCCATCTCTTTTGTTGTTTGTTGAACTTTTTGTAGTAGTGTTTTGTGCCATTTTTGTGTCTGCCAAGTTATTTTTAGTTATTTGCTATTGACCATTAACATATGCAGTGGATTTTTCCATTGGTCTTTGGAATACCAGCAGTTTTGGCTTCTCCAGAAGGTGTGGTATTCCAGGAATTGTAGGCACATAGCATCCATCACTGGTAATAGGTTTTTTTGTTTATTTGGTCCGGATTTGTGATTTCATTGGTGTGGGGAACTCCTTAGTGTGGAAAGTTGGTTCACTAATGAAGATCAGCAACTTATCGTCTATTTAAATTTTGTTAAGTTGTCTGGAACCTTTAGAGGTTAAGCAACTTGTCACAAAGTTGTTATGTATCAGAAGCTAGATTTGAACCTGGGTTTTGTTGCGCCCTCCATCCACTGCAACTAAACTGTCTTTCACTGGAGGAATATTGGTTTTGAAAATCTGGCCTTTTTTGGTAGGGATCAGCTTGGGATCATTGAACATTCTGTGTAATTTCCCAAGTGGAATTCAGTCTTGAGTTCAACTCATTCAATTCTGGGCCTTGATTATAGAAGACCAAGGTTTTCCTCCAGGCTGACTTTTCATTTTGGGTATGCATTCCTCATGTTTCCTTCATGTTTTCTTCCTTTCTCTTACCACCATTCCTTGTATGAACACTACTAATTCCACTACATAGACTTTCCTGGACTTTGGTTTCTTCATCAGCAAAATGAAGGGGTTGGATTAGATGATCTTGTGAGAGGCAGTGTGGGATAGTGGAAGGAGCACTGTGTTTGGAGTCAGAAGATCTGTTTGGTTTCTAGCTTATTACTTAGTAGTTGTGCAGTCTGGGGCAAGCATCTTCCTTCTTTGACTCTTAGGTTTCCCATCTGTAAAATGAGGGGATTGGAGTAGATGATCTCCAGAGTCCTTCCCAGATCTAAGTCCTGTAATCCCGATATCTTGATACCCCCAATGTCAATTTTCTAGAAGAGTGTGTGGGTATGTGGGGGAGAGGGGATGGACAAGGAGAAAAGGGCACTACAACCTGTTTGCTGTGGTATAGGGATAGAGATTGAACCTATGATTTCACTTGTACAGGGTACTTTTGGATAAGAAAATTCTTTCTGTCAATGCAAATTGGTGCATTCTGCGCTTTAAAGTCTTAACAGAGTTGTCTAAACCACTGAGACCTTAAGTGACTTGCAAAGAGTCATGCCAATATAGATCAAAGGAAGGACTTGAACCCAGCTCTTCTTAGCTTTGCTTTGCTCTCTCTCCACTCTGCTGCCTGCTTGGTAAGACTGGAGAAAGGACTAGGTTGAAACTAAAATGTGATTTGGGGATTTTCCTGAAAGTTCTGTAGGTTTTCCTTATTTAACCTTTTCCAGACACATTGTCAGGGAAAATAAAGATCTGGGAGCCTAGACAGGGAATTTCCTGCAGGGAATTTCAAGCTGGTTTAAAGGTGTATGTTGACATGTGAGCTGTAAATCATGAAATTTATTTATTTATTTTTGCTTTTTTTTTTTTTGGAGGGCAATTGGGGTTAAGTGACTTGCCCAAAGTCACACAGCTAGTAAATGTGTCGTGTATCATGTGTCTGAGGCTGGATTTGAACTCAGGTCCTCCTGACTTCAGGGCTGGTGCTCTACTCACTGCTCCACCTAGCCACCCCCCAAAATTTTTGAAAATGAGATGAGGAATATGGCTCATGGGGAGATGACCAGAGTGGTCATTTTCAGGGGTTGAAAGTTTTAACTGTAGCAGAAGTTACTGTTCCCAAAATATAATCTAGGGTAGTAACTTAGGGTGTGTCCTTCCTCCATTTCAACCAGTATTTCTCTCTTCTTCGATGGGGAACTCCTCCCCTCCCCTTCCCTTCCCTTTTCTCTCCTATCTTTTCCCACCCTTTCCTCTTCCATTCTCTCTCCTCTGTCTCCTTTCTCTTCTTCCTTCTTTTTCCCTTTATCTTTTCTCCTCTCCTCTTTTCTCCTTTCCTCTTTACCTCTCCTTTCTCCTTTCCCTTCCTTGTCCCTTTCTCCTCTCCCCTCCTCCTCTTTGTTTCTCCTTTCTCCTCTCCCCTCCTCCTTTTTGTTTCTCCTTTCTCCTCTCCCTTCCTTTTTCCTTTCTCCTCTCCTTTGTTCTCCTTTCCTTTCATCCTCTTCATCTCTCCTTTCTCCTCTCCCCTCCTCTTTTTTGTTTCTCCTTTCTGCTCTCCCTTCCTTTTTCCTTTCTCCTCTCCTCTTTTCTCTTTTCCTTTCCTCCTCTTCATCTCTCCTTTTTCCTCTCCCCTCCTTTTTGTTTCTCCTTTCTGCCCTCCCTTCCTTTTCCCTTTCTCCTCTCCTCTTCTCCCCTCTCCACTTTCCTCTTCTCTCCTCTTATTTTATATATGAGGAAAATGAGACCCAGAGAAAGAGACTTGCTCAAGGAATGCTAGCCATGCCATTTTCACCTCTATGCCTTTGGGAAGTCACCTAACTTTTCTGGCCTTCTGTCTTTTTCATCTGTAAATTGAGAGCTGGACCAAGATTACCTGAGTTCATCTTCCTGCTCTGAATCTGTTATCCTTTGACACAGAGTTAATGCCAGAGATAGAATTTCAGCTCAAGTTTTTGGAATCCAGTGCTTGCTCTTTCCATTGTATGGTGCCAAGTTTATATTCTATAAATTGCTTTAAAGTATCGAAATGCAGTCAGCCTACTGACTTAGAGACTGTATATCAAAAGTTTGTTTGTTAAGTTTGTTGTTTGAATCTCAGAAGGTATTTTCCTATAGGAACATGTTATTCATGGTGGTGAGGTTCCTCAAGCCAGCCCATGAAAGCTGGTTTAACCCCTAATGTAGTGGAACTATATTTTTCTTCTGGCACTCCAGTAATGAGGCAGATTACAGCCCAATGGACAGGATGCTAGATTTGGTGTCAGAATGCACAGAATCTCAGAGCTGGTAGGAGCGTCACAGGTCATCCAGTTCAGCCCTTTCTGCACTCCCCTCTCCCCTTCTTTTCTTCCCCCTAGTGGTCATTCAGCTTCTACTTGAAGACCTCTAGTAACAGGGAACTCATTACCTACTAAAGCAGTCCATCCAGTTTTAGATGACTCTAAACAATAGGAACCTAAATCTTTCTCTCTGCAACTTCTCTTATTTCCATTGGATGTTCCTACTTTTACCTTCTGGTAGCCAAGAACAAATCTCATTCTTCAACATTTTCAAATTCTTGAAGACTGCTATCATGTACCCATTAGGTCTTCCCTTCTCTGACCTGGACATCCCTAGTTCCTCTTATGGTCTTTAAGCCAGCCAACCAGTCAAATGGCATTTGTTAAGAACCTACAATGTGTTAGATGTTATGTTAAACACTAGGGATACAAATAAAAGCAGAAAATAGCCCTGGCACTTAAGGAGCTTATGGTCCAAAGAGGGAGAAAAATTATAAGCAACTGTACAAATGAGATATTTATGGGATAAATTGGGAGTGTAAAGACACTGAGATTATGGAAAACTGGGAAAGGCTTCTTGTACAAGTTGGGTCTTTAGTTGAGATTTGAAGGATGCCAAGGAAGCTAGGAGATAGAGATGATAATGGAGAGAGTTATAGATATGTGAAAAAAAATGTGAAAAGTAGTAAAATTCTTGGGAGTCAGACAATGGAGTATTGTTTTTTTAAATTAATGATCTTGATTCAATAATAATACATTATTGTTGTTGAATTGGTTTTTAAAAAGTTCCTGATGCTTCATGATCCTATTTGAGGTTTTCTTGGTAAAGATACTGGAGTGATTTGGCGTTTCCTTCTCCAGCTCATTTTACAGATGAGAAGCTGAGGCAAACAGGCTTAAGTGACTTGCTCAGGTTCAAGCAACTAGTAAGTGTCTGAGGCCATATTTGAATTCATGAAGATGAGTCTTCCTGATTCCAAGCCCAGGAATAGTAAGGAGACCAATTTCACTATATTATACAGTATGTGGAGAGAAATAAAGTATATGAAGAATGAAAAGGTAGGAAGGGGCAAGGTTATGAAGGGCTTTAGAAGACAAACATCAATTTTTATTTTAATCTCTGGATTCTCTCCTGGGTTTGACCCAAGTTTGAATTCTACCTCTGATTCCTAGTACATATATAATCATGGTCAAATCACAGCTTAAGTTTTTCTAAAATGGGAGTAATCTTTGTATCATCACAGGGATATTTTGAGGAAATTGCTTTGCAGCCCTTTAAATGTCACATAAATGTGAATTTTTGTTTTTATGACGTTGAACCAAGATAGACCTGACTTCTATACCTTAGTTGGCAGAGGCAGCCTAATAGTGGGAGAGATCATTGGACCTGAGTTTGAGTTTTGATTCACACATTTACTAGCTGTATGATCTTGGGCAAGCTTCTCCACCACTCCAGACCTTAGTTTCCTTATCTGAAAGTAGGGATAATTATCCTTTGGGACTATCTTGTTATAAAATAATTTGTAAACCTTAAGGTTCTGTATCTTTGAGTTAATATTATTTTTCTATTATAGAGGGTGTCTCAAAAGTCTTAGCTTAGTTTTAGGCTTTTAAAGCTTTCCCTTTAGTCAAAAAGCAGTGACAGTGGGCAAATTATTAAGGCGATAACTTGAACATGAAGAATGAATGGTAACTTGAATCCGAACAACAGAAATTAGTTATCTGGAACTAATATAACTGAAACTGATGTAGCAAGGTTTGTAAAGTGCTTTAGGTACATGTTCTCATTTAAATCTCATCATAACCCTGTCAGGTATGACAGGTATTAATATCTCCATTTTACAGGTAGGGAAACTTGAGTCTTGAAGAGATTAAGCAATTTGTCCATTGCAGGTATTGTAGGTGAGATTGGAACCCACATCCAGCTCTCTGTCTATTGTGCCATGCTGTTTATCTGAAAATGGTTGAATTTTCTTGAGACTTTCAAGGAATGCCATCATAAAGTGTACAGGGGAAAGAACAATTATTAGTTGTGTTTTAATTAACAGAGTAATTTCTGCGATACCTTTACCGTAAGAAGCAGTGGAATATTACAGTATCAGCTTGGTAGTGTGTGTTCTTCCTGATTTCTTTTCCATTTTTTTAAATATGACTTGATAGAGGCTTTGCTATTTCAGTGACATAATGGACTTTGGCCAGAAACCAGGAAACGCTAAAGACACATGCATTCTGTTTGCCCACACCCCAGCATTCCACTTGGAAAAGGCAGGGGAAGAGACAGTAGAAAACTTGACTTTCTCTTTTTCACTACAACTGAGACTTTAGCAGAAGTTCCATCTGACCAAATGCTGAATGGAGAATTTCATTTTACTGAACCAATGTTGACATGTGGACAGTCCTAGGAGTGCCTTCCTCAGGGGCTAAAAGGTATTTGCTTCTGATGTATAGATTTTTAGGGGTTTCTCATGGGAAGATGAATTGGTGGTGGAAGGGTGGAGGTCAAACAATGAGGAAGTGGATGGTTTCATTTATAGTCACTGGTCATAGGGCTCCAGTCTGTGGGAGCAGGGAAGGAAGCCATGAGAATGGCAGCTTTTAGAGCAATGGTGGCGTGGTGCCTTGCTAGAGAAATGAAGACAATTCTTCTGCTTGAATGATCCTGTTTCTAGTGGAACACATTTTGGCGATTCTGCCAGGCATGTTTCTTCTTGGGCTATTGTCCTGCAGAGACTCAGGACAAAGCTTTGTAGCATCTCTAAGTAACGGCTGAGAAGGCTATTATAAGCAAAACCACTTCCATCCTCTGTGGCATCTCTTTTTCTCTGCTGCTTGTCAGGAACCAGCCCTCTGTCCAGGCAATTCTCAGTTGTTAGTTATCTAAGAAGTAGTTCATTTTTCTTTTTAGCTTGGCTTTTTGCATTTTCAGCAAGAAGTTTCATTCTATGCAGCAAAGGCAGTCAGGAGGGGTACAAATTCTCTGAGGTCTGGGGTTTTATACCAGTAGGATGGGAACTTATCTGTCATACTAGCAGGAACATCCCATTTCCCTAATTTTTTTCCTATTCCTATTGAGTAATAATCATTCAAATCATTTTTAGAAAATGAGGCCACATTGGTACTTTTAGTGTGGTCATTTAGAAGATGACCATGCAAAAATTCTGCCGGGTATATTCTCTGTTAACTCAGAATTATAGACTATTACATGCAGAAGAAATATTATAGATCAACCAATCCAGTATTCTCATTTTATAAATGAAGAAACTGATACTCATTGAAAGGGAAATGATTTGTCTAGGGTCAAGTAAGTAAGTAAGTCTCAGAGGCAGGATTTGATACCAGGTCTTCTGACCTCAAGTCAGCCCTTGGTTAGTGACATTTCACTCCCTCAAATCCAAGTCCATCTACCATTCAGTTCCCTTGGCAATCTGTCTCCCACCTCTCTCTACAACTTCATCTGCCGTTATTCTCCTGTTACTAACTCTGTTTCAGCCAGACTGTCCTATTTTCTTCTTGACCACGGCTTGTGCTTTCCTCGCTCTCACTAGTCCCTCAGTCTTTAAGTGGTATGGTATGCTTAGATTTAAAACGCATCAGATATTCCACAGGAACATTTATTGCCCTTAGGGTTTTTTTAACTGCTCAAAATTGAGGGTTGTGGTGCCTGAAATACTTGAGACATGATCATTCACCAAGTGACTAGACAGCAGCATGACAATATGGCATAACATGATTCACATACCAAAATCATATTTAAACAAGCAAGTTTCTCTTGATGTTATACACTACATATAAGAATTTGTATCTACAAAGGTCTTTATAATCCTGATTTATGTGTTTGACATATTGGCAATAAACATGGACTTGGAATGAGAAATCTACTGTTTTGAGTCCTGGCTTTATTTGCAGGCTATGTGACCCTGTGCAAGTGCATTCCTCTTTTTGAAATCCTCTGTCTCCATACTGTCAGTGGGGGTGGTCAGATACAGCTCAGGACTATGCTTTGTAAACAGAAAAATTCTAAGAAAGTCAGATATTAACAATAAAAAATTTCCCTTTGTCTCAAGAATGTGTGGTCTTGGATATATGTACAGAGTTGGTAAAACTAGTATTTAATAATGTTCACAGTAAGACATTAAGTGGGACATTTTCTGCACATTTGCTTTGGGATACCTCCAATTTGATGAAAACTGCCTGAAGTCATGCCACTTTGAGACTTTTCAAGCATTAAATATGGATACTTTTATTTACTTAGTGATAAAGTATTAATTGCTAGCGTTTATATAGCTCTTTAAGGTTTATAAACTGTTTTACAAATATCTCATTTGATTCTAGCCACAACCCTGTGAAGTAGGTCCTTTAATTATCCCCATTTTACAGTTGAGGAAGAAGTTAAGTGACTTGCCCAGGGTCACACAATAAGTATCTGAGACAGGAGTTGAATTCAGGTCTTTCCGATTCTAGGTCCAATGCTCCATTCACCAAACCACTTAGCTGCCTATGATATCACCACAGCAAATGATAAATATTTATTGAATTGCATTGAATTACTTGATACGCATATTGGAAAGAGCACTGGCATTGGTATCAGAGGAGCCCCGTTGGAATTCTGACTTTGTGTTTACTACCCATGTTCTCTTGAACATGATCTTGATCTCTCTGGTCCTCATTTTCCTCATCTATAAGATTAGGGCTGTGGGAGCATACTGAGGGCTCTCATTCCCTTTTTGGTCTACACATTACAAATTAATATTGGCATAGAATATTGAAGTCCTTGGTCTAATCTGAATGAGAAGAATTTTCAGTCTTTTATTAATATTGATTCCTCCCAAAATGTCCAGCACTAAAAATCTCTTCACATATCGCTCTTATTGAAGGCTTCTAAAGAGTTTCTAAAGAGAAGTAGTCTTGTTCAGCCCACGAAGGACTCCATGAACAGACCAAGAGGTCTTTGATGACTTAAATTAATAGAATGATCTCTCAAGTTAACCTGTGACCAGCCTGAAAGAAGAACCTTTATAGGGAATTGATAAAGATCTGTTGAATGGTTAAAAAAAAAAATTCTCTTGGGTGTGCCCAAAGTTAAATAGCCATTGTTCTTTTGATGGACCAAAACCATTCTCCAGGCTTTGTCTTTCTGATTTTGATTATGCAGTTTGTCCCTTCTTGAAACCTATAAATTAATTGCAACCTGAAAATGACTCAGGCAGAGAATTTTACAAAGGCATAAGAAGTGGTCAAGGGATATGATCAGGTAGTTTTCAGAGGAAGAATCCAAGCTATAAATAGCTATGTGAACAAATGTTCTAAATGACTAAAGATTAGAGAAATGGAAATGAAGGCAATTTTTGAGATACTATCTCACAGGCATCAGAATGGCAAAGTTGACAAAAATGGAAAGTGACAGCTACTGGAAGGACAGTGGGAAAACAGGTATATTAACATTGTTGGTGGAACTGTGAACTGGTCCAGCCATTCTAGAAAACAATTTTAACTATTTCTCCAAAGCTATTGAACTTTGGTCCAGTGATACCACTACTAGGTATACACTCCAAAGAAATCAAAGAAAGAACAAAAGGGTATAGTTTCCTTGTGCCTTTAGTTTTTAAAATTATTGTTATTTTTCTTTCAAATTAAAAAACGACTCATGTGTATCAAAATATTTACAGCAACTCTTTTTGTAGTGGTAAAGAATTGGAAATTGAGCCGGTGCCCATCAACTGGAGAATGGCTGAACAAGTTATGGCATGTGATTGTGATGGAATACTGTTGTGCTATGAGAAATGATGGAGATGGTTTCAGAGAAACCTGGGAAGACGTGTATGAACTGATAGAGAGTAAAGTGAGCAGATCTAGAGGCTCAATTTGTACAATAGCAACAATGCTGTAAAAACAAACAACTTTGAAAGACTTAGGAATTCTGGTCAATGCAGTGACCAAACATGATTCTAGAGGACTCATGATGAAATATGCTGCCACTTCCCAATAGAAAACTGTTGGATTCAGAGTACAGATGGAGGGTGTGTTTATGTGTGCGGCACACACATTTTATATATACATACATTTTATATATTTATTCATTTTATATGTGTGGATGTGGGTGTATATTTGACATGACCAAAGTGAGAATTTGTTTTTCTTGAAACTAGAGTTTTTATCTTTCTTACATTCTTAATGGGTGAAAGGAAATGGAGAGAAGGTAGATTTTAGTCTGAAAGAAAAGTGATTTTTTAAAAAATTAAAGGCACAGGGAAACTATATATCCCTTTTGTGTTTTTTTCTCAAAGCAGAGGTGCTTAGAATTACATTTATTTAATAATTTTTCTCTGTAAGATATGTGCCCCAAATCTATAGTACTGATTTTTTTTTCTTCCATAGGGGGTTGGATTCAATTAATTCCAAGATCCTTTCCAACTCACCTTGTAGTTTTAATCAGAACCTTGTGGGATGGATTGGATGTGAAGAGGAGAGGTGGGTTGAGGGAAACACATTTCATGATGGGGCATCAGGGTGAGTATATTCCAGAGAGAGTGAGTTCATTCTGGCTGAAGTGAAAGGTATATACAAGAATGCATTGTGAGATAAAGTTGGGTCTTATCTTCTACCTAAGCCCTGATTTAGCCAGTCTAGGGCAAGTGATTTATCTAAATAATGTTGCTTTGTATATAGTATAGATTCATAAGAATGAATTTCCAAAACTAAGTGGCACATTGTTCCCCAAGTGGCTGTTCTGACTTTCCTTTTCGTACCCTTGGAACCTAGAATCATGGTCACAGACATTCAGAGCTGGAAGGGACCTTAGAGAGGATCCAGACCAAATTTACCCTTCCTTTGTAAATCAAGCCCTCCTTTGTAACCAAGAAAAAGCATTAAGCAAAACCAGTGGTGGTGTCTAGCAATGCAGGCAACATTACTTCCATACAGTACCCTCTCCCAATCGTTCTACTTAAAGAAAGGAAGAGGGTAACATGCTTATTTGAAGTATGAAGAAACTTATGCCCAGAGAGGCATTTATTCTATTTTTTTTGGAGGGGAGAAGGCAGGGCATTTGGAGTTAAGTGACTTGCCCAAGGTCACATGCCTAGTCAGTGTTAAGTGTCTGACGTTGGATTTGAACTCAGGTCCTCCTGACTCCAGGGCCAGCGCTCTATTCACTGTGCCACCTAGTCCCCCCTCCCCCCTTTATGTCTCCAGTACATACCACTAGATTCTTGTACTTTGTATGTCGTAGATCAGGAAAGCTTGGGAAGTTCTTAAAAATCACTACCCTCAACTGATTAATTTCACGTATGGGGAAATTGAGTCCCACAATGGGGACTTGCCAAATACCACACAACTTCTTTATATTTATATTACTGTTATTTGTCATAATTTTTCATTACTTGATTGGATTCTGTTTTTTTGTTTTTGTGGGTTTTTTCAGAAATAGTTGTAGACTTTCAAAAGAAAGCCTTGGCAAGGGGAGCAGCTAGGTGGTGGAGTGAATAGAGCACTGGCCCTGGACTCAGGAGGACCTGAGTTCAAATGCAGCCTCAGATACTAACACAAAACTAGCTGTGTGACCTAGGTAAGTCACTTAACCCTTTTTGCCTCAGTTTCCTCATCTATAAAATGAGCTGGAGAAGAAAATGGTAAACCACGCCAGTATTGTTGATAAGAAAACCCCACATGGGGAAGGCTAGGTGGCGCAGTGAGTAGAGCACCGGCCCTGGAGTCAGGAGGACCTGAGTTCAAATGTGGCCTCAGACACTTGACACACTAACTAGCTGTGTGACTTTGGGCAAGTCACTTAACCCCAACTGCCCTCCAAAAAGCAAAAAAAAAAAACCAACAAAAAAAACCCAACCCCATAAAGAGTCTCAGCTCATAAAGAGTCAGAGAAGATGGAAACAACTCAACAATAGTATTCAAAGGACACAAGTCACTTATCTGGCAAACTTGCCTACACAAAATACATCTAAGAATAATTAAGCATTACTGAGCAACCAAAGCCAAAATTCCAAAGTCTATACATTTCACTCATTACTAAGACCTTCAGTTAGAGCCTATTTACCCATACTTTTCAAAGAATATTAACAAGTGTGGATATATTTTTCTCTTCCAGTCAAATCAGAATCATCAATTAGAAAGTAACTTTCTAGTGATAGATTGAACTTAATAAGAAATGATAGTAAGTTGATTGCTATCACGGAAGAAAATTACAAATAAGTATGAAAAACTAAAACAGTTTGGGGCCACTTAGGTCCCAATGGTCTCTGAAGGCATCAGTCTTATAAGCAGTCATGTTCCTTGTGATATAAGCTAATTCTGGTTTTCCTAAGGAAAAGGGGCATCATTGGGACTATATTCCTAGCCAAGGCCTTCCCTACTTACTCCTACTTCCCTATTTATGGAACTTATTTATCAAAATGCTCGCTATATTTAATTAATCCTAAATGATATACAATACAGTATAATAGTAAAATTTCATTTTAAACATAGGCAAATTCAAAAGCTCTTGGCCAAAAAAGGGAAGAAATACAATATGCAAAAACCCATCCAGTAACACAGGGGAATCAGTATTCCCTATATACCATCCAGATGCCTTTAGTGCCCACTGAAGCTGCATTTATCCCTGTGAAGCTCACTGTCATATAGTGTAGCATGACCATGAAGTCAAAAGGTGTCTATCTCAGTCACAGGTTTTGGGATGGCATGCAGTGTCAGTACTGTCCCCAGGCCTCCCCTCAGAGGAAAGACTCACTCCACAGTATGCTTGTCCTCCTGTTGCCCACTCTCTAAGCATGTCTGTGACCTGGTGTATTGGGGCTATCCAGGAAAGAGAAGTGACAAGCAGAGCCTATATTATACCTTGGGAAATAAGGATCAGCTCTAAGATGATTTAGTTATGCTGGGCTAAGAAAACACATCTGGGTCCAAACATGTAGAGGGACTGCACCTACTCTACCTACTACCTCTTTCCCTTGGTACTTCATCCCTGGGTACTTTTCCCCCTCTCCCAGTCCCAGGGATGGCTGGAAGGCTATCATAATATATTGTACTTTATGAATAGCTTAAAGGATTCAGGAGAGGCTAATTTTGATGCTATGTAATTTATGTCTTACTTGCTGCCTCTAGAACCTTACCCCATGTAAAATGCAACTCCATTATAATATAGAGCTCTCCCAAGTGTGTATCAATTGAACAAGGTGACATTACCCCATCAAAGTTATATTTTGTTAGATGCAGTTTCATAGTACATATAACTACAGGAATTTATTAATAATTCTTGCCTTATTTTGATTGCAACAAATCAACTGAGGGTACATCATCAGGGTCATGGAATTCAGAAGGTTTCTTTGGGGAGCTGTTCAAAGGCGTATTTGTGAAGATTTTGGAGAAATGGGGCCATCGAATGGCTTTTTGAGACCTTGATCTCTAACACACTGTTACTGCCTTCTTCTCATTTGAGTTTCCTGTAGCTGACATAGAGAGAGATCACAGATCAAGTTGCTCATCCTTCTGCCACCTCTAAAATAGAAAGTTTTTCTGCTTTTTAAAAACTGCCCTCCACAGAGCCAGCCGCTTCACCTTGTACCCTGATGTTGGGCAAGGCACACTTGCCATTGAAATGTATCAGCGAATGCCTGTATTGACTTTTCCATCCTTTGATTCTGTACTGTGCTGTTGCTTCTCAATGTCAAAAGAGCCTCAAAGCTTTGGTTTGAATTGCAGCCAAACTTGCTGGCACACAAAGCAGCATCTGATTGTGAATCCACGAAGTCAAAAGGCTTCTATCACAAGTCCCAAGGATTGCCTTAGAATAGTGGATTGTGATGGTCACTAGAACTTGGCTTTTTTCTTTTGTGAACCCATGTTAAGAATTTTCAAAATTTTGATATTAACTTGTAATTGCAAAGTAATGAATGATTTTTAAAAACTTAGACATTTAATGAATAATAACCTTCAAAGTAGTCCCCTTGGAGAAATACTGACATTCTGTCTTGAGTGGCATCCTCTGGACAAACTGGGCTAATCTTTGCCTGCAGTTTCCCCATGGCTCTGTGCCTTTTCTTATAAAGTTTGCTGCCCTTGTTTGCAAGGTCTCTCCCCTCCCCCCACTTCCCATCTTTTAAGGTCCAATTCAGGCTTCACCATCCTCCATGAAACCTTCCTTTATTTCCCCTGTTCATCCACTTCCCCTCTGACCTAACGTAGCTCTTTATTTTGCACCTTAGATGACCTTATCTTATGATATTTTATTTTAGCTGTTTCTATTGCTCTCTTATCCCCCAATTATATTGTAAGTTCTATGAGGGCAGGAAATAACATGCTAGTAATTACTGACATTTGTATTTCACTCATTAGTTTGCAAAGCATGTTATATATATTTGAGCCTCACAGTCACCCTGTGAGGTAGGTACTAGGGGTATTATAGTCTCTATTTTATAGATGCAGAAACTGAGGATCAGAGAGATTAAGTGATGAACATAGTCACACAGCTAGTAAATGCCAGAGGTGGGGTTGAATCTAAATCTTCTTGAATTCAAGCTCGGTGATCTCTTTAATTACAGCACATTGCCTTTCAACATGTCTTTATTTGACTTTTTTTTGGTTTATTTTTTTTTATTTTTGGAGGGGGGAGGGCAGGGCAATTGGGGTTAAGTGACTTGCCCAAGGTCACATGGCTAGTTTTGTGTTAAGTATCTGGGGCTAGATTTGAACTCAGGTCCTCCTGACTCCAGGGCTGGTGCTCTATTGACTGCGCCAACTAGCCTCCCCTGACTTTTTTTTAACAACAGTCAGAGTTAAGTGACTTGCCCAGGGTCACACAGCTAGTGTCTGAGGCCAGCTTTGAACTCAGGTCTTCCTGATTCCATCACCCTGTGTTCTATCCATTGTACCACTTAGCTGCCCCCCCCCCGAAACTTTATATCTTCTCCAGCTTAGTTCCCAGCATCCAATATCTGTTTGATATGTTTGTTGAATGAATTAATGATTATTTTAATTTCTTAAAATTTGCTTGGACCTGTCTCCCTTTTGGGAATTGCCTTCAGAGCCAGTTTACCAGTTGAAGAAGAAAATCAGCTTCATTCCTTATGGTTGCAGGACACTCCCTTGGTCAGATGCTGTTTCTTTTTCCCCCTCATTCCTGCCTTCTTTCTCCTCCCCTTCCCTCTGCTTTGCTCAGCTTAGCTCTGCTCCCTTCCTTCTGCCACTCCCTAAGTTTTGAAAGATAGCCCTGGGGATCCAGAGGAGGGTAGAGAGGGACCCAGGAGAGTGGCTTCCAGCTGGGAGGGAAGAGCTGGAGGGTTCTGCTAATGAGGGGGATGGGGGAACCTAGAGCAGACCACTTCAGGAACTCGTTTGTCTGACTGATTAAAGTTCACTTGTCTGCTTCCTGCTTACCCGTCATTGTCCCAAGTGCAGTTAGCAAAGCTCTTCTGACATCATATCCCCAGCAATCAGAGACAAGCCTTCAGGGGAAAGTCAAGTGAATGGACAAATCACCCCGCTTCTTTTTGCTGGTGTTTCTGTACATATACAACAGTGAGTGTGGAAGTCAGGGGAGTTGACTGGACATTTGTCAAATTTTTCTTGGAAGGGTTTCCTGGAAGAATTCAGTGTCCAGGGACTGTACATGTTCAGAGCCAGAAGAGAAGATGATGATGATTTAAAAAATAACAACAACAACAACAAGCTTATTATGTCCCGGGCACTGTCCCAAACCCTTTACAAATATTACCCCATTTAATCCTCACAACAATCCTGCAAGGTGGGTGCTATTATTATTATTCCGATTTTACAGATGAGGAAACTGATTTAAACAGGTTAAGTGACTTGTCTAAGGTCACACAGCTGGTGTCTGAGGTTGGATTTAAACTCAGGTTTGCCAGACTATAGACCCTGTACTCCACCACTGTTCCACCTCACTGCCTCCTTGATATAAACAATAGGTTTTTTTCGAGTATAATTTTCATTATGCTATTTTCTGTAGAGAAACAATAATAAAATTATAATGGAAGCCCATGGACAAAGTATAGAAACAGGTTTTTTTTAACTGACTTGCAGGGACTCAAAGCAAGGGGAAATGGAGAAAGCAAGACCAATTTAACCCATATTGCATTATAAATACTATGTTTCTCTCTCTCTCTCTCTCTCTCTCTCTCTCTCTCTCTCCTCTCTCTCTTTCTCTTTCTCTTTCTCTTTGATGTTTCTCTTTTTATATCTGACATTTACAGACTCATTAGGTTGACACACACCAGCTTCTCATTATGCTTAATGCACCAGACCCAAGTTAGAGTTTGGATTTTCTATAAACCAAAGGGCCTTCACATTGAATTTTCTCAGCAGTAACCAAGTGTCATTTTTTGCAGTGCTTATAAAATACTGTCATTACAATTGCTGTGGAAACTAGTACAAGTATTATTATCACTGTTTTACAGACAAGAAAATCAAGTTTCAGAATGGTCATGACTTACTTAAGGTCTCTTTGCTAGTAAGTATTGGCATCAGATTTTGAACTCAGACCTGTTGACTTCCAGCCTAGCGCTCTTTGCGCGTCAGCATGCTGATGTGGCACAACCATATATATGGGGTTTGGTCCCCAGAATTTGAGAGGTCAAAGATTGGATACCAGTGCCTAAATTAAAGGCACTTTGCCAAATGAACACCAGGTTATCTGAACAGAGGAAATGATGTATTTCTTCTACAAGTCAAGTAGTCATCCCCAGAAACATAATAGCTGCTGTTGAATATGTCCTTTTCATGATGTAGAATCCTCTTAGAAAGCTTTTTCTTAATGGTGGGCAAACTATTCTTCTGGCTTAGTCATAACAATAGCTGGCACTTCTGTTTTGCTTTAAGGCTTGCAAAGTTTATTGTCTCCTTTAGTCCTCACAGCAACCCTAAGTGGTAGGTGCTATTATCACCCCCATTTTAGAGATGAGGAAACTGAGACTCGGAGAGATTAGGTAACTTACACAGGGGTCATCTGCCTGATAAGTGTCTAAAGCTGAATTTGCACCCAGTTTGTCCTGATTCTAAGCCCCACACTAACCATTTTGCTACATATTTACCTAGGCTCATGCCTGCTCTTAGAAACTTTGACCAACTTGTTCCTTGATCACCCTGTCTATGAGGCCACATTCATCAACAGGGATGCTGAGGTCATGAAAGATGATGGTAGGAGACAGAAAAGGGAGTGGAGAAGCACATGACATTCTACGGATTGTGAATCAGCAAAATGAATGGACATGGCATGTGAATTTTCTCAAAACGCATGGCATACTTCCTCAAGATGTCCTTGTAGATGAGATGAAGAGATATAGGATAGGGTTAGAGATGGATTTGAGAGTAGATTCATGGAGAGGGGCAGGTAGGGGGTGCAGTGGAGTGTCAGGCCTGGAGGCAGGAAGACCTGAGTTTAAACATGGCCTCAGACACTGTGTGACCTTGGGTAAGTCATTTAACTCTTTTTGCCTCAATTTTCTCTTCTATAAAATGAGCTGGAGAAGGAAATCGCAAACCACTCCAGTATCTTTGGCAAGAAAACTCCAAATGGGGTCACAAAGAATAGGAGACAACTGAAAATGACTGAACAACAAGAGTAAGATTAATGGAGGCAGCATGGTATGGTGGAAGCAGTACTTGGCTTTGGACTCAGAGATCCTGAGTTCAAATCCTGGCTCTTCCATTTTCTAATGGTGTGACCTTTGACGGATCTTCTCTGAGCATCAGTGGGGTAGCTCATCTCTGAAATGTCTATTAATACATGCGCTTACCTAGCTTCTGAGGCTATTGGGAAGAAACCACTTTGTCAATTGTAACATGCTGTATGAACGCAAGCCGTTGTCTTTGTCAGTGGTTTCCAAAGTGGGGTGAGCAGAACAGTGCAGTGGGAGGCACAAAGAAAACCTTAGGAGTGAGAACAACACAGCTGTCCAACCTGCTTATAGCCACGGCCTGCTTCTGCTACCCTCCTTCCCCACCCTCCCTGAACCCAGGGCTGACTTTGCTGGACAGTCAAGCAGGAGGCAGGCTCAGCCCAGTCCTGCCAACCACAGCCATTTGGGTCCCTGTAAAATAGTTTTTTATATAGCTAATACATAACACTAAGGTTTATTTTTTTAATGCTATTTATTTTGTCTTTGGGTCATTCTTTTAAAAAATTTTAAAAATGTTTTATAGTGTACATACTATTACAGTAGTTCATGTATAGAATTTATAAGAAATTATACATATATTAAGGGACATACTTGAAAAGTATTTACTGATGGAGGTGTGTGATCAAAAAAGATGGGGAACCACTGATCTCTGTTAGCCTAGAAAGAAGTCTTTAATGCTATGGAGCTCTATCTGTAGCCCTTTCCTAGTTTAAAAAAAAATTGTGACTTTGATAGCACATTTATCAAAATTGCTGACAAGACAATTGACATCCTAAAGGATTATCATGATGGAGTGGAATACTGGGCCAAATCTAGCATGATATTAATTTAATAAGGATAAATTTAAATCTCTGCATTGAATTTTAGGGACCCTCCCAAAAAATAATGCGTGGTCCAGAAGCAAAGCTCTGAGTTTACATGCCTCTGTTCAGTCTTGGGGCTTACCGACTCAGTATTTCTCTGGCTCATGCCTCACCCAGTAGTTTTTCTAGGAATATCAGAATTTGGCACGTGTGTAGACCCCCACAACAAAACAAAAAAGGGCCTTCATCATCTATGCAAGCACTCTGGATAACAATACATCAAATAGAGGACAGGCTTTATTTAACCTGACAAAGCAACACAAAAGACTCCCACTCTTCCCTCTTACTCTGAGGGCTTCCACAAGATCTTGCCTGCTACTCATTCCATGTGCCTTTAGTTGTTACAGTGTCGGTGGTGGTGGTGGTGTGTGTGTGTGTGTGTGTGTGTGTGTGTGTGTGTGTGTGTGTGTGCAGTCTGGCCCCAACTACCACGTACACCTCTTTCCTCATGCTGGCTGACATCTGAAATACCACCTGCTTCTCATATTGGTATGGGGGTGGGGGCAGGGAAGAGAGATCCCATGACTGGCTGGGGAGGGTCTGCCAGACCTGGATAGTCAGGCTCACTGCCCATTGGCCTTTTTCCTCCTGCAGGCTATCAAACAGCTGTCACACAACAGTGACTGCTGGTTTCTGTCTGTTGGAAGGCATGGAAACTTTGAAAGACTTAGTATCCTATTACCAAGCTCTTGGGACAATCATATTCTGTTTTGCTTCATTGTTTCTAGGTCTGAAATGAACATTACAATGAAGATAGGGGGAGCTTTTGATCAATGCTGGCAAAAATGAACCATGCTTTTGATTGGCCCAAAGAACAGATAATCCAATTCTCAAAAAGAAAATAAACTTGCCACTTACAGGCGTGCCATTTTGTGAAATAAGTGTGTTTCAGAGAAGCCTGTGCATGCACTGAATTTTTGTAATTGGATCATATTTTAAACGTGCTAGGGGAATTTACTGTTTTGGAGTATCACAGACCTAGGATTTCAGAGCTGGGAAACACCTTAGAAATCACTGAGTTCACCTTTTTCATTTTACAGATAGAGAAACTGAAGTCTAGAGAAGGGAAAAAGACTTGTCCAAGTTCATGCAAGCAATGATGGTTGATGCGGGATTTAAAAAACAACTTTCTTCATTCTTAGTCTGTTGATTGTTCTTTCCATGATATTATGTAGCTCAAAGTCTATAGTGTAGATCTCTTTGTAAAAATTGTGTGTCATCAGGGTGGCTAGGTGGTGCAGTGAATAGAACACCTGCCCTGGAGTCAGGAGGACATGAGTTCAAATCTGGCCTCAGACGCTTAACACAAAAACTAGCTGTGTGACCTTGGACAAGTCACTTACCCCCTATTGCCCTACCTTCCACCCTGAAAAAAAAAGCAAAAAAAAATTATATATCATCTACAATTTGTCTTTTGTTTGTTTTCATAAATAAGATTGCTTAAGGCAAGCTTTATTGTTATTGAGTTGTGTCTGATTCTTTGTCACAAACATTGTTGGCTTCAGTTTCTTCATCTGTAAAATGAGCTAGAGAAGGAAATGGCAAACCACTCTGGTATCCTTGCCAAAGAGTTGGACATGACTGAAGACAACTGTATAGCAACAACAATAACTAAGCACAATATAAACTTTAAAACATTATAAATGTAAATTTTTCTTAGTGTTGTTCTGCTTCTGCTGCCCTATTTCTTATGTTTACATGTCATGATAGCAGGCTTCAAGGATATATATGTGCCCTTTTTTCCTCATCCTCTCTGTTTCAGTTAAAGCTTTTTCCTCAGATTCTCATCAGCAAGCAAATACATTTTTGCTGGCTTATGTTACAATCACCCATTCTAATCAGGAGCCCGTTATTCCTATGTTTTAAGCTGTGGTCCATAAACCCATACCTTATTCTTGGATACCTTCTTTTTAGCTAGAAGTTCATTTCCCACGTCTGCTGTTCTGTTTCTTTCTTTCTTTCTTTTTTTGCTTTTTGGAGAGCAATTGGGGTCAAGTGACTTGCCCAAAGTCACACAGCTAGTTTTTGTGTTAAGCGTCTGAGGCCAGATTTGAAGGTCCTCCTGACTCCAGGGCGGGTGCTCTATTCACTGAGCCACCTAGGCCCCTCCCCCCCACCAAAAGGGAAGTGCGCTGTTCTGTTTCTTATGCTTCCACTTTCAGGTGATGATCAGTGCCTCTAAGGTCTTCAGTTTTGGGGTTTTTGTCCAGGACTTCATAATACCTAGAAGTCCTTCCTGAGATCCTTCTGGCAGTATCTCTCATTTGTCATGCCTGTTCCCCGAAGTGAATCAGCAGGAGTGGACAGTGCTTGTCAGGTGTGAAAAATTTAAGGGGAGGTATTGATCATATTCTTAGGTACATGCCCCAGGAAGAGAGCTGACTTCTCTCTTGTTTATAGCTGGCAGACAGATAACCATCTCAGTACTGTTCTTTAAAGAGTTACTAGCTACCATTGCTCATCTTTTCTTCCTTTGACTGGCTGGAAAATTTCTTACCCGATGGCATCTCTGGTCTCATATCATAATTTTGTGGAACACCAGAAGCTATTTTCTTCTAAAATGGGCCAGATCTGCCTTTTGAGGTACGGAGCTTAATCTTTTGTCCTAAGGACACCTTTGGAAGTCAGGTGAAGCTTCTGGAACCCTCCTTGGAATGTTTTTAAATGCATAAAATAAAACACATATGATTACAAAAGAAACCAATTATATTGAAATACAGTTATAAAAATGTTTTTAAAAAACCCAACAAGTTTGCAGACTCCAGGGTAAGAATACTTTCAAAGGAAGAATCTCTTACATGTTACTTAACTCCAAATGGTCCTTTTCCTTTTCCTTCTTTGCATCATATTCTTCAGCTTACCTGCTAATCTGGTAAATATTAGGAATACCCTCTTCCTTTCTGTATGATTTTTCTTCTTTTATAGGCATGTAAGAAGCTGTATAATTTAGGCTGATATCGGCAAAGTAGATATCAGAAATACTGAGTTGGTTTTTTTTTACATGATTCTAAGGTTCTTTTTAGCTCTAAATTCTATGATTAAGTCTATTTCCTCTTCTATATACTAGTCTTACAAATTTTTTTGGGAGGAGGAGGTAAATATATTTGTCCTATGTTAGGTTATTCATACTCCTTCACTCCATTCTAATTTTCTTTGCCTGTTTTCCCATGATGATAACTGGCTTTGCTGCTAAGCTTATGCCTTCAAATAAATAATCAAAATTTCAGTCTCACAGTCTCTCTGTCCAGGTTCATTTCACAAATAGGATTCATCCTTTTTCAGTGCTTACTTTTTCACAGAAAGCCCTGATATCACTGGATTCTTCCCAGTAGTTACAGTTGAGTTTCTTAGTAGAAAGGTCAGACTCTTAATACTTTCTGAAGAGACATTATAATTAAAGGAGGAGTGGCTTCCTGATCATCATCACTAGTAAAATAGTAATTATTTGAAAACATATGACTGTGGTTCACTGGCAGCTTAGGTGATGCCTGAATTCTCTTGAACATTTCTTGGTAGTATAACTGCAACTTAGTTTGGAGATTGTGCCCAAGTTCTAGAGCCACTGGATGAATTGAATTACTGAAGTCATCTTTAGTCTGGGGAAAGGCAGCATCTGCTCACCACAAAGACCGCTGGGAAGAGACCTTCAAACATTTTTAAAAAGTAGTAATATTCTTCTATGTGAATATTCTTTCTAAGTGAAAGGGATGGAGGAATACTTCCTTCAGATTATCAGAGAGGACATCTTTTTTTCCTTTTAAAAATAGTATTCTATTTTTTTCAATTGCATGTAACGATAATTTTTAACATTCATTTTTTAAAAATTTGAGATCCAAATTTTCTCCATTCCTCCTTTATCTGCCCACTCTCTAAGATAGCAATTTGATGTAGTACAATCATGCAAAAAACATATTTCCATATTAGTCATGTTGTAAAAAGAGAAACAGGCCAAAAGAAAAAAAAAGCATGGAAAAAATAAAGTGAAAATAGTATGCTTTGATCTATATTCAGACTCCATCAGTTTTTTTCCTTTGGATATGGTTAGCATTTTTCATCATGTGTCCTTTGGAATTGTCTTGGACCATTGTCTTGATGAGAAGAGCTAAATCATTCATAGTTGATCATTATACGATAATGCTGTTACTATGTACATTGTTTTCCTGGTCCCTCTCATTTCACTTTGTGTTAGTTCATGTAAGTCTTTCCAGGTTTTTGTGAAATCACCCTGCTTGTCATTTTTTATAGCATGAGAGAGTTCCATTATATTCATATGCCAGAGAAGAACATCTTTGAAAATAAAAGAAGTGTTTCATTCTTCCTGATAATCTGAAGAGTAACAGAGGTATCCTTTTGTCCCTTTTACCTTCTGTAGAAGAAAAGTCTCACAGGAGATATAATTGCTTGCCTTAAATGTTTGAAGGGCTGTCATATGGAAAAGGAAATATACTTAGTCATAGGATTTCAAACTGGTACAAACTTTAGAGATTATTTAGTCCTTCCATCCCCTGTTTTATAAATGAAAAAACTGAACCCATGAGAGGTGAAATAAATTCTTCAAAGAGACATAGTTAGAAGTGTTGGAGCCAGGATTTGAACTTACGTCTTTTGACTCCAAATTCAGTGATTTTTTTCCTACTATGTCACAATGTTTCTCACATTCATTATTTACAAAAAGATAGAAATATGGCTAATAGGGAGAAAGTGAAGGAAGACAGATTTCAGCTTAATATAAAGAACTTTTTACACCAATTAAAATTTTGCTATTGTCAGTTTAGTAACTAGAGCTCCTTATCACTGGAAGTGTTTATGTAGCAGTTGGATGGATGTCCATCTGTCAGAGACAGCAGAGGTTACTCTTGCTATATGTATTAGAATTTTGTCTCTGTGTGACAGATTCCTCTGCCTGTTCCTGGGTCTAAATTTTCTCTTTTGTAAAATTTTAGGATTGGACTAGGTGATGTTTAAGGCCCCTTCCAGACTTATAATTTTATGATTTCTTATTTTAAAAAATTTCCCATGGAGCCTCCCTTTGAGCATTTTTTTCCTTTTAGTATTGGTAGAGTCGGTTTCTTGCATCTGTTTAGAGCAGTGGTTCTCAAACTTCCCCATGCCATCACTCTTTAATATGTGGGCGTATCTGCATGTGGGCAGATTCACCTGGAGACGGATAGAGGAGCGGTGTCTTGGTTCCTAAGACCACAGGAGATATGTGTTTTCTGATGGTCTTAGGCAACCCCCAAAGGGGTCGCGACCCACAGGTTGAGAAATGCTGTTTTAGAGTGATTATGGGAACCAGAGGGTTTTTATTTTATTTTATTTTTATTTAAAAAAAATTATTGATGTCTTTTAATTTACTTTTCGTTTACAGCATTCAGTTCCACAGTCTCTTAAGTTTCACATTTTCTCTCCCTCCCTCTCCTCCACCCTTTCCCCTATAGAGGCATGTAATCAAATACAGGTTCTACAAATACCTTCACATTGAACATTAATTATGTTGTAAGGATTATAACCAGTGGATTGAACAATGAAAAAGAAGGGACAAAACAAAACACAAACAAGAGAGAGCAAATAGTTTGCTTCAATTTGCCGACTCTGTAGTTCTTTCTCAGAACCAGAGGTTTTAGCAGAAGAAGTGTTGGACTTGAAGTCAGTAGATGCTCTGATACTTTGTAGATGTGTGACTGTGGGCAAATCATTTCACCTTTCTTCTCACTTACAAAAATAGAAATAATAATACTTTCATTATCTACATCATAGAGTTGTTGTAAAGAAATAACTTCGTAAACCATAAAGCCCTGTAGGAACTCTACATCTGTCACTTATTGAGTAACTGGACAAATCATTGTACCTTTCCATACCTCAGTTTCCTCATCTGCAAAATGAGCTAGTTGGGCTAGGTCTCTAAATCCCCCTTGAATGCCAAATCCTAGGATCCTGGTTGAGTGACTGTTTTTGATGGTACATGGCTTAGTTAGTTAAATTGGTGAGAAAGCAGAGCAAATGAGTCGAGTTTATATGTTTACTCTCATAGGTCGACTGGGGCAATGGTAATAAGGCAATGGAAAGCTGAGGACAGGTTCCATTCCAGAGAGCTCTGAGTTTAGTCCTTAAAACCAGTCAAAGTGCAATGCTTTAGGGTACGGGTTCTTAATACGTGGTCTGAGAGCTTGCTTTTTTAAAATACATATATTTTGATAGTTGTACTTTACGTAATAAATCTTAATATAATCAGTTTCCTTTGTAATGCTTTGTATTTTATTTTGTGCATTTAAAACATTATTCCGAGGAGCCTATAGGGTTTATCAGACTTCAAAAGGGGTCCATTTCACAAAAAAGGTTAAGAAGCATAGCTTTAGGGGGATGAGGAGGTTAAGGGGGTGGGGGCTGGGATAGCTTAAAACCCTACTTTCTTGATCTAAGGGAAGCAAAGCTCCCTTTTGTCCATTTCTGCTTTGGACAATTGACTAATCTTAGATCTGCTTATCTTTCTGGGTGTGACCTGTTGTCTCAGTCTTAGACCCTGATTTTCCTTATCATCTTTCAAGGTCTATCAGAATTATGACCCAGGTTGATAAAGTCTCTGTCTGCTCTACTTTGGGGTACTCCAGGACTAGCCCCTCTGGTGTGAGGGCTTGCTGAGCCCTTTCAGGGCTGGTTATTCACTTGGTGTCTACCTGGCGCTTTACTCTCACCTTGGCTCCAAGAAGCCATAGCATGCACAGTGGCCACACCCAGCAAACCCTTTGTGCAGATGAGCTTAACCAGGTTGGTGGTAACCAACAGGCCTCAGACTCATTGGTGAGTTAGTGGAGTGTCTACCTAGAGCATGTGAAGACTTATCCCAGTGGAATGGGTGGACAAAAACAATTTGTTCCAGTGGCCATGAATGTGGCTAAAGCAGGTTCTGTGCAGCTCTTAGAGCTTGGTCAGACGCGTAAGATGTCAAGGTCATTCACTGCATCCAGGGCAACTACCAGTTGTCCCGACTTCTGTCCTGCCACTTGGACTTTGATGAGTCTGAAAGAGAGAGTGAGACTGACCACTTTGTACAACTCTGTCTCACTTAAATCCAATTCATGCTCAAGTCAAGACATCACCTGTGATGTTACTGGTCCTCTTCGAAAATGAAAGACAAACAACAAGATCATGAACTGTGCTTTTCTTTTCTTTTTGTACATTGTTTCTTGGCTAGGACATTCCAAGTCAAGGCCCCAGTCGTGGTTCTGGAGGAGAACCAGATTTCCGTTCCCTTAGGTTAAGCTCATCCATGAGCCAGACCAGGTGAGAAAAAGACAGGGACTAATGACTTGGAGGAACTCTAGGAAGCAGGACTAGTGGAGACTGAGGAAATTCACTGCTGGCAGAGAGGGAACTTGCTGCCAAGTTTAGGCAGAGGAGCAATCAAGGTCAAAGTCCTGTGGTCAGGGTGTGGGGAGAATGTGGAAAGATCACTAAGCTAGGGGGAGAGGGGTGCCAGGATAGAAGAGCCAGGGAACAAAGGAGAAAAGTCAGGAGCAAGTATAGGTTAGATGTGATCTTGATGCTTATGAGTCAGCTGGCCATGGAGGGAGGGCCTCAGGGGCTCAGTGCACTCTAGCAACCGCTCTCTGGGTGTGCCTGTGAATTGGAGTCTTTTCACCATCCTCCCTCTTGGTCTCTTAACCTGTGCAGAGTCTGAAAGGTCACAGAATGGAGGCAATCAGGGGAGGGCCTAGAGGAAATCATAGAACATACAAGAATGTGAGCATGGTACCTAAGCACTACCTTTCTGAATGAGACATGCTAAAATTGCTAGCAGTTTTAATGTGCTTAAAATAATTTATTTGTGTCATTTTAAAATAAATGTAAACATGAGAGTACCTTTTCTCTTTTCATGGGGGAAATTATGGTTGTAATGTTTACTGCAATTTAGAATTATGGCTTGAGGTATTTTGATTTTGCAAATTATAATGATAGAACTCTGGTGAATCATTTGAGAAGTTCCAGGGGGCACTAAAGGGATATGGAATTAAGGAGAATCCATTTGACTTTACACCCTTCGGCTTAGCTGTGTGATCCTGAGTAAGTTACTTAACTTTTCTGTGCTTTAGTTACAATGTGAATTGGAGATAATAATATTTACACCAAACTACAGTGTTATGAGGAAAGTGCTGTTATTATTAGTTAAGGGGTAGGAAAGGGACTCTTTCCTAGGACCTGTTAGTCATTTCTCCTTTCTAAATAAGTGGAGGATGTTGTATAGTCAGGAAACAGGAGCTTAGTGGGTGGTCCAAGAGGAAACTTGTGTTTTGCCACAAGAAGAGAAAGGAAGTTGGGTTGGGAACTGTCTTAAGGAACTGAGATGATGCAGACTAGCTTCAGGGGGAAAATGGTGCTCTCAGAATGATCCTAGTGAGACTTGGCTCAGATGTGACCCTAGAAACAGAGGTGAAGAAGCTTCACTAAAAAGATAGAACCAACCTTAATAACAGTAGATGGCAATGGGTATATTGGAAAGAGTGCTTGATTTGGAATTTGAAGAGCTGGATTCAAATTCCAACTCTGCCACCAACTACCTGTGTGACCTTGGGCAATTCACTTGAGCTTGATGCTCTCAATTCCTAAATTGTAAAATGAGAGGGTGGGATGTGGAACAGAAGACCTCTAAAGTTCGTTCCAGCTCTAAATCTACAATCTATTCTAAGAATGATCTAATGACTATGTTTCAGACAAACTGACCAAGCCAGAAGAAAATGAGGTTGGAAAAGAGGGTAGATTGTCCATGGTCCTGAAGCTGCAGAGATCTTCAGGAGAGGAGGAGATGATGGGTAATATCAATATAGAACCACCTAAAGCCCTGGGGAAAAAAATCTTGGAGACTTGATAGGAAAATACCTTTTTTAGGGAAGATTTGGGAAGAACCACAGGGCAAATAACAACTGTACAACCGGAGTGCAATGGGGTCCCCAGGCCAGTGGGGAAAGCCTGGGGCTCCATACTGGGAGTGAAGACTTAGAAGTTAGTTCTGAGTCTGAGGATCCCTCTACAATTATAAGTGATAGCAACTTAAATTAGCCTCAGGTTAAGAGTTTAGGTATATTTGTTTGGCATCATGGTAGGTACAGTTGAAGTGGAAAGGAATCAGGACCTAGATGCTCTGTTAACTGTGTCATGAAGCACCTGGATCTTTGCCCAGATGTTAAGTAAAGAAAGGTCAGAAATCTTCACTCTTCAACTTGGCCATTTCTATGCTCTTTGTATTTTCTGTTTGTTTTCTCTTAGTTTGCTAGTAAAGTACCTTTTGAAAAATTCCAACCTTATCTCAGGCAAACTAAGTGGAAAGGTGTTTTCTCTACTTTGGTTAAATAGAGAGGGGCTTCAGTTCAGTCCAGAAGGGTTGGTCTGAGGAAAGGCAACCAGAAAGGTTGCCAGACCCCAGAAAGTGCTGGCAGAACTGAGAATCTAGGAAAGAATGAAAGAAGGGAGGGGAAGGGGGACTGTCTCATCCTATCTAGTATCCTCAGCCCCCCAAAGACAATAAATTCTTACTAACACAAACTTTAAGGATTTAAAAGTTTGTTGAATGGACCTAGGGAGAGCTGATTTTTTGAGAACAAGATACTAATAAAAACAGATACTATAGATTGGCAGACAAATGGCTAAGTTTTCAAATGTTTATTTCTGGCAAAATTCTAGAATATAATATTAAAGGATTGGGTTGTAAACACCTAGAAAGGGAAGCAATGATCTTGATTTGATTGAGGGGTAGTTTGGCTTCATGCAAAACAAATCATTTCTGAGAAACTTTCCCTTTTTTCCCATAGGCTTATTAGATTGGTGGAAGAAGGAGATTTAGCTTACCTAAATTTTAGTAATAGATAAGAGAGTCACTCACTCCCTCAGGGTTAGGAAGACCTGAGCTTAAGTCCCACCTTTAACAGACAATGACAAGAAAAATCATTTACTCTCTCAGTGCCCCAGATAATTCTCTAGGACTGACCAAAACAGTTAGCCAACTCTAAGAAGATGAAATTTAAGAGAGATAAATATGAAGTCCTACTCTGGGACTAAAAAAAAAATCCACTTTACAAATTCAAAATGGGGTGGTGGAGGAGGCTGGACAATCATCTCTGTGGAAAAGAACTAGGTGTTTTGGTAAACTACATACTCAATATGTCTACAATGCAACATGGCAGCCAGAATACTCATGAAATCTCAGGTTGTATTCATAGAAACAAAATGCCCAGAAGAGGGGAGTTGATTGTCTAATTCTGCTCTGTTTCAGACCATTTCTAGAGTATTTTGTTTAGTTCTTGGCTCTATATTTTCAGGAAGACTTTGAAAAATGGGAGAGCATCCAGAAGAAGGCCCTCAAGTTATTGAGGATATTAGGAACAATGCTATATAAGGATTGACTGAAAAAATTGGGGATCTAACTTGAAGAAGGGAAGACTTGGGGGAAGGGAAGACTTCTGTCTTTAGGTATTTGAAAGGATTAATCAGTGGGGAAGGAAAGGATGGAGGAAACAAGTTTTTATTTAAGTGCTTTTATATGTCTGACACTGTTCAAGGCACTTTACAAGTATTTCATTTGATTCTCAAAACAACTTTAGGAAGTAGGTACTATTATTATACTAATTTTGTAACTGAGGAAATTGAGGCAAACAGAGGTTAAGTGACTTGCCCAAACTCACTAGAGGCTAGCTAGTAAGTGTCTAAGGTCAAATTTGAACTCGGATCTTCTTTTATCCAGGCTCAACACTCTCTGTATTGTGCTACCTAGCTGAATAAGCAATTGGATTTGTTCTCTTTGATACCAGAAGGCAGAATTAGGAGAAGTGGGTAGAATTTATAGAGAGGAAGACTTAAACTTGATGAAAGGAAGAACTTCCTAATTATTATAGTCATCTAAAAGTAAAATGATTGACCTTGGGAGGTCCTAGACACTGCTTAATAGAAGTTCTCCAAGCAAAGGCTGGAAAACTGCTGGTGAAGCTTGGTGTATGGGCTGGACTGGATGGCCTCTGACATTGCTACCAACTCTGAGATCTTGTGATTCTGTGACTTGTTTTATAGCTTTGAAAAAAAGAATAGATTTTAAAAATTAAATGTGTCATTAAAATTTTAATATCAGATGATGGATACAGCCAACTACACTTGCTTAGTTTACATTTAAATTAGTTTAAATTAATTTCGACAGATAAAGCATCATAACCTTTTCCCAGTCATTCCTTTTTAGTCTTTGTCTGTTCCTGTTCCCTTTTCCTTTTGGGATGTCCTAATTAGTGGGTTCTATACTCTGATCTACTTCTGCTTTTTTTTTTGCTTTGCATTATTTCATAGAGGCCTTTGCTGATTATTTTGTATTCTTCATATGTGTCAGTCTTAATTTAGCAGAGAATTGTTATAAAGACCATATGGAATAAAAGCATTTTCTCAGACTACGATTGGGCTTTTTATTCAAATGAATTTTCAGAGACCAATTCTAAGATCAAATATGTATGCAAAGCCATCAAGTCTAAAGCTCCCCAGCACCGGGGAATAAATAAACTAACTTTAACCACCATGAAACAGAAGACAAAAAACAATACCTGACTCTTCAGAAGAAATTTTAGGAAAATAAATCTCTATTCTCAAGTTATAGATGAGTCCAGTGGGGTATAAGTTTGAAAATGAAGGTGAAAAACACTTAAGTTTTACAGGTCTTTGTTTTGAGCCCATAAAAACTAAAACCGCAAAGGTTTCAGTTTTGTACACAATGGGCAAAGTGTCATATCCTGGTTCAAAGGAGAACACCCAGTCTTTACAGACATAAAGAAACCTTTCAGGATATGAACCCACTCTTACAGCAAAACATTTGGTTCTACTATAGATGGGGCAGAAATATATGGATTAAAATACCACTTAACTCTCATCTTTTCAGATGATATTCTTGGGCTTTTATGGCACTCATGGAAAAAGACCCAGATGAAGAGTCAGAGATCTGAGTTCTAGACTTTCCTCTGACTCTA
>CM053599.1:75441145-75458787 GCA_028646575.1 Pseudocheirus occidentalis
TATCCAACAAATTGATTACCATTACATGTGCTCACTACATTAAGCCCTGGAACAAACATGAGCCTCCTAAAATGAAGTTCCTAAGCATTCAAGAGTGTGGTCTATCTACACAGGAAAAGATGTATAAAACACACATATTATCCAGACTATGGTTTACACTTTGGTGAGTGACTCATAGAGTTGGTCCACTAGAACATGGATACATTTGTACAAATGGAAAAGGAGGTAGTCTGGTCAAGGAGCAAGAGTGAGAGATAAAACAGTAAACAGTCTTTATGTTCTACTGCAATCCATGCAAACTCAAGAAATCTAAAGCAAGGCCCCCATTCATGTTGAATGAACACTTTAAGGAAAATTTATGGGAAGATCATAGACAAGACTTACACAGGAAAAGTAATGGTAGGGGTAGGAGAAAGACTGCAATTTGTACTGCTGACAGGAACATCCATGTTGGTAAGATCATCAGTCTATTGAAGTACCACAGTCTATGGGTTTTTTAATGTCAGAAAACCTACTCTTCACACTTAGGTTTTTGTTTTGTGGTGAACCAGGTAGTAAATGAACATTCACAGCTTCTAGTAGATGGTAACATACAGAGAATGCAATTATTAGTTGAAAAATGTGATTGATTTGTCAAAGACATGCAAATGTCTGCCAGGTATCTGAATCTTATTAAATAAAACCTTAATAAAATTTGAGAATGACCTTGCTCCCCCCAATATCAAAAGCAGCTGGCACATTAAAAAACATTAACAAAGTGATAATTATGATAATTTCTACTCAAAAAGATGCAAAAGACAGCATAACAACGTGACATTCGGTAGAACACCATAACATACGGTTTAAGAATAATAACTATGCTACAGCAAACATGAGGTCCAGCATGACATTATGACATATGTATAATACTGTGACATAAAGTATAAGAGTGTGACACACGGTACAAGTGTGATATGTTGTGACAGTATAGTGCTTGGTATCAGCGTGATGCAAAATGTATCCGTGTTATGACATAACAGTATGACGATGCTATAATAACAGTGTGGTGTATGACACAACAATCTGATATGCTGGAGTGGTGGAGTCCACAGGAACAAAGAAATATAAGGCCAAGCTCTATATTCCAGTAGTCATCAGGGATTCTAAGACTCTTAAGATTTCTTAATTATTTTATCTTTTCCAATTTTTGTATATTTTAATTCATTTGTTTCCCAGTAGTTATTGGCAATAAAACCCCTTAAATATATTAAAGGTTGTGAGATTTTGATAAGACTTGTTAGGAGAAGCATGGAGACTATATTTTGTTACAAAGGGAAGAGAAATTCTGCGTAGAAGCAATAGGTAACTAAGAAGGGAGTGGATGCTCCAGGGAATGATGTGGGGAAGGGGAGAATGGAGTTGGAGAGGAGAGAGAACCTGCTTGGGACCAAGAAAAATCTCTAGGGAATCAGATGGAGAGACAATTCCTCCCTCCAGTGCCACAGAACAATAACTCTCTATGGAGCTAATGGCTAACAAATGAAAATATATCTCTTAAGGGCACAGAATTTGCTGATTAGCTCATAAGGTCAGGTCTGTTGTATTCACCAATCATTATTATTTGGGGGGAGGGCAATCAGCATTAAGTGACTTGCCTAGGGTCACACAGCTAGTAAGTGTCTGAGGCCAGATTTGAACTTAGGCCCTCCTGATTCTGGTGCTCTGTTCACTGCACACCATCTAGTTGCCCCTTCACCATTCATTTTTACTTGTTTGGGAGCATCTTACAAATAAGGCTCAAAGGACTGAATGGGTTCCCTCAAAGAATCATAAATGCAAACTACCCTTCCCTGACTTAGGCAGGAGACATGCTTCTTAATAAACTTCTTACACCCAATAATTTGTTGTCTGCTACTTTAACTGGCTCCAGGAACAAGGACTACTACAAGTCAACTGTCCAAAAGGCATGTTAAAGATCAACTGTCAGCCATGGGAGGGGAAAAAAGGCAGAAGGGGGCAAGGAGAAAGGGGAGGGGGGATGGAAGACAGAAAGACAGACTGAAGAGCAACTCTAAAGCCAAATTCACTGTCATGTCCTGGAAAGCAGAAAGGGTTGAATCCGGACCACTGGCAAATCTAATTTTGAGGAGTGATGAAATTCAGGAACTCTTATTAATCACACTTTGCAGCAATTCCCTCTAGCTGTTGTTAACTGGAGCAATCACCTGACTGTCAGAGGGTGGGGAAGCTCTTCTTATTTTTGAACACAGGCATTCATTCATTCAGCCCAGCAGGTAGACAGGCAGTATGACCCACAGCAAAAGGATTTATATAGATGGTGAGGGAACACTGCTGTTTCATGCTGTGTTTTAGTAACACAAAACTATGAGAATGATCCTATTTAGTAAAAGGTCATCAGGAAGGTCACCATCTAACAAGAAGCACAGTAGCAGGTGTTATAAATAGAAGCTAGACTGAGTTATTCTCTGAAGTCAACAATCTATCATTTGGCTCTATGAAATCATATAAGCCTGGAATATATTTCCTCTTTATCTTTGTCTATCAAAATCCTCCTCTTTCTGAGGTTCAGCTCAGATGGTTCATCCTTCAGGAAGCATTCCATGATATTCCTAGCTTAAAGTGGTCTCTACTTCTTCCAGTTTTCCTAGGCACTTACTAGATTACAAAGCTTAGCTAAAGAGCCACTTTCTATGGGAGGCCTTTCCTGACCTTTCCAATCACTAGCATTTCCCCCTCCCCAAATTAGTCTGTATTTATTTTGCATATATTTATATACGTACATGTTTCCCCAGTAGAATGTAAGCTCCTTGATGGCAAGGAATTTATTCTTTTGTCTTTGTAGTCTTAGCATTTAGTGTGGTGCTTAGCATATAACAGGTGCTTTAAAAGCTTGTCAATTCCTTGATCTTTGTTTTGTTCCTATTATACTTTACCCTGTGTTATACTTGTCTATGTACATGTTGTATCCCCATACCCCAGTAAGCTCCTTGAGGGCAGAGACTACATCTTTTTTTACCTCTGTACTTCCAGCATCAAGTACAGTGCTCTGTTATAGTAGGCACTTAGTTAAAATGAATTGACTATAGCTGTATCTATTTATATACATACATATATGTATAAAGATAATCTCAGTAATATATATATATACATGAACATGTTACTGAATTACTTACAGTAAGGTCCTGGGAGTTTCATAGATACTCTCTTTTTTTGCATTTTTGGAGAGGGGAAGGCAGGGTAATTGGGGTTAAGTGACTTGCCCAAAGTCACACAGCTAGTTAAGTGTCATGTATCTGAGGCAGATCTGAATTCAGGTTCCCCTGACTTCAGGGCCAGTGCTCTATTCACTGCACCACCTAGCTGCTCCCATAGCTACTCTTAAAAAGTATTCAGGGGGCAGGTAGGTGGTGCAATGAAGAGAGCACCGGCCCTGCAGTCAGGAGGACCTGAGTTCAAATCCAGTTTTAGACACTGGATCACACTTACTAGCTGTGTAACCTTGGGCAAGTCACTTAGCCCCAGCTGCCCTGCCTTCCCCCCTCCAAAAAGGCAAAAATTAAAAAAAGGTGCGGAGAGAACTAAATAAATTCTCAAGATCACCCCCCCCCCACAATCCTTATAATACATGCAAGAGGGGGAAAAAACTGCTAAGGAAAAAACCTCCACCAAAGCAGATAACAGATGTTGTCTTATCACTTCTTTAGTGTCAATTTGGGATCAGTACTCACCATTCTTGAGTAATCCGAGTCTGCAGCTCTGGTAAGAGAAACTGCCCATGGAAACAGTAGATAGAAGAAATATTAGAGAAGATACCAGTTGTTACTTCAGATGGAATACCAGCTTCTGCCAACTTGGTACAAAAAACCTGCAGTTGGACAATCAAGAAATCACTGAATGAAATATGTTTAGATCATTCATTTCTATCTAATGTGAATTATTTGCTTTGGAAGGAATTGTTAGGATCTACACATTTGCTTTGAGGGCAAGTATGTTTCATGACTAAAAAGGGATACAATTGGTAGTAAGTCATATGCATTTTTTCATCATTTAGACTGGTTCAAAGGAGTACACTGCTTAAAGAGAACTTGCAGTCAGATAAAATGTTATGGCATAGAGGAAAGTATAATAGGTTTAGAATAAAAGGACCTAGGTTTGAATACTGAGCTTCAAGTTTCTTCATTTTCATAGTGAAAGGGTTCAATGCAATGATCTTTGAAGCTCCTTCTAGCTCTAAAATCCCATGATTCTAAATACAGATTTCTAGGACCCAAGAGCTATGTAAAAAATAGGAGTATTCTCCATTAGAAACAAAAGTCTAGGAATGGATGAAACCTCTAAGAAAATTTAGGTTTATCTGAAAGAATAGGATGACATTTGATTTGCCTTCAAATTACCTAGTATGTTTTGTAAAAAAGAATCTTCAGCCTTTACTTCTCCAAAATAAATATCACATTTGGTTTTACCTCTGTGTGTGTGTGTGTGTGTGTATTCTTGAGGGTTTTTTTAACATTTATTGAGCTAATCATAACACTTTATTTTACAAAGTCCTTTCACATCCATAATCTTGCCTGATCCTTATAAAAACCCCATGAAAGGAGTAGTGCTGGGGTGATTATTATTCTCAATTTACACAAAAGGAAAACTAAAGCTCAGACAGAGGAATAAGTGGCCCAAGCCATCCACCTAAAGGAATTTCTGGTTCCAAAGTGCAGGTCTCTTCCCACTCTAGGCCATTGCCTGTACAAACAAAGAAATATACTATTTGCTTTTCCAACCATATTCTGAAAAGTGGTTCAAGATCATATAGGATAGAAGATTAAGCACTAAACGGAAAGTTTGCAAGAGGAATTAATCTTTAGTAAGCCGAAACCTTTGGCCTGTTCTCAAACTGAAATAAGACACTTCATTTTTTATATTTTAAAATTACTGATGCATAACTTTTGGCCACTTCATGATCATTTCTGAATATACTCATCCGATTTCACCTCCTCCCCTTTCCAAGGAGCCATCCCTTATGTAATACATTAACAGGAGGATGGGTTAGTTTATGAAGGCTCCATTCCTCAAGAGCAGCTTGGACATGTCCTTCCTGGGGGGGCTAAAAAAAGAAAGCCCAGATTACAGGATCAGAGAGCACTGAGTCCAAGCCCTTCACTTTTCAGCTGACGAAACAGAGACCCAAAGAAGGTAAGTGATTGTCCCAGCACAACTAGGAAGCATCTGAAGCAAAATTTGAACCCAGGGTTGGTTTTGTTTTTTCTTTTTTGTTTTTTACTCCAATGATCTGTCCAGTATGCCACAGCAACTTTAGAATCTTGTTTCCAGCATGTATGACTGGGGACTGGGTGGTGTAATGATGAATTCTAATTGCCTGTGGAGTCAGGAGGTACAGAGAAAGCCCCAGGTAGGAGGGATATAACAGTTTCTCAACCACCTTTACTTCTGGGCAATGAATGAGGCAAGAACTTTTGTGAGGGCTCAGAGAGGAAAAGGATGCCTGACATATCTTGCCTCTGGTCACTCTCTGTGAGCATTCAGTACTTCTTTTTCATTTGAGGTCATTCTTTCTTAATCTTGGATGAAAAAGTACTCAAAGAAGGGCAAACCCAGGAGACCATATGACTTTGGAAAATAACATTAGAGTCATTAGCAGACTCTCCCAGAGGCAGTCATGGTGGGTGCTAGTGATAGTGGCTGACTATAAGGTCATTCCTGTAAAGAGATGTATACTTACCCGAGGAGGGCAATAGTCTTAGGGAGTAAGACACCTCATGGCAGAGATGTGTCAGTTGTGTATTCCATGCCTATTCTCAGGGTCCACAGAGAGCTATAGCTAAAGGAAATTTTATGAGGACTCCAGGAAGAAAAGTATTTCTGGGGCCAGGATTTGTGAGTTTGCCTTTTAGTTGTTATACATGTTCTCTATAGCAGATGGTAGAACGGATAAAGTGGTGGGCCTAGAGTCAGGAAGGCTTGAGTTCAAATCTGGCCTCAGCCACTTTACTAACAGTATGACTGTTAACAAGGTACTTAAGTTCTGTCTGCCTCAATTTCCTCACCCATAAAATGGGAATAATAACAGCACTTACAGCGTTGTTATGAAGATAAAATATTTGTAAAACACTTAGCACAGCACCTAGCACATAGTAGGTGCTATATTCTCCCTAGGGGATCTTGAGTGTGAAGAAGGAAAGTGTATCCCACCCATTTGATTGACTAGAGGATCAGAGGGATTATTTTATGCCATTTACTATCATTAGACCCCCTTAGTAAATGTCCTTAACTAAAAAGCTTAAATTAAGTCTGGTTGATTTTCAATGGGAAGCACATCAATGGGGTCACATAAGCAATAGTACTAGAAACCAATTTCTCTAATTCTAGAACTCTGAATAGTAGTCATCAGCTGAGCCCTCTGGGGAACCCAACTTGCAAATTCAATTCTAAATTGGGGGAGCAGCCCAGAGAGGGTGCTGAAATAATTATATTAGATGAACTGAGGTAGGGATCTGAAACACTTGCTTTACATTCTCTACCAGTTAAACATTTGCTGTCTCCAGCAAATCAAATGAACAAATTTTAACAAAGTCCATTGTCCCAAGTTTATAAAGACTTAGAAAAGTTTTAAGCACTTGGGGAAGTAAGTCATCTAGAGTGGATACTACATTGGTAGTTCCCTCTTTTGACTTTCTTGACTTCAATATTATGCCTCATCTTTACCCCTAAGTATCCATGAGACCTTCTCACCCTGGAGGATCTCTTTGACAAGCTGGACACCATCTCTCATTGGTAAGTTCCTCCTGGAGCCTCCATTTTGATGAGGGCAACCTTTATTCCCCTCCTAATCATGCTTTTGACTTTTTAGACGTCAACGCTATGCCTGGCCCTTTTACCTCCCCACAAACACCTTCCATTTTCCAGTTCCCGTTTGTGTATGGTATTCTCCCATTAAATAAAACTCCTCAAGGGCAGGGATTGTCTTTCTTAAGAGTTTGGCACAGTGCTTGACACACCACAAACTTCTTGCCTTGTCTTGTTTGCCTTGCCTACTGATGGATGGACCAAACTCACAGTCACCTAAGTGGTCCCCTCCTGAATAGAAATGTATTCATAAATACATAATAACCAGGTGAGAGAGACAGCATCTTCCCTTTCCTCATTCACAGTCACAGAAGTTCTTGCTTCATTAACCACCAAGAACGAAAAAAAAAAAGTATCAAGGCAGCAGTTTTCACTGTGAATTCATTTCTAGCTCAGCACCTCCTGAGGCACTGGTTCTGCCAAGTCAACAGCCCCTTAAAAGATTGTTCATCACATGGTACCAGCCCGTCAGTCACACACTGCTGGAACAAGTTGCCAAAGTTCAAATGTAGTACTGTCAAGAAAAACATATGCATGCTCAATATCAATGGAGTCAAATTCAAATAGAAACAGGGGAGGTGTGCCTATTGACTTAGGAAACCACAAATTAACATTATCTCCATGGTACTGTATTTTTATTTATTTTGTGAAACATTTCCCAATCACATAATAATCTGGTTGAACTTCTAGGAAGTTTTGTTGGTGGCTCCAAATCTGATACTTCTGCTCTATAAAATTCATCAAGAAAGGCAAATTCAAGCATATCCTAAGGACTAAGCCCACACTGATCAATTCTCCCATTATACAAAGATTCAAAAGGGGAGCAACAAATATTCCATATCCAGAGGTTCCCTCTACCTCCTCCCTCCCCCATTTCAACTACAGACTTTCTAGACCAGGACAAGTTTTCATAGTAGCAGCTTTTTAGATCATAGGGTTCTAGAATTTAAAGGGGCCTTAGATAAAGAAACTATAACTCGGAGAGAAATATCTTGCCCAAAGTTACAAAGCCAGTAAAAAAGCGGAACCCATGGAATATGAATCCATGTCCTTTGACTGCAACATGAAGACAGTCTACTTACAATAGTTTAAAAACAACAGAACATATGTTCACTTTTTAAAAAACGCTCAGCTTCAGGAAAAGGGCTAAATTCTAAGAAAGAATAAAGAAACTAATTTTAACCAAAGTTTAATCTACCTGGTCCAGTAGGTGCAATCTTTTGACGTAGGCTTCTTCAGTGTGGAGGAGTTCATTAGCAATGTTGAATAACTTCTGTGGCTCAGTACACTGAGGAGAAGAGACAAATGATCCAACTGAGAAGACCAACATATTAAAGGTAACCCTCTTACAATGATCAAGTAGCAAATGAGAAAACACACATAAATGTTTTGTAATCTCTAAATGCTCTATAATTCATTAGTTATTAATTTAATAACAAATCCATGAATCTTAACACTGTAACACAAAAAACTTCTTCTATAAGACAGTTTTGAAAAGTAGACACTCCAGTGAGTCTGGTGATAGGATCCTATCTTAATAGGATTTAAAAGGCATTTTCCACACCACTATTATTATTCAAATTGGAATAGCATCTTTAGTACCTATGCTGAGGTTGTCATAAGGATCAAATGAGATACTGTACCAAAGTGCTTTGTAAACTTTAAAATGCAGCATAAAATTCACCTATTATCACCACTCTTTTATTTTGAAGAATAATGATTATTATCATAGATGATATTTATATAGTACTTTAAGATTTATAAAACAATTTAGCATAGTACCCATTCAGTGCTCACTCTGATTCTGTGACACAGGTATCACAGGTTATACATATGCAGGTATGCATACCGGTATTACTATCTCCATTTTACCAATAAGGAAACTGAGGCTTAGAGAGGATAAGCAGCTTGCTCAACTTCAGAGAGCTAATCCATATCAGAAAAGGAATTAGAACTTATCTTTCCTGTCTTCCAACCTAGTGTGATTTTTTAAAATCTATACTATAATATCCCTCAAACAATCATACTGTCAATTTAAGAAAAAACATTTGCTACTTGTTGGCAACTGACATGTAATATCAAGCAGCAAAAAGTCAGATCAAGTATAATACACACATAACAAAAATTATTTTTTCTCAAAAATCAAATATGGAATAAAAAAAGATAAGGAAAAAAGAGAGCAGATACTTTGCTATGCAAGCAGGGCTGTCACTGTAGTAGAACATGTTCAGGTTCAGCCTGGTCTCTTCTTTTTCCATCCTACTTTATATAGCGCTACCAGATTAAGGTACCTGAAACTGCTTTCTCATACTCCTCTTCTTGAACTCAATGAGGTAACCACTTTGGACTTAGCAGAACAAGCATATGCTCACAGAGTTTTTAAAGATTTTGCTCACACCCTTCCTCTTCCTCCTCCTCCTGCTCAATACTTATCTAAACCCTAATCCTCTTTGAAGTCTGTTCCACCTATTTCATGTCTTCCAGCCCACAATGATCTTCTTTCTCCTCTTTGTTCTTATATCAATTATCACTATTCAGTATTTGAAACACCATGTCCGGCTCTGTATAATTATCTTTTTATATCTATACTGTCTCCTAAAGTCTACTGTGAGGTCCAGGATAGTAAAAACTATCTCATGTATTTGTAAGCCTAGTATCAAACACAAGACCCTATCTTCAGTAGATGCTCAAAAATTCTTTTGCTGAATGAGTTTACCAAAAATGGTCAGTGTTTTTTCCATTGCATTTACTCTTTGTGATCATAGTGTCCTTCCCCTATCCCGCATTACTGCTCTTTTTCATCCCTAAATTGGACATTACTCACTTGGTTTCATCCACGTATGTGGCTAAAAAGGCCTGCCTGCTGGCCTGTTTGTACTTAGAGTAGAAGCATCTTATATTTAGTCTAAAAGCTGTGACTACTCTCTGTTCTGCATGGTGCACAGGGCCCTGGATACTGACACTTACCTTTCCAACAAATACTTGAAGAACTGAGCTTGACCCTTTGGAAAACCCTCCTGTCTCTATATCCCTCCCCTTTCTCCTATCTTGCCCCTAATCCCTGCAGTAGAAACTGTTCTGAAGAGTGAAGGGAAGGGGGGGAGGGGAGAAGAAGAATGAAGAACTCAACTTTAGACCCAGAATACACGTTCTAACCACAGGACGTTGTACCTAAAGGGTTTCCATACTGTTTTGGACATCCATGGATGTAGGATTGTGGCTAGAAAGTAGCTTGGGTACTGTGGCTTTGCCTTCACTGGTTTATTTTTATACTAATTAGAGTAAAACATATCAGATTTTCATCGGTCACCACCCAAAGTGAGTTCTTGGCAGAGTTGCTGGTGCAACATCACAAATCAAGTGTAGAAACTTTGCTTCATGATGACCAGGCTCCTCTTCCTTCTCTTCATTCAACAAACAATGACCACAATCCATCCTCTGGGTTCAGAGTGCTGTCATTTCAATAAAAGCTATGTCTTGATCTCAAAGGCTTGCAACTAGAGGAAAAGATATGTGCCACAAATATCAATAGTACAGAAAAGAATATAAGGTGTTCCAAGAGGTTTGGGAAAAGTAGAAATTGGGTAAAGGATCAGGGAACACTTCATTGAGGGAGCAACACCTGGGAATCAATCACAATCCCCTACCCTCAAAAAACTTACAGCAAAGAAGAGGGAGAAGACATTTATATAAAGTGAGTCAGCACAATGTAGTAGAAAACAATGGATTTAGAATCAAAAGACCTGGATTTGAATCCTGATACTTAATATTGATGTGATTTTAAATAGTAATTAACCTCTCTGAGTCTCAGTTTCCTCATCTATAAAATGGGGGGTGGGAGAGCATGGACTATTTAGGAATCTTCTCCAGGAATCCAGGCAATATATACTAAGGAACAGAGCAATTCCAGTGAGAAAGAAAAGGAAGGAATTCTTGTGAGGGGTACTGAAGAGGTGGGATTGAAAGTCCACAGCAACTGATTAGATGTGAGGAAGTTAAAAAAAAAAAAAAAGGATGTGAGGAAGTGAGGAAGATAGAAAAAAAAAAAGATGATTCTGGCATTCTGAGCCTGGGCGTGACTGGAAAGAGAATGGGTAAGTCAAGGAGAAGGTTGAGGTGAGTTTGGTTTGAGGTGACTTCAAGGTATCCAGATAATGATGTCCAGCAGGTATTTGAAATACAAGCAATGAATTCAAGCAAGATATCAGTACTAGGGATACAAATCAGGGGTTCATCTACAAAGAGACAGTAGTTGAAGCCACTGGAATAAATGAAGTCATTAAGGAAAAACTTGTAGAGAGGGAAAAAAGGGACTAGGAGAGATCCTTAAGGAATTCTTATAGTTAGGGTAAGGGAAAAGGATGACAAACCAGAAAGATAGGAAAGGGAGAATGAGGAAAAGTTCAGTGTTATGGAAGTCAGAATAGTGAGTTTCAAGACAGAAGAGGCAGTTAAGCATAACAAATGCTATTAAAGATGAGAGAAGGTCATTGGATGGGGGCAATGGTCACCTTCGAAGGAGAAGTTTTAGTTTAGAAGGGGCTTAAGCCAGGATACAGGAGGTTAAGGAAAGAGCAGGTGGCATTATATCTAAATTCTTTATCTCCCCAGCTACTAGCACAATACTTTGCACAGAGTAGGCATCAATAGATGCTTGCTGTTGAGGAAGTGGAGACATTGATTAAACCATAGATTGTTTTTTAAAGAAGCATGGCTGTAAGGGAAAAGTCATAAATTGGATAACTGTTAAAAAGATAGACAAAATAACTCAGAGTCCACTGTTTTCAGGATATGACAATTACCAAATCTCACTGTAATGTTTTTCCATTGTATTATGGAGATAACTGGGTTGTTCAAGACTATGCCAGAAGAGTACAGCTGTGCTCTCTAAGCTGAAAAGGCTATGAGGATGGGGCTGGAAATGAGCTATCTATCTTTTCTCCCAGGAGCAGTTTAAAATAGTTTATCACTGGAGGACTAGATACCAAATGATAAAGTTTTTGGTCACAGCAACCAATGAAAATTGTTCAGTATGGTTTAGAGAGGGCTACAGTCTGCATCAACCAAGGGAAGATGATATATTTCACAGTCTCTTGAGGGCATAGGTAGAGGGGTTTATCCCTGGTAAGGAAAAGGGAAAGTAATCATAATAACTGACATTTATATAGTACTTTCAAGTTTGCAAAGTGCTTACATGCATTTCCTCATTTGATAAGGATGGTCCTTCCTCTGAAATAGAAAACAAGGAGAGGATAGGTAAAGATAGAGAAAATATTTGAAACAGAAAGCTCCCATTGGATAAAATCCATCCCAGTAAGGAAAATTAGGAGGCTAGATTATCCTTTGAGAATGAGATTAAGGAGGTTTTGGCCTTTAGGGATATCTGTAATTAGAGAATTTTATTAGAAAAGCAGTTAGGTACTGTAGAAAATATACTGACTTGGAGGCAAAGAACCTAGGTTTAAGTTATAGTCTAACAACTTATTATCTAGGTGAGCTTGGTGCAGTCTTTCACCCTCTTTAAAGCTTAGTTTCGTCAACTGTATATGAAATGTGTTGGGTTAGCATGTTACAATGGAAAGAGTAACTGATACAGAGTCCTAGGAAAAGAGTTCAAATTATATTCCTGCTACTTACTACCTATGTGACTTGGGCAAGTATATAACCTCTCTAGGGCTCACCTTCCTCATCTATAAAATGAGAGTGATAGGACCAATAACTACTAAGATTCTCTCCAACCTCCTCCCATCATGGACTAGGTTAGATTTTCCCTAAATATGACAAAGTTGGGACTTGGTTGGCTGAGAGGTGGGTAAATCTCAAGCCCTATCTCCCTTGATGCAACTTCCTAGAAGCCTTTGGCTGTGTTAATGTAGTTTTTTGGTGACAAGGGGAATAAAAGTCCCATCTGTGTGGGCTTGATGCCTCTCCAACTTGGTGGATTTCTCAGGACCACCTGCCTAAGTCACCAGACCCTGCTCTATAGAACAGATGTGTTTTCATAGAAAGGCCTGCACCTGCCAAATTGAAGTGCTATTATACCTTTGTTGCAAATCCCACCTATGCTAGGGCTAAGTAAATGTCCTTTTATGAACTATTTAATAACTTAAATGTCTCATTTTTTCCTGACATCAAACTAGCATTAACAGGGTTTTTAAGTAGCTAAATTTTCTTTTCACTCCAAACTTTTCCCATTTCCCCTTTATATGTGTTGGCATAGTCCAATCTCCCCAAGGAAGGATTTTTGGATTCTGCCAACATATTTTAATCCCCAACAGTGACCAAATTAATGTGGGAAATGTTGATATAAGCTACCAGGTATAATTGCTATAGATATTTCAGCACCAAGTAAAAATGTTTGGATTGTTTCTTCTTGAAAGGGAATTGCAAAAGGAATTCCTGATTGTATTAGTTGAACTCTGGGGTCTCTTTCAAATCAATAGTTTTATCTTCAATTTCTCCTTCTCAACTTGCTACTTTCACTGAGCCTAAAAACATGCTCAGGTCTCTGAGCACTGGATATGGAGCCAGAGGCCCTAAGTCATCCTTTCCTCATATGTAAAATGGAGGTGATAACATTCACACAAAATGGGATAAAATATTCAAAATGTTTGTGAACTTTAAGTAAATGCAAGTTATAATTGTTTTTGCTAATAATAATCTCATCACTGTGGATACTGGCTCCAATGGTACAATTTACCATTCACAAGGTAAAATTTAATGGGAATTAATATAAAATACTGTAGCCATAGGAGGTTAAAATAAATCAATTGCATAAGTATAGGATGAAATGACCTGCCTGGCTTGGTAACAGGTCACATGAAAATGACCTTTAAATTGATCATAAGTTCAATATGAGACAATGGTGTGAAACCACCTTCTAAAAAAATGCTAAGACAGTTCAGGATTACAAAAATAGAAGTATGGTATTCAGAAAACAGAAAGTAATAATTCCACTGTCCTCTGCACTAATCAAGACACATTCTGAGAACTGTTTTCACTTCTAGGGAATATTTGTTAGAAAAGATACGAACAATTCAATTGTTTGCAGTGAAGGATGATTAAGACAATTAAGCTTCTGAATACCAGCTTGTAAGGGGATATTTATTGTGGAGAAGAGAAGATGAAAAGAGATATGATTTTTTTCAAACATCTGAAGACTTTTCATGTAGATGAAAGAATATTTAAGACTTGTATAGTTCCAGAAGGCAAAACTAGACTAAGGGCAGAAAATACAAAAAAAGAAAATTTTGGTTCAGTACAAGGAAGAACTGCCTTAAAAACTTTAGCTATCTTAGGGTGGCCTGATTTGTGAGGTGAAGAGCTCTCCATAATTAGAAGTGTTCAAGAAAAAAAGAAGACACTTCCGTTTCCTCCATTTTAAAATGAGGAGATTGGGCTAGATGACATCTAAAGTTTATTCCAACTCATTCATGTCGACATGAATCTACATTAAAGAGAGATGGGGTAGGAGTTTGGATAAGATGACCTCTACAATCCTTTCCTTATCTAAGATTCTTGATTTTAAGATTCAACAGGAAAATCTAAAAGCATATTTTAAAGAGGCTTTGACAGAGTTAGAAATGTCATTTCTTTTCCTAAGATGAAAATGATCTTCTGACAGCACATATCTAAAACCTAAAATACATAAATATTTAATACTTTTTAAAAAATGAAATGAGACCTTCAACATACTCCATCATGAAAAAGTTGTCACTAAGACTGCCCAATTTTGTAATCTCCTTAAAATGCTCCCACTGAAGCCACCTACCTGCTCCTAACGTTGTTCAGTCATTTTCAGTAGTATCTGACTCTTTGTGACCTTATTTGGTTTCTTGTTTCTTTTTTTTTTTTAGCAAAGATACTAGAGCAGTTTGTCATTTCCTTCTCCAGCTCATTTTACAGATAAGGAGACTGAGGCAAACAGGGTTAAGTGACTTGGCCAGGTCACATAGCTAGTCAAGTGTCTGAGGCTGAATTTAAATTCCTGACTCCAGGCCCAGTGCTCTATCCATTGCTCCACCTAGTAATACTTGGTGCTATTTCAATCATGTAGGAAATTATTTTTAGGGCATGGTTATAATCCAATGTCCAAACCTTGTGAATCCATTAACAATCAGTCCTTATCCTTCACAGTCCAATGTTCTAGCAGAATTCCAACCTCGGTAATTACTTCCTGCTACATAAAGGTACCCCAGTAGTTTTCAATTAAGTACAATATTATATGCTTCCTTTCCTCAGTTGCTCTGTAGGAAAATACAAGGAAATTGCTTTTCTCTAGACTGCTAGTGGAAAAAACAGCAATCATGGCTAGCTCATACATCCAAAGATTTCCATGTGGAAAAATTGCAAAACAATGATTGGTACGCAAGGTAATTATTACTCTTGCACCCTATCTATTACACTCAGAGCACTGCCTATCTTCAGAACACCAAATGCTGAAAGCACTTCTTCCTGCATTAAAAGGTCAATAAAACTTAGTCTATAGACTTTCACAGCTAGCCCATATACTTTTCAAAAATGCCAGCTGTAACTTGGTATTGTCCTTGAAAACTGTAGGTCTTTTTATTTTGATGGTGTGAGTACCATGAGGAAGAAAGAAATGTTGAGCAGCTTTTAATTTTGCTCCTTCTAGGAAAGGACAGTCTTTGAGTGGAGGGAGGGTTTTAGATTTATCCAACAAATTCAGCCCATTCCAAATTAATTCCATATGTTTTTAGAGAAGATTCCCATCATTCCTTTGTATTGATGGTATGCTTTCACATATCACTGCATATTCCATTGTCTCCTTTGATCCTCATAATAACCCTGTGACACAGGGCAGGGCAGGATTCATTATCCACAAATGAATAATGGGCCACATTTTGACAGAGCTTCAAGGTTTACAAAGTGCCTTCTTTTTCAAAGCCCTATGGAGTAGGTAATTTAACCATTCCCATTTTATAGATGAGGAAACTGAAGCTCAGATAATTCAGTTGACTTGCTTATTAGTGTCACAACTAGGGATGAAACCCAAATTTTTTTAAATTTTAAATCCAGTGAGTGCTCTTTCCTTATACCAGTAGTAACAATAATAGCTAGCACTTACATAGAACTTTAAGGTTTGAAAAAACAATTGTCTGTAGGTATGAATAAAATAAATTTCAATTGATCTTAACAACCTTAGGAGCTGTTATTATGACCATTTCACAGATAAGGAAATAAAGGTTGAGAGAGGTTAAATGAAGTGACCAGGGTCACAAAATAACCACTGGAAGTAGCTGAAGGAGCATATAAACTTAGATCTTCTTGACTACAAATCTAACACTCTATCCATCAAAACACCTGTAGCATAGTGTCCCCTACCTTGAATGCACAATGCAATTTTAGAATATAGCTGGAATACAGCCAGCTATCATGCTCTCAACCCTGACCTTTTTAGCCCCTTCCTAAAGTTTAAGCACAGTGAGAGGGTAGGGGGAGGGAAGGAGAGCAAGAAAAAGGAGAGGGAGCGAAGGAGACAAAGACAGACACATAGCAAGGAGAGAGAAGAAGAGTGGAGAGATATAATGCCAACGTAATATTCACAGCACCACCAGCAGCTATGAATATGCTAATGTAGTTCTGAATCACAAAATGTAACAGACTCTCCACATGGAAGACAGAACCAAAACATTTATTCAACACCAGAAAGTTGAATCCCAATACCAGAAAGTCAAATCCATCATAGCAACTAAGCACCTAACCAATGCAGCAAACACTGTCATCACCAAGTCTTCCCTCTGCCAGGCCTCCAAAAACAAGACAGGCTCTGTTAAGCAAGAATGCCCCCTCTCACTCATGCTAGCTGCTCTGCCTCCATGCTGTTTGCTCCCAGCTCTGCTCATCCTCTCATCTGCTCCACCTTTCCTGTTCTATCCTTTCAACAATCTCCTTCCACTCTGGCCTTGATGTGATTACATTTGGCCTATTAAGAGGCAGGGAAGATTTTTAAATTACCATTATCATTACAAGAGAGAAATGAAGAGAAGACAGAGGGAAATGGGGAGAGATGGAGAGAGAGAGAGAGAATGAGAATGATGATGCCCAGCTCCATTACAGGATTAGTGTCATTACAGGATCTATTACAGGATTATCATCAGCACCAGGCCCTGAGGTGGACATGAATGCTCCTCCTCTATTCCAGGGGAGGTGGACTGAAGCTACAAAAGACTAAATAAGTTGACCAAGCTCACACAGTCAATGAAAGTGCTGAAAAGAACCCAGATCTCCTGAATCCTAGTCCACCATTGATTATACTTACACTTTGATCTATGTTTTAGTTATGAGTGTGGTAGGGTGGAAAGAGCCTTGGATTTGAAGTGAAAGCAAATGAATTCATATTCCAGCTCTGTCATTTAATACCTGTATGGCCTTGAGTGAATCTTTAACATTTGTATCTCAAAGTTGTTTTGATTTGCATTTCTTGAATCAATAGTACTTTAAAGCATTTTTCCATATGCTTAAAGCTATCTTTAATTTCTACCTCTGAAAATTGCCTGTTCATATCCTTTGCCCACTTATCAATTGGGGAAAGACTTGTATTCTTATAAATTTTACTTAATTCCCTGTATATTTTAGAAATGAGACCTTTATCAAAGACACTAGTTGTAAATATTCTTTACCAATTTCCCACCTCCCTCTTAATTAATCTTGGTTACATTGGCTGTTTGTACAGAAACTTTTCAATTTAATGTAATCAAGATTATCCACTTTGCATTTTATACTGTTCTCCAACTCTTCTTTGGTCATAAAGTCTTCCCTAC
>CM053599.1:75459287-75501808 GCA_028646575.1 Pseudocheirus occidentalis
TCACAATATGTCCACTATGAAGATGTCCTGTATAATCACAAAAAAAAAAAAAAAAGAAAATGCATTGGTGCTGGAGTCCAGTCACCTCTGAGGTTTACTACTTGTGTGACCTTGGGAAAGTTATATAACTTGAATATGATAGGTAGATTAGCTAATGTTCTATAAATACAAAACTAAGATTAATGCATTTATAAAAAAAAATCCAAGTTGTAGGACAGAGGTATTCAAAGTAACTAAACTAATAGACCCATTTAATTCAACTCAAATCTATCAAGTGCAAAGCCCTGTCCTGGGTGCTGAACAGGGCAAATGACCAGGAATTCCTTCTTTATCTGTGCCAAAAAACACTTTTCTAGAATAAATAGGAGAAAATATATTGGGTTTTAATGAGATCCCCAAATTAAGAATATTAAAAAACCACAAATACTTGGTACTTAAAATGTAGATGTTTCTAATTTGGAGGGTGCAGGGGACCATACCAGTGATTTCATTGGTGTAGGGAACCTTCAAAAGAGGAAACTCCCTCTTCCCAATGTACATTGACACCTGCTCTGCAATATAAAGTCTTAGAGAGCTTCCTGGATTTATTAAAAGTTTTAGTGACTTTTCCAGGGTCACACAGGCAGTATCTGTGGGGTGGAACTGGAACTTGGGTCAAAGTTGGCTCTCTATAAACTATGCTAAATCTCCTCTAGCCTGTTGAGTGGTCTCCCAAAGAGCTCATTTAGGATGAGAAGGGAGTCTATAGAATTGTATACATCAACAGGCATGCTTCAAAAGGCTGGTTGTTTTTTGGTTTTTGGTTTTTGGTTTTTTTTTGAGAGGGGACTTCTATTTTATCAGTCTACATTGTTGGTCCCTCTACTCCTGGGAAAGAAAGAGTAATTAACTGATAACATTAAAGGGACTGGATATGAGAAAATGGTACAAGAGTGTTCAGTTACTGAGAAAAAGACAACAGATTCTTTTGCCAGGCAAAATCCCCTTGGTGATATTCAGTAGAGGATAAGGGAAACTACAAATGGAAGTGGAAAAGTGGGCACCTTACCTTGGCTACATCTAGGTCTTCTCCCTTTGGCACATCTGCAGTTTCCGGTTCCTCACTGCTGCCTTCATCAACATCACTGTCAGCTTCTTGGGCTACCTCTTTCTGGGTATCACCAGGGGAGCTCACATTCAGTTCTCCTTCAGATGACTCTATCTCAGTTAGGAGGCCTGGGGTCGAGTATTTCTTGTGCTCTCCTCCTTCCTCAGCTGGAAAGGTCTCTCCTGCCACACTACAGGAAGGGCTGTCAATGCCACTATCTCGGTTAGGTATTTTCCCATTGCTGCCCTGCTCAACAGCAGGGGCTTTTGTACCATCCCTCCCCACAGCATCTTTGTTGGGCTTAGCAGAAGAACAGTCCTCAAAGCTTTGGCTGTCTGCTATATGGAGTTCTCTTACTTTGCCCAAGTCTGTACTGGATGGCTCTGCAATGCCCAACACAGCTGGCTGGCTTCCATCTCTTTTGTTTTTCTCACTTGAGTCTCCAGAGCCAAAGCCCAGGTCACAATCTATAGTGTTTGGGGATGGTGATGAGCCCAATCCTGACTCCATCCTAAAGGGTAAATGGGACTGGCTCCTCTGAAGAACAGGAATGGGATGCCTACAATGAAAAAAGAAAGAAAATGGTGCATCTGTGAGGAGTCAAGGTATTTACCATATACAGCAATGATCATGTATATCAATGCATTGCACAGTATTTGACCCCAAACATCACAAGCTTAACAAATATCTCCTCAGTGTAGATATGTCCATATAAAACACAGCCATATAAGTTAAGGAGCAAATGCCTAGTGTATTGGACCTTCTCACAGAATAAAATGATAAGCTGCTTAAGGGCAAAAAGAGAATACAGCATATTTTTCAAGGACATAGCTGCCTTGTAAAAGAATTCATATTTGTCAAGAAGAGGAAACTGCCTAAATATGCAAATCTTTAATGATTAAAACTAACAACAGTGGCCAGATCCCAGACTAGGTGAGGACACAAATCTTAACCCTTCTTCCTGTCCTATCCAAAACAGAACAAAGGGACAAGACCCTGAGGCCACTTCTCTGTTCCGAATCAGAATCAGAATCAAAATCACAGAACGTTGGAACTTAGAAGGACATTAGAGATCATCTTATCCAATTTCCTCATTTTATATGGGATATAACTGAGGCCCAGAAAAGTTGAGGGATTTGTCCAATGTCATACATATTCAATTCTCATTCAAAGTTTAGGGTTCTTTCTACTACACCAAAGGGAATTTTCAACCTGTAGAGATCTTAGAGATTGTATAGTTTCCTCATTTTACAGACAAGGAAGCAGTCTCAAAGAGAGGAAGTCACTTGTCCAAGGTCACAATAGGTTAGTGACAGATATAGAACACACGTCTACTGGCTCCTGGTCTAGCATATTTTCCCTTCTACCATACTACCTACACGTGCTATGTATGAGAATATTCCAACACACATTTCATTTTGTTTGTAGAGGCCATTTGATATATAAATCTTATAACATAAACATAAAATCCTATATATATGCACATATATTAATATCCTATTGCATATATACACACACACACACACACATAGCCTATAAAATGAGATATGTTTACTAAAATTCAGCTGCTACCCACAAAACCAGAAATGCATCTGGTAAAAAAAAAATTACTGTGGAAGACTCAAGAGCTACTTAAATTCTTTACATTAAAGAAGAGCCATTTTCACTTTTACAGCCCTCCTCATTTAGGAATTTCATAGTGCTTGGACATGTGCAACTGGATTTTTATAGCGTTTCTTTGAAGGAGTCAAGATTAAGGCTTAGATTCTCAGTTCACAAAAATGTCAGTGCATAGTTAGCATATTTGAATGAACCAGAAAAAATGCCAATTTGTTTTATTTACTGAAAATGCAATTCAAAGGTTCAGAAACTATCAGAGCTAGAAGGGACCCTTCCATAGGGCAAGTAACACATATAATCCTAGAGTTCTTAACCTGGGGTCCATAAACATAAAAGGAATTCATAGTTAGATTTCAGATAGTCTTATAATATTGAATGGAAAAAAATCTTTATTTTTACTAACCTCTAGCTGATATTTAGCATTTCCTTCAATTATTTAAAAATCTTATTTTAAGAAGGGATAAGTTTAAGTAGCTTGCCAAAGGAGCTCATGACACAAAGAAGGTTAAAAACCCTTGATCTAAATTAACCCATTTATTTTACTGAGGAAAAAGCTTAAATATAGAATGATAAAGCTGCTTATTCAAGTTCTTCCCTCTATTTTACAACTTGGAACAGGAAAGCAATAAGATAGAATTACCAGATGCTTTCAAACTTTTCAATCAGGCTGCTGATGTCTGGTGAGATCTGTGTTTCTCCTTCTGCAGAGAGCAAAGTCCTGGATGGCCTCGGGTCAGCTGGCAGAGGTCTACGAGGTGCCGGAGGTATTCGCTGCAAATCTCTTTCTTGTCCAAGTGGTTTGAAATGGACAGGCTTAGGAGGTACTAAAAAGAAAATCATAACAGTCAAATTTTACTTTCTTCCTACTGTACTATATATCAACAAAGACAATTAGTTTAACTTGGGGGGGGAGGGGAACGAGCACTGTAAGTTACTATTACATGACTGCATCCTATATAGATCACTTAGGGCCTCTCCACTAATTCCTAGGTGGGATATTCTCCACATGGTCACATTTTAATATTCAAAATGATGACCATATTTTCCTGTTGTCCATCTTTTAGACCCACTGTATCACATAAAAAAATATCCTAACAGACAGGCAAATAATATTCTTGTTACCAAACAGGATATTCTCCTATCCAAAGTCTTGATTGTGTAAGGGCACATATAGCAATGCTTCCCAATACAGCATTAGTTCCCGTCTCATGCTTCCTTCTCAAAAAGATACAACCAAAATGAAAAAAATTCTATTATGCGTTAGTCTTTGCAGACAGGCAACAAACACTAGCTGGCAAACAGCTGCATATACAGCAGCATGCCTAGTAAACAACCACCCACGTAACCCAAGGTAAGAGCTAGTTTCCCCTTCCCCTTCTTTCTTGTAGGAGAGTCTTCGTCACACACTTCCTTCCTTATTTTCTGAGCAAATAAATATGTTTCTGGCCTAAGCAATGCCTCTAGTAGTCTGAGGGAAGTTTAATGAGAAGACTGAGCTTACAGTTGTTCAAAAGACACTCTGCTGGTAAACACACACCTTGGAAAAGCTTAGTCATGAATTCATAAGACTGAGAGTTAAAAGGAGCTGTAGAGGTCATCTAACATATGCCCTTCATTTTACAGGGGGGAACTGAGTCTAAGAGAGGTGACTTTCCCAAGGCAGCAAAAGCAGTAAGTGGCAGAGACAGATTCATGCCAAGGTCCTCTGAGTGAAATTCAGTATTCTTTCTACTCCACCATTTAAAGCATTCTTTCATTCTCACTTTCTTCATGTCGTGGGAATGATTTTTAAATGGTCTTTTAAGTATTTTTGACAATTTATTAGCATTTAATAAATGTTTGTTAAAGAAACGGTCTCTTTTTATGAAAAGAGAAGATAAAAGTAATAATAATTCAAGATAGATTTTCTTTAAAGGCCAAATTGTGAGCATAGTAACCTAGTTCACTTTAATAAATGTTCATTAAACATATCCTGTGCTAAATATTGCCAGAGATAAGCAAACCCTGTCCTCTATGAGTTATAGTATCTTAGGGAGATAAAACATATACACAAATAGCTATAATACAAATTAGAATGTGGAAAATGCAGAGAAGATCTGAAGTAGAGAATGGGCAAAGGAGGAAGGGTGAAAACCTTTTTGATTGGAGCGGGGGAACTACATAGAGGGTACAGACTGCTTACTAAGGGAAATACTTAAAGTTTGGCAGAGAATATCCATATTCTATTAAATTTCAGAAGACAGATGTTTAATTGAAATTTCTACATGTAGATATGACAACAAATTTTTCTATACTGAAAAAATAACTCTGATATGAGTATTATAACAACTACTCCGGAATGAATCTATATCCTATCTGAGTTCCATTGGTTAGTTTGAAAAAAATGCACATAATTAGACTGTAAGTATCTCCTTTGGGCAGCTAGGTGGTGCAGTGGATAGAGTGCCAGCCCAGGAGTCAGGAAGACTCATCTTCCTGAGTTCACATCCGGCCTCAGACACTAACTGTGTGACCCTGGGAAAGTCACTTAATCCTGTTTGCCTCAGTCTCCTTATCTGTAAAATGAGGTGGAAAAGGAAATGGCAAGTCACTCCAGTATCTGTGCCAAGAAAACTCCAAATAGGTAATGGAGAGTTGGACAAAACTGAAAAACAACTTAGCAACAAAGTCCCTTTACACCATTTAAGGGTGGCAAAATTAATTTAGGTTTCATGATTTTCTGAAATAAATGATGGCTGAGATATATTCTCATTTCTTTTCTTTCTTTCTTTTTTTTTTTTTTTGCTTTTAGGAGGGCAGTTGGGGTTAAGTGACTTGCCCAAGGTCACAGGCTAGTTTTGTGTTAAGTGTCTAAGGATGGATTTGAACTCAGGTCCTCCTGATTCCAAGGCTAGTATTCTATTCACTGCACCACTTGGCTGCCCCCATATTCTCATTTTTCTGTTTTAAAAAGATGTGTTTGTGTGTCTGTCTGTCTGTGTGTGGAGGGGTATGTACTGGGGAGGTATGGTTAAGGAGAGCATTCCAGTAAAATTTTAAAACCTGAAGGTAAAAAGGTCTATAAACTTACACTACTTGCCTCCAGGAACTGTTGTGAAAAAGTATTTTAAAACTATAAAGTGAACTAGAAACATGGGTTGGCATAATTAGCATCATCACTAGAAAATAAGGCCCTGTATGCTTCCCACTACAAAGCAAATCATTTTTTCTAAGTTGTCCTGACAAGTGATTTGCAGAGCAGGCACCAATCTGTACTGACAGGAATGTCTTCATCCAAAGTTCTATATGACAGCGAAATCACAGATCCAGCTAAAAACAAATGGATACCAAGTATTTTAATACATGATCTTATTTGATCCTCACTAAAACCCATGAGATACATAGTGCAAGTAACATAGTAACATTATCCCCATTTTACAGATAAGGAAACTGAATGAAGTGACTTGAAACCATAAAACTAGTAACTGTTGATATCAGGACTAGAGCTCAGGTTGTCTAACTCCCGCTCTGGGGTTTTCTATGTAGAATTAGTTTAGTGGTTAAAGAGACCTCAGTGTTCATCTAGTATGATCTCTCCTTCCATGGTATCTCTAATTGGTGGTCATACCAGCTGTATTTGATTTCTTTGTCTGAAGGGAGGCAGAGAGGTACAACCGGCTAGCAGAAAGATCATGATGCTTGTGCCGGGAGTCAGAAAAGATCTGAATTCAAATTCTAGCTCTAGCACTTATTAGCAGTGTGACCCTGGGCAAGCCAATTAACCTCTCTTAGCCTCAGGCTTCCTCACCCTATAAAATGGGAATAATACTTATAGTACCTACCTCAAAGGGCTGTTGTAAAGAGGAAATGAAACAATATGTAGTACAATGTGTTGCAAAACCTAAAACATGAAGTCAATTATCATTACCAGGAGCTCACTGCTTTAGAAAGCAATTAACTCCATTGCTGGACAGCTCTGATTTGTTAGTCCCTTCCAGATCTAAGGTTCTATAATTTAATGTCTTTTATGACAAATATGGCAAAAACAAACAAGTCACTTCAGTGAGGATGTTCCCTATTACTTGGTCATTACTAACTCTCACCCAAAGCTGAGAAAAGAGGATTGCTCTTATTTCTAGTTAAAAATATGAAATATAGGGGTGGCTAGGTGGCGCAGCGAATAGAGCACTGGCCCTGGAGTCAGGAAGACCTGAATTCAAATCCGTCCTCAGACACTTAACACAAAACCAGCCATGTGACTTTGGGCAAGTCACTTAACCCCAATTGCCCTACCTCCCCCCCTCCAAAAAGCAAGCAAGCAAGAAAAAAGAAAGAAGGAAGGAAGGAAGGAGGGAGAGAGAGAGAAAGAAAGAAAGAAAAAGAAAAAAGAGAAAGAAACAAAGAAACAAAGAAACAAAGAAAGAAACAAAGAAACAAAGAAAGAAAGAGAAAAAAGAGAAATATCCAGCCCTTAACCTTCCTGCATAAAGAACCACTGAACCAAAGAAATCCTAACTTTGGAAGTGCTGAAGTTTTAAAATCTATACCAGAAGTAGCAAAACTGTTATTAGGTTAAATTCCTTGAGCCTGATAAATAAGATCTTATCTATTCCCACTTACTCTCTTCCTATATATTTTAATTACAGTAACATATACTGTCAGAGCTGGAAAGGAATCTCAAAAATTATCTAGTGAAACATCTTCATTTTACAAATGGGAAAACTGAGGTCCAGAGAGGGGCAAAATGGTCTGAGGTTAAACTGCAACTTAGCCTCCTCATAAGCAAGGACTCAACATAAAACAAATATAAGGGATTGAAAACAGCTTGGTCAATTATGACAAAGTTGGCTAAAGTGAGGAACTCTACAATTAACTGGATCTCCAAAAGTCAAATTAATTTGAAAGAAAAACTAGATGGAAAAACAGACACCCAAACACTTGCCTTGGGGTTTTTTCAGAGGATGTGTTTTGGCAACTGGACACTTGATCTGAGGTCTTTTTCCCTGTTGCTGGGCACATTGTAAAGGGCTGAGGCTTTGCAACAACTGGTCATCTGCCTCTGGTGCTGGTGGTGAGTCAGAATTGTTTTCACCTGGAACAGGAGCCGGACTAGGAGTAGGGACCGATGAACGATCTGAAGCGAGAAGAAGAAATAGAATGAATACACATTTCCTTTCCCTTACCAACTAGCCTCCGTTCCTCTCTCAGACACCAACTTCACTTAAATCTGTGCAAGTAAAATCTTATTTTATGACTTATTGCTGTCATTATTTTTAAACTTCTGTGTGGAATAGCTGTTGTTAAAAGGATCACAGACATTTTAAAAGAACTTAGAGATCATCTAGTTTAATTCCTTCGTTTTATAGGGGAGGAACCTGGGCTGAAAGAGAAAGAGGGTCTTACCCATGATCACACAAGTAGTAAGGAGGATAATAGATTTAGAGCTAGAAGGGACCTTAAACCTAATTTACAGAGGAGGAAACCAGAGCACCACCAAAGCAGAGATCTGAACCCAAGACCTCTGGATTATGTCAAAAGAAATTCCATCAACCAGTCCAGAGGGCAATGTATGGACAGTACAGTTAACAGAAATCTCACTAGATTTCAAGTCAAAAGACTTGGGTAAAAATCCTGTCATGCTACTTATTACCTACATGACCTTGAGCAAACCACCTAACTCTGCCCTAAGCCTTACTTTGTTCAACTGTAAATTGAGTTCCTAGACCTAGATGATAAGGTTCTTCCAGCTTGAAGATCCATGATCTTGTCATCACTATCGTTTTAAAAAATCTGGAAATTTCTTCCGACTTCTTTATCACAACATTACAGTATAAGTATTTTCAGTTTAAGGAACCAATCCATAGATTGGGTCAAATTTAAAGTTTTATAATTTTGAAGACACAGGATCAAAAATTAGTCCATATCAATCAGGCTGCCTTAGAAACCAGACTAGACAGACTGACCAGCTACTGGGACAAGCTGTTTGGAAACAGGCTATTATTATGGTTTAAAAAAACACATTGGGGAAAAAAGGTAACTCAGAGGTCTTTATTTAGACACAGCCAGAGGCTACAAAGATTTCCTAGTCTACATAAGGATGTCATTCCCTTCATAGAGAGTAAAACAATTATTTTGCACTTCTTCCTTAAAATGAAATCAATGGCATCTCTGCATGTGCCTGATATAAAGATTTAAAACAAGAAATTCTAGTAAGCAAATGAGCCTATCACTCTATTGTAGCAAATTATCACTCTAAGCAGCATACTGTTACCCTGTATTATAAATTATCTTTATGTGGATTTTACAAATTTATAATGGTTCTAGGGGCATTTCTACAATTATTAGTATATTCTTCCTAGTATAATAATGCTTCTTTACACAAACCTAAACCTAGTTTCAACAAGTTTCTGCAGTATGGTATTATTCTATGAAATGTTGATGAATTTTGACATACTGCCCCCCAAAAGAAACATACATTCAGAAAAGTTTATTTTTTTGCTGTTTAAGTCACTCTCAAATGCTTATTCTCCACACTAGACCACCACCATTAAAAAGACTACTAAAAACTCATCCTCCTTTTTGAAGCCTTCCTACATTGATCAGAAGGTAAAAGCTTCAAATTCCAAAACTATTCACTTTGGACAGGACTTCTAGATGATTTAGTATTACAAGGCAGAGATGATGAAGCTAAAGCCCTCGGGGACAAAGGACCCACAGCGAAGTACTGGTTGATCTGGGAGTAGAACACTTACCTCGTCCCAGTTCAAGGCTCTTTACACTATACTACATGGGCTTTTGTTGTACAGAAAGTATGACAGGGCACAATTACACACTGGAAATAAAAGGACCTGCCAGCCCCCGTCTGAATGTAAATTCCTTTCAAAGTAGGACAATTTCATTTACAGTATTTGTTTCCCCAGTACCCGGCATATAACAGGTGCTTAATAACTCTATTGGCTGACTGCTTGATAACAGAAGTCCTCTGCCTGTCTGTGTCCCAGGGGACAGTTTATCACAATTTTACTGTCACAGAGTGTCTGACCTCGAAAGCAATCTTAAGAGGAGGGTAACCACTTGTCAATTTCATATACTTAAACTACTTCACAAACAGAGAATTTAGAACAATTCAATTAAATCTATATGAAGTACCTACTATGTTCAAGGTGCCCGTGCTCAGTGCGCAGGATAAAAGACAAAAATGAAATCATCCCCACCCCCAAGAAACCTACATTCTACTGGATATAACATGTACATTGATAAATATATACAAATTGATTTTCATAAGAAAAGAGAATTAATAATTAGGGGACTCAGGAAAGGCTGTCTATAGGAGGAAATAACTGTACTTTAAATGAAATCTTGAAATTCTAAGAAGTAGAAGGAGCAGAGTTCATTTCAGGCAACAGCATTAAGAGGCAGAGCCCAGAACAACAACAATGGCAAACAGCAGAGAGGTCAGTCTGATTAGTACAGAGTATGTGTGAAGAGGTATAATATAAAGCAACAAGAGGGAGCTGAGAAGGACATAGCAGAAGTTTTGAAATATGAGGCTGAAGACTTAGTATCTTATTTTAGGGGCAACAGAGAACTACCACAGATGTCTGAATAGGGTATTGACAAAGCAAAATGTGTGTTTTGAGAATACTGATCTGGCAATGGTGCGGAGGGCAGAATGAAAAGAGAAGAGCCTGGAAGCAGGAAGACCTATTAGGAAGGCATAACAATAGATCAGGTGAGAGGTAATAAGAACCTGAACTACAGTAGAGGTTGTATGAAGAGAAGTGGACAGATGTGAGGCATATTGTGGTGACAGAATCTACAAGACTTGACAACTTCCAATCATGGCATCATATTTTTGATTCTTTATGAGGGATGAAAAGGAAATACAAGTCTAAGGTTGTGAATCTGGGAGAGAATGATGATGGTGGTATTTTCAGCTAAAACAGAGAAATGTGAAAGAAAGGCAGGCTTTGGGTAGAAGAAGAAAGATAAGTTTCATTTTGGAGGTCTTATTTTTTGAAATGCATTTGAGATGCCTATAGAGCATCCAGGAGATATCCAGCAGGCAATTGGTAGTGCAACACTTGAGTTCAAGAAAGAAATGTGGGCTAAACATGTAGATCTGGGAGCCCTCTGTATAGAGGTATTTGAATCCATGAAAGCAGATAAGATTATCAAGGGAGAGATGTTGTTTGTTCTTAGTTCTTGAAAAGAACTATGACATCAAGGGGGGTGAGGTGATGCCATAACATGCAAGTGAATTGGATTTAAGTGAAGAAGGACTGTACAAAGTTACCAGCCTCACTTTCTCCTCTGGAGCCATCTGGGTTCAGTAGCAGCAATATAAAGAAAAGGTATTTTTTCCCTTCCATCCATTTTTCCCTTCCCTGCCATCCCCTTCCAAGGCATCATTCATACCACTGCTGAAATAATACTACATAAGACTTGCTCAGATCTCCTCTCCTTTCATGCATTTTCATTTTTTTTCTTCTTTTTGCAGGGGGGAAGGCAAGTCAATTGTGATTAAGTGACTTGCCTATGGTCACACAGCTAGTAAGTATTAAGTGTCGAGGTCAGATTTGAACTCAGGTCCTCCTAACTCCAAGGCTGGTGCTCTATTCACTGTGCCACCTAGCTGTCCCCTTTCATGCATTTTCAATGGTTTCTTATTGCTTATCAATTAAAATTAAGGCTCCTTTGCCTTATATTCAAGGTCTTCCACATTCTGATCATACTCATTATTTCTATGCATTCTATGTTTAGCCAAAATGGGTTAATCTATGTTCCATCCCACCCTTAAGCTTTCATAGTTTTCCGTTTTCATGCATATTTCTGTACATTTAGAACGCCTTCCCATATCTCTGTCTATTGATGAACAGACCATTCTTTGGGACCCACATCAAGTTCTACCTTTTCCTGATACTCTTAGTAAGAAACAATCTTTCTTTTCTCAGATCTCATCTAGTACTTTGTTGGAACCTCATTTATGCACTTATAATATCCTACTTTATATTCAAGTTTTACATGTATGTCACATAACTGGCTTGACAAAGTACTTTAAGGTTTGTAAAACACTTTATACAAATGATTTCAGTTCATCTTCATGTATTCTTATCTTCCTTCTACAGATGAGGAAGCTGGCCCACAAGGAGGATAAGGGACTTGGGCAGGGTCAGATATCTATTGTTTCTGTAGCAAGCTTTGAACTCAGATCTTCCTGTCTCCAAGTTTTTTCCTCTATCTACTGGCTTGTTGCTCTCTCTGTGCTAGGACATAAGCAAAATGAATGCAGAGATCATGTCTTAATCATCACAATAGGTAGTTAATATTAAGTGAATTTAATTGATTGAACACTGGATTGAGAATCAGGAAGCCTATACTGTATTTCCAGCTCTTTAATAATTCACTTTGTAACCTTGGATAAATCACTTCATCTCTCTAGGTCTCAATTTTCTAATTGGTAAAAGAAAGAGATTGATCTCAATGGTCTAAGTCCTGGACTTAGGTCTTACTAAGACTTCTTTGTGCTGAACAGAGAGTGAGTTGTGGCTGTCTGGATTCGTGGATTCGAGAGTGAGTCAGTCCTCAAATGCCCTGAATGAATGTGGGGGAAGAAAAAACCAACAATCGCGTCCTAAAGAGCTCATGTCAGTTTAATAAGGACATTAAAATTTAAGGTAACTTCAGTTTCTTCATTTGTAAAATGAGAAGGCTAGACTAAGTCATCTCTAAGGTCCCTAGATCTCTTCTAGCTCTTGCTGGAATCTTGAATTTATTTTTAAAAAGGAAACACAAATAAATTCCACCCTGAGTAGACTCAATGCTATGAGTGTGGTATGCATATGTGTATTCTAATGTTTATTTGTATTTATTAGCTTTTTAGATAACTCTAAAGTAACGATGCTATTACAATCTTTAAAAGATACAACATTGGCTCTTTGTAAATTTTATGTTTCAAGTAGAATCTAACAAAGAATCTATTAATGTTATATAAAGCAGAACTTCACAGGACACTCAGAACCAGGGACAAACCACTTCCTATGCCTGCATCTCCCACAAGCCTGACCAGCCTGCCCACCAGCCACCAGCCCCCTGCCTGACACTGCCAGCCTCTGTTTGCCTCAAAGACAGTCAACAACAAAATCCTGTAGCTGTTCGAGCTGTGGATTCCATATATACTTTATCTTTTCTGAATATTTTCTCTCATTATGTTAGAAAATAACATATCTCAATGTGGGCAGGAAAAAAAAACCTGTTCTAGTCTAGGCTCCACTATTAACTCACTCTGTGACCTTAGGCAAGGCTCTCGTACTCTCTGGCCCTCAGTTTCCTCTTCAGTACAATGAGTGGGTTGAATTAAATGGCCTCTACGCTCATTATTCATTTGGCATTCTTTACTTATAAGGAGCCATTTATACCTGCTGATTTTGAAAAATCACTTAGTCTTGACAAGCTTGAAAACGTTCATTATTTGGAAAAATTCTTAATTTGGTCATTAGCAAAAGCCAAATAATACGCAGCTCTCTGTTTTTAAATCTCCTAGAGGAATGAGGGGTAGAGGTTGAGGGTCTCTTAAAACTGCCCATGCTTACGCATGTTTAAACTTACCAAGGGTGAATCAAGGTCTCTTCAAGCTGAGAGGCCTTCACTGCCCAGACTTCAGGCAAAAACTACTCTGTGCATTTATCATCCCTACGTTGCTGGCAGTCAGACAGCAGAGCCCTTTCTAATGGTTTATCCAATTTTTTCAGGAAATGTCCATTCATTTCCTATACTCTGCGTGGCCTGAAAGTCCAACCCTTTCCTTGAAAAAAAGAGTTTATTACCTTTTTCCAGATCTCATCCCAGCTTTGGGAATTCTTTTGCTTAACCTTACTTTGTATTACTCCTGGCCTAAATAAATTGGGGCAAAAAAAGGACAATGTGATACAGTGGTCAGAATTTAAAATGTTCACCAGTTTTGCCATGAAAAGTGGTGTAAAGAAATGAGAAGAAGTTGCAAAAGGAATGATAAGAACCCTGGATTCCATGAGTTGTCACTCAGTATATGGGGCTGCCACCCAAATTTCTTGTGGTTTTTCTCTTTCTGCCCTCCTGGTAAGTGAAAACCCAGGTCTCATTTCCCAAACACATCCATGTGCTCTTCCCTATCCCTAGCTAATGACCAGGAGATTAAGGTCAAGGCAGCTTAATATTAACTTTTAAATTTCCTTACTTTCTAATATGCATGACTTCACCTAACTGATATCATATTGCTTGTGTTCTCAATGGCTGTGGGAGGGACTAGAGGGAAGAATAGAAATTGGAACTCAAAAAATTTTTAAATAAATGTTAAAATAAAGTATAATTATTTTTAAATTTTTTTAATTTTTTAAAATTTAATTTAATTTTAAGTTTTTAAAAAGAATCTTTGCTTTTAACTTAATGCATTTAGTCTTTAGAGAACAGGGATAAGAATCAGGAAACAATTCCTACCAAGAGCAAATATCTCTGGGCTAGTTTCTTCATTAGCAAAATGGGAGTAAATTTGGTACTATCCACCTCACAGGGCTGCTAGAAGAAGAATAATTAGCTTCATTAAAGGTTTAGTTCAAGCACCATTTTCTAGACAAGAAGGTCTTCATCAGTTTCCCCTGTTGTTGGTACCTCCCTTCACCCAAAATTACTTTGTATATACTTTGTATTGACTTATCTATGGATGTGTTGTTTCTTCTCAATAGAATATAAGCTCCTTGAGGGTAACATTTTTTAGCTTTTATTTTTTTAAGTCTAGTACCTGTGCCTAACTAACACATAATAGATGTTTAAAATGCTTGTTGAACTAAATTGAAACTCAAGCCCAGAAAGACTAAACAGTTTGCTCTGAATCACATAGTCAATGACCAATCCTGGATAAGAACCCAGTTTTCTGTAGGACAGTACAGTGCTTTTTACACCACCTTGTCTGTCAGTATACTCACTCCTTAGTCCCTTCAGTCAAATTCTAATCTCTGAATATACCCCCATTACAGGATTCTGAAAAGAGCAAATTATTTCCCTCAAACTTCTTCCTATACGGCTGGATCATTGGCAGTGAAGAGAAAAACACATTAAACAATCTCAAGGCAGTAGTTATTTAAGCTAATATGCATTTAATTTATTTTAAAGAAGATTTCTTAATCTCAGGAAATCCCCTTTTTAGTTGATGACAAGCTGTCACCAAATATGACTCTTGACACATAATTACAACTGAACACATTAATCACACTCAAATTCACAACCATCACCATTCTGCTGTAGAAACATTTCAGGGCTTCCTGCCATGGAAGCCACTACAATGTCACCTAAAGTCTCTAACTCCCAAGTCATTACAAAGAATACTTTTAAAGAAAACACTTGCTACTATTTTATGTGTCATTGAAGACCAAAAAAAGAAAAATATTACTTACAAGTTTTCTATATAGGTTCACATCTTCCCTTCTTATTTGAACTTCATGCAACAGCAAAATATAACTTCCTCTTTCTAATTTTCGCAACACAGGTCACAAAATGACAGCGCATTTGCATTTCTGGGTGATTACGTGAGCCTGGGAGTGATTACGTGAGCCTGTGACAAGCTTCATTTGCTAGGTCTGAAAACACTGCTTGCGAGGGTGGAGACCAGGGGTCATAGTAAAGTTACCGTATGTGTTCCTGGCCACACTGCTCTCCATTAACTCAAAGTAACATTTATTTTTTAACTAAAATGTTCCTCTAGTGGCTTAAAGTTTAACAGGCAATTTGCAGCATGGGAACCTTTGTCTGGGATTGAGTCACTTTTAACTACACCTTGTGCTTTTGTCAGGGAAGCATTTTCTACTGAGATCTAACTACTCAGTCACAACGAACTCAGGTAGGTTCTTCAGAGAGGGGAAGTTTCCAGAAGTCCTTCAGATCAATTGGAGTACTTTGTGCCCAACAAAAGGAAATCTACCTAGCTCTCCATCTTTCAGCAAGAGCAGAAGATCCAGACACATAGATGTTAATCAGCAATCAATTTCATATAGACTGTCTTAATGAACACTGCAGCAAACTCCTGCTTTAAAATAAAAGATAGTGAGAAATGAATGATATGTAGTAAAAAAAAATGCACTTTTAAAAAAAGGAAATGGTTGAACATGGCAAGGCATAAAGGTGGCTGAGTGGATAGAGGGCTGGACTGAGTTAAGAAGAATTGAGTTCAAATCCTGCCCTGACATTTATTAATTGTGTAACCCTGGGCAAGTTCATTAACCTGAGTCTCAGTTTCCTCATCTCTAAGATGAGAATGTTTAACTCAACCTTTAAGCTCTCTTCCAACCCTAAATCTGTAAGCCTTTGATCTTGTGACCTAACAGTTCCTTCCAGAAATGGCAACTAGCTACTTAACTATTTCTGGAGCTGCCCATTAGATGAAGATAATTTCTCTTGGCTATGTCCAAAATGTCCATTTCTATGATGTTTAATGGCTCAGAAAGCACTTTGGTGGTACAAAGATTTAGTGTTCCCATTTTACAGATGAGGAAACAGAGGCTCAGAGACATGAAGTGATTTGCTGAGGGTTACACAAGTACATAATATCAGAAGCTGAGTTTAATTATGGATATTCTGATCCAAATACTCACTGAAACAGTAGAGGGAAAAATGCAAAGTGGATTAATATCAAGCAACAAAAACCTCATAGAAAAAATGCTCAGAGAAGGACCAACAAAACACTAATGCAGAACAGACCAGGAGTTACAAGCAAACCACAAACTGAAAAAGAGTTAGTCATATTTAAAGAAGGAAAGAGATGAGAAGCTCATCACAGTCTTATTTGGTCCAGCCTGATATCATACTATTAGTGCACCACACACCCCGCCAAGGTCTACATTTTTAATTGATTTATCTGTGAAGAAGTTGCTTCTCCCTTGTAGAACATAAGCTCCTAGCAAGGCTCTTTTAGTTTTTATCTTTGCAAGTCCAGCGTCTGACACTGTACCTAGCACCTGGGAGATGTTCAATAAATGCTGGGTATATCAAATTGAATCTGAAACACAGAGAACTAAAGTGCTCCCTGTTTCCCCCCGCCTGCCCATGACCAAACTAGGGTCATAATCCATTCAGAGTGCTTTAGACTACCCTGTCTGCACCACACTCCTCCATGCATCAGTTTAATGTCAGATCAGATTAAGGAAAAAGGTGATGAGCAAAAAAATGGCTGGCAAGTATTTCTTCCTCTGTGTTCTACACTGGCCTATAATTAGAATACTGTATATAGTCCAGGTCACTGTACTTTGACAAGAGTATGAAGACTCTACAGAAGGTCCAACAAGGACAACAAAGATAAAGGCTTGAAAAGTAAGCACTGTGAGGGAAAGTGAAAGAACCTGGAATCATTTGTCAAGAGAAAAGAAATTAAAGGGATAATTTCTTTTCTTCAAACATTATTTGATGCTTTAAAAGATCCTTTATTTTATCTATGTTGGTATTCTCTCTACCAGGTAACTCTCAACCCAACCACATCTTGGGAAATAGCATGCCTAAATCACCATAGCTCTAACATTTTAGCCCCTCATACATAACCTGCTGGTAATGAGCTTCTTGGGACTTGACTGGGCTCATCCTCAGGTCCTCAGTCTCTACAAGTTCTTTCCAATTCAAGAACTGGGCTTAGAAATCATCCAACCCCACTGTTTCATTGTATAGAGAAGAAAACTGAGGCATAGACAATGGAAGAAGCCTGTACAAGGGCACAGAGAGTTGGTGATGGAATTGGGACTAAAACCTGGGTCTTGAGTGCCAGTCTTGAGATGTCTCCACTATATCTCTCACCATATCTCTACTTCCCCAGATACATTTCAGTTTAATTCAAGGGCCAACTGTGTTTATCTATAATGCAAATTCAAAAGTAAGTACACAAAAGAGGTACAAACAGACTAGAAGAGATTTTAAGAAGAAACATTCCTTTCAGCTCTGAGGGGGATGTAGGGAGATCTTCTTGGAGGTGATACCAGAGGCCGAGAAGTCTCTGCTTTTTAGCAATGTTCTATGTTGCATTCCAACATTGTGCCTCAATCAATGAAATTCTTACATACAGAATTGATTTTAATAGGTAAATCTCAATCCAAAAGGGTTCTTGGGAGACATACTATTGCTAATGAAAGCACTTCATTCTTGTCTGAATGAAAATGGTAAAGACTCTGAAATTGTTGAAATGATAGTATCTAATTGCCATGGTATAAAAATTGCTTTAGATATATAAAAAGATGAAAACAGCCTGGGCAATTCATGACCCACTGAAAGAATAAATGTATGGATGAATGAATGAACAAACGAACGAACAAATAAAATTTATTAAGTACTTACTATATGCCAAGCACTGTGCTGGGAATACAGTTATCAAAAAAAGAAGAACAGTCCCTGTGCTCAAGGAGTTTACATTATAATAAGGAAAGACAGTACAAATAGGTATTTTACTTTGGAAAGTCACTAGAATGCTGAGTTAAGTCAATGGACCTGCCCTCTCCAGAAGCAATACTACTGTTGATTTGATTACTATTCCCAGGGTAAGAGGGGAAGGGGGAGAGAAAGAATAGGATATATTTTGCAAGCAGCAGAGAAGATGGCAGAGATGGCCTAGAGAGTTGACTAGGATATAAAGCATGGTCTCAGGTCTTGGGAAACTAGATATAGTAGATCATAAATATTTATGCTGGTTGAATCACCAATCTGAACAGTCCAATCTCACTTAAAGTGGTTGAATCACAATTCTGAACAGAATGGTGGCTCTAAAGTTGAGTGGATTACATCATCCAAGACATGGTTTCAGGACAGCCAATGGTCTGGAAGGGGCAAAGGAAGGATAAATGGGGGGCACACACATGAGCATGCACACACACATACATACACACACGCACACACCCTATATGTAACCATAGCTTCCTAGAATATGCCAGTCTGTGCTACACTGAGTCACATCCATAATCCATTTATCCCAGGATTTTATTTCTGACAACAGGGATTCTGTGGTCTTTCAAGATGTTAAGCTCAAAAGGTTTAAGACTGACTTCCATAAATATCTCCTCTTCTACTTTGACTTTCTTTGCATTGTTCCAGCTCTCTTCTTTACCTCTTTGACTGATCCCATCTCTTTCATTGGCTCCTCCTCCTCATATCTCCTTACTATCTTAAGTCCCTGGCCCTTTGCTCTTCTCTCTCTACATTCTCTTCCTTGGCAATCTCATGTGCTCCTGTCATTTCAGCTTACCTCTATATAAATAGCTCCCAAATTTATATCTCACCAAAACTCTGGTGCAGGGGTGGGGAACCTTTGGCCTTGAGGCCACATATGGCCTTCTAGATCCTCAAGTTGGTCCTTTAACTGAATCCAAATTTCACAGAACAAAGCCCCTTAATAAAAAGACATGTTCTCTAAAACTTGGACTGTCAAAAGGCAGCACTCAAGGATCTATAAGGTTATATGTGGCCTCAAGGCCACAGGTTCCCACCCCTGCTCTAACCTTACAACTCCAACTGCCTATATATACTTTCATTAGTACCTCAAACTCAGCATAAGATAAAACACTCCTCCCTATAAAACGCACTCCTGCCAAAATTTCTTTATTTCTACAGTAATCACCCTAGTTCTGGGTCTCATTACCTTATACCTGGTCTCCATGCCTTCAATCTCCTTCCCTGTCCCCACTGATAATCCATCCTGTACAAGTTAAAAAACTAATCATCTTAAAATATTGCTTTCTTAAGGTCATTCATTTATTCAAAAACTTTCTATGGCTCTCTATTGGATCAAGTTTATAATCATCAGTCCAGCATTCTAGGCAAACCATAATCTAACCCCACTATTTTGAAATCAAACCCTCTATTTCCATATCATATCAAAAATCCCTGCCTCTGTTCGTGCTATTTCCCCAATCTAGAATGCTATTTCCCTACTCTTCTCTATGGTCTAGTGCATGCTCTACCCTCCTTTCCAGATCAAGCTGAAGTCACACTTCCTCCATGAAATCTTTCCTGACTAATATTCCAGCCCACACTCTTCCCCCTTTTTAGTGCCTTCTTATAAATTGTCTTACTTGCTTTTATATCTCTCCCACACAACTTAACACTATCAGATGATGACACAAAAAGTAAAAAGACTTGCCCAGGGTGACAGAGCCATTTGATATCAAAAAGAAAATGCTAACTCAACCTCCTAACTGAATTCAGATCCAAGACCCTTCGAACTATACCACTCTATTTCTCCAACATTGCTGTTACTGTTCAGTTATTTCAGTCATGTCTGACTCTTTGTGACACCATTTGAGGTTTTCTTGGCAAAGAGAGTGGAGTGGTTGGCTATTCTCGTTGTCCTTCTTCAGCTCATTTTACAGATGAGGAAACTGAGGAAAACAGGGTAAAGTGACTTGCCCATAGTAACACAGCTAATAAGTGTCTGAGGCCATATTTGAACTCAAGAAGATGAGTTTTCCTAACTCCAAGCCTGGAGCTCTATCCACAGCACCACCTAGTGCCCCCATTATTTTAACAGAAAATCACTACAGGTTAATCCCTGAAGATAGTTAGTCCCTGTGCTCCTAGGCTAAAAAGGCACAAAAAAATGCTGAGCATCTCTAGGAAAGAGACAAGCAACCAAACAGAAGACATTTTCTTTTTGTACAAAGCTCTGGCACGGTTGCCCTTGGAACCGTCTGAATAGCTGTAGTCTCTAAGCCACAAGACAGATGTAATGAAGCTGAAAACAAAATAATTAAAGGAACTGGGGCGTAAGGGTGGGACCTGAATGAGAACAGACTAGAAAGATGAGATCTCTTCAGTGTGGAAAAAGGAGAGCAGAGAGAAGACAAAACAAAAGTTTATAAAATCATGTAGGAGACAAGAGTCACCTCATCATACCACTGGCCCTCCTAAAATGTGGTGCCCAGAACTGGACAGAGTTCTTCAGATATGGTATGGTCTAGCACAAAGTTACTTTAAGTAAGAGGTAAAGTTGTCATCTAAGAATTAAGATTGGGAGTTGAGAGCATCAGAGACTTTAAGAGAAGAGATGCTGTGGGGAGCTTTCTAAAGAAGAAATAAGAATCCAGTCCAAGGTTTGGTCAGATTTGCACATGACTTTCATATCAGGTTAAGATTGACATGATACTATGTCTTTGGGAAGCAAGATTGTGAGCATGCCAAACTGTCCCTTAGAACTGAAGCAGACCTTAGAGGCTAACTAGTCCAATGCCTTTATTTCCTTTATAAGGAAATTAAGGTAGATAGAGTTAAAGTGACTTACCCAAGGATATACAGTTAATAAGAGGTAGAATACAAATTCAAACTCAAGCCCTCTGACTCCAAATCCATCACTATTTCCACTACTGAGTTAAACTGCATTGGGAATAAAACAGCAATGGGCTAAGGATTGTTATAGCTAGCATGGCAGAAGGTCATGGAAGATTAGTAGTATCAAATGGTTATAAGGACAGTATGAAAATAGCTGATCATGGAGACCAAACAAGACAAGGAGTCAGCTACATTGCCAGGTGATAGAGTTGATAGACCATAAGAGTAAAGAAGACCTGAGCTGGAATCCTACCTCAGACACTTACAGGGTGTGTGATCTTGGGCAAGTCATTTGACCTCTGTCTGCTTCCATTTTATAATTTTCTATAAAACAGGGATAACAGCACCTACCTTATAGGATTGTTTTAAGGATAAAATGAGTTAAGATATATAAAGTAGGGGCAGTTAGGTGGCACAGTGAATAGAGCACTGGCCCTGGAGTCAGGAGGACCTGAGTTCAAATGTGACCTCAGACACTTGACACACTTAACTAGCTGTATGACCTTGGGCAAGTCACTTAACCCCAATTGCCTTGCCTTCCCCCCTGCCACCACCCAAAAAAGGATATGTAAAGTACTTTGGAAACCTTAAGGTACTATGTAAAGAAAGGCTAGATATTATAATTAAGAGAAGCTGCTAAACTGGGTAAAGTGGAAGGAGTGATTAAGCAAATGAAGTTCCCAGTGTGAGTAATGAGTAGCTTCAGTATATTTGAGGCAGAGGTGACATATATGGAAGCTATAGTTGAAACAGTGCCTCTTAATGATGTCCAGACTTTAGCCAGACATGAGTATGAATAATATAGACTGGAAATGGAGTTTAATGAAACCAAGAAAAATATGGAACTATGAAGTTAAAGAGTTTGATAGGGCATCAACACAGAACCTTAGTGTTAGGGCTAAGAGACTTAGCTTAGTGGTTTGTTTGACTATTCCCCCTGATCACCTCTCCCTTCTTTTACAAACAGATGTGTGAAAAGAAAGGGACTGAAACAAGGTTGCACAGTGAGTTACCGGCAGAGCTGGTACCAAAATTCGGTTCCCTTTGTTCAGAATTCTTTCCATTACATGGAGCTGTCTTTTATGTTGGTCTGATTTTCCAACAGTTATTTGGGTCAAGTTATAAAGATTCAAAAAGACTGGTCTACTGCTCACAAAGTATCAGAAAAACAGTCAAAGAATAACTGACCTAATTGTTGGTTTCCTATGTCTAGTGTTGCCATCACTAGGGATAACACTGGGGGACGAAGCAGAAAGGAAGACTGTAATTCAAGTTTTGAATGCATTTAAGAAAGTGAAAACCAAAAAACTGCTTAAGAAAGTGACCAGAAATATTAGCACTGATTATTTAAATAGAGTGCTATAGAAAGATTACATGGACTCCAAATGACAGCCAAAAAGGGTGGTGAGCAAATTCATACTGATATGCTAAAGCAGAGAATTTCTACAATAGAATGAAGCCAAAAGTTTTCCTAGGATGTAAAAAATTTTTAAAAGATCTCGAGTACCTAAGCCTTAGGAGTAAAGCAAACTGAAACTCAATTAGAAGAAAAATAAGGCACAAATGATGCAACAGGAAATTAGACCATTTTCTGGTCAAACAAATACACTCCAAGACAGACCAAAGGAAGACCCATCAGCCCAAAATTCAATTCTATGCAGAGAAATGGATGTAGTTAGAACTATAATCAAGATAGGTCACCTCGTCTTTTGAAACAGTAAAGAAAAGGCTTAGTGATAAGTGGATAAAATAATGTTCACTTTGGGGACATTTCAAGAGCCTATCACAGTAGTTTTTTTTTTTTTTCCAATCTGCTTTGTATTATAATAGAATCAATCCTTGGAAGGAATTAAAACCAGGGCTGAAATGGGAAGGGAGACTAGTGGGAAAATATATAAGAAAGAACAGTGGATCCTAGATATGAAAGAGAAAAAAAATAAAAAGGTCAAGGTAACCTAAGTGGAAAAGGTGTTCGGGGGGGGGGGGGGGAATCACTTTGTAATGTTATATAATTCAGTGTCCACTCATCTGTTCATATAACCTTTTGTCTGTCCATCTATACTGGCTGGCTGTTCATCTAGCTATGCATCTATGCACCCATGATCTTTGTATCTAAGCAATCAGCATCTCAGAACCCTGGGGTCATAATTATTTCCACAAGAATTATTGTCTAGTCACACCTCCCTTATTTTGTGCTTCTGCATTTTATTAGGTTTGGCTCATTATTTTAACCTATCAATATTCCTGGATACTGTCACGCAATGTCCTAGGTATCCTTCCCAACTATGTTTCATCTGAAATTTGCTACACATGGCATCTATGCCTCTGTCCACATTAAAATCTGGATAGCACAGACCCAAGGGACAGATCATCAAGGGTCTCCACTAAACACCTCTCCCTCCACGTTGACAGTGATTCATTAATGAACACTTCTTAATTATGGCCATTCGGGGGCGGCTAGGTGGCGCAGTGAATAGAGCACCGGCCCTGGAGTCAGGAGTACCTGAGTTCAAATCCGGTCTCAGACACTTAACACAAAAAAACTAGCCGTGTGACCTTGGGCAAGTCACTTAACCCCAACTGCCCTCAAAAAAAAAAAATTATGGCCATTCTACCAGTTCCAAACCTAGCCAGCCACCTGTCTATCCAAACATCCATCCATTTGTCTATGTACAGGAAGCCAACTCTAGACTTCAGTATGTCTGTTTTTTTCTTTGAAAACAGAAAATATACTACATCGGATCTGAAGGGATAAGTTCACTCACATACACATTTAGAAATAATCTGTAGGTGGAACTGTGTAACTTCTCTGTATGTTACCAAATGTCTCAAAAAAAAGCAGCTATTATTACAACCCATTAAATCTATTTCAAGTCTAAAATTCAGCTGAATATTTCTGATGTAGTCTTCACATAAATATGTAGAACATAAGGATGCACTGTCTATATGAACATACAAATGGGCATACAGAAGTACACATAAAATATATATAGACACACCAAATTCCTAGTCATAAAATCAGTGAGTAACAAATAATATCTATCAGCTCAGAGAGTTCATGTGTTTGATAATTCTCATTAAGTATCTTCTTGTCTCTCCTCATTTATTCAGTGAAATTTAACCCACCAAGTTTTCTATTGTTCAAAGTTGAAGATATCTTGAAGAGAATTCAACAAATATTTATTAACATCCTGCTATGTACCAGACCCTATAAGGCTAGGTGCTGTATCAGAATGATCTTCTAATCAACCTATCAATAAACATTTATTAAATTCCTACACTGTGCCAAGCACTGGGGATACAAAAAGAAGCAAAAAAGTCTTTGCCCTCAAGGAGATTACAATCTAATGTGAGAGACAACAAGCAAACAACTATGTACTAATATGGAAATATGTTTTGCCCAAGTATAACCTATATAAAATTGCTTGCCTTGTCATTTGGGAGGAGGAAAGGAAGGAAGAGAATTTGGAACTCAAATTTTTAAAAAAAGATTAATGTCAAAAATGGTTTTTTGCATATAATTGGAAAAAATATTTGAAAAAAGGAAAATGTACTTTAGGATTGAGAAACAAACAAACAAACAAACAAAAAAACGAAGACCGACTACCCAGAAATATATCTATATATCACAGATACCTTCTTCAAGAAGAGAATTAGGAGGCACAAATATGGTAAAGATGAATTAGAATCATACACACACACAAATTAAAGTGGTCATATCTCCTTTTTTTTTTTTTTTTGCTTTTTGGAGGGCAGGGCAATTGGGGTTAAGTGACTTGCCCAAGGTCACACAGTTGGTAAGTGTTCAGTGTCTGAGGCCAGATTTTTAACTCAAGTCCTCCTGACTCCAGGGCCAGTGCTCTATTCACTGTGTCACCTATTCGCCCCCAGCCATATCTCAATAAATAGACTAGAAATGACTAATTATCAATATGAGAGTCGTTTACAAATCAGCTATCTGTGTACAATTAATTGAATAGATAAAGATCACAACCTGGAAAAAGGAATAAAGGAATACTTCATACAATTATAATAGCTCCAACTTGTCATCTTAAAGCATGCAAATGCCTAAAAATAGAGAAATAAGGAAAAGACAGCATGAATTGCCACCATTTTCTGTAGAAATGTTTTAAATGGTATTGATGCCTTTTGTTTTTACATGACAGTTTCTGAATATATCCTTACCCCCTTCACTATTCAAGAGTACTCCATTGTAACAGATATCCTTAAGAGAAACTACTTCAGCAGAACCAACACAATGACTATGTCTGACAGAATATCCAATATTTCACACCCATATTTCCTCGACTCTCAAATATTTGACAGCTGCAAAATAATCATCATAACAAAGAGATCAAGAGAATCCAGAATCCACCTCAACCAGCAAACATTTGATCTTCTTGCCAAAGAGGAAAACAGGACTATCAAGAGGGACACAAGTTTTGAATATAAATTCATTTGCAAAACCTTACAGAAGAAGGTAGTGGTAGATTATGAGCAGTATTCTCTCAGAAAATATCAAGAAGCAGTAAAGGGGAAAAACTGGTTTGCAGAAAACTTAGCATGAGACCTAATTTAAGCCAAATCATCTCCAAAATGTATTAAGATAAAACTGGGAGAAAAACAAACACAAAAGGCAAACTATTTGTTTTCTTCATTAATGATGATATATATTACAGTCCCCAATGGAACAGAAGTTAACATGAAAAACAAATACATGCCTATGGTAAAGATATAAGTTTAAAAGTAGGAAAAGATGCAAAGAATATAAGATCCCATTATATCTGCTGTTAATTATTTTTTTTAAAGGGACTTAATTTGGTAGAGCAAAATGCAACCATAAAGGTTCTTCTCCAACAAGATATCTCCCCTGTAGGTATTAAAAGCATACAAGATTACTTGACAGGCACAGAAATAGAGATGAATTTATTTGCTAATACTCTAATTATCAATATCAAGCACAGCATTTTTTTTCCTTTTTAACATTTTTATTTAAAGTTTTGAGTTCTACATTCTATCTATCCCTCCCTCCCTGAGACAGTAAGCAATCAGATATAGGTTATACATGTGCAATTACACAAAACATTTCCATATTAGTATTTATGTATGAGAAGACTCAAATAAGAGGAAAAAAATGAAAGAAAGGAAGTGGAAAATAGCATGCTTCAGTCTACATTCAATAAGTATCAGTTCTTTCTCTGGAGGCCGATCATTAGTCCTTTGGGATTATCTTGGATTATTGTAGAAGCACAGTATTTTTTAAAAGGACATATACATTTGTTGCCAAAGGTATCTGTCAGCGTCAGGGAAGATACCCAAGACAAAGATTCAACTGGAAGAGGAATTTTCACTAGGTGATGAGGTCCTCCAGGTGCACCTCTTTGTGCATGGTATTTTGCTGTCTACACAAAGCCTTAGGGATATTACAGAGCTTCCTAAAGGAAAACAAAGTCAATCAAAAGAATCCAACGTGGAATTCATATGGGAAAAGGCAAGTTAATGAAGAACACCTGTATTAGTACTGTGATATGCAATTGAACAGGCAGCCCATTGAGCTGGTTTATTGATACCTACACCTTGTACAATGAACCCAGAATGGAAAAGAGAAAAGTCTGGATTTTATATTACTTTTCATAATCCTAAATTACTTTTTTAAACAAAAATCCATAGTCTCCTGCGGCTGTGAATTATGAACACTTTAATCTCTGAAGCATCAAAACTTTAAGTTACCAAAAGGGCTTTGGTGATATATATGATGAGTATGTAGATTATAGCATATGACCAGCCAATAATGGACATAACACATATAAAAGATATGCAGGAAATGTATTATCAGAAAATAAAATGAATTGGTCACATAATAATACTAGTGAGGGATAACAGATGGACAACTGGAGTAATGAACTGATATTCATACAATGTTCAAAGATCCATTGGAAGGCATCTTAACATGAACTTCTGGGAGATTCACAGAAGACATACAAAAAGTTGTGCAGGATGAGAAGACAAGGATGGATTATAAGGTTCAACAGTAAAGAAAGGGAATAACCACAGCAATTAGATTACTGATCCACTGACCAAAACATTAGCATAGTCATACTCAGCAAGATGAATACCATGCACTTGCTCAGGAACAAATGTGAAGGATAAATAACTACCAATTATTCAATGAACTCTGTGAGGTGATTTCTAAGGTCTCTTTCAGCTCTAAGTTCTGAAAATTAAGAGTTGCTTCCACTCTCTGAGAGCATTCAGTTTCCTTATCAGTAGGACTGACATTTCAACAACAGAAGATGGGAAAGGGGCCTTATAGGTCAATTAATCCAATCTCTTCACTTTTATAGATAAGGAAACTGAGGTAGAGTGGTCAAAATCACAAAAATAAAAGTAGCAAAGTTTAGATTCAAACCCAGGTCCTTTCCCACCAAGTCAAATCGTCCTTTTACTGTGCTACATCATTGCTGTCCATTAAGTGCCTTGCTCATGGTCAAAGAGGTCACTAGAATTCAAAGAGAATCTCTTGGATTCAAGTCCATCAGTCTTTCCAAGACTTAATTAAACCAAAGCACTACTAATTATCTGCTGAATTTGCATCAACTCTGAACTCTTTTTCATCATCACATCTGGTTTCTTGAACAGTTCCCACCACTGCCATCTATCAGCCATATTTAACATAAATGACAAAGATACACTAATGATAGGTATTCTGGAATACAGCCAGATTGTCTGCAGAAGCTGAGCTTTCTGCAACATGGTCCTGCTAGCTCAATTTAGCATGGAAAATAAGAAGCCAATGAGATAATGAATGTAAAATGCTTTAATCAAAAAGCACAATACAAATTCACGTTGCCATTATTGTTATTATTATTGCTACAGCAGGATTCCCGAACAGCTGCATGTCTGGTGGGGGCAGGGAGCGTGTGTGCATGTGTGTTGGGGGAAGGGGACATGAAGAGCAAAATAAGAGTAAAAAGAGTGAACAGAAATCCTTTAAGGATTCATATGGACACAATAAAAAGAAATACTGAAAAACAGGTCTGCATATCCCCTGCTTGTGGAGGGTATTCCCTCTTCTAATCCACTGCCTCTTTCCTCCTCCCCAGGCTTAGCCTTCAGGGACAACAAGAAGTGAAGACTGAGGGGTGGGTGCTGTCTGCTATATGGCTGATGAAAAAGGTATTACAGCACAAATTCTCATTGATGACAGGCCAAGCTTCAAACTACAGCAGCGGTTCTCAACCTGTGGGTCGTGACCCCTTTGGGGATCAAACAACCCTTTCACAAGGGTCACAGGGGTCGCCTAAGGCCATCGGAAAACACATATTTCCAATGGTCTTAGGAACCAAGACACCACTCCTCTATCCATCTCCAGGTGGGTCCACCCACATGCAGATACACCCACATAAGAGTATTAAAGGGTCACGGCATTAGGAAGGTTGAGAACCACTGAACTATAGTGTGCTATGAGGCCCTCCTCACATTTTAGAGCTTCTTGGTATTTTGGTGTAATGGAAGGACACTGGCTTTGAAGTCCAAAGCCCTGGATTCAAATCTTAGCTCTGTTACTTCCTACATCTCTCAAGTCCTGACATTGTACAAAACAAGGGGGTTGTACTAAGGCCTCTTCCAGTTCTAAATTCTATAATCCTCCTCTGCTGGGAAAAAGTAACTTCAGCTACACTAAAGCATCTAATTAGTCAAACAAAATAGCAAATTCCTGGGAGGTCCTGAGCCAGCAAGACTGTTCAGGATCTGAATTGAGTTATGGCTCCCAGGCCAGGGTCCCAAATCATTTGGGCAAATTAACTTTACAAAATGAAACTAGAAAAACACTGTGGCACAGCGGATTGAGGGCTCTATTAAGTCTTAGGAAGACATGGGTTCAAATACCAATATTAATACGTGTTATCTGTATGCATGAGCAAGTCACTCAACCTCTCTGTGCTTCTCTTTCCTCATATATAACACAAAGATACTAAGTATAGGTAACTGCCTCACACTTCAACTTAAATATGCTAATATTTGTAAAGTGTTGAACAAACCTTAAAGCACTATGCTACTATCTCATTTTTGTTCTTTCATAATGGGAACCAAGTGTGGCCTGCTTCATCTTCAGAAATATAGCATTATCTTCAATGCTTTAATTATCTTCATTACTGTGTATACTCCCCTCAGAGGAGCAGATAATAATCTACGCAAGTGTTTCCACCTCATCTGACTCATTCACAGGCTCCCACAAAGTATACATGGGAAATTCACCCAACATACTGGGAGCCTTTCTCTAGGTTTTTAAACTGTATAGCTATCATTACAGTAAGTACTCATCTGTCCATCTGTCATCACTCACTCTGGGCTACATGACCAATTGACCACCTTCCACAACCATACATCTTCTGGATATCTCCTACATCACTTGTCTACATGTCATACTGGTAGTATACTGCTGACTACTTGTACTCAGGGCAGGTAGGTGGCACAATGGATAGAGGTCTAGACCTGGCGGCAGAAAGACTTATCTTTTCTGAGTTCGAATCTGGTCTCAGACATTTGTCAGCTGTGTGACCTTAGGTAAATCATTTAACCCTGTTTGCCTTAAACCACTCTAATTTAATCTTCATCAAGAAAACCCCAAATGGGAACATGAAGAGTCAGACACACCTGAACAGCAACAACAAAATGTGTCTAACATTCACCTTATTTCTCTCCGTTGTTGATTTTTAAGTGGTATTCCATAGTTCACAATTATATAGTATCATCAAAAATGGTGTTAAGAATGATTTTGTTTCAGGGAACAGCTTGGATTACTGAAAGTGTTATGCATTTTCTCAAATACAATCCAGCTCACTCTCTTATTCCAATTCAATTGACAACCGGTGACCAAACTTCCATTACTCTATGCAAGCCCAGGATTGTGATCCAACACTCTTCTTAAAGTTTTTATCTATATAAATGAATACTAATAACTCATATCTCTATAGTGCTTTAAGTATAGACAATATAAGTATTATTTTCCCCATTTTACAGGTGGGAAATTGGAGGCCCAGAGAGATAAAATTACTTCAAAACTTAAAATAGAATGTTAGAGGTGGGAGGGGCCTTAAAGGTCTTGCAGTCCACACCCCCTCACTTACCCCAATTTACAAGGGAATTAATTGAGGCTCAGAGAAGTGATTTCTTCAGGGTCACAAAGTTAGGAACCGTTGAAGCCAGAATTCCAAACCAAATCTCTCAATTTCAAGTCTAGCACTCTTTCTACTATATTACACCTGATATAATTACTAGGATAATTCAATTCAGTAAGTATCAACCATGTCCCAAAAATGTGTTAGATACTAAGCATACAAAGACTCTATCCTCAAGAAGTTTACATTCTACTAGGGAAAAGTAGATATGTCTTCTTAACTATAGCAAACAATAAAACAAACATCTCTTAGATGGGGACATGGTATCTTTAACTGGAAGGGTTAGATATATTTATTGGATATCCCTAGAAGCAGCAGCCCCGGCACTAATCACATTGTAGCTGAAATCACTACTTTGTAGTGGTTGCACAGGGCAATGGAAGTTTGGTCGCAGGCTGTCAGTCATTTACTCAGCGATATGCTTTATAACTAAGCCATCCTGGGAAGCCTATAGGGATGCAGGTCTATCAGTCTGAGATTCTTTTGTGGAAGAACAGATAACCTGTAACATGTGCCCCAGCAATGTTTGGTTTGTTTGGTTTTGTGGGATTTTTTTAGTTTTTAGGCATAAAAACAAAACCTATCTCTTCCAGGTTGCATGCCAAAGAACTTTTGAATCACAATCAACCACAAGTAGAAGAGTTTGAAAAGATTAAAAGATTCTTCCTAAAAAGAACATTGGCTTTCTATGTAGACCAACTGGCTACTGCTTTTTTTCTGGGTGACAAAAGACTGGCTTTCTCTGGGGATGAGAATATAAACCCAGCTTAAAAAACACAAAAACAAACCCAAAACAGAATTTCAATTTTGCCTCAGTCTCATTTAGTACCTAAATTTCATGACTATCATTTGAAACAATACAATTATCTGCTCCGTAAGCACTTATCAGAGGATCTAATCATGAAATGAATGAAATGCAGCACCTGTCCAAAGCTCCTTTGAGATAGCTGATATTTGAGGGAGACAGTCTAATGGACACATTAACTATCAATTTATCTGGATTCTCCAAGTTCTGACCCTGCAATAGATTACACTGTAAGGAAGGAGGACTCAGATCACCCAGCCTCAGCCCCTCACAGTTTCCAGTTAATGATATGGCCATGGCTCTGTGCATGATCAAGACAATAACCATCTTGTTAAACAATGTTTCAACAATTTAGGTAAAACTGTAAGCTAGTATACTGTCTACTCTGCCATTCAACATGCTTCTCACAAGCAATGAATTCCAATAAATGATCATTTTGCAGCTAAATTTCTATAAATGTGTTCTAGTGTTTAAAAAAAAAAACCCAACAGCTTGGAAACCCAATGCTCAATGTACTTCCCTCTCTGAACCAGTAGGAAATTTAAAGACAAATTCAGCATCCAGATGTTGTGATCTACCCAGTTCAGATGCTTGAAAGCATTTATGCCCCTAATGAATTCTGTTTCATTTTATTCTTAAATGCCACCTACTCCACTAAGCCTTTCCTGGCTTACCCACCTGTCAGAATCATGACTTCCCTTTCACCCAACTACCCAAACCAGATGAAAGAGATATTTCCTTCCTCAGAATTCTCATTACAATTTGCCTGGATCTTTCCTTTACCCTCTTCCCTCTCTACCTTGCATCACAGTCTTTTGTGTAGACCCCTATTTGATCAATATTAAACTCCTTGAGCAAGGATCCAGAATAATTTTCATCTCTGTATCCCAATAAATACTATGGTACAATGTACATAGCAGGAGCCTAATAAATATTTACTGGATGAATGAATGAACCTTCTAATTATTTTCCATGCTACCAATATCTCCCCTCTCCAATCCTCCAAAGGAAAAGGGCCTTCCTTTACATCTTTTGACAATGAGTAGATACCAAGAGAACTCAGGGACTGTTCACACTCTTCCTTGCCTTTGTCACTTAACTGACCCACCTTCTTTTCCAGTCAAACATTTTTCTAACATTCTTTGTACCACTTCATTTGTTTAATTACTGATTGTATAATACAGCTTTCTCACAATCACAATGCACCTTTCAATTGCCCCTTAGGAGACCATCAGAGACTCTTCAAAGACTATGGTATTCCATAACTTACAAACATGGTATAACCTAAAAATACTGTTGAAAAAATCATGAGCTTTTATCTCAGGAAGAAGCATGGGAATCAATAAGAGCATTGTACAATTTCTCAAAGGCAATCCAACCCTCTTTCCCTGTCCTGTTCAATTCTAGACCCAGCTCATTATCTATTTGTAGTGTCTGTCCAAAATATATGTTCTAAGTGCTGTCCATCCAATTGCATATCCCAGTATGGAAATAGGCATTCTTCATTTGGTTTTTCCTATGTGACTAGCTGGACCAAACTCTTTTAAGTACTTATGAATCTTATTTAGAGGGCTTTGAAGTACTACAGGGTTTGATGCCACAAGCAAAATTTCATCCACAAACAGAAGCACTTAAAGGGCCTTACTATCTATAGGGAATCTCTGTTCCACTAGTTTTCTGGACAGAACATCCTCCAGGACAATAGCAAACACCTTTGATGAGTGAACATGCATCTCCCTGGTTTATGCTCCTTTGATATTTATTTTTTTTTATTTGGTCTTTTTTGGAGGGGGGAAGGCAGGGCAATTGGGGTTAAGTGACTTGCCCAAGGTTACACAGCTGGTGTTAAGTGTCTGAGGTCAGATTTGAACTCAGGTCCTCCTGACTCCAGGGTAGGTGCTCTATTCCCTGCGCCACCTAACTGTTCCCCCTTTGATATTTATAATCAGTGTTGTCAAACAAGCTTTCTCTCTTATTCTGTCTTATAAAAAAAATCTTGTAGGACTGACACATACTTAGGACACCTGTTGGTGGATAAGCACTTTAAGGCAACATTTTGTTCCATAAATAAGCATTTATTAGGTACCAATATGTGCCAGAACCCATAGTAGGTACTAAAGTAAAAGGTTCTTTATAGTCAATAAATAACAAGCACAGTTGATGTTTTATATTCTCTACAACTTTATCAATTAATATCTTCTGTGATATACATAATTCGTAAAAGCCTCCCTGTTGAAGAATTTATGACCAAACAAGAGATACAGAGCATTATGGGAAGTAAAATGGATAATTTTAATAACATTAAATTAAGAAGGGGTGTATATATATATATGTACATATATATATATACACATAGATTTATGTATATGTATAAACAAAACCAACGCAGTCAAAATTAGAAGGAAAGCAGAAAACTGGGAAACAATTTTTATAGCAAGTGTCTCTGATAAAGGTCTCTTTTCTTAAATATATAAAGAACCGAGTTAAATCTATAAGAACAAAAGTCATTCCCCAATTGATAAATGGTGAAAGGATAAGAACAGATAGTTTTCAGAAGAAAATAGCAAAGTTATCTATAGTCATATGGAAAAAATGCTTTAAAATCACTATTGATAAGAGAAATGCAAATTAAAACAACTCTGTGGTACCACCTCACACTTATCATATTAGCTAATATGACAGAAAAGGAAAATGATAAATGTTGGATGGGGATGTGGAAAAACTGGAACACTAATGCACAATTGGTAGAGTTGTGAACTGATCTAAGCATTCTGAAGAGCAATATGGAACTATGCCCAAAAGGCAATCAAACCGTGCATACCCTTTGATCTAGAAATACCACTCCTAGGTCTATATTCTGAAGAGATCCAAAAAAGGGGAAAGGAATCTATTTATACAAAAATATTTATAGCAGATCTTTTTGTGATGATAAAGAATTGAAAATTAAGGGGATGCCTATCAATTGGGGAATGGCTGAACAAGTTGTAGTATATGACTGTGATGGAATACTACTGTGCTAGAAGAAATGACAATCAGGTTGATCTGAATCCAGACAAATCTGGAAATACTTACATGAACTGATGCAAAGTGAAGTGAGCAGAACCAGTAGAACATTGTACACAATAACAGCAATATCATGAGGATCAACTGTGATCCAAAACAATTTCAAAGGACATATAATGAAAAAAGTTATCCATCTCCAGAGAAAGAACTGATGAACTCTGAATGCAGATCAAAGTATATTTTTTGGCTTCATTTTCCTTGTTTCCTTTTTCATCTGTTTCTTCTTTCACAACATGGCTAACATGGAAATGTTGTCTGAAAATTCTAAATTCTATAACCTTATTATAAAAAATTACTTTTGAAACAATCTCTATAGATTTAGAGCAGTGGTTCTTAACCTTCCTAATGCAGTGATCCTTTAATACTTGTATGTGGGAGTATCTGCATGTGGGCAGGCCTGCCTGGAGACAGATAGAGGAGTGATGTCTTGGTTCCTAAGACCATCGGAAATATGTGTTTTCCTGTGACCCCTGTGAAAGGGTCATTCGACCACCAAAGGGGTCGCAACCCACAGGTTCAGAACCACTGATTTTTGAGTCTAAAAGCAACTAAGATAACTGTGTCAGACTACAAAGTAAAACACTTGAGTTCCTTTATAAAGAGAATGGGTGTATCAGGGACAGGAAGAGGGTTGAATTAAATGGCATCTAAGATCCTTTCTAGCTCCGACATGTTTTGGTTCTATACCCTTTCTAGAATTCTTCTAAATACATGTTGCTAAAAATTATCCCCTAACCCAAGAAACTTCTGGCATTGTTCCCCATGCATCTGGTGATTTTGCTGGCCTAATAACTACCTAAATACAACAATCTAAATAATTTTCTTTCAGAAAAATTTTCTAAGAAAATAAGGGTTTTCTTTGGGAGGTAAGTTTTGACAAGTGGTTTGACTAAATACTGACTTCATATGTAGAAGACAAACTTGCCAGTGTAGATGTAGACTTAGGAAAAAACAATTAAAACAGTCAGGAAAAAAATAATGAATTAGAGAAAAAGCTTGGCTTGGACTCTTGAGACAGAAGGCACCAAGGAAGCTTTCTTCCAAAAAGGTCAGAGTAAACCAGCATGAATGTGGAGATCTATTATGATAACATCTGAGCTTGCAGAGAACCAACCATCTTTCATCTTCAACAAGAAGAATTTACCAAGTGTCTATATGTTCAACCATGTGATATTTGGCTATATTTCCCCAAAGGAAAAGTCAACTTGCAAATGGAGACTGTGATAAAGAAATAAATAAGTATAGCACTCAATAAGTGTCTGTTGAATTAAATGCAATTTTAACTGTTTAAATATTTAGCAAAGAGCTTTATAGATGTTTCTTATATTTTCTACAACCTGCTCTTGACCAGAAAACATTAGCTACAAATAATTTTTCTCTCCTGAGTTTCTCATCCACACTGGAACCCAAAGTGTGATATATATTCCAGTACAGGTCATATCAAGTAGTGGCACTGCTCTTGCTATACATATTAATCTTAAATCTCTCTCTTTCAAATAAAAGCACACCCTCCATTTGTCATACCTTAAAGATGAAGAGAAACAAGAGCTGTGCAGCAAGGAAAGGTCAATTCATGTCAATACAGCTTCTACTCACCCATCTATGTACTTTTATTACACAGATGTGCATAAAGAACTCTAATAAGCTAAAAATAGAAAAATTCCCTGAATATAAAAGGTCATATCATAAAAAACAAATTAGAAGAGAATGGAAAAGTACATTTGACAAGTATGGTTTGGGGATAGGAAGGGACTCTTAACCAAATAAAGGATAGGGGACAGAATAAAAAAAATAGACAACTATGATGCTTAAAAGTATAGGAATGAAATCAATGAAGACAGAATAAGAGAAAAATTTAAGTAGGAAAAATATTTTAATCAAATGTAATAGCAAAAGTGTGGTATTCAAGATGCACAGAGAATTGACAAAAAAATCGGGTATCCCAAAAATCTTATTGATTTTTTAAACTTTAGTAACTTAAAAGTAGTAAGCAACTAGTTTTTTAAATTACACTAAGACTTTTTGGGAGACCCTGTATAATATTAAGAGCCATTCGCTAATAGATGATGATGATGGTTATGATAATAATGAAGAGGAGGATGAGGAAGAGAGATAGCATTTATATAGTGCTATAAGTTCTGCAAAACAATTTACAAATATGTCATTTATACCTCACAACAACCCTGAGGTTGTGCTCTTACTATCTCCATTTTACAGATGAGGAAACTGAGGCAGACAGAAGTGAAGAGACTTGCTGAGGGTCACAAAGTTAGTAAGGAGAGAAGAGACCACACCTCTTCTCACTTCACAACACCTTGAAAGCACTGAAAACTTGCAGCACAACAAACCTGAAGCTAGGAACAGTGCCTCTCCACTTCCAAATGAGTAGAGCTCAGACTTAGCATAAAGTTGAAAGTCAAGAAATAGTCTGTAAAATGAGCAAGCAAAAAAAAATAACTTGACCATAGAAAGCTATTAGGATGGCAAGGAAAACTAAGAGACAGACTCAGAAAAAGATAACAATCCAAAAACAGCTATAAGAAAAGGCTCAAAGAAAAATGCTCATTGGACCCAAGTCTAACAAGAATTCCTAGAAGAGTTAAAGAAAGACACAAAATTTAGCAGCTTGCACATGAAAGGAATATGATATTCCAGAAGGCAAAGGAGCTCATATTACAACCAAGAATAACCTACCCAGAAAATTTGAGTATAATCTTACAGGAAAAAATGAATATTTAATGAAAAAGAGGACTTTCAGGCATTCCTGATGAAAAGATCAAAGCCGAATAGAAAATTTGATATCCAAACAGAAGACTCAATAGAAACATGAAAAGGTAAAGATGAAAAAAAATTTTAACAGACATATAAAGTTAAACTGTTTGCATTCCTAAATGGGAAGGTGATAAATGTATACTAAGAACTTTATCACTATTAGGGCAGTTAGAAGAAGCCTACACAGATAGAGGGCATGGAAGTAAGTAGATTATGTTGGAATGATCTAAAAAAATGAAAGAATGAGAGAGATATACTGGGAGAATGAGAAAAGGAAATGAGGAAAATTTTCTCACATAAAAGAGGTACACAAGGAAGAGCTTTCATAGTAAAGGGGGGAATGGGGGGGGGGGAATGGCAGGCAATGTTTGAACCTCACTCTCTTCAGAACTGATTCAAAGAGAAAAGAAATACACATACACACACACAGAGTTGGGAATAGAAATCTATCTGACCAAGGATGGAAATAGTAAAAGGGTATAAAAGATATAGTATTGGGAGCTGGGGGGAGGAAGTGGGAGTAGTGTAATAAAAGGGAGGGCAGATCAGGGGAGGTAGTGACCAGAAGCACAACAGCCTTTTGAGGAGAGACAGTATAAAAAAATAGAAGAAAATAGGATGAAGGGAAATATATGGTAATCATAATTATGAATGTGGAGAACTCTCCCACAAAATGAAAGGAGACAGCAGAATGGATTAGAAATCAGAATTCAATAACGTTTACAAGACACATACATGAAACAGAAACACACACTCTCTCTCTCTGACACACACACACACACACACGAAGCTAAAACAAAGTACTGAAGCAGAATCTATTCCATTTAGCTGATGCAAGAAAAGGCAGCGATAGCAATCGTGATCTCGGACCAAGTAAAAACAAAAACAGACCTAATTAAAAGAGAAAATTAAGGAAACTACATTTTGCTGAAAAGGTACCAAAGACAATGGAGCAATCTCAAAAAAATTTATAGCAAGTTCCCTGATATAGGCTTTATTTCTCAAATATATAGGGAGCTGAGTCAAATTTATAAAAATAAGAACTATTCCCCAAATTGATAAATGGTCAAAGGATAAAAATAAGCAATTTTCAGAAGAAGACATCAAAGTTCTCTGTTGTCATATAAAAAAGCCTAAATTACTATTAATTAGAGAAATGCAAATTAAAACAATTATTAAGCACCACCTCACCTCAGAAATGACAAATGTTAGAGGGAAAATAGGTGCACAAACTATTGGTGGGGGGAGTTAACTAGTTCAAACATTCTGGAGAATAATTTGGAATTACATCCAACTACAAAACAGTGCATACCCTTTGATCCAGCAATACTACTACTAGGTCAGTACCCAAAGGGATCAAAGAAAAAGGAAAAGGATATATATGTACAAAAATATTTAAAGCAGATTTTTTTGTGGTGGCAAAGAATTGAAAATTGAGGGCATGCTCATCAATCAAGTTATTGTCGAGTTGCTTCAGTCCAGTTGACATTTTCTTGGCAAAGATGATGGAGTGGTTTGCCATTTCCTTCTCCAGCTCCGTTTACAGATAAGGAAACTGAGGCAAACAGCATTAAGTAACTTGCCCATGGTCACACACCTAATAAGTCTCTGAGGCCACATTTAAACTCAAGAAGAGGAGTCTTCCTGACTCCAGGACTGGCACTCTATTCATGGCGCCACCTAGCTGCCTGTATCCAGGAAAGAGAAACTAATTCTGAGGGATTCCTCCAAGTAAGAAACTAAAACTTATCTAGCTAATGCTTATGTCACTGTAAAGAGAACATTTCTAATGTAAAAGAATAAGTCACAGGGGGAAAAAATCTTCTGTAATAATCAAAGCAGCTGAGACATAGGCAACAGGGTGGACTAGAGAGAAAACAGATCAGAAGTAAAGGTAAGAACCAAACAACTTGGAAACAAAATCTATCCTTTCTATGTAAGAAAACCAATTCCACCACATTAAACTGATAACATAGCCCAATCTCATGCCCTAAGACTTCTTCACTCTTGTCAAATAGTCTCTCTACTCTAAACAGAACAGTGGATTGGTGTACAGTGCCTGGCATATGGTAGGTGCTACACGAATGTTAGCTGTTATTGTTGTCGCTGTTGTTAGCAGAATATGGAAGATGCGTTCAAATATCAAACTCTATAATTTACTACTGGGTGAACTTAGACAAGTCACAACCTCTCCAGACCTGAGTTTCTTCATTTGTAAAATAAGAGGGTTAGATATCTGAGGTCCCAAAGACAAAGCCTTTAAAGAACTCTTCTCTCACCCCCACCTAGCTTGCTCCTCAAGTCCTTCAGACAGCAACAGAAAGAAATCAGCCTATCAGTAAAAAACGCTAGGGAACCTACCGTTTGGAACCTGTTCTGTGCTTCTGTCATCACCACAATAACAGGGTTGGGGGTTATATTAATAAGCAAAATTTATGAGCATAGAAGCAGCTGAGAGTTGTAGTTCATACATTTACAGTTAGATCCCTTTCATTTCCAGGACCAAGAGCACTTGTAATTGAAAGTACAGAAATAAACCCACATCTGGTAGATGAGTTCAAGTGTAAGAGACAATATATTTTCAGATGTTATAAATCTGTTGTGAAACCAGATGCTCCTTATTCAGCCTCTCCTACTTCTACTCTCCTCTACTTTGACCCTTTCAAATGACCATGTGTGAATCTATGAAGTTATTTGCCCAGAGAGTTATTTGCTTTCATTACTGGCAGTTACCTCTTTAAAGGATCTTTCTTTAGGATGCTATTTGAAAGGGATGAACTTGGTCATTAAGGACAAACATAAGATAAGACCTTTGCAGAGGTAGAAGACTAAGAGGTATGTAACATTTCATATAATGTCAGACTTTTCGGCTGTGTTGGTCAGTTTTGCTGAACTTGTTTTCTCTAATTTATTCTGTTATGAGGGATAGCTCTCTGGAAGAAAATAAGAGTATACCCTGGGAAACAGGGTATTGATCAACCCAGTTCAATCAGTGAATCATCTGTAAAATGTAAATAACATCTTACTTATTTCAAGGCAGGTGGTTAGACCAGCTTATACACTGGAGTTCTTTCCATCTGTAACATCTGTGATTCTATTCATACTTGGAATTTCAAAATCTGTCACTTTTCACAGTGCTTAATTTATAGTAGATGTCCCATTAAGGGATAGCAAAACTGACTTAAAAGGGTCCTGGGAGTCAGAATACTTGGGTTTTAGACCAGCTCTGCTACTAATTCACTATGTGACAAGTGACTTCTCCTGTGTAGGTCTCTTTCCTTATTTGAAAAGTGGGAGGGGATGCTAGAGATCCAGGTTCTGTATTGAACCTCAGACCTTTCAGTCATCTGCTCAGTGTCATGTAAACACCCTGCCTGTAACTTTATTACTCCAGTACCAAAGCAATACCCATCACTTTATTGGGCTCCATCCATAGGATGAAACTAAAATTCAGTGAATTTACAAAGGCCATTAACAATAACTCATCCACTGATCAATTCTTCATTTGATTCAACCATAAGTCAATGCAGAATCCCCCACAAAAACCCTGGTGCTTAGGTCAGTGTGAGTTACTAAGAACTGCATTCATTACCAAAAGAAATCCTTTTGGAATTAGCCTATTCTCAGAGATTATATGCATGAATATATTATTTAGGCTCATTAGAAAACAAGCAACCTAAAATAACTACTGTAAATAGTAATATAACAACGTAACAGCAGGCATGCTTTTCCTAATCATCAAGGAATACTGGAAAAGGTGAGCTGGAGAGTAAATAATCCATCCCTAAGTCCCCAGTCTTATCTCATAGGTTGTTCAGTTATTTTTCAGTTGTGTCCAACTCTTTATGACACCACTGGGGTTTTTCTTGGCAAAGATACTAGAGTAGTTTGCCATTTCCTTCTGCAGAGTATTTTACGGAAGAAGAAACTGAGGCAAAGGGGGTTAAGTGACTTACCCAGGGTCTGGACAACTAATGTCTGAGGTTAGACATGAACTCAGGTCTTCCTGACTCCAGTCCCAGCACTCTATCCACTGTACTACCTAGCTACCCTATCTCACAGGACCAATGCCAGTTCTTTAGAAAGAAATATCTTCAGATTAGAAAAGAATCATGCATCAAGCTCTGAGAGCTCCATAAAATGAAACAAAAATTTTGAGAGCGAATTCGCTTTCGTCCTTGTAACCCTAGCCAGTACTTATAAATGTTTCTGGGAATTCAGCTGGTAGAAATATCTGTTAAGAATGCATATTTCATTAAAGCTATCTATAGTCACATGAAAAAATGCTCTAAATCACTATTGATTAAAGACATGCAAATTAAACAACTCTGAGGTACTACCTCACACCTATCAGATTGGCTAATATGACAGAAAAGGAAAATGATAAATGTTAGCAAAGAAGTGGGAAAACTATAACACTAATGCATTGTTGGTGGAATTGTGAATTGATCCAATCATTCTGGAGAACAATCAGGAGAGTATTCTAGACACCATTATTAGGTCTGTATCCTGAAGAGATCATAAAAAGGAGAAAAAACCTCACATGTACAAAAATAAGTGTAGAAGCTCTTTCTGTGGTATCAAAGAACTGGAAATTGAGGGGATACCCATTGGGAAATGACTGAACAAGTTGTGGCATATGAGTGTAATGGAATACTATTGTGCTATAAGAAATGATGAGAAAGACTTACATGAACTGATGCTCAGTGAAGTGAGCATTGTACACAGTACTACCAGCATCGTACAATAATCATCTATAGTAGACTTGGCTCTTCTTAGCAATACAATGATTCAAGACAATTTTTAAAAACTCATGACAGAAAATGCTAACCACATTTAAAGAAATAACTATGGAGTCTGAATGCAGATTGAAGCATATTTTCACTTTTCTGTTTTTGTTTTTTCTTTCTTGTGCTTTTCCCCTTTGTTTGTGATTCTTCTTTTACAACATGACTAATGTAGACATATATTTAATAGAACTGTACATGTATAACCTATATCAGATTGCTTGCTGTCTTGGGGGTGAGGGGAGGGAGGGAGAAAAATTTGGAACTCAAAATCTTATAAAAGTGAATGTTGAAAACTATATTTACATGTAACTGGGGGGAAATACCATTATAAAGTAGAAAAGAAATAAAGAACTCAATCAGTAAAAAAATGTCTATTTCAGTATCACAAAATCTCAAAGCTAGAAAAAGATTCCTAGGTCACTGAGTCCTCCCCAGACTTGAACAAGAAAGCCCTTGACAGTATCCCTCCGAAGGGGTCATTCACCCTCTGCATGAAGCCCTGTAGGAACAGGGCATTCACCATACAAGCAGCCCATTGCACTTTTAGCCAGGTCTAATTAGTAGAGATCATTTTCCTTATATACATATATATATATATATATATATGGCTAAATTTCATCTCCACTCCTTCTAATTCTGTGATCTAAGGCCAAATAGGATAAGTTTAATCCATCTGATTTGTGTAGATAAACCAAATAGGTTTGTAACAATTATATTACTTAACATGTATGCATTTTGATTGCCATTCTGTTTGTAATATTCCAATAGTCAATTTGCCCAATAGTGAGCTTTTCCCACCAAATAATTACCCACCTATGGGATGATGGAGGGGAGGGCAGGATCTGGGGGAGGGATGCTGGAAGCGCACACTTCAGTAAAGGGACAGGGACAGGGTAGAG
>CM053599.1:75501908-75517708 GCA_028646575.1 Pseudocheirus occidentalis
CATCCACAGCCTGTATTGAATTGCCTGTCCTTCCAGTGGGGGTGGGTGACAAGGGAGGAAGAGAAAGAATCTAGAATTTAAAGCTCTGCAATTCATGCAACTAGGAATTAAGATATATAGGGGCTGGGGTAGGGAGACCCTCCCTGCCCTACCAGAAAGTTAGAGAGCAGATCAGGGGAGGGTCTTTACAGTGGGATCACTGTTATGGGACTGGGGTAAGGGAAAGACAGGGAGAAATTTTGTAATTCAAAAATCTCATGAAAATGAATGATGTAAACAAGAAAACAAAAAATTTATTAAAAAATAATAATTACCCACCTATATACATTCCCAATGTGAAGCCTAATAATAAAAATAATGACAAGCCAGAGCTTGTTGACTGGTCTCATAAGAATGTTCCAAAGAATGGCATAAAATGTGTAAACAAATGGATAAAAATACATTTAAAAGAATCAATAGAATGTTACTATGATCTCCAAGAGGAATATATTATAACTGGCCAATCCAATCAGTTAAAGTTGATATATAACACCAGGTTTCACTACCTGATCCAAACTTGACTATATCTTCAGACATGTGGACTGACATCCAGAAGTCCCAAACGACAAACTCTTTAAGAAAGCATCAGCCTATGGGGCAGCTAGGTGGCGCAGTGAATAGAGCACCAGCCCTGGAATCAGGAGGACCTTAGTTCAAATCTGGCCTCAGACACTTAACACTTAATAGTGGTGTGACCTTGGGCAAGTCACATAACCCCAAATACCCTGCCTTTCCCCCTCCAAAAGAAAAAAGAGAAAGCACCAGCCCAGACTCTAAAGCATACATAACTGCTCAAGCAGTATCTTCCCAGTTTCATATCACCTTTTCAACACTATATGAAAGGTCTATGACTTTCCAGTGACGACTTGTTGTATTACCATAAGCCATCATTGTTATACTGATTATTTCCCGATACCACAAGAGCAGAAAAAAATGTGAGTTGTGTATATACACGTGTGTATATATACACAAATCGCCCCTTCCCCCCAGGAAAAGTCTAGAAACCATATGATTCAGATGGGTTGTCAGTTCACATTTGTGGAAGGAATTTCTATACCAGGAGTTGTCTAGCCTCCAGTCTGACGCAGGTAAGGCTTCAGATTAGTGCCTTCTCTGTAGTTTACACGCTGCCTAGAGGACCAGGAGGTCAAGAGACTCGCCCAGAATCACAGAGACAATACGTGTCAGAGGCAGAACTTGATCCCAGCTCTTCCTAGGTCCGTCTCTGTCCATCTCCGTATCTCTGCCTCCTTTTCTCTCTCTCACCCTCCCACTGTGTATCTCTGTCTCTCCGCTTCATTCTATCACTGTGTGTCTCGCTCTCTCTGTCCCGGAGTGTCTGTGCCTCTCTCACCTTTTCACTATGTGTCTCTGTGTGTCACGCCGTCTCTGATCTCTCGGTCTCACCATCTCTGTCTCTATCTCTGTCTTTCAGCATGTGGGTCTCTGCGTTTACATCTCTTGCTCTCACTTCTTCTCCCTATATATCCTCCTGTTAAAATTAATATTTAATTTGCTATTAGAGCTTAAAATTTGCACTAAGACTTCTGGACACCATGTATGTTATGTGTGTGGGTGCGTACAAGGATGAGTGTGGGCGAACAGACACAGAAAACATATTCCCCCTAAATCCCTAAAATAAAAATATTTTTAGAATTAAAAAATACATTCACCCCTTACTTTCAATACCAGAGCCTTACACCAGAGCTACTGAACGCCAGCGCCCTCCACTGCCTGACAGGCCTTCCGAATCATTGCTCACTCAGCAACCTTCTGCTCTGTGATAGGTCAGCCCGCGCAGGGCTCCACCAATCAAGAGGCAGCGCTCTGTAAGGGCGGCTGGGATTGGATCCGAGCTCAGATCCCACTGGGCTCTTACCCTCACCACGCCCCCCACATACATACATTTATTTATTCATCGATAAATGGACATTCCAGTTTATTAAACATCCTGTTTGGTAGGTTTTTTGTTATTTTTAACTGTGGCTTCATTAAGAGGCTGCTACCAAGAATTCAAAATGAAGCGACTCTGTTCCTTGTCAGTGTAGGGGTAGACTTTGGAGGTTACCTCATCCAGCCCCTTCAGTTTACAAAAGGTGACACTGAGGCAGACCCCTAGAAGTTAAGTGATTTGGGCCAGGGCACGTGGAAAGTCAATGGCAAAGTCAGGATTCGCTCAGGTCCTCTGAGGGCTCCTGCCACCATGCCGCCTTCATCGCCCTCCCTCCACCAGCCTGTAGTCTGTATGAATGCATATCCCAAAGGGAGAAGTTCTCGTCTTAAGGCTGCACTTTAGAACAAAAACACTGGACTCCAAAGTTTCATCACTGCCGCCACCACTCCCCATTCAGTTTTATTTTCATATGAACTAATTTTTCTCTAATAGTTTAAAACTATAGGAAAACATTTGGGAACAACATACATGGTGTTGTTTATGAAACAAAAAACTTGTTTTCTGCTAAGCTGTGTGGATATATACGTCTTCGCTGTTGTTCAATCATGTCTGACTCTTCCTAACACCATTTGGGATTTTCTTAGGAAAAATATTGGAACGGTTTAGTATTTCCTTCTCCAGTTTATTTTACAGATAAAATAAACTGAGGAAAACAGGGTTAAATGATTTGGTCAGGGTCACACAGCTAGAGAAGTGTCTGGGACTGGATTTGAACTCAGGAAAATGTCTTCCTTATTCCAAGCATAGTGTTCTATCCACTGTATCATTTACCTACTCCCATATTTATACACTACACACCTGTGTCTACATATGTGTGCATGCATATGTATGTGTCTTTCTCCCTGAATCCCTAATAAATGTTGTTAGGACTCAAAAGGAAATCCACTCCTTAAAAACTGATGCTTGCAGAAAGATGTAAACCTTTACAACCAAAGGTTATGAACTTCAAAAGACATTTCCCTCACATGCAAGTAATTCAAGTGTTATTATCCTCAATTTGCAGGTGTGAAAATTGATATCCACAAAATTAATTTACTTACCCCCAAGTCTCTTTTTTTTGGAGGGGGGAAAGCAGGGAAACTGGGGTTTAGTGATTTGCCCAAGGTCACACAGCGAGTAAGTGTTAAGAGGCCACATTTGAACTCAGGTCCTCCTGACTCCAGGGCAGCTGCTCTATTCACTGTACACCTAGCATAGCAGCCCCCTTACCCACAGTCTCAAGGTCTCACTCATCATGGTTGAATTTAATTCCTGATTCCAAATCTTGATTCCCCACTACATCACATCAACCTCTCAAACATCAAGCTCAACCAGGGAAGTCTTTGCAATAAAAATGATGGTAAATCCTGCCAGGGAACACTAGGTCTCCCAAATATTCACTTCACCCACTACATCAGTTTGATTGTATTTATTTGTTCATTTGTTTTTTAAGTGAACTATGAATGTAGAACAATGTCAATGAAACTAACTCTGGAGCTAGGGGATCCAGGTTCAAATCCTGCCTTTTACACTCAATCTATAAATATTTATTAAGCACCACCTATGTGCCAAGCATGTGCTAAATGCTTCATGACCTTGGGCAAGACAAGACAAGACCTCCCTAAACCTCTTTTCAGAAAAACAGAAGGGGGGAGGGGAAGGCTAGAGGGCCGCTAAGGACCTTTCCAGCATTAAATCTATACTCCAAAGTTCAGCAATTCTCCTGAAGTCAGTAAGTTATTATGTGACCTTGGACAAGTCCCTTCCCCTTGCTTGGTCTCAATTTTCTCCTTTGTGGAAAAAAAAAGAGGTGGTAGGACTGAATTTAGATGACCTCTAAGGTCCTTCCCAAATCCAACAGTCTGTAGCTATGTTTTATGGTCTCAAAAAAAGGGAAGAAGTCCCTTAGTCTATAATTGATTCAAAGAGTTGGATTTTCTTAATGAGTCCCTCACTCTTAATGAGAATCTCACACTCAGCTACAACAAAGTATTCATGACTCCCTGATTTTGTTTCTTCTCTTATTAGAGGAAAATATTTAGAGGCAGTAGTAACCTAACACATGAAAAAGGCTCTAAGACATCTGAGACAGGGTCCCTGTTGTCATGGCAACCTCACAGGCAGTGGCCTTTGAGAACAGATTTTTAAAAGCACACGATCTAATTTTTCCTTACCGCCCACTTGAAAAGAAACATTTAAAAAAAAAAAGCTAAAAATAAACTACTATAGGGCAAGACAAAGACAAAACAAATGTGTATGTTGTCAAGTCACCTACAAATGATATTATATCAATCATATTCACATCAACCAATTATAACCATTTCACCATTGGAATATTTATCCAAAATATCAACAGAAAATCAAATGCTGAGAATCCCTTATATTTTCACATTCTGCACCCAGACACAAATGCCCCCCATAAGGGAGAAATAGACTATGAGAAGAAGGTTCAGCATTACCATCACCACCCCCGTATCCTTAATTATACCTAAAAGGCAAGCTTTCCCCTTTCTTGAAATGAACACACACAGTCCCACACACCATTCCCTTTCCTGAAATGCACACACACACACACACACAGCCCCACACATTTTTCCCTTTCCTGAAATGCACACACAGTCCCACAAACCCCCTTCAAGGAAGCACCACCTTGAACTGGCTTGGATTTAGCAGTAAAGACTCACCCACGTGTGGTGAACAAAGTCTCATTCAAAAAAAGCAAAAGAGAGTGGCCAAGTTTCTAAGAAGCGAATGACTTGCCAGCTTCCCTGGTGAGGACGACAAAAAAAAAAAAAAAGCAACACAAAAAACCCAAAGCTCTCATTAAAAGCCCCCACCCAGCCAAGCTCAGAGTTAACCCTACAACATCGCACATCCATGGCATGCACAGCCCCAAGCCTCCCTTAAGGACTAATCTGATGCATCTTCTGGCTTTGCTGTAGGATCCCCAAGCTCTGGCTAAGGCTGCTAGGTCGCCTTGAGGCAACATTTCTAGTCATACACCTGGAGAGAGGACAGCGAATCCAACAAGAAGGCGTGAGCCTGCTTACCGGGGAGCCGGAGGCTTCCGAGCCCAACCAGCCATCTGCCCACTGGCCCCCTCACAGCCAGTCATGGCAGGGCCTCCTCCCCTAGGTTCACTTCACAAAATGATAATTCGGATACCACTCCCACCAGCCCTCACTCAGTCAACCAATTAATCAATTAATGAAGCAGGGCTGGTGGTTTCTCCCCTTCAGCCATGTGGGGGGGTGAGGGGGGAACAGGTCATTTGAAGGTTGCTTTGCTTTTCCTGGCTGAGGGCCTCTTAAATAGTGACTATCCTTCCAAACGTGCCTCCTCTCTTTCTTTCCTCTCTTGGGGGGGAGGGGGGGCGGAGTTCATTCACAGCTGTAGGAAAACACTGAACCCCTGACAAAGCCAGCTTGCATGATGAAAGAGGTAAAGTAGTTTTCTGCCAGCAGAATGCCTTAGAATGGTTACCATGGAAATAAATGTGGGGAGGGGAAAGGAGAGAGGAGAAGGGGGCTGGTCTGATGGCAAAGGCTGCAGCAAAAAGGAGAAAGAATTTTGGAGGGGAAATGAGATTTCAGAACCAGGGCGGGCTTAGGGGAGCGGTGAGGGTGGCCGGACTGTGGAGGGGAATGGACCTGTACAGGGGTCTGAGGAGGCACAGTTGTATTACCATTACAGAGAAGTCAGGACCTTGCCTCCTTCAGCCTTCAACTCATTTATTATCCATTAATCCTTCTAGTCTGGAAAGCTTTGAAAAGTTCCTGAGGCACAGTGCCGTGGCTCTTAAGATCCTGGACCTCATGGGAAGGAAGTCTTTTGGAAATCACTGACCTGGGCTGGAAAGTCCCATCTACTAAAACAGTTTATTTTTCATATTTATTTTTGAATGCTTTTGTTCCGATGCTCTTGTTGTGGCTTTGTTTTGTTTCTGCTACGTGCTGTTTCCCCCATTATCCTCTTTGAGAATAAGCACCTTTATGTTTTTATCTTTGTATCACCAGCTGCCTGGCACAGTGGCCAGTTCATAAAAAGAGATGTTTGTGGACTGATGGGTTATAACTTTGTTTTTAAGGTTGAGAGATCAATCTAGTCTTATGGATTGGGATGTGTACTTACTCCTCACCTCTACTTCTTAGAATCCCTAGCTTCCTTCAACACTCGGCTCTGATACATAACCCAGGCCTTTCCCAATTGTGCCCTTCTCCCTTAAATTTTTTTTGCCTTTACCTCATATATATTTTATGTCTGTATTTATCTGATAGCACTTATTTTCTCCCAATAGAACATAAGTTCCTTGAGGGCAGAGGCAATTCATTTTTGTCTCTGCCCAACATTTAGCACAGTAGAAATGCTTACTACATTGAAATTAATTAAAACAGAGACCCAGAGAGGTCAAGTAAATTACTCAGTCACACAGCCTATTGATGGCTGAACCCTGATTAGGACCCACTTCCAAAGCCTGGTCCAGCACTCTCACACACCATCTGTCAGTAAGTCAGTATACTCAGTCAAATGCTATTTTCTGAACACGCTTTGCTGTCTTAGATCCTAGAGAATACAAGTTCTCTTCATCAAGTTGCTTCTTATGTTGTCATTATTAGCTATGTAAAAGCTCTAAACACTTAATAAATGCCTGTAGATCAATGAATGATATTAGCATAACAGCAGTAATTAACACAGCAGTTCTCAGCCTGTGGGTCGCAACCCCTTTGGGAGTCGAAAGACCCTTTCACAGGGGTCATAGGGGTCGCCTAAGATCATTGGAAAACACATATTTCTGATGGTCTTAGGAACCACGGGTCGGCCCACATGCACACATGCAGATACTGGAAAGTTGAGAACCACTGACTTAACATGTATACAATATGCATTTATCTCAAAAAACAAGATCAAGAAGAAAATAACTGAGAGGCAAATCCCATTCAAAAGAACTACAACATCCATAAAATACTGGGGAATCAATCTACCAGTTCACACTAAGGTCTCTATAGATAGAATTTCAAAATATTTTTAGAAAAATAAAGAATAACTTAAATAACTGGAAGGATAGCCAGGGCTCATGGCTGTGCCGTGAAATATAATAAAAAACAACGACACTGCCTCAATTAATTTACAGATCTACTGCTATACCAAGAGGAAATTTTATAGAGCTAGATAAAATAAGAACAAAATTCAACTGGGAGAATAAAAGGCCTATAATCTCAAAGGAAATAATGAAAAAGAGTGGTAATGAAAGAGAGAGGGAGGGGTAGAATAGCACTTCCAGATCTCAAATTATACTATCATGTATAATCATCAAAACTATTGGGTACTAGCCAGAAAACCATAGAAAAGTAGATTGGTGAAGCCAACAGGGCAAGGATGAATTGGAATGAACTCAACAATGAAGTGTTTAATAAACCTAAGAAGATAATGCTACAGGGGACTAGTCAATAAGCCCAGTTGCTATAAGCATGCAGCTGATGCAATTCCCCACAAAGAGGAGTCTAGGGAGGCTGCTTCCAGGAGAGCTGTCATTAAGCGTGATGGAAAAACCTTGGAGAGACTTTGGATAGAGGTTCTGTAACTGCTACCAGTCTGCTAACCATATGGCGAGTGGGAGCCCTTGATCGGCTTCATCAATGGAGCCACGACTTGGAAGAGTCAGAGAGTTTAGGAAGGGGGTGGGGGGGGACAGAAGAAGGTCATTTTCAAAAGTCTTGGGCCCTAGTCGACTTCCACCTCAGCCTTTTTCTCTTGGTTGGACCTCTTCACTAAGTGTGACTTCTTTCTGACTGCTGTAGCCCAGTGACAGACATTACTGCAAAAGATGAGGCCTCTGGCCTTTTCCCTCCAAGTAAGACTGTAACCCAATAAATACAGGCCTAAGTTTGTTGTCCATCTTGGGCTTGTTCTTTTCTTTTAGGTGAAATAAATTGGAAGCAGGAGTTTGTTAGTTTCAAAAGAGCAAGAGAAAGAACCATGAGGGAATTTGGGAGTCAAATGCATTAGGGTTTTGCAGCAAAGCCCAGCAAAGAGTGAACTTTAAGATAGAGGCTAGTCATATAAATTTGGTGGGATAAATATTATACAGAAACCATGCTAAGTTTGAGTCCACTCTATCCAGAAACTGGGGTGATATAGAGAAGAGTATGCCCATAGGTATTTGCTGGAAAGTGGTGAGGTTGGGGGAGAGAGATCTGTACTTCTGTCTATAGCCTCAAAGTTAATGGCCCCTTGTAAAAGTTAATTGATGTTAATTGGTTAAATGGAATTAGAACACTAGTCATTGTTTGCTAACAGTGGAGAGAATTTACTCACCTGGAATGGGGGCTTTGACCAACAATAATGGAGGAGAGGTGCCCCAACTCCTCAGGGGTGCTCCTAGAATCCTGAAGGGATCCCTGCTCAGGAAGAGTGAGGCCAGAAAACTTGTGCCCAACAATAAATTATTGAAGGAAGAACATAAACATGAACAACAAAGGCTCAGGGAAACTGACTGGAGTACCACATTAAGACTTCTCTCCTTTACTATTGTTCCACATATTCCACATATTGGACCATAGAAAATCAAGATTAAAAGGGACCTTTGTGGTCACCTAAACCAGAGGTTCTCAGCCTGAGGGTCACGACCCCTTGGGGGTCACAGGGGTAGCCTAAGACCATCAGAAAACACATATTTCTGATGGTCTTAGGAACTGAGACACTGCTCCTCTATCCATCTCCAGGCGAGTCTGCCCACATGCAGATACACCCACATAGGAGTATTAAAGGTCAAAGGGTGGCATTAGGAAGGTTGAGAACCACTGACCTAAACCAAGCCCTAGTGCAAAGCAGGGAAGAGATTTAAACCCAAGCCTTCCCTAATTTGTGTACCATTCATTCAACATATTTTTATTAAGTGTTTTTTTAACAGCTTATTAATGCAGTATTTATTTGTCTTCCCTCTGTCAAACCCTGAGCCCATGACTTTCCCCAGGGCTGCCTGGTAAGATGGAGTTGGAGGTATACACAGGCTGGAGGAGACATGGAAGGACCAGGAGGACGAGGAAGAACATTCAGAAACACAGGGGGATAGAAGTGGCTCCATCACATGGCGAAGAGGACGAGGAAGGCCACCATCAGGTAAAAGAGCCCCATGGCCTCAGACAGGGCAAAGCCCAGGATGGCATAGGAAAAAAGCTGCTGCTTCAGGGAAGGGTTCCTGGCATAACAGATGATGAGATTTCCAAACACAGTCCCAATCCCAGCTCCAGAGCCGGCCACCCCCACAGTGGCAGCCCCAGCCTCAGTAAACTTGGCTGCTGTGTCAATGTCCCTTGAGACAGCACTAGTTTGGAATCCACATCTGGGGACAAGAGAGGTCAAGGGACCTGATGCTGCCAAAATGCTGAGGTTCTCATCTGTCTGAACCTCTGGCCATTTTAGCACCACTACCGATAACGGTCTACTCAGCAGCTGAGACCTGCTCCTTACAAGGGCAGGTTGGTGTAGGCCTACGTTCTCAGGGGTGAGGGGCAAAGCTGAAGAGCTGCCAGCAGAGCAGAGGAGATAGAGAGGGGCTTATTAAGTGTTTTCTATGGGCCAGAAGCTGTACTAGGTATGGGAATACAAAGGAAAATTGAACCAGCCCATGCCCCTAAGGAGCTTACATTCTACTGGGCCTGGGGTGAAGACAGGGAGCATGAACATACATGGTTAAATTTTTTTAAATAATATGTATGCATATACATATATATCTTAAATGTACCTGTGGGTATCTTTGTGTGTGTATATATATATATGTATATGTACATGTATTATTGTCTGTTATGATGTGTGTGACTATGCTATGAGTATGAACTGTCAGAAACATGTAAGTTCATTGGCACACATGACAATGCATACACTTGTGTGTATATGTGTGTATATACACACACATGTATTTTAGAATCACTCCTCCAAATTTGACAATAATAGTACATGTTGCTGGCAGTCCACATTCACAGTAAAGTCCAACATATCATAACAGATAATAATACATGTGTACGTACATGTTTATTGAATGGAACTGAATACATTTATTAAGCAATTTATTAATTTTAATAAATTAACAATGAATTTAATAAACAGATTTATTCATTTTAAGTGATTAACTAATTGAATGATTTATTAAGTGCCTACCATAAAAAGAAAGTCAATTCCCTGCCCTCAAGAAGCTTATAATCTAATGGGGGATGACAATATATAAAAGCTGAAAGAAAGGACCCCAACATGGGGGCATGATGTTCAGGGGCATGACTTCATGGAGTCAGAGCCAAGCAGAGCCATTGATGGAAATGAAGAGTTACCTGGAAAATTCTGAGTCTTTTATAAAGGAAGGTTTTCAGATGAATGTGTTGCTCTGCCCTCCAGTCCTCCAATGACAGGGTAAAGGCAACTGAGGGAGCTGAGATATCAAAGACTGGTCAATTTGCATGGTGATGAGATTTCAGGTGGTCAGCTTATACTGAGAGAGGTGTGATGTACCACAGAGTAAAAATTCAGCAGAGGCACTGATGGAAAATAAAGAGATACCTGGAAAGTTCTGAGCCAATCAAGGACAGGAAGTGGAAACAGCACTGGTTCTAAAGGCAAGGACAGCCTAGATTCCAGACTTGGCTGTTAACCACCTGTGTGATCTTCCGGCAAATCACATAACAGTTTCCTCATGTATAAGGTGAAGGGACTGAACTACATGTTTGCCAAGGTTCTATATCCTATCAACCTAAGAATGACCAGAAAAGGTTGGTCAGTCATGAAGAAAGAATGGTACACAACAGATAGCTGGCCCAAATACTCTGTGGGCATGTCCATGAAAGAACCAGAAGAGAGTTTTCTTGGGTAGTGGATGAAGGTTTTCCAGAGGATTTATGGAAAAACAAGTTTGAATTTGAGAAAATATGATTAAACTGCAATTTGTCCTGGTGGAAGGAATGTTCATACAGATGGGCTCATGGAAACTTTCAAATATCTAAATAAGTCTCTCTCTCTCTCTGCCCCACCCCCAACTCCACTCAGATTGGGACAGATGATTCATTCATGGTCACGTGGCATATTTGGATTTAAAATATCAAAAAAGCCATCAAAATACTGTGGAGTCCACAAAGGACAGCTGTTACAGGAATGTTTCCCATCTGACAACCCTAACTGATAACAATCTGGAATCACTTCTCAAAACTTGACAATAATAGTACATGTTGCTGACAATCTGCTCACACCACAGCCCAACACAGCCTAACAGACAATGAATAATAGCAACTTCTGTTTAGAAAGCACTTTACAAACAAGCTTTTATTAATAAAATGTTTGTTTAACTAAATGGAATCCACCCTCTCATTTTAGCTTCTGGACAGCCTTATGAGTCAAGCAGATGAGTTTCCCTGTTTTATGGATGAGAAAGCCAAGGAGCAGCAGTTGTGACTTGCCCAAGGTCAGACAGTCAGTAGCTGGCAGAGCGGGTTTACTTTGGTCAAATGCTCTTTGTTCTCTACCACATTAAGACTTCTCTGTTTTACTATTGTTCCACATGTTGCAACATTGGACCATAGAAAATCAAGATTAAAAGGGACCTGTGTGATCACCTAAACTGAGTCCCAGTGCAGAGTGAAGAAGGGATTTAGCCAAGGCCATAGGAGAAGTCAGTGACAAAGCCAAGACAAGAACCATATTTTCTTACTTGTAAGTCATGGTTCTTTTTCTCAGAACCATATATTCATGTTATAATAATGTGCTGTCCTTTGTGTTTTAAGATGTCCTTGAGAATCCCCCATTAGTAAAAAGAGCATTTTGAGGCATTTGCCCAAAAATGACAATAAATTTGCCCTGCCATATACATACTTTCTGACCACCATTCCCTAGGTTAGGACTTTGGATACAGTCTATAGAAATATAGATTTGGGAGCTGGAAGGAACCTAGGCTAGGACTTTGGACAGAGTCGATAGAAATAATAGAATCTGGAGCTGGAAGAACCTTAGAGATCTTCTTTCTACTAGTCTAACCTTGTTGTTTTGCAGATGAAGAAACTGAGACCTGGAGAGATTAAGTGACTTACACAAGTCACACTGGTAGTAAGTAGCAGAGTCAGGATTTATATTCAGGTTAACTGACTCCACATGTTGACCCCACATAGTATGAAAATAAAACAGACTCTTGATCTCCATGGGGTCAGATCTATGACGTTGGCTTCATGGATAAAGCACACTAAATAACCAAACATACATACACGTATGTTCTTATCAGATTAGGACCTTAGAGAGGGGCAGGGACAGTGGTCTCCTGAGGATTAGTTTCTAGTTCCAACTTCAGGAAACACTAAAGTATGAGTAAATCATCCTTCCCTACTGTTGATTGGAAGGGTATATACTTAAAAATCTGTCTAGAGGATAGACTGATGTACTTGAGCTTGGAACTTTACTAACGTAGAGGACTAAAGGTTCCTAGACCAAAACTCATACCCAAATCTGATAGAAGTTCAAAAGAGACCAAGCCTTGAAGTGGAGGGAAATCAAGAGATAGGCAGAAGTGAGGCCCAGGGAGTACACAAGCACGATTTTTTCCCAAAGTGTGAGGCAGGGCCATGCAAAGGAGGCAGAGCGGTACCAGGAGAATAGGGGCAAGGCTGGTTAATCCAAGAAACTATAAATTCAACATATTTGGAATCAGAGGATCTGGGTTTGATTTCCAGCTCTACTACTTATGTATCTTTGGACAAGTAACTTTACTTGTGTGCTTCAGTTTCTTCTTTATTACAATAAGACAATTAGGCTAAATCTAAGGTCCCATCAAATCTTGATCCTGGGTCCTATATACTGTTATCAACTACTTTGATCAAGAATCACAGGATAAGAATTCAACGTTCCAGAGTATAACAGTTGAGTGCTCTATAAATTTGTTCTTTCTTAATCTTTTCTCCTTAAGTACAAATAAAGTCTTCTTGAAAACCCTATCTCATGCCTAGAGCTGTGCTTAGGCCAGGAGGCCCTGGGGTAATGAGAAACCCTTGGAGCCTTGGAATATGACAGTGGCATCAAGAGAGAAATACAGTGCAAGAACTTTAGGAATCCAGTCAGTCAAGGTTAAGTATGTCAGAGTTCAAAATAAAGACATCGCCAGGAGGGATGGAAGGTAAGTTTGTTTCCTGCCTGGAGACAATACCCTTATGGCCAGGCCTAACCCTTTAGCTCCCCTCCTGGCTTAAGTTGCGGCCCTACCTTCCTTAAACTCCTTGTCCTCACTAGCCCCCAGCGCTTGAGAGTACTTGCATCTCTGATTGCAATAGCATGTCAGCAATAGAGGGAGAAGGTTCAAAGAAGCTGGGTTTAAGTGACAGCACCAAGAATGGACATTAGCAATTGTAAAAAAGAAAAAAAATGCACTGATTCTTCCATTCTCTGGGTGGTTCTCTGACCATAAATTGTCTGCCCAACTCAATTTAGCACTTGATTGTACATTTTACCGAACCACAGAATTTAGAAAGAGCCCTTAGAAGTCATGTAGACCTCAAAGAGGTTCAGTGACTTGTCTAGTCTCACAGAAAGCAGGCAGGGATTCGAACCTATATCCTGACTCATGCTGCCATGAGCATTTAGTGCTTAGCATAACTCCTGGCATGTAACAAGCACTGAATAAACGCTAGTTGAGTGACTGACTGAATTGTTATTTTAAAACTCCTTTGTATGTTTGTATCTTGTCTCTTCAGGAGGGCTGTATGCTCTGTGAGGGAAGGAAATTGGTTTGTTTTATTCGTTCATCTGCTCATTCATTCATTCCACCTTCAACAAACGTGTTAAATATCTACTATGTGCAAGAGCCTCTTCTGGAATTTGGAATATTTTTAAGATGATGATAATCCCTGACTTCACAAAGCTCATAGTTTAGTCTGACATTTCTTCAGAAAAATCTATAACAGCCAGCATTTTACAAGCACACCTTGTTTTATTGAGCTTCACTTGATTGTACTTTGCAGATATTGTGAGGTTTTTCTGCAAACTGAAGGTCTGTGGCAACTGGAAAGGAGCAAATCTATGGGCGCCATTTTTCCAACAGTATATACTCACATCACGTTTCTGTGTCACATTTTGTTAATTCTTGCAATATTTTAAACTTTTTCATTATTATCATATCTGTTATGGTAATTCAGTGATCTTTGATGTTACTATTGCAATTGTGTTGGGGCATCACAAACTGCACTCACATAAGATGGCGACCTTAATTGATAAATATTGTATGTGTTCTGACTGCTCTTCCAATCAGCTGTTCTGTCTCTCTCACTTTACTGGGGCCTCCCTATTTTTGGAGACAGAACAATACTGAAATTAGGCCAATTAATAATCCTACAGCGGCTTCTTAAGTGTTCAAGTGAAAGGAAGAATCAATCCAAGTCGCAAATTTCATTGTTGTCTTATTTTAAGAAATTACCACAGCCACCCCAGCCTTCAGCAGTCACTATCCTAAACAGTCGGCATCCATTAACATTGAGGCAAGACCCTCCACCAGCAAAAAGATTACAACTTGTGGATGGCTTAGATGATGGTTAGAATTTTTTAGCAACAAAATATTTTAAATTAAGGTATGCACATTATTTTTTGAGACAGAATATTTATTGCACAAATAATAAATAAATGACAGTATAGTATAAACATAAATTTTATATACACTGGGAAACCAAAAAATTTGTTTGACTCTCTTTATTGCGATATTCACTTTATTGCAATGGTGTAGAACCATAACTGCAATATTTCCAACTGCTGCACATGCTATATAATATTAAACACAGTAAGTGCTGAGCAAAAATATCACTGAATGGAGTACAGTCAATGGTGAGCAGAAGGTTTGGTTAAGATTAGCTCAAGAATCTTCAGAATCTTATCACAAAGAGCTTTCCACTGGGCTATCTTTGCCTGGGAGGCCAAAGAAGCAATATGAGATCTTTGGAAGCAGAAATTCTGTTTTCCCACAAATAATGTTTTAAAACTAAATTATAAACTCACATATTTCAGAGAAGAGAGGTGAGCCCTTTTAATCACCTAGGCATGTAAGAGAAAGAGCCCTAGGGATCATCTGGTCTAGCCTCCACCTTAGAAATGAAAGGATCTGACTCAGAGACTGCCTAAATCAGAGAAAAGAAGGAATTTCCAAGGATACTGTAATGGTAATTAATTTGTTTGATCAGATGTTAAGTAGATCCTAGTAACCTAGTGTTAAGTATAGAACTCTGTCCATTGGTGATAAGGTGTGAATTCCCAGAACTCTGTCCATTGGTGAGAAGGTGTGAATTTCCCTGTGACTTGGAAGAATGCTATTGGCTGGGACATTCCCCTGAACCATGTTGACTTGGGAGAAGGCCAGTTTTTATAAGCAGGAGAATTTCAGAGACAAGACAGACTTTGGATTTGGTTCCTGAGTGACTGACTGCAGATATGAACAGGATGAGACTTTGTTTGTTGGTGGCTTGGCTGATCCTTGAGTTCCAGGCAAGAGAAGTCCTGAAGGGTTTGAGGTGTGCTGAACCTTGTGAACTTCAGTGTGTGCCAGCCCTGAGGACTGGACAAGGACCTGGGAATTGTTCATCTCTGAGGACTGGACAAGAGTCTGGCGGCTTTCAGCTCCTGAATCTAGGTGATTGTCTGGCAGATTTAGGAGGGAGCTGGGACCAGGGAAGAGGATCCAGGGAATCAGAGAGACCACCCAGAGTCAAAATGAAGAAAAGGCTTCCCCTTGGAGGAAACTGATGTTTGTTGGAAATCAAGGGGTGGAAGGATTTGTGTGGCCATCTAGGAACTTTATTTGGAAACTAAAGTTAATGGTTACCCC
>CM053599.1:75518208-75547572 GCA_028646575.1 Pseudocheirus occidentalis
AAACAGCCCAGTGGGGGCCGCTGCAGCTTTCAGACATTCCTGCTGTTACCGCCACCTCCCACTGCTTCCTTGCCCTGGGAGCAGTTTGGCCGGACCCACTCTTCTCCTCCCCAGTTAGCAAAATCCACTGACCTTTCTCTTAGCCTTTTTTTCTTCTGGCCTGATAGATGTGGTAATTGTGCCTCCAGTGCAGCCGATCAGCTCTCCTATAGCCTCGGTTCCCTGCCCGATGCCCCAGGGCCTGACCCGGCTGGGGTTTCGGCCAGGGGTCCCAGACTGCTGTGAGGAGCCCTGCCTGCTGCGCTGCCTGTAGCAACAGATGTTCTTTCTGTCTTTTGGAGAGTTTTGGAGCTTGAAAATCTGTTTAGCGTCCCATTTTATGAGTTTTTTAGCGTGTTTGTGTGGGAGCTGTGGTGCTTTGCTGCTTCTATGCCGCCATCTTGGCTCCGCCCCCCCATCATGTTTTAATAGTATATACTTGAATATTACTCTAAGGAATTCAAAAACAAAATATTCATATCAGCATTCTTTGTGGCAAAAAAAAAGAAAGAACTAAAGTGTGTGCACGTGGATTTAAATAATGGTAAAAAAAATCAATCAATAAATATTTACTAAGCATTTACCACGTGCTAGGTATCGTGGCTACAAGTACAAAGAATGAAACAGTCTCTACTCCCAGGAAGCTTATATCCTAATGGGAGAAACTACAAATATATGTAAAATATCTTTGCAGCATAATTGTAAAGTTAGCTGCAGGGATCAAGAAAGCCTTCAAGCACAATGTGGTCACTGAGTTGTTTCTTAAATGACAAATTGGAAAAACTCTGAAGGTAGCCATAAGATTAAGGAGGACCTGAAAAGGTTTCTTACAGAAGTTGAGATTTTAGCTAAGACTTGAAGGAAGCCAGGAGGTAGAAATGAGGAGGAAGTGCTTCAGATGGCATGTGACCCTGGCAAAAGACAGGAGGACTACTATTTTCTGGAAGCCTGTTACTATGACTTATTATCACATACTTTATTGTTAAACTTCTGGATACATTTATTATTCAAAAGTAAAACACAGAGTATCTGCAAGTTTTGTTTTATAGGTGACAAACAGAATTTAAACTAACGTGATAAAGAGTTGACTCCAGGAAATCCCAAGGCAGTATATAGAAGAGTAGTTGTCTGTTGATAAACTTGGCCAAGGGAATGAATGTGAGAGAGCAGGGAGTGAATTGGAATGTTACAGCTCATCTAAAGTTCCAGACAAGACAGATGTGAATATGTTGGTTTCTCTTTTTCCTTTTTTTCTTTTTTAACCTTTGTTGTAAAGGAAGGCTTGCCGAGTAAGGGGATATATTCAGAAATAAATGTGCTATAAAAAAAAGCCTGATAAAATTAAAGACAAAGGACAAAAAATTTTACTTACATCCCAGACAGGAGATGTAGATTTATTTATTCCTAGCTAATAATCCTTAATCAAAAGTTTGTATAGATCTATATATTAAAGGTACCTCAAAGGCCAACTAGTCCAGTACCTCATTTTTCAGATGAGGAAATTAAGGCCCAAGGTTAACACTCTTTTGCATCATTTAAAGAGGGTCCATATTAGGTAAAATGATGGAACTCTCATCAGAAGGAGCCTTTTGACTTTAAAATAGTGGACTTCTTACTTATAATTTGTATATTATCCAGAAGTCTTTAGATTCTCTGATATTCTTAATAAAACTCTAACACTCTAAATAGCATTCAGACGCTACAGATTCTACTGACATACCATAAGAATGATATAAAGGATGCTGTCAAATGCTAAACTACAATAAATATATATTATTTCTACAATAGCCCTTGATCTATTACTTGTGAATTTTTACCTAAAAAGAAACCAGATCAGTTTGTTTGATGTTCTTAGTGAACCCTTGCTGACCTGTGCTGGTCATTATGCCTGTTTTCAAATGCTCACAAATTATCTGTTGAATAATTGATGCCATATATGCTATAAATCAGCAATTATCATAATGGTCTGTTATCGCCTAAATCATCTTTTTTTCTTTTTGAAAACAGCATCAGAACATCATTTTTTCTTATTATTTTGAAGCAAATCAACTAATCTATTCAGGAAACCCATATGAAATGCCTACTAGGTTTATTGCATGGTGTCTGGCACATAATAAGTACTTGAGAAATTTTGCTGAATTAATTAATTTAGTACCCACTATGTGTCAGGCACTGTGTTAGGTCCTTTCTAATTATTATCTCATTTGATCCTCACAGAAACCCTGGAAGGTAGGTGCTATTATTTTTATCCCATTTTTTTATTTATCCCATATTATTTTATCCCATTTTACAGATGAGGAAACTGAGGCAAAACAGTGGTTAAGTAACTTGCTATTAAGTGTCTAAGACTGCATTTGAACTTAGAACTTCTTGATTCCAGGCCCAGTGTTCCATCCACTGAATAAGACGCCATCTCTGCTCACAAACAGTTTATAAACCAGTATGGGAAATTAAGCATGCATTCAGATTAATGTAATACTCAGCAGAATTTAAGTAAATGAGAATGCTAGTATTGACTAAGTATGAGTAATCAATGAATTAGCAAGTGTCTACTAGGTACCAAATGTATGCCACCAATTGAAGACAGACAGTACTAGGAATACCAACACCAAAAAATGAGATAATCCCTATTCTCAAGGAGTTCCCAGTTTATTCGGTATAATTATCTTACAGAAAAGTATCCTGAGGCACAGGAAGCCAAATGATTTACCCAGGTTCAAGTTACTTCAGTAAGTCTGTGTTAAGTAAATGCCCACTCACCATGTTGTAGGCACTGATGAATCCCAAGTCAGATGTCTATCTACTGTACATATAGCAAGAAAGCATTTATTTGTCTTTTTGTAAATTTATTTTCTCTTGGTAGGAATTAGGGATATTTAACTTGGAGAGAAGGCATGGGGAGAGAGATTGGAGGGGTGGCCCTAATTATTGCCTTGAAGTATCTGAAGAACTGTCATATGGAAGAGTGATTGGAATTGTTCTGCTTGGCCCCAAAGGGCAGAATGTAGAACAGGGGGTGGAAATTGCAAAGAGACATAATTAAACTTGACATAGAGAAACAAGGACATCTTTTCATTGTAGCCAAAAATTTGAAACCAAGGGGTTGCCCTCCTATTGGGGAATAGCTAAACAACTTATTATTGTGTCACAAGAAATAATAAAATGGATGGTTTCGGAGGAAACTTGGAAGATCTTTATGAAATGATGCAGAACAAAGTAAGCAGAACTAGGAAACAATTTCTACAATGATGAAATGATAGAGAAATTTTTTTTGGAAATATTTTAGAGCTTTAATCAATGCAGTGACAAACCATGAGTCTAAAAAAACCCAATGAAACATACTCACCTCCTGAAAGAGATGGTGAACTTAAAATGCAGAAAGAGATACACATTTTTGGACATGGCTAATACAGGAATTTGTTTTGCTATATTATGTAGATATGTATTGAGGATATTTTTAGACTGCTTAATGGGGAGGGGGGATAGTGGATAGGACAGATTAGTTTTTTTAAAACCTTTTAAAACAGAAAAAGATAATAGCTGACATTTATATAGTCCTTTAAAGTTTATAAAACACTATGCATACATTATCTGCTCTAATCTCAAGTGACCTATAAAAGAGAAGACCTAGGGGGAACATGATAATTGTCACAAAATATTTAAAGTACTATTATTATATTGGAAAGGGATTAGATTTATTCTCTTTGGCACCAGAGGGGAGAATTAGGAGCAATGAATACAAATTAGAGGGCATATTTAGACTTGATATAATAAGTAACTCTCTAATCATTATAGCTGTCTAAAAATGGAATGGGACACTTTTGCAGATTATGAATTTCCCCTCACTAGAGGCCTCAAGCAAAAGTGATCACTTACTGAGGAAGTTGCAGCGGGATCCTAGTTTAGGTACGAGATGACCTTTAAGGTCTTTTCCATCTTCTTGCGTTTATGAGAGCTTGACTCTATGTTAAGGGAGAAAGGATCCATGAATATGACAGAAACAGGAATAAGGGGTAATATTTTAACATAAAACTTGGAATTTTTATGGAATGGAATGGAATTCAAGGGGATTGGGTTTTAAAATAAAATTACAGAAGTGACTCTCCAAGGAATCACATAGGGCTTGCCTATCTTCCTCCCAAGACATAAATGGGCTTCACCCAAAACCCAGGCCAACTGTAGAGCAGGGATAGTACAGATTAACAATTGTTAGGCCTTCCCTAACACTTAGTACTAGAAATAGTTCAACTAGTAGGATGGTTATGCATCATCTATTTGAATATATGGGCTGATGTTTCCCATTTGTGGCACTTCTTTTTGCCTCATATAATTCAGGAGCATATTAGCTGTTAGTTGGAGACCCTTTAAGACCTGGGATAATCTTCTGTTTCTTGCTTTCACATTTGGTACATGTCATTGAGGTAGGTTTCTAGATGAATATGTTTGCTGTCTACAAAACATGACTTTTTAGCCAACGTTCCCAGCCTGAAGAAGCTGTCACTAAATGATGATCAGTGACTTCCTGAAAACACACACTTCCTTTTGATAGACAAGTCCCAAGCCATATCAACCCATTGAAAAGGTTCCTGTAAACTCAGTGGTATTAGCTGCTTATATACGTGATAACTGACAAGTGAGCTGAGCTTAATCTGTACATCCCAGCTTCTGGTCAGTGAGGAAAGACCTGGATGTTGAAGAATCAGATGTTGAATCTTGTTTTACAAAAAGTTTGATTGCTGATGTATAAGTAATGGAGAAGGCTGTACATGGAGCCCACAGGATCATGAGATTTAGAAGTAGAGGATAGCTTTAGAAATAATCTAATCTAATTTCTTTTACTATTGAGTAAACTGAGGCCCAGGGAAAGAAAATGACCAAGGTTGCACAAATATAAGAGCCAGAATTGAACACAAGTTTGCTCTCTCCAGTTGTACTGCTCTTAACTGCTACATATTACATAGCTTCCCAGGGAAGGGAAAGGCTTTGCTGGTCAGAGAATATGTTTCTGTAAACTGCTTCCACTCATGGCACAATTAAAAGAGGTATATCCCTGATTATTGATCTGACAGGAAAGTATTCTGTTAAATGAACTGGGGGCTGATTAGTCAGAGGAATGCTTCTTGGTGTCCCCCCACCAAACAGTTATGAATTCCTTGTAGTCTATGATTCTTCTGCTAGAAGTGGCATTGGATGCAGAAGAAGGTTTTCCTTTGTCTAGTTCTTTTAATATATCAAATGTGCTGCTGTACATTCTGAGGCTAGAAGGGGAGAATTGGGGTTATTGATTTTTTTCAGAAATTATTTGAAACTGGGAAGAAAAAAATAGTGCTGGTTGAATTACTTCTATGCCAAGAAGTATATTTTGCATTCATTCATTTATTGAACAAATATTTATTAATTGTTAACTGTATACAGAGCTGGGTTATTCATGTCTTAGTCATGTCAGGCTAGTCAAGCTAGTCTTATAAAAGTCTCATAAAAGCTGAGACATGATGTAGATAACTGTAATGTACAAGGTTACAAGTTGGATATTTTTGAGAGCTGCAAAGTGCTCTACAAAAGGGAAGGATGCCCTCGCAGTAGGATCAGTAGGATCAGGGAGGACTTCCAGGAAAAGGTAGCATTTGAATTGGGCCCTTTAGGATAGGTAGGAATGTAAGTGAAGGCAAGCAGGGAGGATGTGCCAGGCATGCATAACAGCATGAGCCAGGAGAGTGCAGTGTGTGTTCAAAATTGAAAAATTATAATCTAGTTTAGAGCATGGTTTGAGTGGTGGGGCATAATGGAAAATAAGACTAGAAATGTAGTATAATACCATATTGTAGAGGGCCTTGAATGTCAGGCAAAGGGGTTTAGACTTTACTTGGAAGATTATAGGACATTAATGAATATTTTTTTTAAAAAAAGAGCAACCTAATGAGATCTAGGCATGGGAAAAATTATCCTGGCAGCTATGTGAAAGATGGATTGGAAGAAATAGAAAGTGGAGGAAGGAAGAATTGTGTAAGAAATTATTGCAGTAGTTCATGTTTCTGGTAATGAGGGCCTGTACTAGGGTGGTAGCAGTGGGAACAGAAAGGAATGGACTGATATGAAAGATTTTATAGAATTGATGAGACTTTGTAACTGATTTCATGTGGGAGGTAAGAGAGAAGGAATGGTCCAAGATATCTCTAAGGTCATAAAATGGTCCTCATTTTCCCCTTTTGTCAAATGAAGGTATTGGGTAGGTAGTCTCTCAGGTCTCTTTCATATTTGTCCTTCAGGGACTGTGTTGCTTCCTGGTCTGCTGTTCTCAAGTATATAATTTTCCAAATGTGCTTGGCCTGCAACAGCCAAGGAGAAACAAGCCCTTTTTTTCTGTCTTGCCTCTAACTCAGTTTTGCTTCTCTTTCAGGAAAAGATGCACAAGCTCTTGGAGGTTTATGAGCGTTTAGGAGGAGAAGAAGATATCGTTAATCCTGCAAACGAACTTATTAAAGAAGGCCATATTCAGAAGCTGTCTGCAAAGAATGGCACTGCTCAAGATAGGTACTTGTTTCTGGTGAGTTGTAAACCTGATCTTCAATATGCTTTCCTCAGTCAGTGTTCCACATACAACCATGAATAGCCACACTTGTACCTGTGTGGGAGATGGTGGCCTCACAGGGGACAATTCAGCCAACAGTGTTGTCCTGCTCTGCTAGCAGGCAGCCCAGCTCCCAGGAAATCCAGCCCTTGTCACCACAGGGGTAGTGGGTTGTATTAAGTAGGACTGGAGGATTATGAGGCAAAATATGGACGTGTGGGGGACAGTTGTCACCAGGGACAGGGAGTCCCCCTCTCCCTTTCAGGGAATAAACATAGATGTGTTCAAAGGAGAAAAAGTAGCCTAGTTAGGCTCTTAGAATGTGTGACAAAACATAATTTAAGTCTAGAAAGTTAGCACAGGACCATATTTTATAGGGTCTTGATTAACAGATAAAGGAGTTTAAATTTTATTCAGAATATTATAAAGTATCACTGGAGATGTTTTAGCAAAGGAGGAACTTCACAAGATGTATGCATAAACAAAGAGTATCTGTTAGCCATGTGAAATATTAAACTGGAAGTAGAGAGAGGGAAACATCTAGCAAATTATCGCATTAGTCTCCATGTTTGTTCCCTTGAGCAAAGCTCTCTTTGTACTGGGCTACTTATGCCTCTAAGGACATTATGAAGAAATCTGTAGAGAACTGACCTCTGTATCCCTGGATAAGTCATTGAACCTTTCATTGTGTCAGGCAACTCCAAGACTCCAAATTGTACAGAAGGGGCTGATCTGCATTTGTAGAGGGAGTCCCTCACGAGGAGCTCCCAACAGGAAATTACAAAGCTGATCTTCTCCTTCCTTCCCCCCACCAAGTCATGCTTCTAGTTTTGTGGGCCTTAGACCTGCTAGCTTAGCAGAGGGTTGCCTTTCCCAGGAGTGCAGGAAGGCTTCTGCTGGGACTTCAGTCTCTTTTCACATCTCTGTCACATGAGACATGGTCCTTATTTCTGGGCTTCACAAAGAAACTGAAGGAGAAGCTCTGATCCCATCCTTCTTCTTTTCATGATATCTATCAAGATTCTTACTGCTTGAATTTATTAACATTTTAAATGGTTTCCCTTTCCTTTTCTATAACCACTTCCCCTATCTAACCATCAAAACTCATACTTCTTAAGTTACTCTAAATTCTAATTCTCTGGCCACTGTTTCCTTTAGAATAATAACAGTAGTTCACATATGGCTAGGGCTTAGATTTATTGGCCTGTGAAGCATCCTGGTAGCAAGAGCCCTGGCCTTTGAGCTGGATAAGCTAAATTTAAGGATTAATTGTTATTAGCTAACTCTGTGACTGACCTTGTGAAACTCCCTCCCTCTCTGAGCTTCTGTTTCCTGCCCTCATTTAGTTAGTATGAGGACATGCTTTGTAAAAGTGTTCTAGGCAGTGTGGTATAGTGAATAGAGAGCCCCGAGATCTGATACCTACTGGCTGTGAATGATTTGGGCAAATCACCTAACCTCTCAATGCTCTAGGCAACTCTTTAACCTATAAGTGGCAAAGAAGCCACCACCCTACATTAGTAGAGAAAGTTTCCTCACCAGGGAGTTCCCTAATACCAATGGAATCACAGGTCCAGTCCACATATTTGTTCTCTTATTATTATTGCTTCCTTTAATGGTGTGCCTGTGCTGATTTTTCTCCTGAAAACAATTACCTCATGCTATCAATTTCATTCTAAGAGGACTTTTAGTATCCATATTTTGAAACTGTCCTGTACAAACTCACCTTGGAGTCTTCTTTTGCTCCTCTCACTTCCCAAACATTTGCTCTTCTTGCCCTCCAGAGTCCTCTCTACAGTGCTCTGTTACTGGTCTAAGTACAGAACCCTTCTTGCTGAACACTTCTCTTTATAACTTTCCTAATTTAAGGGCTGCTTTTTCCTGTAAGGAATAAATAGCTGACATGGAGAGAGTGCTTTAAGAAGTACTCAGCACTTGGTGTCCCTCATGTCATTTGATGCCTGCAGCTATGTGAGGGAGATACTACAGGGACAGGCACTGTTTTACAGCTGAGGATAAAATAGGGTGCAAAGAAATTATTAACTTACCTGTGGTCACACAGTGAGGGTCAGATGTGGGATTTGAATCCAAGTCTTTTGATAACTCCAAATCCAGTGCCCTTTCTGATATGAGTGATAGCATAGCATAGTAAACTGGGAATCAGGGCATTTAAAGCTCTTCCACTAATTGTCTTTGTGACATTGGACAGTCACTTCATTTGTTTGTGGGCCTCAGTTTGTGCATCTGTACAATGAGATTAGATTCAGTAATCCCTAATTCCCTTCTGGTGCTTATGCTCTTGTATAATCTGCATTTCCTAATCATTGCGTTCATCTCTGTTTTTCAGTTTAATAGTATGCTGTTGTATTGTGTGCCCAAACTGAGACTCATAGGTCAGAAGTTCAGCGTTCGTGAGAAGATGGACATAGCTGGCTTGCAGGTTTGTGGCCTTTCGTTTTATTTATCCCTTGTCATTTGAGAGAAGCAACACCTGATTTATGGTGTGCACCAGAATTAATTAGAAGAAGGGGAATCTGAAATGGTCACTTTCCATAACTTCTGAAACTTGGAGTGCTTCACTTGAGCTGATCTGTTGTCTACATAGCCTTGTCTACACAGCAGCCAGATGTCTGAGATGCAACTTCATTTTCAAAACAAATGCAAACTGAAAGATAGAGAAACTACTCTCTTTCCTCATGTGTTTGTTTCAGGAGGTTTCAGATTGGAAGGTAGGGAGTATTTAGAGGATTAGTAATAATACAATGTATTGTAATATAATAATATTAATATAATATCAGTGTCATGGACTCATAGTAAAATAGCAACTTCATCCTGCCCTGCTTTAAAGTAATTTGTATGGATACTGCATCCAGATTGATTTATTTTCTTTCCCCATTTCTCTGTTCTTTATGTTCAAACATACTCAAGATGAATGTTCTACATTGTATTTGCCATCATGTTAAATACAGCCATAATAAGAGAGGAAAATTAGTTTGTAATTTCCCAACAGTGTAGTTATTGTTAGTTTCCAGAATTGAGTGACTAAGGGTTTATGAAATCGCCTTTTCTGCAATTCTTTAAAGCTACAATGTCAGATGAGATGCTTAGCTTAACTTTGGCATGATCCTGCCTCAAGCAGAAGGGAGCAAATGATACCCCAAAGCTCCTTCTGCCTATAATGCCCTATAATTTTATAATAAGTAATACCACAATAGTGACAAAGTATAGGGGTCAAAGAAGAACAGATGGTTGGTAAAAGAAGTATAGTAGAAAATAGATACTTGAAATATGTTCAACCTCACTAACAATGAAAGAAATACAGATTGAAACAACCGCATGGTACTACTACCTTATATTTGCTAAACTGGAAATGCAGATTCATGTGATCTTTTCAGAGAGTAATAATATGACCAGCAAGTCATTAGACTAGCTGTGTCCCATGACAGAAGAATTCCTTTTCTTGGAAAAGGCCACCTTCAACCATTTATGGGAAATAAAAACAAAACTAGACCTGTTTGTGCAAAGGTGTTAATAGAAGTCTTGGCCATAGCTGTGATAAAGGAAGCACATCTAGATGCCTAGTAACTAGGGAAGAGCTGTCCAGACTGTGGTCCATTAATGCCATGATGACCATGTTGACCTAGTAAAAGTGACAAGTATGAAGCTACTACAGAAACATAAAAGAGTCTATACTAAAACATAGAGTGCTTTGCATACACTGACCACAGCTCTGTGAAAATGGAGATATAGTTGAAGGTTCAGTCATGAGTATCAGAAGAGATTATAACATTAGGTATTAATAAATTGTCATTGGTGTCTATATGATTGTTTACTTCTTGTTGTAATGTTGATTAAAGACAGAATACAGGAAGGAAACAATATTGCCTAAGTAGAGGGACAAAAATATTTTCATAATTAGCACCAGTCTTTTATTTCTTTACAAGAATAGCTCCCATTAAAACAAATATGATTTGTTTCTCCTGAATCTAATGTTTAACTTTTGGCCTTCCAAAACAGTGTTGAAATGTGGTCTATCTTAACACTGGGTTTATATTAAGGATTTCACCCTCATTTAGTCAATAAACAAATATTTATGATTTACTGTGAGGCGGTACCATGCTAGGTGTGTGTGTGGGTGGGGGGGGGAGGGAGGTAGGAAAATGATTAAGGCACCATTACTGTTGCCAGAGCATTCATAGTCTGGTAGTAGTAGAGGGATTAGATAAACATGCAAATAAGCGGATGATTGCAAGACAGCAGTTAAATGCTTCCTTCTTCTCCATCCTTGACTTCTAGCTGTTCCAGCTCTCAGAATTTCTGGTTCTAGACAGTTGCCACCACATGCCTTGTCTCCTGCTAGTGCTAAATTGCTAAAAGAAATAACATAATCAGTACACGGGCAGATTTTGTGCTGTACAAAAATTCTATTATCTTTCATTTGCTCTCTCTCACTCCCCATAGTAACTCCACTTCTCAGCAGATGAACTCGCCTCCTACTTTAATGAAAAATTTAAGGCCCAATGATCTCCCTCAAAAGGAAGGCAACATAGTACTATGGAACTGACTTTGGACTCAAAGGACCTGCTTCAAATCCTATCCCCTGATGTTTAAATACCTGGATGATGTTAGGTGTAACCTCCCCAGGCTTCAGTTTCTTCATCTGTAAATAGAACAAATTGAACTAGATGATCTTGGTGGTTCCTTCTAGCTCTAGCTCTGTGGTCCTGTAATCTCTTTTTTGGGGGACTACTTTGGGCACCACTTCTTTCTCTAAGCCTTTTTGTCTTCTCCCTTTTTCTCCTGCTTCTCCTTGGTCTCAAAGGAGAGATTTCTATATTTCTTGCCAAGACTAACCCATTCTAACTTTGCCTTTTGTCCCATCCCCTCTTGCCTCCCAGTGTCTTGCTCTGTCCTAGCCAACTTCAATCTTTCCTGCTTTCCTCATTCTTTCCTTGCTGCCTACTATCATCCTTGGGGTCTCTTCATAAAAACAAAAATTAAAACAAAGCCTTCCCATAACCCAGATACTGACTTCAGGCTATCACACTATCTTTTTCTGCTCCTTCATTGTTTAGCTTCTACAAAGAGTAATTTACCTTTGCTGTCTCTATTCACTCACCATGTTTGTTCCTCGGCCCTTTGTCTGCTGCCTTCCATCCCCACTATGCTATTGAAGATACTTTTTAAATAATCACAGATTACCTGATTACCAGATGCACTGTCTTTTTTTCAGTCTCCATCCTTCTGAACCTCATTGCAGTAGCTGACCCTGGTGGACCTTCTATATAAATTCTTTCCTCTCTTGTCTTCTGTGACGTTGTTCTCTTCTAGTTTCCCATCATTTCTAATTGCTTCTTCTCTGTTTCCTTCCTATATATATATTAGATTGTGAACTCCTAGAGCTCAGGGATTGTCTTTTGTCTTCTTTCATATCCCTAGCACAGTACCTGGCACATAGAGGCATTTAATAAATGTTAATTGAATAAAGAATGTTTCCCTCATTCAAGGCTCAGCTTAGTTTACCATATCCTCCATGAAGTCTTTCTTGATTGTTCCTTGCCCGAAGTGATCCCTCCCTTTCTTGGTATCTTAGACCAGTCTTTTTTTACCTCTCCTATGCATTTATCACATTCTTACTTATATATGTATATGTTCTATGCCCCTAATAATCTATAAATTCCTTGAAAACAGTCTCATTTTTTTTAATCTTTGCATGCCTGTACCTAGTTTCACTAACATAGTAGGTTATTAGTAAATATTTGTTGAATTTAGTACAGTGTATCTTGTAAGACATGGTATGAGTTTAGGGAAGGGAGAAGGGAGAAAACACTTCCACGTAAAAGGATCATGGGAGACTTCATGGAAGAGGCAGCATCTATGCTAAACCTTATTTAAACAGAGATGAGCATGAGGAAGGCAATGTGGGCACTGGGAACACTGTGAATAAGCATATAAGAACAAAAGGACAAAGAATATTTTGGGGGAATGGTAACCAGTCTTTCACTGTTGTATGGTTATGCATCACATGCACCAAATGACTGAAAATAAGGTCTACCCAGTGGAGAGAAGCATGAATATACAAGAGCAGGCTCTGCCATGTTACAAATAAGGAGGAGCGGTGTGAGGGACAATCAAGTGAGAGCAATGCCTGGGAAGAGGGGAGAAAAGCAGCGTCAGAAATGCATGTTATGTAAGAGAGAACCGAGGGCACCAGTCAGACATTTTTAAAAAGGAGTCGTATGAACAAAGAGGAATACGGGCTGTTCATGTAGAGAAAGTCCAGCATAATTCATGACAGTTTGCATGCACCGGTGGTATTTATACAGTTTCAAGAGAACTTAAGGAAGTCATCTAGCACCTTGGATGGATTCCCTGTGATATTTGTATGGAAGGACATGGTTAAGAGCCATGTGGGATAAACAGGCCTTGGTTTACAATCTTTGTCACTGGAGAGAATACTCGTATTGATGATGTCACAGATCAGTTTGAGAGTATGTGAATATTTTAGTGAATAATCTAATTTTATACATACACACATGAATAGTATAATTACTCTTTATTTATGATTTCCTGTTCTAATATTTTTCATGTGGTTTATCTTCTGAGCAACGGTTTTCTAAATTTTAGCAGATTAAGGCTGTGGTTAGAAGACATGTTAAATATGACAGGTTTTTTTTTTTAAGGTACAGGAAATTGCCAAGCCAAACGCAACACATACATTTACAATAACAGGAAAAAAGAGGTCACTGGACCTGCAAACAAGGTATGGCCTGAATTTTCTCTACAATATTTTATGCTATGGAAATCCTCTTTGAAATCATATAGAACTTTATTATGGGGTTGTGGTGAGGATTTTTTTTTTAACTTGGTATTGAATTTTTAAAAACTGAGTTCAGTAAAAAACAGTGAATGTAACTGAGTTTGGAAACTCCAATTAGGATAAAATCAGAGCATTTTACAGTCGAACATAGACTTGCATTCATGAAATAAAAACCTTACATTACAAAGTAATGCTAAGTTCTAGCAATGATTTATCTATTTTAGCAATTATTTTCAAATGTCAGTAGTGAACAAGTTTTTTACAGGGCAGGTAGTAAGAGAGGTAAATTAATTACCTGATAAAAAAATATTAAGACCCTAAAACAGCATAACTATTTGTAATTTAGATCAAAAGAGAAAATGACAAAATACGTACTTTTTTTCTTTTTTACAGGACAGAAGAGGAAAAGAAAGAATGGATTGAGGTTAATATTATACAGTCTTCATATAACTTTAATAATATCAAAATTATTCTATCTCTAATTAATCTTATTTCTGGCATTTGAAATTTGGATCAGAGCAGGTCATGTGGATTTGCTGCTATAAACATTGGGCAGCTCAGGCCTTGCAATGACTCCCAAACCCTGGGAATTGAGTAGGGAGAGATAAATGATTGTCCCCTACCAGTTTACTCGTAATTTTCTCTGGGAAAACTTCCATTTTCTTATTAATGGCTTTAAATCTAATTACCTACACTAGGTGAACACTGACCAGCTCATTTCTTTCTCCATAAGAGAAAATGGGATTAAGTTCTACCAAAATGCTTTTGGCTTAATGCAACAAAAGATCTGCTTGAGAGAGTGACTAAACAATGGCAGACCGCTCAGGGATATTGTTCTGTGTTCCTCATAACTGTTGAGACTAGGTCAGGAAACATCTGTCTAGCATGGCTTAGTTACAGAAACCCTGAGGCTGGTCCAGCCCTTTCACTTTATAGAGGAAGAAACAGAAGCTCAGAAAGATGAGACTGTTGCTCAGGCAGCAAGGGGTAGAACTGAGACAAGGACTTAGGTCTCCGGATGGTGATTTCATTGCTTTTCCCATAGTAACATACTCAATAGACAAAAGGCAGGAAAGTCGGAAATTCTCTTCATAATCTTTCTGTGAAAGTAGGATCTTTGAGTGAGAGGAGCCACAAGAATACTATAATAAAATCAAAAGGAATACAAAATAGAAATAATATTACTTTTCACTTGGCCATTGAATTTTTTTGTTCTCACTTGGGATTCATCGACCAGTTCACCTTGGGCATCAAGCTAGAATTAAATTATGCTGGCAATGTATAAAAAAATTGAAATATGGAAACTTTGGAAACTCTGAAACGCTTTGGATTATCAACTGCTAAGATATTCTTCTCTCACTTTGAGTTATTTCCAAATACCTTTGGTCCTCAGGTAATGTCTATGATAACAGAGGGCAAATGAGGATAAAGAAAGCATATTACCAGTGAACTCCACTGGCCTTTTCTATATTTCATTTCAGGCAATTATCATCTTTGCTCAGCAAACTACTCACTAGAAATGTTACCAAGCAACAACTTTTCCCTTTTTTCTTCCCATGCTCCTTAGGTTGAGTAGACAGAGATGTGGCTAAAAGGTAATCATAGAATATCTTCTGGTAAGGACTTTAGAAATCATCCAGAACAGTGGTTCTCAACCTGTGGGTCACAACCCATTTGGGGGTTGATCAACCCTTTCACAGGGGTTGCCTAAGACCGTCAGAAAACACATATTTCTGATGGTCTTAGAAACCGAGACACCGTTCATCTATTCGTCTCCAGGCAGGTCCGCCTACATGCAGATATACCCACATACAAGTATTAAAGGGTCAAGGCATTAGGAAGGTTGAGAACCACTGATCTAGAACATTTTACAGATAAGAAAATTGAGGCATGGAAGGGGAAGGTATTGACCAAGTTTACATTTCTAGCAAGTGACAGATCTGGGACTTCAGACCAAGCCTCCTCATATGAATCTAGTTTTCTTCCTGCTACATCATACTTCTTGTTAGGGAGGAGAGAGAGAATATAAAACAAAAGGCCTGGATAATATACACACAGTCCTAGCAGAGTATAGAATTGATTCTCATTCCATGAGCTGGATCCAGTCAGTGCCAATGGCATTACTGTGATTACCTGATTTTAATTACTTAGAATACAAAGAAACATCATCTACTTCATTTCTTAGACTGTAGAGAGCAACAACAAGGCTGCATATATGTATCAAGGAAGGCCAAAGATTTCTGTGTTGGGAGAAAAGAGAAGTCTTCACTTGTGTGGGAGGAGGACAAAAAAGTAGTTTAGCTTTACATACTCCCTGTCTTCACGGTCCTTTCTCTAGAAGTATGGCTACAGACAGTATCCCCTTTGTCTAAGCTGTTCCCCAAGATGTCATCTGTCTGGATTTGAGAGGTGTTAGAGTATAGCAAAAGGAAGAATGGATTTGAAGTCCAAAGACTGACTTATCATTCAATCTCTGCTACTAATTACCTGTTTGACATTCAGCAAATCCTTTTCTCTAACTGTATTATGCTGCTGCCTTTAGAAGCAGATCATAAAAGGAATACCAAACTTGGAATCAGGAGATCCAGATTTAATCCCTGGCTCTGCCACTTCCTAACTATGTGAGCTTGGCCTGCGTAAAATCAGGGTTTAGATCCTAAGATACTCTGATCTCAGAGAGTAAAGAGGGAGCCCACAAGCCATTGGTTATAGCTGGGATTCTCCCCTGCAACAGAGCTCAGATCCAGGAGGAGACTGAGAGAGGAGCATTACATTCTCACTTTGGGCTGGAGCAACATACATTTCCTAGCATAGGTACATATCATGATTAAAATTGGAACAAATAGTCCTCTTTGTCCTAAGGTGACAATAGATGCCCTTCTCATTTTGTAGGGTAATAACAAGTCACATTACATAGTGCTTAAAGGCTTACAGCACTGAATGCTGTTCTTGGGAACCAAGTTTGATGCATCCTAGTTTTGTCTTTTGGTTTCAGGTCATTCTTGCCACGATTGAAAAGCACAAGCAGAAAAGTGAGACATTCAGAGCTTTCAACAGTTCTTTCACCCAGGAGGAGGATGTCCCAGACTCACCTGTAAGTCTGTTTCCCACAGGTAGTCCCAGTGATGTTTGCTAGCATGACTGAGGCATTCTGCCCCATGGTCACAAACCTGAAGTTAATCATTGATTTCTTGTTTTACATTGTGCTTCTCTTAATGATGATCTTTTTGGGGGGGGGGGTGATAACAGGGTTAAGTGACTTGCCCAGGGTTACACAGCTAGCAAATGTCTGAGGCCAGATTTGAACTCAGATCCTCCTCCTGACTCCAGGGCCAGTGTTCTATCCATTGCACCATGTAGCTGCCCCTCTCTTAATGATCATCTTGAAGGGTGATCAGTCACAGAATCCTGGGCAGGTCTCTTAGCCTTTCTGAGGCTGAATTTCCTTCTCCATAAAATGTGAATGCTATTTGTGCTACCTACCCCACAGAGCAACTGTGAAAAATATTAAGAGTTGTAGAAATGTGAGCTTCCCTTCTGCTATACTCATAGAATCCTAGAGTTTGAGGGAAACTTGGAACCAGTGGATGAAAATCTTCCACCATATTCCCTTGCTCCTTTCGTTGAATGCCTTTAGTGAACTCAGTTCCTGGGTACCACACTGCTTCTCATATGACTTCTGCGTATTTGAAGACAAGTCTTATATTTCTGCTCCATGTTAAATATCCCCACCTCTTTCATCTAATCATCTTACTACATGGTTTACAGTACCTTCCCCATGCTATTCATCCTATTCTAGATTCTGTTTGGCTTCTATCTCTCATTAACTGGGTCAGCCAGAACTGAACACAGCTCTATATCCAGCTAGGCCTAAATAGGGCCCCCTTATTTATCATTCCTCTGTAAAGCAGTTCAAAGATTCACTTTATGTTTTCAGCCTCCACTCTTCCTAGGCCATTGATTAATCACTCCAGAGGAAGGAATGAAGTTCTTGATAAAGATCATTCGTGGTCTGTTGCAAAATGGGTAGAGGCCAATGAAGCTACTAGAGTCCCTCTGCTTTTTTTTGGCAGAATAACTAACTGAGGAAGGAAGAACTGTTCAGGTGTTAAACATTAATAACAACTACTGGCACCAGTGGTTGTAAATAAATTACCTACTGCCACCAGAAGGTGGATATCAGTGAAACTTCAGGATCTGACTGGGGAAGTATAATGATAAATCCAGTGCTCACTTTAGAGCTTATAGAAATTCCATTTCCAGGATTGGATTTTAATGGCCAAGACTTAAAAGCTGCTAGCACGTATCCTGTGAATAAATGAGACCTTACAGTTTTCATTTTTCCTAGAGTTTCACTGGTTTTCTAGAGCTTAAATTCCTAGGATCATAGATTTAGATCTTGATCTAGAAGGCACATAAGAAGCCATCTAGTTCAGTCCACTCATTTTGCAGAAGAGGAAACTGAGGGCCAGAAGGATTAAATAATTTGCTTGACATCCAACAGGCAGGAAGTATCAGAGGCAAGATTTTAACACAGATTCTCCTGGGCCATCTCTACTGTGCTGTTTCTCATTACACCTCTTCAGCTCATCCTCTAGCCTAGCTCCTTCAAAGTGTGTATGTGTTGGTGGAAGAAGAGACTTCAACTCTATGGAACATCTGGACAAAGATCAAAGGGGAAGCAGAGAAACAGGAGTATACTGTTCCTTTTAGTGAGGTGAAATCATGTTTCTCCTCTCATTGTACCTAACCTAGTTCTTCTATTTGGGGTCATGAATAAAAAAGTGTTCTCTCTTCTTCGTGACAACTTTCAGATATGTGAAGACAGAGATGATGGCCCCCATGAGTCTTCTGTTCTTCAGAATCTTCCTTCTGTCATAGATGATCTATTTATGTCATTCTTCTGTTAGCAAAAATCATCAATAGTTTCATATTGCCACCTTTTCCTAGCATTCAAGGCCGTTTACAATCCAGCATCATCACACATTTTTGCTTTCATCTTCTAGTATGTTCCATCTCACATATACTGTATTCCAGTTGAACTGGTCTACCCTCTATCTCCTGAATTTGTCTGTGCTTTCCACCCCTTTGGCTCTGCTCATGATCTCTAGGCCTGGAAGTGTTCTACTTCTTCCTCTTAACTTGATGATTTCCTAACTGTTCTTTAAAGTCAAACTCAGATTCTGCCTCTTTGCCAAGACATTTTGATTCCATATTAGTTGACCCTGGGACTCCAGGGAGCACTTCAGTTCAGACCTCTCTTATCCTCTTATCATGGAATATTGTTTTATTATATTATTTTAATATCTCAGCTCCCTACAAAAGTTTCTGACATTAGGTTCCAGGTATCATCTGAAATTTATGCCTCTCCTTATACTTGTGTGTTTTATGCACAGAAGTATCTTAATAAATGTTTAGTGAGTGAATGGATAAGCCACTTTGATGTTAGTGACAAGATCATCTCCATATTTGTTTTTTATCTTCCACTTTTCAGATGGCCAGCACGAGCTCTGTGGAGTCCATGGCAGGGGCAGATGGCTGTGGTGGCTTTGGAGGAGTAAGTGTCCAAAAAAATTAATGGGTTCCATAAGGCAAACAATTGTATTCACACTACACACGGATGTCAGGGTGGTTTTCACACACACAAAAAATTCAGAAATTAATGTTTGAATCAAAGGTCTAATTAGTTTGCCAGAAGGGGGTATAGAAGAGAATAGTTAATAACAGTGGTTGTGTATGGCTTGCATGTGTATGCTGTGACATAGAGGCTATAAAAGTAGTCAAATTACAGATTTTCTAGAACAGAAGATTTCATTGTATAGATAGGAATTGGAATAAATGATCTCTGGAGTCCTGTTCATTTCTATGTCTGTGACATAGAAGCCATGGTATTCTGCTCAGAAACTTCCTCCCCTGCCCCATGTTAAGTTCTCTGCTATCAGGGCAAGGGCTCCTGACCCTGGGAAGGCAGAGGGAATTTCATTCTAAGACCCTAGAGAACAACCCCTTCCATCAGCTCCTGAAGACATCTGCTTGTCTTCAACTCAGAAGATCCAAAGGAGCAGAAAACTGTGCCAAAGAGGGATCTGAGGTACCTCTGAGACCAAGGGAAGATGACCCTTCCTGCATTAGCTGGCCACTTCCCAGAGGACTTTTGTTGACCAAACTTTGTCCTGGTCTCACAACTGTGTCACTGCACTCCTACTACTTATCTGGTCAAGGATTACCTAATGACTATGTCCCTTTTATTGCTTTACTCCCAACCCCTCATTTGTACCACCCTTTCAAGCCCATCACTTAAACAGCAGTGGTAGATGGTGCCACCTCTTCATAGCTGGGCCAAAAGAGGATGACTAGCAATGTGAACAGCTTCTTCATCCCAATCTGTGCTGTCTTCAGGCTCTTTGTTTCCATTTTTGATATTCTTTGAAGGTTGCTTCTCCCTAGGGTTTGAGGGCTGTTCTCTAGCAGCTGAATGGAGAGGAATAGATAATGTCCCAGCTTTTCAAGTACTCAAGTGGCACTTTCCTGTAGAAGAAGAGTTAGACTTAATCTGATTGTCCCAGTGGGTAGAACTAGGAGCTCTCAAAAAGTAGAAGGAATGACCCTAGAAAATAGTGACTTCTCCCTCAGTCAAGCCAAATGACTACCGTCATGGGACTGATGATGGAAGAGAAGCATTAGACTTAGAGTAAGGAAACCCAGGCTTGAATCCTGCCTCTGCTGCTTACTATTCTGTGTCCTTGAGCAAGGTGCTTAATGTCCCTGGGCCTTCTTTAGTTGCTTACTTTGTAAAATGAGAGAGTTGCACTTGATGACCTGTAAGGTCCCTTCTGACTTTATATATAATCTGTGGTTTATTGCTGGAAATTAACAGATAGAATCCTTTACTGTCAAAAAAGGGGGAAAGGTGTGTGTTTTATTTAAGCTCGACTTTTAATTTTTGATAAAATTCTAGTATGTATTATTAAAGGGATGGTTTAGGAATAAATTATATTGGTCTGGTGGGTTGTTTTGTTTTTTGAGTTTTGGGTTTTTGACGTGGTTACTATAACTGAATTCCTTGCAGGTATTGCAAAGGAAATGCCAGATATATTTGGCTTTATTTGGATTTTGGCAAAGCATTTGATAGCTTTTCATAATATGCTTTTGAACAAGATAGAGAGGTGTGGGCTGGAAGATGGTATGAGTGGCTTTGGAGCTGGTTAGAAGATAAAATTCAAAGAACAGTCTTTAGTAGAGCAATGTCAACTTGGAAGGAAGACTAATGAGCCATTCCCTCAGTCTTGAAAAAGCCTATACAATTTCTTAAGCCATGAATGTTCTCTTTTCAAAAGAGGATTATTGCATTTTAAAAGGTGTCTGAATGGAAGAAAGTCTATGCCCTTAGTTTAGAGTCCCCCAAAAGCTTAGCTCTTAGCCCAAATTGGAGGCAGGGGAGAAGGTAAAGTAAAACAGGGGAGAGAAAGAAGTTTGCATGTTATCCCTTGTGCTGAAGTGTTTGCCAGACCCTCCATGGAGATGGTGGATAATGGTAGCAGAGCAGGGTGAGTGGATACTGTGAACCTGACTCCTTCCGTACCTATGTATTCTTTTCCTTTCATACACATCTTATTCTAAAGGTGTGCCCCATTTTCAGAACAAAAATACTGAGAAATGAGTGTACCATTTCTGCCTGAAGTGGTATAACTGTACCACTTGGTGGTGGTAGTGGTTCTAATTTGAATTTCCTAATTCACTAAATTAGCAGAGTGTAAATAGAGACTTCCTTTATTAACATTTCCTTGGAGAAAGTTAAATACCCAGCAAGGAAGCAAAACATTAGTAGTCAATAAGTGTATGTATATGTGTGTATGTGTGTGTGTGAACACACACACACATATATATATACACACACACACATATATACATATATTCATGTTTATATTTATGAGTATGTAAGATGTGTATCAATGCATATGTATTTGTTGACTGATTTTTAAAAACATTCCCTGCTGGTTATTTAACATTTTCCTTAGAAAATATTAATATAAAATATACTAAAGGAAGCTTCTGTACATTCACTACTTTTTTTTTTTTTTTTTTGCTTTTTGGAGGGGGGAAGGCAGGGCGGTTGCCGTTAAGTGACTTGCCCAAGGTCACACGGCTTAGTAAGTGTTAAGTGTCTGAGGCTGGATTTGAACTCAGATCCTCCTGACTCCAGGACTGGTGCTCTGTTCACTGCACTACCTAGCCGCCCCTAGTGTACATTCACTATTAATCAAAAAAAGCTAGGAATACATCCATATGAAGTGAGGGCAGCTAGGTGGCTCAATAGATAGAGTGCCAGACCTGGAATCTGGAAGACTCATCTTTCTGAGTTCAAATCTCACCTCAGACACTAACTAGTTGTGTAACCCTGGGTAAGTCACTTCACCCTGTTAATGGGCTACCTAAGAAAATGGCAAAGAAAGCCCCATATGGGGTCATGAAGAGTCAGACATGACTAAAAATGACCGAACAACATATAAAGCAGCTCAGTGGTGCAGTGAAGAGAGCACAGGACCTAGAGTTAGGTAGACCGGACTTCAAATCTAGCCTCAGACATTTACTAGCTACATGACCTGAACAACTCACCATAGTCTTTATTTGCCACAGTTTTCTCATCTGTAGAATAATGATAGTATCTATCTCCCAGGGTTGTAAGGACAGAATGAGATAATATTTGTAAAAAATCCTTCAAACAGTCAATGCCTGGAATATTTTAGTGTGATGTCTAAGCTCTTTTTTTTGGCCATGATATTCAAATGATCTTAATGATTCTTAATTTTTCCCCCTCGATCTGTTTTCTAGGTCAGTTGGTTTTGCTATGAGATATCTTACATTTTCTCATATTTTTTTCAGTCTTTTGATTTGGTTTTAGTATTTCTTGTTGCCTCGTGGAGTCACTGGCTCCTGTTTGATCCATTCTAATATCTATTTTTTCATTGAACACTCTCATACCATTTATAAAAAAAATATTTTGAAACTCTTGGCTTTATCTCTTTCATACATTCTGTTTGAACTCATGCCTGAGCTGTGAGGCATCCCTTATAGAAGTTTTGGCGTTATTTTCTTTTGTGTTTGTGTCTTGAGCATCCTTGCCACAATAATAGCTCATTATGGTGAGGTTCTTTTTTTTTGTTTGTTTGTCCATTCTCCCAGCCTACTTCTTGACTTCTGACTTGATGTTAGGGCTGTAGGGAAAGTGTGTGCTAGTCCTGTTGCTGCTTTCTTGGAGTATTAAATTTTTTGTTATTCTAGGACCTCAGGGACAGACTGGGAATTGGAAAGTTTTCAGTGCTCTCAGAGTGATCTGATCTAGGCCAAATCTGTCTGCTCCCTCCTCACTCTTCTTTTCCACTCCAATCTGAACTCTGCTAGTTCCTGATATAGGTTTGGATCTGTGCAAGAGTAGACTGCTGCAACCAATTGTAGTAATATAAAGTTCACGAGGGCAAGGGCTGGGTTTTTTTGTGTCTTTGTATCTCCAGTCACTAATATAGTGCACAGTAAGTGCTTTATAAATGTTGGTTGAATTGAATTAGATGTTATGTCTCCTGATAAAATGTAAACCGTTTAAGAGAAGGAACTTTCTCATATTTGTCTTTGTATCACTAATGCCTAGCACAATGCCTTATACATAGTAGGTACTAATAAATATTTGTCGAATTCACTTTATATTTTAATATTTAATTTCTTTTTTGTTGTTTGAACCTATCTTTCCAATTTGATTCAGCAAATACATATTAAGTATTTAGTACATGCTTAACACTGGGTATTGTGATGAAATAAGACGATAAATAAAGATAAAATAAGACATTGCTCCTGCCCTTAGAGCGCTTATGCTCTAGTAGAAGAGTCATATATCAAATAAGAATTTCAAGTACAGAGGAAACTGACAGGGTGCTTACTGCTGGAGAGTGGACTTTTATTAAAGCTGAGGGAATCCTAGAAGACTTCAAGGTGGTTCCTGAACTGACCTTGAAAAATAGGAAGTATTTCAACAAGTAGAGATGAAGGATAGGCAGGAGAAAGAAATTCATTTTCTGACACCAGGGCTTTTATTTTGATAGCAGAGTTTTAGGAAGTTTGAGAACTCTTTGGAAGTTAAAGTGTCATTAATTACATGTTCAAGACATTGAAAAATTTTCATTTATTGTGCTGTTTTAGGGCTCTTGTTTGCATTTGCCTTTTTAAACAGAAATGAAAGTACCATATATGCTTGTGTATGAGATTCTGTGTGTATGTCTCTGTGTCTGTCTCTAAGACTGTGTCTGCCTGTATGTGTCTCTGTATCATCTTGTGTGTATACACATGTATGTGTATGTATATATACACATATGCACACATATATATGAGAACATTCTGCCATCTTCAGACTGCAGATGCCAGTGATCTCTTAAGTAGCAGGGACAGGACTGAGAAAAAGAATCTAGAAGAAATCAGAGTCCCACCTTCCCCTTATATATGTATACAGATAACACACAATTATAGTAAAGATTTGGGGGAACTTTAAAGGGAGAGAATGTCACAAATAGGGGGAAGAGGGAGTGGCATTTTCCCTCCTCTCTGCACCCTTTCTTTGATTTGTGGACTGTCCATGGTTGGGTGTACATAGCTATCTAAGCGTCAGGACTTTTTTTATATCCCTTAGTCAAAGCCACTGTTTTTCTTCTCCCACCTTTTCATGTTGCTTTTCTGAGTCAATGCCTATCCTGGTATTTGTGTGTTTGTGTATGTGTGTGTGTGTGTGTGTATGTGTGTGTGTACACCCATGCATTGCCAGGCCTAATAAACTGTTAGCTCAGAATTGCATGGGTACTTCCTCACCCCAGAGTCTATGTACCAGGTCCCTGTTTTTCATATGTGGTCAGTCTTGGGGATCTGAAGCAACTAGAAGAAAAATGCTACAAGGGTAATTGAATTCTATAACAGGATGCATTTGACAGTGCTTGACTCATAGACTCATTGAATTGTTTGTCTCCATTTCAGCTTGACTCCAGAAAATCTTCTAAAAATAGAAGAGACAAAGAGAAGCAAACTTGCAAAAGCTGCAATGAAACCTTTAATTCAATTACGAAAAGACGGCACCACTGCAAACAATGTGGCGCTGTAAGTACTTTGGTCTATGTTATGTCTGGTGATCTCTTTCCAGCTTTGTCTGGGGTTATATTTATGACTTCACTTGTAGCTATCTCTAAATCTATGTCTACAGCTGCCATTTATACAGCTCTATCTCCATGTTTGTATCTCATTATAGAGAAAGTGAGTGTATGTACCTCATTTTTGAAGTTGCTGTGGTTGAAATAGAAATCTAATATTTATAGCTAGCATTGATATAGTGCTTTAAGATTTGCAAAATGCTTTACAAATATTAACTTATGTTATCCTCACAAAAACCCTGGAAGGTAGGTACTATTATTATCACTATTTTACAGTTGAGGAAACAGAGTCACACAGTAAGGAAGTATCTGAGGCCCTGTTTGAATTTTATATACAGCGTCTTATTGAAGCTCATGACAAACCTAGAGTTATTATTATCCCCATTGTACAGATGGAATCTGTACAAGAGAAACTTGCCCAAGTTCATATAGCTGGTGTGTGTTTGAAGCAAGATTTGGATTCAGCTCCAAGGTTTGCAGTCTGTCTTTCTCCTATACTATGCTACCACTTGTCTACAAAGTGCTTTGTAAATTTTAAAGTGGTTTTTCTGTACACACATACACACACTATAGATAGATAGATAGATAGATAGATAGATAGATAGATATATAGATAGATAGATAGACAGACAGATATCTGCATGCATAAATATATATATATATAATTACATTATATTATATTATGTTTACATTGAAAAGCAAGATGATATAGTGAAGAAAGAGCTGAGCTCTGCCTTAGGGCTAGAGTTCCAATCAAGACAACTTGTTTGAGAGGTGTTTGAGAGGTAAACTAGGCATAGTACAGAAGGAGCTGAACATGGAGGTTAAGTTGTAAATCTGTATCCAATGTGGACCAGCTTTGTGATTGGCGTTTATAGCCTCTGAATCTGTTTCTTTACTTCTGAAAAGGTAATAATTGTACTGGGAGTACTTCCTGCCTGGAATTTTTGTTAGGATAACATGAGTCAGGATATGTAAAGGACTTTACTTATATTTACATGCAAACCTTAAAGTGCTATGGAAATGTTAGTTATTATTACTTTGTAGAGGCCCGAGGGAGAGGGACAGGGAAATTAATGTTTTGGGACCTAGAAAGGAAATTGACCTAGGACATAAAATAGATTGAGTCTGGAGCAAAGAAATCTTAGGGAAAGCTCTGTGATAGGCACAAGCACTTCTTCAATTTCAGCTGAATGCCCCAAGTACATAAAGGCTAAACTGGGCATGGGTCCAGATTTCAGCTTTCTCTGATGCACACGCTATTCTCCAGATATAGATTAGCTTTTATTACTTTGCAGTGGACATTTCTGAATCTTTATTTATGAGTTTCAAGTCATTAAAATCTTTTTTCTCCCAAGGGCAGACTGTCACATCATTGTTTAATGTTAAAACAAAAAAAAATTGTCCCTACAGAATAGATGTTGTTGAGAAAACATGTTTGGAATTAAGTTATTGACAATTTAAAATTCAACAAAGGTTATCCCATTTTGAAGATTGGCAAACAAATCAAATCAATAAATTAGCCCCAAGCACAGATAAAATTCTATACGAATGGGTTCCGTTAGGCTCCTTTTAAGGATGAAACCACATTTCCTACTTTCATTTCATTAGTAGAACCAGAGAACAAGAAACCGTTCCTAGGCAAACACTGATGGTCCCTTGTCCTGAGACTGAAATGCATGACCTTAGTTTTAGTAGCAGTATCCTAGTGTTGATAAGTCTGACAGCATGTTTATTTGGAACTGCCTAGGTTTAGCTGTGGTGAAGCTTCTGCATAGAAGTTTTTTTTTAACTTGCTATTTTCTAGAAATTTATTTCCAATCCTTAGTGTGTGATAGCTGCTAAACAATGTCTCAAAGCACATTTTGAGTCTCAATCTCTGACTTCAAAGGGCTAAGGTTAAGGGGAGAAGATTGTTTTCTCCATTACATAGATGGAAAAGTCCTCCCTTCTGTTCAGAAAATGTTGCTTGTAGATGTCTATAAGTGTAGATTTCTAATAATAACAATAATTAGCATGTATAGAACACTTTAAAGTTTACAAGGCATTTTATATACACTGTGTTATTGAAGTTTGCAGCAGTCGTATGAGATAATTACTGGAGATATTATGTCCATTGTACAGATGAGGAATCTGAGGCTCAGCAAAACTTGCCCAGACTCACAAAGCTGGTATATGTTTGAAGCAGGATTTGGATCCAGCTCCAAGTCTAACAATCTATCTCTCCACTGTACTCTGCTGCCATGCTACATACTGGCAACTGCTACCTATCTTTGTCTTTGTTTTTCTGCTTCTGTGGTTCTTTTGTATAGTAAAACATGAGGAAAGCAAAAGGGATGGATAGCAGCTTTCATTAATACAGGTAGGCATCTTCTCTGCAACTGTCTTAGATAAAATATTCTTAAGTTACAGTCCATAGATAGATTCCAAGAGATCTGTGAACTTGGATGGGGAAAAAATGCCATCCTTCAGTTTCACTAATCTCTAATTCAGCAGTTCTCAACCTGTGGGTCACGACCCCTTTGGGGGGGTCAAACGACCCTTTCACAGGGGTCACAGGAGTCGCCTAAGACCATAGGAAAACACATATTTCTAATGGTCTTAGGAACCAAGACGCTGCTCCTCTATTCATCTCCAGGTGGATCCGCCCACATGCAGATACATCCACATATGAATATTAAAGGGTCGTGGCATTAGGAAGGTTGAGAACCACTGCTCTAACTGAAATTTAACAATGTCCTTTAGTTTTGAGTACAGACCACAAACATTATTCTAAGAAGGGGTCCAAAGGTTTCTCCAGGTGGCCAAAGGAATCCATGACACACAAAAAAAGGTTAAGAACCCCTGTCTTGGACAGATACCTAAAGCACTGAGACGTTAAATGTGATTACACAACCACTTTATCAGAAGCAGAATTTGAACCCAGATCTTCCTGATTCTGAGGCCAGATCTTTATCCTCTGTGCCAGTAGGGAAAAACTGAAAACAATTTTCTTGTCCAGAACTGGATACAAGTGAAACATGTTGCATTGTATCATGGTAATGGAATGTTTTTAAGAGGGTTTTTTTGTTTTGTTTCTGTTTTTTTTAACTCTGGGCAACTTGTTTAATCTTTCTGAGCCTCAATTTCTTCAACTTGACTTTATGACATCAAGCAAGTCACTGTTTCATGGTGCCCCCAGCAACTCTAAAGTGATAAGTTGCGGAATAGATGTTAGTCTGCATTAGTGATAGAAGTGTCCTCACTGAGATTTCCCTCTCTTCTCTTATGGTACTATTGCGATGCCATCTATTACTGTTTCTCAAATTAATTTCCTTGTGTAGCCTTACAGATAAATGCTCCCAAGTGATAAACTCACAGAAAGATTGCTGTTGTTGTCATCATTGTTAGGTTTTGGGGGGCTTGTGTCCATCGCTCTACATGGAGTTGCCTGGTGCACTCAGTTGGGCTGGGTCAAGCAGGTCAATTGGTGGCTCTGCTGCTTCTGAGCTAGACTGGGCAGTCTCTGGTCAGTAGCTCCTAGAGGGGGCTCAGCAGGTCAGTCTGTTGGCCTCTTGGACTTTTCACAAGGAGCTGCGTCTCTGCTGGATAGATAAATAAGTCAGATTCTTGGGTAAACCCTTAGATGAGCAAGTACAGCCTTCTTCCAGTTTCAGGTACTGGGGAGCAGGGTAGTACTGCTCTCTCTTCTGCAGGAGAAGCTGATTTGTCACCTCCAATAAGGAGATGGAAGAAGTCTGGCCTCCTCTACTCAACAAAGTCTTCAAATTTCTCAACAGTTTTTTTTAAAAAGGACAAATATATAGAATCAGATCAATGTAGAAGGACCTATGAAGTAATGCAAAGCAAAAAATGCAGAACTAGAATAATATTTACATGAGTGCAGAAGGGAAAAAACAATCAGAAATGGATACAAAATGGATAAGTTGTTATTTTTCAGAGTTTTTTATTTTATTTTTTTAAATGTAATAAATTTTATTTGTTTTCTTGTTTACATCATTCATTTTCATGAGATTTTTGAATTACAAATTTTCTCCCCATCTTTCCCCTACCCCAACCCCAAAACAGCGATCCCACTATAGAGCCCCTCCCCTGATCTGCTCTCTTACTTTCTGGTAGGGCAGGGAGCGTCTCCCTACCCCAGCCCCTGTATATCTTAATTCCTAGTTGCAGGTATTACAGAGCTTTAAATTCTAGATTCTTTCGGTTCCTCCCTTGTCACCCACCCCCGCTGGAAGGACAACCAATTCAATACAGGCTGTGTAGGTGTGATTATATAGGACATCTTTATAGTGGACATATTGTGACACTGATATGTCCCTCGTTCCTATCCCTCCCCCTCCCTTGTTCTGTTCTCCACCCTGTCCCTGTCTCTTTATTGAAGTGTGAGCATTCAGCATCCCTTCCCCAGACCCTGCCCTCCCCTCCGTCATCCCACCTTTCATCCGCACGCCCCCTACTCTCTTGTGTGGCATGATGCCTAGTTTAGAGTTTATGCCATTTCTTCCCTAAGCCAGATTTAATGAGAGTAAATGAAGGTAAAGTTGTAACAGTTATCCCTTGCCTCTTCCACACGGGATGATTAGCCCCATTTTGTCTCTCCCTGTCTCCTCTTATTCTAGTCCTCTCCCACCTCAGAATTTGCCTTTTAAAATATCATCCTTTCATATTCAATTGATCCTATGCCCTCTATAAACCCATATATACACATGCTCAAATATGTATTCATATGAATATATAGCCTCCTATCTGGA
>CM053599.1:75548072-75570044 GCA_028646575.1 Pseudocheirus occidentalis
ATACAGGGGCTGGGATAGGGAGACCCCTCCTGCCCTACCAGAAAATAAAAGAGCAGAGCAGGGGAGGGGCTTTACAGTGGGATTGCTGTTTTAGGGTTGGGACAGGGGCAAGACAGGGAGAAAATATGTAATTCAAAAATGTAATAAAAATGAAAAATGTAAACAAGAAAACAAATAAAAAACTAAATTTAAAAAAAAGGCATAGCCTCAGGTGATGGAGGAGTGGTATGTCTTGTGGAAGAAAGAGAGAAGGCTAGTTTAGCTGGTTTTCAGAGTCGAGTGCCTGAGGAAGAAAGAGCAACATCCACGGAGGTCAGAAAGATAAGACTAGGGTCAGGTTGTGGGTGGAAACTAAAGAGAGGAATAGGTACTTTTTCCCAGAAGCAAAAGGGAGGCACTGGGATTGATCAGAGAGAAGTGACAGGGTCAGATCTGTGTTTACAGAAAATCACTTAGAAGACAGTGCAGAGAACAGCCTAGAGTATGAAGAGACTTAAACCAGGGAAACAAATAGAAAAACCAAAAGAAACAGGCATAGAAGTTGCAATGATTCAGGTAAAAGGAGGGGAGGGTCTGAGGTTCTTATAGCTGTGTGAGTTAAGAGGAAGGTTTGGATGAGAAAGATACTGTGGAGACAGAAATGGAAATATTTGGCAACTGGTGTCATTGACAGAAAATGAATTTTGGAAGAAAGGAGGGTTTGAGGGGAAAGATAATGAGTCCAGTTTTGGATATATCTGAGATGTTTCTGGGACATCCATTTATCAAATGGGCAACTCGTCATTTTGTACTGAAGGTCAAGAGTGAGGCTGCATATATGGATCTGTTAGTCATCTGAGTGGAGAACTTAGACTCATAGGTGCCAATGAGATTACCAAGAAAGTATGATTAGAGAAAGAATAAAAGGGCCTAGGACAGAACTTTGAGGAATACCCACACTTGCTGAGCCAGGAAAGGAGCTGGAGAAGGAGCAGGTGGACAGGCAGGAGAAAGAAAAAGAGTGATATCGCAAAAATCCAGGAGTACTCAGGAAGAAAGGGAAGTCAACAGTGTCAAATGCATAGATACAGTTTTTTTTTTAAAAAAGAAGAACTGAGAAAAAAAGATCTGATTTGGCAACTCAAAGATTATTGACAATTTTGAAGAGAGCAGTTTCAGGTGAATGATGAAGTCAAAAGTCAGATTGCAAAGGGTTGAGACTGGGAGGTTAGGAAGTAGAAGCAGGTATAGGTGGCTTTTTCTAAGAGCTTGGGAGCACAAGGGACCTAAACCAATACAATGAGGCAATGGTATGGTGAAGTGAGATTTGGGGCCCATTTGTGCACACTGAGGAAGGAACCAGTGAGACAGAGAGACTGAGACGAACAGACACAGAGTCAGAGAATGATCGGTGTTTTGATCTGCTGGAAAAGATGGAAGTGGACGGGTTTCAAGCTCACCGGTAGAGAGATGGGCCTTGTTGAGAAGGGCCATCTGGAGAATGAAGTCAAGAGGTTTAGAGATAAAGAGATAGGGAAAAGAGGTAGCTGATATCACGTGACCTCAATTGTCTCAGTGAAGTAAGAGGCAAGGTCCTCAGCTAAGACAAAGAAGAGGTGAATAGAAGATTTATATTCAAGAACCTTCTTCATCTAGTATCATCTAGAGTTTCAACCTTCTCCTATTATTCCTCTCCAAGTACTTTCCTCTCTAGCCTGACTTAAACTATTTAACATCTGTTTTTACAAATCCATTGCTTTCTCAACTCTGCTTTTCCTCAGCTCACACTGCACCCTGACTGTAACTTTTCTTTACCTCCTCAGAGAGCAACCCATCTAAGACTTAATAGATAGCATCTGGAGTAGCTAGATGGTGAAGTGGATAGAGCATTGGGCTTGCAATAAGGAAGACTAATCTTCAGGAGTTCAAATCCAGCCTCAGACACTTACTCACTGTGTGACCTTGGGCAAGTCACTTAATCCTGCTTGCCTCAGTTTTCTCATCTGAGAGCTAGAGAAGAGAATAGCAAACCACTCCAGTATCTTTGCCAAGAAAACTTCCAGTGGAGTCATGGAGAGTTGGACATGATGGGAAGAGCTGAACAACAACAGGATTGCATGTAGAAGTTAAGTGATTTGCCCTGGGTCATAGGGAAGAGGGATTTGATCCCAGATCTTGACTCCAACCCCAGTACTCTACAATGCTGTATTGCATCTTTATTTCTCAGGAGTTCTTTTTATATTCTATTTTGCATTATACTTCGTGCATATTTGTTGTGTAAGGTTATATTTTAAAATAGTTTTCCTAACTTTCCTGTTAGGTGTGTAAGTTCCATGAGGTCAGGGACCAAAATTTAATTATCTTTGACTTTCTCCCAAAGAGTTCGTAGAACAAAGTGCTTTGCATATTCTCCAATACTTCAATCAGTAACTTTATGCTCCATTCACAAAGGCATCTCACAAAAAATACCTACACTTAGCTAACTTCATCCTTAGAAACAGACACTGAAAGGAGATGAAAAACAGGTTTAAAACTGCAGAAATTTCCCTGGACCAGACATCACCACAGAATAGCAATAATAGTAAAAGCTACCAATAGGCACAGACCATGAGATTTGTCAAATTTAACAAAGTGTTTACCTACAAATGAAACCTATGAAATGGCTGAAGCCCCAGAGTGGAATCAATAGACCTGCTCCAGGTTGCCCATGGAGGGCAACAATCCACAGGAACTCAACCAATACCAATAAAATGTTGATAAACCTCAAACAAATGGTTAGCTTATAGGATGGATTTATTTACAGAAAGAGAGGAGTTTACAATAGCAATGAAAGACTATTATTTTCACCAGAAATCACAAAAAGGTTATTTTTAAGGAGTCTGGATTTAATGACCAGTAAAGATTATGCAAGGGAACAGCAGAAATGATGTGACATATCACTGCAGGTGACAGAAAATCTGCATCAACCAACACCCACAAAGACACAATCAAGTAGCCAAGAATTCTACGCAAGACGCTCATTATCCCACATCAATGGCCAGATGACAAAATCTTATATTACAAAATACAGACCCCTAAGTCTCCTTGAGAACTTAATAAGCTGCACTGGAATCAGACCATTATCACAGTCCAAAACATTGCCCACAATTGTCAGGGAATAAAACTGATCCATAAAGTATAAGAATAATGGTTTTTAGTATATGTCATCAGAGCACAAAGTCATGATTTCCAAATTAAGGTGACTAAAAAGCTTTCAAAATGGAGAGAACTAATGGAAGAAATCAAAATCACATGGAAACTCTTCTCCAGGCTTTGCTTCTGACTGTCCTCTTCCACCTTTGTCCCAGCAGCCTTCTCACCTTGGAGATTCCTTTGTCCCCATGTCTGAATAGGGTGCCCAAAGAGGGTTAGGGCTGCCCGAGACCCCAAAATACCAACATGCCGGGTCCTGCTGAAAGAATTCCACTCAAGTCTTCTCAGCCAAAGAAAAAGTAAAGTTTATTGAAAGTTCAAGTTCGCCATGTGGGGTAGACTCTTAAGGAGCCAGTCTATTGTCTCTCACAGAGCATGTCTGTGTGCTAGGCCATTTCACGGCACTCTCACACCACATGGAGGGAAGATGGGATTCTATATACAGAAAGGTTGTGGGAGGAATCTAGGGGTGGTCAGAAGAGGGGATTGGGGAGAGTCTTTAGGAGGAGTCAGATGAGGTCAGACTTCAGTAATGAGTGATTAAGGGTGGGAAGTTGCTGGAGGTTACCTGGAGACCATAGACAATGGTGGGCCAGGCCAGTTCAAGAGTGGGAACAGGAACATTAAGGGTGGGAAACTATTGGAACAAAGTGGGGCTAAAGACTTGGGCAGAGACATAACTTAAGGCTCATGACCTCAGGCAAATATCTTCCCTGGGAAGGTTTACTTTCCCAGAGCCTGTACCTCAAAGAATCAAGGAGAGCTCAAAAAGGGGGGTAGGGGGTAGGAGAGGAGTCCCAGAGCCTACACCTCATCATGTCCATCCCACTCCCTTCTCCATTTTCCCCCACCCTCTTGGTGAATTCCTGCCCAAACTTTCATTTAAAGACCTGTTTGTTCAGTGCTGTCATGCTCATTCCCCTTCTGGATCTGTTCCTGACTATCTGGACTTTTTTCTACATCCCCTGATTTTTAGCTCCCCTCAGCCTTTCAGTTCCCTTTATGTTCATCTTCTCTCATCAGAATGTAAACTCCTTGAGGGTAGCAACTGTCTTTTTCCTTATATTTGTATTTCCAGTGTTTAGCACAGTGCCTGGCCCATTCTTTGTTGTTGTTTGGTTATACCTTTAGTTATTAAACTAAACTAAACTTTGTTGTTGTTTGGTTATACCTTTAGTTATGTATAACGATTAGTTACACCTGACTGTTTATGACCTCATTTGGGGTTTTCTAGACCAAGATAATGGAGTGATTTGCCATTTCCTTCTCCAGGTCATTTTAGAGGTGAGGAAACTGAGATAAACAGGGTCAAGTGACTTGCCCAGAGTCACACAGGTGCTAAGTGTCTGAGTTCAAATTTGAACTCAAATACTCCTGACTCCAGGTCCAGCACTCTATCCACTATGCCACCTAGTTGCCCCCATACATACTTTAACTAACAGGATGAAATTCATACCATTTCTATTTTCCTGTCTACAACTGAGGGTTGTCTTAAAGATGCTTTTAGTAAACCTATAGATGCCCTTCTCTCCTAATGCTCTATTCAATGATAAAAAGAAATTATTTTATTCATCTGCTCAACAGTCCTCAGAAGAGAAAATATAAGGGAATAACAAGATAGAAACTTGTCCCAAGACCATTTCTATCTAAAAACCCCACCTAAAAATCCGAGAATAAAACAATATAGGAAATCACAGAAGCCATGCAATGCATTGCTGTTAGCTGAAAACATTTAGTATCTGCCAAATACCTAGAAAAAGAGGTGGCTGGTGGTTAGAATTATACATCAGAAGCTAAATATGTGTCCTATACTTCTAGATGACAAAGGAACACAGACCTCAAAACATCCTTGAAAGCTCAACAAATAAACAGTAAGGGACCTGGAACATCACCACAGATTGTTGCCCACAATTGCCCAAACATAACATTGCTCCATAAAAAATTGAGATCAACATTTTAAATAATAGATGCAACTCTACCAAATACTCAGCCTCTCCAAGTTACATGATACCAAAAGTCTTTCAAAATATAGGGGATCTCTCAGAAGAAATCAGTCATAAAGGAAGTGGGTGAGGGACAAAGAACCTCTATTCTCCAGATGCTTTCAGTGAACCTATGAAAAATGAGCTTATATTTGATGTTTTTATTCAATTAAAAAACAGTTATTTATCTATCTATGCAACAGTCTTCAGAACATTAAATATAAAAGAAAAATGGCAGGAAAAATGCTCCAACAGCATTTCTATCTGAACTCTACCAAAAAAGATAAGAAAAATAAAAATAGATGACATTTATGTACCACTACAAGGCTTAAAAAGCACTTTGTACAATAATGGCTTGCATTTCATACACACACACACATATTAATTCCTTTGATAACCATAATACAGCTGTGCACTAATTACTGGAAATATTATTACACTCATTTTACAGATGAGGAAACTGAGACTCAGGGAGGTTAGGTGACTTGCCTAAGGTCATGAGGTCCAACAATAGGTGTCAGGTGCAAGATTTAAGCCTAAGTGTTCCCTGTCCCAAGTCCAGCATTCTTTCTACTACACCATGCTGCATCTCAGAAGAGAGCTAAGAAACAGAGCGAGGAGGGGCTAATGTAATGCAATCCATCCCCATCAATAGAAAAATAGCGCTAATGAGGAGTGCCATCTTTGTATGACATTTTCCCCTAAAGCATGAAGCCTTTAGGGGAGTACTGATGGAAAACACAAACAAAAAACCACATTTGCAATTACACATCTTGGACTGGCCAGGGCCAAGACTAGGCAATCAGCACAAGTAGGTAAGAAACAAATACAATCTAGAAGCATGAATTGCTTGGGACGATTGTCTCCTGACTTTTCTGATGCTGGCCAATCATTATTCCAAAGAGATGAGGGGACAGATATTAAATTGATTTAGTAACTTAGAAGAATACTCATGAGTGATGGAGAAAGGATGGTCAATGACCACAAGGAACTCTTTATCAATGTCCATACTGCTCTGCAGATAACCTCAGTTTATATGGAGCAGACGTAGCCAATAAAGATAAAGGTCTCAGTATGTAAGGTGGTATATAAAAACTGGACTGATAAGGGAAGGGAAAAAATGAGAAAAGCTTCTAGCTTCTATACAAACTATGTATCTCTAATAATCTTTGGGTAGGATGAAATGAGATGAAATACATTTCTATATATCGGCATTAAAGGGGTTTAGACTATTTCATTCACTACTCCACTGATCATAGGAAAAAACAGTGGGATATAGTGGAGAGCAAATTGGATTTGGTTTCAGAGGAATTCAGCTTTCCTTCCAGCTCCCTTACTTACAATCTGTGTGACCTTTTACAAGTCACTTCCCCTCTATGAGGCTCAGTTTGCTCATTTGTAAAATGAGCAGTTTGGAGCAAATGGTCTCTAAGTTTCTCTAAGAAAACTCTAATGGTTTCTAGCTCTTACTATCATGATCCTGAACAGAGATGATTATATTTTATTCTATGTTTTGATATTATTATAAGCCTTTAACCAAGAAAACTCCCAGTTGGTAGTCTCTATATTCCCATTGGGAGTAATCAGAAGTGTCGATTTCTAGATATCTACAAAGTGCAGAGCTCTTTAATGATTGTTTAGGGCATTATAAAGACTACGCCTCCATAATGTAGTTGGAGTTGGACCAGATAGTCTTGAAAGGTTCTATCCAGTGCTAAATTCTATGATTCCATTCAGTGGAAAAGGATCCACCAGATCTGGTCAACCCCTTGCTTTTAACCAGTGTCTCTGTCTCTCTTTCTCCCTTTTAAATGGTCATATTATTAAAAATAATTATAATTATCATAATTAACAAGCCTTTAACGAGGCTTTATAGTGTGTTCACTCCTGGCTAGGATAGGTACTATGGGGAATACAAAACATATATAGACATAGTCTTTATCCTGAAAGTAGCAGAGCTGATGGCCCATTTTTGAAGAAAACATTAATGTATGACCCCAATTAGTATGTTCATTACATATATAAGAATCTATAATAAGCATTGGATTGTATGGCACAGACTAGGAGTGAAAGGAATTCGCAGGAGAGTGAATACAATTAATAATAGCTAACACTTTTAAAATTGCTAATTAGAACACGTATGTACACACACATATAACTGCAAGTTGTCGCCCAGATAGAATGAAAGCCCCTTGAAAGCAGGGACTTTTTCATGTTGTCTTTGTATCTTTGGACCTTCTACAAGGTCTGGCATATGACAGGCATTTAATAAATGCCCATCAATTGATGGCTATACTACCAAGTACTCTCATGCTTTGTATCTCATCTGAACCTTGCTACAACCTGGTGATTGAGGTACGGCAGTTACTTTATGCCCATTATACAGAAAAGGTGCAAAGAAGTAAGTTAATATGTGCATGGCCACATAGCTAAGTGTTAGAGGTAGGATTTGAACCTTCCTGGCTCCCTGCCCAGCACTCTATCCTCTACACCCATATAATTGTCATACCCGTAGAATGAGAAAATTCTCTCAACAGAGCACAGGAGACCCCAAACAATCAAAATCTCCAAATGTTTCCATCCCTTGCTTCAATCTTCTTTTTAAAGTGTTCACACATCTACTACCCTGTCCATTTTAATGGCAGGAACAATGTCTTGGCTTCATATTCCTTGAGACAAGTGCACACTTGTCAGGAGAGTATCATTTCTCTTCCTAGCAGAAGGCTCAGAGTGAATATGCCATTTCTGTGAAGAGCTCTTTCCCTGAAAATTTTCAATATGTGCTTTTCACAGGCACTGCATTTAATTCAATGTTCCTAGAACTGAAAACCATCTTCAATCCTTTTCAGTCATTCTAAGTTTTGTGGGAGGAAGAATTCCTGCTTGAATGGTCTACTTGGTAAAGTTGACTTGAAGGAACACATTCTGCTTTGTGGCTTTTAAAGTCATTGTCCTCTAGCAAATCCCATCCAGTGAATAGAAATAATTTAATTTTATCAATGTAACTTGACTTCATCCATTAAGTGTCCCCAAAACAAATTTCTGCAAGGAGGCATTTGTTTCTCAGAAGCCTGCCACTAACACCAATGAAAACAGACAGGACAACATGAGTGACTGATTTCTGAATGTCACTGCTTCCTGAGCAAAGCCCCAAATATCTTCTGCAGCTGTCACTGGTACTGTGCTAAGAGATGGGAGCTGAGGCATGGAACTTTAAGACTGGGAGGCAGATTGCCATAATTTTTTGAAATCATCACTTTTTAAAGAGACTCTCTACACTAAAGAAATCCTCCAAAAAGACTCCAAATCCAGTGCAGTCAAAAGAGTACTAGCTAAGGAGACAGAGAAAAGGGTCGGAATCTCTCTTACTATCTGTGCCACAAGTCACCTTAAGCTTTCTGGGCCTCAGTTTCTTCATCTGTAACGTGGACTGGATGCACTCTAAGGTCTTTTCCAGCCCTGAATCTACGATTCTAAATTCATCAATCAGCTTGCCTTTTCTCTTTGTAAGGGAATGTAGGGATCCAGCCACAGTTCTCAAAAACGGTCACTGAGTAAGGCTGTCTTGACCCCTTTCCAAGGTAAATCACATCTATTTAATTATTTTAAAGGCTCAGGCACCAAATCTCGTTTAAAAAACAAAAGCAATACCACCTTGCAAGTAAACTTAAAGACCATTTCTGGAGATTATCCATGGCTAAATGTCTGCTCACGCTGGAGTTGTGTCTCTAACACTTGGGTTAGCGCTTACCCGCTTTCACAGGGGATGGGGGTTAAGTTCCTATTTCAAACTGCCTCAGCATTTCCTCGCAGCTGAAAGGAAGAGACAGAAGCAAACACATCCGCACCTACTGCCGCCCACAGATATCTGTGAGCTAAGAGTACTGATGTGGGGGCCCTCGTTTGAAAAACAAAGTTCAGCAAACCCATTCGTTGGGTTAAAGGGGGAGTAAGGAGGGGTAAGGTGGTTCTCAGCTAGTCCTATAAAAACCGTGTGTCTCTGTCCCAGCACTGCTTCCAAGATGACTCCAGTTAGCATGTCACTTACCCCAGCACTTTTCTGCGAGGCTGTGCAGAAAGCCCTACAAATAATCTGACCTGAAGGGAAGATTGTTTCACCACCACGTTTGACATCACTTCCCTAGTTATTCTCTGGGCTACAGTATTAAACATTGTGCTGTAAGGAAGGAGCTTTCCTTTCCGGGGAGTCAAGAAGTCTCCCCGAAAGGCCGTGTCAGCCAAATCCAGGTGTTTCCTTCCCCTCTCGGCGCTGCCCCGTCCGCAGCTCCCCTGGGCCAACTGATGCCTCCAGGGCACTGTACCCCTGTGGCGTCCCCGTCCCCGAGGGTAGCAGGGCTCCTGCAGCTGCTGGGGCTCCAGCGTCTAGGCACTTTCTCCTCCCTCCTTCACTTTGAACTAGCCCATTTCCCTTAAAGCAACCTGGGAGCAGTCGGTCCCAGCAGGGGTTCAGCCCCGCCGCCCTGGCCCAACCCCACCCCCAAGACCATCTCACCTGTGCGGTTCTTCGGAACTGCATCCTCGCTGTCGTCCGCCAGTACCGCTGTCCGGGACACATCGAGGCCCGACGCCGCCGTGGCTGCGGGCATAGCTCCGCGCCACTTTGTTCTGCCCCGCCGCCTCCCCCAGGAGCACCAGGCTCCGGCAGGAACCGGGGAGATAGTAAGAGGAGGGAGCGGGGGAGAAGGGACGGGACGAGAAAGGAGTGGAAGAGGAGGAGGAGAAGGAGAGAGGGAAGAGCCGGAGTGGGCAGCAGGAGGGCAGCGCTGTCTTTGGTGGCCTCGGGCGACTGGCAGGCGGTCCGGTCCGTCCAATTCCCTGTCCCGTACAGCTCTCCTTCCCTGCCTCCCTCCCGCACTCTTGCGCGCCCAGCCCAGGCTGGCCAAGAGCCACTCAGCCCCCAAATGGTGACAGTTCCATGCAGCCCTCTGGGGCGCTGGGTCCTGAGCGCGGTGCAGCTGTCCCTAGGCAGTGGAACGCGGGCCGGCCAAGAGGGCGGTAGGCTGGGGTTGGGGTTGGGGTTGGGGTTGGGGCTGGGGCTGAGGCGGCTATATGCTATGAAGAACTGAAGCCTGAGCTCTATCACGGGCTCTCGCAGCCCGAGCAGTGAGCTCAGTTTTCCTTCTCTGACCGCCCCGCCCTTTCTCCCCCCACCCCTCCCCTAGCCCAGCCCAGCCCAGCCCAAGCCTCCCTGCAGCAGCTTCTGGGGCCCTAGTGGGGCGGGCTGAGAAATAAGGAGCTGCCTCCCAGGGGCGGGGCTATCAGGGGCAGGGTCTTGTACAGGTAAGGTGACTGTGGCCATGGAAGGCCCTAAAGATTGGGGAAAAGGTGCAGCGCAGATGTGTGCGAGTCCTCTTGACAGCAGAGGAGGAGGTAATATTTCATATGTATGTCGGACTACCCTACAGGTCTAAGCAGGTGCATGCAAAGGGGACTTCATGAACTTTACCCACCTCTTGTCTCAGGTACACAGAACAGACCAGGACTGTCCTCCAAAATAAGAGCTCATATTTCAACTGGACTTTCAAGTTTGCACAGTACTTTTCTCAAACCACCTCTATGAGAAAAGGTCGTCCAAGCGTGACCATTATCTCCATTTTAAACTGGGAAAACTGAACTTCAGAGAAGTGGAAGTAACATGCCCAAGGTTCAAGAGATAAGTGTCAAAACTGGGGTTAGAAACCAGGCTTCAACTCCAAGGCCAGGACTCTTAGAGGTACACTTCCTCTCAGTAAATTCAGTCTCACAGATTGCTAAACTGTAAGAAATCTCAGAAATCATCTAGTCAAAACTCCCTATTTTACAGATGAGAAAACTGAGGCCTCCAGAAGGGAAAGAACTTACCCAAGGTCAAATAGTTAGTGGCAGAACCTAGACTAGAATTCCGGTCTTCATCAAGCAGCCTGTCTCTCATTATATGTAGGCAGCTATGATAGTGGAAAGCACACCCCAAGAAACCTGAGCTCAATCAGCTGTGTGGCTTTAGCCAACCTTTTGAATCTCAGTTTCCCCATCTGTAAAATGGGCATGAGAATACTCAAAACTACCTCACAGGACTTTTAAGGATCAAATAAGGATATATATATATATATATATATATATATATATATATATATATATATATATATATATATATATATATATATATATATATATATATATATGTATATATGTATATATATAATGTGCTTTATAAAACTATAAAGCATTACATCCTATAAAGTCCCCTGTTATTATTGTTCCTCACTTCCTGTAATTAAACATCATAGTACTGTCATCCATGAACTTACCCAAACTTTTGTTTGGGGGGATAACCTATTTACATTTTTAGTCTATACTACCTTGTCTGCAGTAGTGAGGCCCTACTGTATGAAGCAGGATTTTAGTTTGTCCTAAACTTCTCTGTCTCTGTCTCTGTCTCTCTCAGGCTTCAACGGTGTTTCTGTCTTTGAAGGGAAAGATCAGAGATGGCACATGCCTAATTCTAGTATCCAGGATTTGGCTAACAAGCCCTCTACCAACCTTGTGATTTTTTTTAAAATCATAGTTCTTCTCAATGATTTTCTTTTCACACTGAAATGGACTAAAGCTATTCTCTACAGGGATGCAAAAAGAATATTCCTAATGAATGGGTACTAGGAAATTCAGAGCTAGGCTACAGGACCCAACTTTTTTCTTTCTATTCTTGCCTTTCTCCTTCTCTTCTTCCCTCAGAGCTCATCTCCATCATCACTAAAGCTTCTTAGCTATGATAGACAAGCCTTAGCAAAACTGTTTTGCTAACCAGGACTTCCAAGAACTTGGAAGCATCATCTGGTACTTACTTCTGTCATGCCTGAGGTAGAGATGACAGAGGACAGAAGCAGCCTACTCCAAGTACCTTTCTGCTAATGAAGTAAGGGCCAGAGCTAGATGTGAGACCAGTAATTGAACTTGGGTGGCCTTCAGGTGGTGAATAAGAAAACGAAATACTTAGCTCCTTATATAAGATACACTGAATTTTTCACATGAATGTATGTGTCTTATACACAAATGTATACACGTATCTTATACACAAATTATATTTATATAATATATAATTTGTCCTTTAAAATAATTTACTAATGCCCCTTTAAAATTCATTATTCACCTGCCCTTCTAATAGAAGCTTCCCTTGTAACAAATATAGTCAAACAAAACATCTTGCCATATTGCCCATATCTCATGACCTATTCCATACCTATCATCTACCAACTCTCTGAAGAGAGACAGGAAGTTTTATTTACTCTCAGTACTCTGAAATCAAGATTGGACATTGCATGGATGCAATTCTTTCAATATAGTTTACTTTTACATTATTATGTTCCTTGTAGAAATTGTTTCCCTGGTCCAGTTTATTTCATTCTATATCAGTTCACACAAGCCTTCTCAAGTTTCTCTGAATTCTTCATATTCATCATTTTTTATGTACAATATTTCACCGTATTCAGATTCAGTCACAATTTGCTTAGTCATTCCATAGTGAATGGGCATCCACTCTTGTTCCAATTCTTTGCCATTACTTTATTATTGTTTTTTAATTTTTGGATGGACATTTAATGAAATAGAAGACTTTCAAGAATTCTTGATAAAAAGACTAGAGCTGAATAGGAAATTTTACTTTCTTTTTAAAAATTTTACTTTCCAATATAACACTCAATAGAAGCATAAAAAGATAAACAGGAAAGAGAAATCATAAGGGAGTTAATAAGGTTAAACTGTTTTTATTCCTACATGGGAAGATGATACTTGCAGCTGATAAGAGCTTTCTCATTATTAGGGCAGTTAGAAGAAGTGTATATAGATACAGAACACAGGTATGAGTTGAATATGAAAGAATGATATCTAAAAAAAATAAAATTAAGGGGTGAAAGAGGAATGTACTGGGAGAAAGGGAAAGGGAGAGGTAGAATGGAGTGAATTATCTCACATAAAAGAGTCAAGAAAAAGATTTTACAGTTGAGAGGAAGAGAGGAGAGGTGAGGAGGAGTGAATGAAACTTACTGTCATTAGAACTGCCTCAAAGAGGGAATAACAGACACATTCAATTGAGTATAGAAATATATCTTACCCTCAGAAAGTGGGAATGGAAAAGGATAAGAGAAGATGTGGGGGGGTGATAGAAGGGAGGGCAGATTGGGGGAGGAGGTAGTAAGGAGCAAAATACTTTTGATGAGGGAGAGAGTGAAAGGAGAGAGAACAGAATAAATGGGAGGATGATGGAGGGAAACACAGCTAGCAATAGTAACTGGGAAAATTTTTTTGAAGCAAATTTCTCTAATAAAGGCCTCATTTCTCAAACATGTAGAGAACTGAGTCAAATTTCTAAAAATGATAGCCATTCCCCAATTGAAAAATTATCAAAAGATTTGAACAGTTTTCAGATGAAGTAATCAAAGCTATCTATAGCCATATGAAAAAATGTTCTAACTCACTATTGGTTGGAGAAATGCAAACTAAAACAATTTTGAGGTACTACCTCATGCTTATTAGATTGGCTAATAGGACAGAAAAGGAAAATGACAAATGTTGGAGGGAGTGTGAGAAAAATGAAGAATTAATACACTGTTGGTGTAGTTGTGAACTGATTCAACCATTCTTTAGAACAATTTGGAACAATGCCCAAAGGGCAATAAAACCATGCATTGACCTAACAATACCACTACTAGGTTTGTATCCCAAAAGAGATTTTTAAAAAGAAAAAGGGCAAATATGTGCAAAAATATTTATAGTAGGTCTTTTTGTGGTGGTAAAGAATTGGAAATTGAGCAGATGCCCATCAACTGGGGAATGACTGAACAAATCATGGTGTGATTATGAGGGAATACTATTGAGTTATAAGAAATGATGAGCAGGATGGTCTCAGAAAAGCCTGGAAAGACTTACTTTAGCTGATGCAAAGTAAAATGCACTGTGTGCAAAGTAATAGCCATATTGTAATGACTTAGCTATTCTCAGCAATACAATGATCCAAGATGACTCTGAAGGATTTATGATGAAAAATGATAACCATCCCCAGAGAAAGAACTGATGGTATCTGAATACAGATTGAAGATTTTTTTGTTATCTTTATTTTTCTTGAGTTTTGTTTGTTTGTTGGGTCTATGTTTTCTTTCACAATATGACTGTTATGGAAATGTTTAACATGACTACACATGTATGACCTATATTTTAAAAATTGTTGGGACTTTCTCTATGTAGCGGCAACCACACTGGCATACCCAGGATGGCTGCTAACACATGTTCTTAGATCTGCTTTACTAGGAAAGAGAATTGTTTAAGGGGTCAACAATTCACTAGATCAGGGGAAAAGCCAGCACCCTGAACTTCAGAGAAAATACAAGCAGAGAAATAAAGACCAATAGACAGGGCTCTGACTGCCTGAATCAACTATACAACTATATACTTATATATCTATCTCCCTGGATGGAGAGAGACTTTACATCTGAGCAGTTGGGGAGCTCTGAACATACAGCCACTCAAAATCTCAACCAGTTAGTCACAAGATCCTTCTCATAAGCAAGCACCTAAAGGAAAATATCTACTCAGAGTTTATTTATACTTTTCAACCCTCTTGACTCAATGCCTAATTAGAAATTAGCAAAAGGTGTGAAAGCCTTCCTACAAGCAAACCTCCCCTAAGCAAGCTTCCCTTAATGGGCTGAAATCTTATATTCCATTAACCTTACATTAGTCTAGCAGTAGAATTGTCAGGTCACAGAATTATATAAAGCTTAGTGACTTTTTTTGTGTGATTCCAAATTACTTTCCAGAATGGTTGAACCACAGCTCCACCCACAGTGTATTTATTAGTTTACCTCTTTCTGTGTTGTTCTTGAGTTGGGGTGTTTTCTTTTCTAGTCATATTTGACTCTTCATGACCCCATTTGGGATTTTCTTGACAAAGATACCTCAGTGGTTTGCCATTTCCTTCTCCATCTCATTTTACAAATAAAGAAATAGAGGCAGAGTTAAATGACTTGTCTAAGGTCATATAGCTAGTAAGTGTCTGAGGTCATGTTTGAACTCAGGTCTTCCTGACTCCAAGCTATGCACTTTATCTACTGTGCCACTTAGCTGCCTTGACTCTTTCCATAGGATGTCCAAAACTTACCATTATTATCTTTTGTCACTTTATACAATCCAGTGGGTATAATGCGAAACCCCAGAGCTGTTTTAATTTGGATTTTTCTTATTTTTAGTGATCTGGAGCAGCACTTATGATTTTATAAAGTACTTTCACATTCATTATTTCATCTGAACCTCAAGTCACTCAGGTAAATGGGTATCCTCTTCAAAGAACAGATGAAGAAATTGAGGCAATGAAAAGGTAATAAGTGCCTTACCCACTGTGGACTGGGTAATGGAAGGGTGAGAGTTAGAACCCAGGTCTCCTGACTACCAATCTGAAATTCTTTCCACCTTATTCATTAGACTGTGAGTTCCTTGAGAGCAGGGACAATTTTGTTTTGTTTTTATTTTTTGCCTTTCTTTAGCCAACCCTTAGCACAGTGTCTGACACATAGGAGCTGCTTATTAATAAATTGTTGGCTTGACTCAATCCCCTGCAAAAAACCTTTTCTTCAAATGGCATCAGTGACAGAAAATCTCTAAATCTCTAAAAACTAAGTGAACTTTTTATTGCTCTTCCTTACTTAGAAATCTGCAGAAAATATATCCTTAGATTCAAAGATTCAAAATTCAGTTTAATTCAATTTGACAAGTAGTGACTAAGTACCTACTAAAGTGTGTATTGTATCAAACTCTGACTCAGAGTCAGAGTCAATAAACCAACATCTTCTATGTTCTGGGCACTGTGCTAAGAGCTGGGGATGCAAAGAAAGGCATCCCTACCCTCAAGGAGCTCAGAGTCTAACGGGGGAGATAACACATAGAAAGAAGCTGAAAAACAAGATGGGGAAAGAGAGGGGGAAGTTGACCTGGCAGGAGCATGGTGAAGTCCTACAACCAGGTAAGGAGATGAACTGAGGAGATGAGAGTTTCAGAGTTGATTATATCTTTGAGGATGATGAATTCCTGGAGATCATTAAGCCCAGGAAAGCAACCAAAAGACTCAGCTCCTCCTCCTTCAAAAGGCTTATACTCTACTGGAGGGGATATAACACCTACATAGATACATAAGTAAAAAGCAATTTCCAGAAAGAGAGAATACTAACTAATGGGAACAGGCTATTGTGTCTTCACTACCACAGCTCTCCACCCAATCTTTCTTTCTCTGATTTGCAATGAAATTTCAGCTCTTGAAAGTCCCATGAAATCACCATGAAACCTCAGAGTCATCTAAAATGACTAGTTATTTGGACTTATGGAAATGAAATGATTAACACAGTTCTCTAACTCAGAGATTCTACTTCCTCTCCCCCCAACAAAAAGAAAGACTTCCTTCCCATCAAAGTATGTGGTAGAAAAAAACTGGGAATAAAGTGGATGCCCATCAATTGAGGAATGGATAAACAAATTGCAGTATATGAACATAATGGGATATTGCTGTGCTATAAAGAATCAAAAAACATGAATACAGAGAAGCAAGAAAAGACTTTCATGAACTGATGCAAAATGAAATAAACAGAGCCAGGAAAGTGGTACACATGGTACCTATTACAATGTAACTAGAAAGAACAGCAACCACCACTATCAAACAATTAAAATTAAATGTATAAATTATAAAGAACAGGCTTGGCCCCCAAGATGAAACAAGAGAGATACATGCTATGCTAACAGGATTTTAGATGTAGTCTGGACAGGATCTGTCTCTAGCCTGCGAATACCTGGAACTTGCATAATGTAGGCCAGAGACAGAAGTTCCAGGAAACAAGTAGAGGTTTAATTAATTACTTTCAGAGTGAGGAATGCTCTCTAAACTGGAGTAAAGGCCCAGTTTATATAGCTAAATCACAAGTGGGGAAGGGAGGGGAAAGGTGGATTACAAAACAATCATTTCCAGGGCCTGAATGGTTTACCACCAGAGGGTCATGAGTACAATTCAGTTAGAGATTCCCTGAGTCATCTGATGATAATAACAGTACTTACATCCCAGGGTTCTTTGTGGTTGTTCTTGTTCTTTTTGGAGGGGCAATTGGGGCTAAGTGACTTGCCCGAGGTCACACAGCTAGTAAGTGCTGAGTATCTGAAGCTGGATTTGAACTCAGGTCCTCCTAACTCCAGAGCCAGTCCTTTATTCACTGCACCACCTAGCTGCCCCAATCCCAGGGTTCTGTACTGAGAATGGGAATTCAAAGATCTTCCTTGCCCCTTAATAGACCTAGGGGGGAGTTTGAAGACTTCCCCTGCTTTGAAAATAAACTTTGCTCCCTAATAGGCTGAATATTGTCACATGAAGCCTGGGGCAGGGGGAGGTTGCTGAAGGGAAGCAGAGCCCACAGGAAGTTGGTCAGAGCTAGCCAGACAATGGGGGACAGAGGACACTGAGGCAAGGAGATAGAGAGGTTTGTGAGTAGATATTGATCTTGTATTGGTTTGTGGGAAGGCTGAAGGATGCTGTGGCTCTCAGCATTATTATGGCTTCTGAATATCTTGGGTACTATGATGCAATCAGCTTACTGGTTTTGGGATTTGGTTTTCTGATGTCTAAATAAGTGCTTCAGTTCTATCCTCTATCTGGAGAGTTTGGTATATTTTGCAATGGAACATCACGCGATACTTATAGTCATGGTCTTCCTCGTGATCATGGGTGCTGTAAATATTGCCTTGGAGCTACAGGTTCTTATGAGAATGAAATGAGATGATGTTTGCAAAGAGCTTAGCCTAGTGCTTAGCACATAGTTGGTGCTTAATAAATACTTGTTCCATTCCCATAGGTTCTAATTTCCCAGAGGGAAACAACTGTACCTGCACATTTTTCTGAGTACGCCACCCTGCATCCTTTTTAACCTGTAGAGCTGGGACTAGAACTCAGGTTTCCCAACTCCTAACCCAAATGTTCTTTCTAGTGCTGAGTATTGCTGCCCCATTTCATGATTATTTGAAATTAGTTTTGTGATGCTGATTGAAAAAGAAAAAGGGACTGGGAATCAGAGTGATCTGTTAGAACAAGTGCCAAATTTGGAACCCTGGGCTCTACCACTTTCTACCTGAGTGTCCCTGGGCAAGATACTTAAATGCTTTGGGCTGACCCTCAGTTTTCTCCTTTGTAGAATGAAGGACTTGGTTTAAATGACCTCTGAGGTCCCTTCAAACTCTGGGTCTATGACCCTATGACCTAATAACCCCCATACCTAAATTAGGTACAGAACTGGAGCATAGATCTTGGAAGTCAACTAGTGTCAAACTCAAATAGAAATGCAGTCACCAAGCTATATATAAGGATCCCTGAGGGCAGCAGATTGATTTAGAGAACAACATATTAACATTACCTATGTTCTATTGTATTTTTATTTATTTTGTTAATATTGCCCAATAAAACCAAATTTTAACCTGGTTCAGAGGCACTGAGTCTGTGATTGACTCCTCTGATCTAATCCAGCATTCTTTTGTATAGTCTAGGAGAAGAGAAGGGACTCATCCAAGGTTACACTGGACTTGTGATCCATCTTCTCCTTGAATCAGCCCAAGGTTGGGAAACAGTATTGAAAGCAATTCTCTCCTTGCCACACAGAGAAATTGTTACATATAGCTGGAGGCAGTGACTGATAAGTAATTTTGAAACCCTGGGAACCAAGACTCAGTTGGGTGAGATGACTCTAACTCCTCTAATCTACTCCAGAGTCTGAGAAAGGAGGCTGGTCTGCTTGCCATACCACAGTCCTCTTCTCCCTCAGAAACCTAGGGAAGCCTTTCCATCATCGTTTCTATGGAAAGGCCTCTGCTCCTAGGCCACTCTTAATTTTTGTAATCATTTTTTTTTAACAGAAAGCTAAAAATCAGCTCCAGAAGGGCCAGCCTGAGGAGCCTATTAAAGAAAACAATGTGCTTCAGGGTAGATGCTTAGCTAGAATTAGGACAAGGTGGGCTGGACAACCACCTCAGATGTGATAAGTGACACATCAGTCCCTGCTAGACATGGAGAGGAGAGGGAGAAGGGACAGAATGAGGGTAAAAGGAGAGAAAGAGATGAGAAAAGAAGAGAAGGAGGGGAGGAGGAGAACAAAGACAAGAGGTGGGGAAGGATGAAGGAGGAAGTTGGGGAGGTGGAAGAGAAAAGGAAAGTCATAGTCATAGTCAATAAACATTTTTTTCTGGGTAAAAGTAAAGTAAAAGAGGCAGGAGGGATAGGAAACAAGAGATATCCTATCCATAAAAACAAAGATCAGAAGTAGAATAGGTTTGGGAATGTATATGTCTGTGTGTGTGTGTGTGTGTGTGTGTGTATAATATACATATATATGTGTGTTTGTGTGTATGTATATATCTATAGTGATGGAGAAACACATCTAAACTTTATTGTGCCATTTCAGGAAGGGAGGGATTGGGAGGGAGGGGGAAAAAGAACCAAATAAAAAAGTACACAGCAATTAACAAAAGAAAACTCACGAGGAAGCAAAGAAAAGATGGACAGTTCTCAACACAACAAATATTATTTAGCAGATAAGCTTTCTTGAAATGAAAATTTATTGTTACGTATTTTGAATTTTTCTGCTATGCACATGACATGTTTTTATTTTTCTAACTTTGTATATAAGTTCCAGTATTTAAGTCTGGAATTATATGTTTTTGTTTCTTTTCTCTATTCTCTATTTGTGTTCTGGTATTTGAGTCTAAAATAAAATTTTGAGAAAAAATAAAAAATTTAATAAATATTTAAAAAATTAAATAAACTTTTTTTGGTGTGCCTTCTATGTGCCAGACACTGTTTTAGATACTGGGGATACAAATACCAATTAAAAAAGAAAGACATCCCTGCCTTCAAGGCACTTAACATATACTTGTTGTTCAGTTGTTTAAGTCATGTCTGACTCTTGGTGACCCCATTTGGGGTTTTCTTGGCAGAGATATTGGAGTGGTTTGCCATTTCCTTCTCCAGTTCATTTTACAGATGAGGAAACTGAGGCAAACAGGGTTAAGTGACTTGCCCAGGGTCACACTTACATATAAAAGGGGAAGATAACGTACAAACATTGAAAGTTGACAATGAACAATTGACAAGTTGAAAATGAAGTGGGTTGGGGTGAAAGTAACCAGTGGGTGGAGAGGGAGAGGAGGGGAAAGGAATGAAGAAGTCAAAAGAAGTCCAAAAGCAGTGCAGCTGATGCAGACTGAGGGGAAGACTAGACTGGGGATCCTCTCTAAATAAAGGTTTTGGAATTAATGGCTCTACCCTCCAAGTCAGAAGGTCAGTCAGTGGGGCAGAGGGTACTGAAGAGACATGAGTACCAAGGCTTATTTAATCTTGCAGATTAATGAGATGAAAGGGGAGAAGGAGGAAGAAAAAGAGGAAAGGGGATAGTGAGGAAGGAGAGGAGGGAGAAATGCAATCCCAGAAGTCCCAAATTGGAACATCTGACCCAGTATGGTTATAACAACAGCAGCCCATCCTACTTACTTTATGAAGCCTAATTTGGAGATTTTATCATTCAAGGCTCAACTCAATGGTTGTTTTCCTTAATTCTCCACTCCCAAGAAGTCATCTCTCCTCTTTTCTGAACTCTCAAAACCCTCACACTCTGCCATGAATTATAGTTATCTACGTACACCTCATCGTCCACCAACAAGCTATAAACTCCTCAAGGACAGGAATTATGGTCCCCACAGGAGAAAAGCCTCATACGTGGTAAGAGTTCAGTAAATACTTGTTGAATGAATGGATGGATGAATAATCTATACCAGTAAATCTTACCATCTAAGAATATTTGTCTGTTTTGGAAAATGAAAAAAAAAATAAAACAAAATCTTGATTTTGTTGATATTATAAATCTCTTGAGATTACCAAGATCCTAGAACCGGCATAATCAGAGTAAGTCCTTTTTTCATAGATTTTAGAGGAGTCTTTCATTAGACATTGGGATTACCTGACCTGGAGACCCTTATGCTGTCCTGGTTCCTTGTAAAAATTTCAGGTGCCACTTATATTTTTATATCCCCGTACAGCTTAGAGTAGCATTTTCCTTACAATCATACGTTATGAGGAAATTAGTGCAAAGACTTTCCTTCCCCTTTGATAGCAGAGGTAGCTGACTGAGACTTCTAGAGAAAAAGTCATGTCCCCAGAGTCATATCTGGGGGTGGGGGTGGGGGCTAGAAAGCAACAGAACAGGAATTTCAATGCAGGTGCTGAGCCCCTAATCCAGGTCTTTTTCCACTATATCATTCTGTGCTTTGAAGATAAGACAGAGAGTAGAAAGGTCTCTTTTCATGTCTTCCGAAGTGCTACATTTTTCTGATACTTTTTTTTTTTCATCAAAGGACCTAAAGTTTGACAGCCCATTTAGTCAAAGGACTCTCGCAGGAAGATTGGGTTGAAGGCTGAGAAAGAAGAGTTCTAGGTACCTGCGTGGCTCCAAACTCAGCCTCCAATACTCAAGCTGCAAGAAGCACTATTGCTATCATATTCAATTTGATAGACTCTTTTAAAAAAACAAACTACACCTCGCAGAAATTCCATTTCATACGCAATCATCTTTTTTCATTCTTCTTTATGTTTTCTAAGTCCCTAATGTAAAAGAATTTTTAAAAAAATTAAAAATCCCCCTCCCCCAAATAATACATGGACAATATGATTCTCAGATGAAAAATGCTACTGGTGTATCAGATATTTCAACTAAGCTCTCATATGCCAATATGCCTAAGGAATGGTCTTTGTCTGACT
>CM053599.1:75570544-75622678 GCA_028646575.1 Pseudocheirus occidentalis
TCCCCAATTGATGGGCATCCCTTAAATTTCCAGTTTTTTGCCACCACAAAAAGAGCTGCCATAAATACTTTTGTACATATGGGACCCTTTCCCACTTCTGTGATCTCTTTGGGATATAATCCCAGAAGTGGTATTACTGGGTCAAAGGGTATGCTATTATTTATAGCCCTTTGGGCATAGGGAAACAGCTTTTTTAATAGGCATGTTTCTATAGTACTTTAAAATCTCTGAGATTTCCTCACCAATCCTGTGAACTAGGCAGTGGCTAGCAGCATTATTCATATTTTACAGACAGGAAAACTGAGGCTCAGGAAGACAAAGTGACTTCCCTAGGGTGACACAGAGAGTGAATGGAAATGAAGAGTCCCTCCTCAGACATTCTGACCCAAAGTTTAATGTCCTTTCCTTTACACCTTCACTGTCTCCAGCAAAATCTTTCATTCTCTTGGGTGCTGGGCATGATGTTGTAGATGCTAGTTTGCAAAAGTCCATTGTACAGCTTGGGGGTCAGTCACATATTCATAGGATATCAGAGCTAGAAAGGGCTTTAAAATGTACAATGCCAGAGTTGAAAGGACCCCCAGAAGATAGAATGTCAGAGCTAGAGAATACTTAAAATATAGAGGTGAGAAGGCCACTAGAACTTAGAACAAAGAATGTCAGAACTAGATAGAGCCTTAGAACTTACAACATAGAATGTCAGAGCTGGGGAAGACTTAAAATATAGAGGTCAGAGCTGAGAGGGCCCTTATATCCAGAGCCATAATGTTAGACCTAGGAGAAGCTGTGTCATTTAGAACATAGAAGGAGAGAGCTGGAAGGTATGTTTAAAGCTCATCAAACACAACACCCTCATTTTGCAGATGTGAGAAATGAAGTCAGAAAGGGGAAGGATCTTGCCCAAGATCCCACAGTGGCACAACAGGTCTATAACCTACATTTCTTTATCCCCAATCCAGTGTTCTTTCTACAACACACATTACTGGTGCCTTGTCAGTTAGAATTACTGATGTCAGCACCTTGAATTGAGATGCCTGGCATTTTTCAATAGATAAAGATATTTTCTGTTTTCTCGGTGAATTTTACCCAGCAACATTTTCCTAGATTATCCTCAGTCTTTTACTTAGGGAGAAATTTAAGCAGGACGTGTCACTGATGTATATATAAGAGAAGGATTGGTTAAGGAGGAGGTCCAGTCTTGGAGCATTCAAAATATGCTCTACTAGCATCCACCCGTGGGAAGGCTTTGGGAGCTGCTTCCAGAAGTCCACAATGAAGGGGCAGCTCCATTTTTTTCCATTTATTTCCCCACTGCAGAACATACACAGATCTTTGACTGTTTCCTGGTAGCTTACAGCATGCTGGTGAAGTCTTTTGACTGGCTACTGAGCCTGAACCAAGTGGGTATATAAAAGGTGTGAACAGATAAAATCTTTCTGTCTCTGTGTCTCTCTGTCTCTGTCTCTCTCTGCTTCCCCTCCCCAACTGTCTTTGAATGAGGTGCTAAAATGAGGTAGAAAGGAGAGAGTTAGAGAAGGGGAAAAGGAAATGAGTATTTATTCAATACCTTCTATGTGCCAGCCAGGTTTTTTTTATTTTTAAATTTTTATTTTACAACATTCAGTTCCACAAAGTTTTGAGTTCCAGATTTTCTCTCCCTGCCTCTCTTCCCCTATATCCCCCAAAGATGGCATGCAATCTGATATAGGTTCTACATATACCTTCATGGTAAACACATTTTCACCACAGTCAAGTTGTAAAGAAGAATGACAACCAATGGAATGAACCACAAGAAAGAAGAAACAAAACAAAAAGAGAGTGCAAATCATTTTCTTCAGTCTGCATTCAGATTCTAATTCTAATCTAATTCTAATCTCTGGATGTGGATAGCCTTTTTCATCCTAAGCCTTTTGGAGTTGTCTTAGAACCTTGCATTGCTGAGAAGAGCTGAGTGTATCAAAGTCATCACAGATACAGTATGTCTGTAATTGTGTACAATGTTCTCCTGTGCCAGGCATTTTTTACAAATATTATCTAATCTGATCCTCACAGCAACCTAAGGAGTTAGGTGCTATTATAATCCCCATTTTATAGGTGAAAAACTGAGGCAGACAGAATTAAGGGACTTACTCAGGGTCACACAGCTAATAAGTGTATGAGGCTGGCTTTGAACTCAGGCCTTCCTGACTCCAGACCCAGTGTTCTATCTACTGTACAACCAGCTGCCTCTAAGGTAGCAGACTGGACCTATTAAGTCAGGGCATGAGTTGAGAAAGTAGCCACAGAGGCTTTGGAGGCTACTTGTACTAATAGAAGTTTAGGAAAAAACCATACCAATATCTGGAGGTAGGTTGTTGTTGTTCATCCTTTGTTTTTGAAGAGAACCGGTGATATCATGGAATAATGTCTTGACTTGCTCATGAGTTGGATTTAAGTGAGGCAGAGCTGCACAAAGTCTTCAGCCTCATTCTCTCCTCTCAAGTCATTAAAGTCCAGTGGAATAACAAAAGTCAAGATGACTGGCAATGGCCAGGGATGCAGTGAATGACTTTGGCATCCTACTTGTCTGACCAAGCTTTAAGCATTCTAAGCTTCAGCTGCCTTCGAGGTCATTGGAACAACTGTTCTCATCCACACATTCTGCTGGGGGAAGTTGTCACATGCTTGGAGCAGACATCCCCTAACTCACCAACAGGTTTGAAGTCCATCCGTTACCCTCAAACTGACTTAGCCCATCTGCTGAAGCTGCTCTCTCTAAATAACCAAGGATTTTTTAAATGCCAAATGTAACAACGTCTCCTTTCCTTAAGTTCTTGGCAACAGTTGATGTTGTTCTCCCTCTTCTCCTGGAGACTCTTCCCTCCATAGGTTGTCATTGCCCAGCTCTCTCCTGGTTTTTGCCCTGCTTGCCTTTGCTAGATCTTCATCTGGCTCATACCCACTAGTGTGGATGTTCCCTCGAGGATCGATCCTGGGCCCTCTTCTCTCCTCCCTCTATACTATGTTACCTGAGGATCTCATCACTTCCCATGGATTCAATGATTATCACTGTGCAGATTGTTTTAAAACCTATTTCTCCATCTTTAAGCTCTCTCCTGACCTCTATTCTTGCACGGCTATCTGCTATCTACTTGAAACTCAACCTGTCCAAAACTGAACTCATCCTTTTCTCCCTCTCCCCAACCCTTTCTTCTTCCTAATTTCCCTATTACTGTGAAAGTACTCCCATCTTTAGTCACCCAGGTTCATCCTCAAATTTCTCACTCACCCCATTTATCCACATGAGAAAAGAACAAATCCTGTCATTTCTATCTTCACATCTCCCATTTATGACTGCTCTCATGGATACAGTCCCCTCCCCGACACTGACCACCCTAGTGGACCCCCTCAGCATCTCATAACTGGATCGTTGCAATAACCAGCTGATGGGTCTCCCTTCCTCAAGTCTCTCCCCAATCTAGTCCATCCTCCACTTAATTGATTAAGTGATCTTCCTAAATCATGTCTGACCATGTCACTCCCCTACTCAATAAACTTCAGTGGCTCCCTATTACCTATAGTATCAAGGAATAAATCCTATTTGGCTTTTAAAGTGCTTCATAACCTAATCCCTTCCTATCTGTCTTGCCTTCTCATACTTTACTCTTTTCCACATATTCTATAGGCTGGTGACACTGATTTTCTTGATGTTCCTCACATGGGACTCGCCATTTGCCAGCTTCACACTTTTTTTTTTTTTTTACTGACTGTGTGACCTGGAATGCTCTCCCTTCACTCCCCACCTCCTGACTTCCCTGGTTTCCCTCAAGACTCAGAATAAATCCTGCCTTCTGCCAGAATCTTTTCTCCATCTTCATTTCATGTCTGATGCTATTGGCTTCCCTTTGAAATTTACATTCAACCTGTATGTGTGTTTACCCTGCATAGATCTTGTAGGTACACAGCTATTTGCATAGATGTTGTCTCCCCTGTTAGAATGTGAGCTTTCTTGCCCTTCCTTTTTGAAAGGAAAATGCAAAAGGCAGCTATTCTTACTAGTCCCCAGATCCCTGGTTTTCAGTTGCATTTTACACAGACAATTGCTACATTGAGGGATGAATGAAAGGTGAGTGTTTACTGGAGATTAGGAGCATTTCAAATAACTTTCCAAATTATTTGATTTAATAAAATCATTTTCTCATGGAATTATTGTGGGGAAAGCCTCTCACAAACTTTAGAAGAGTGATTCTCAAACTTTTCCATGGTGGTGGAATCCTTTGGTTTAAACGAAGCTTTGACAGATGGCTTGTAGTAAAATACTCTAAAATCATTATTTTTAAAAGCTTTTAATAAACAACGCAAGGTTTATTAAAAACAACAACAATAAAGCTTGGGGTACTTCAGGGGTATTTGAAAAAAATACAGCCCTGGATCATTATATAAGTGAGGGTCATTATTATCATTACAATATTCTTCTTTTATGGATTCCCAAGTTTCAAACTTTATTCTCTTGTGACTGAGAATCAGGAAAGGGACAGGTCCCTTTGGCCTAGGGGTGTGTCAGAACTAAGACAGGCCACAAGGTGGCACAAGTTAAGAACAATAAAGTGAGTCAGTATAAAGGAAGAAGCCATCCTGGAAGCCGAGGGGTGGCAGACCCCACAGTTCTAGGTTCCTGTGGCCATGTGGGAAAGGCATTCTGAATGGGCAGGGAAGGTCTCTCCAGTGGAATCACTAGTGACAGAAAAGGCAGAATAGAAGCAAAAGTCAAGGCAAGAGAGAGAACATCTTCGGGAAACAAGAAGAAAGAGATTTCATAGACAAAAAGGGCAGAGTGATAAGACAGACTTGAAAGAAGATACATATGGGGTCCAATAAGGAGACTTTCCTGTGGAAGTTGGTGAGGATATACAGGAGGGACTTTCCCAGGCTCTGACCTCAGGGTGAAGGGGAGGAAACTCAAGAATGACCAAGTGGAGAGACAGGGAAGGGATTGTAGGAGGAAAGTACCTGTCTAGGCTCTACCTTCCCATGCCCATAATTGAAATCTGGAAATGCAGATTCTGGAAGGCTGAGATGCTGCAGCCTGGGCAGTTGAATCTTCAGCATGGGTTAGAACTGGACTACCTTGTTTATTTTCCATGCAGTGCTTTATAACAACTTTGTAGTAAATTTCCTTTTGAAAATACCCAAGGTATAAGATTCCTGGGAATAGAGAAAACTAGATTTTATGCAGCTGTCATGTAGACTAGACTCTATTCCTTGTCCTAGATTCATGGGGTTAATTCTCAGAATTGGAGAGGTGATCAGGCTCTCACCCATTCCCCAACATTTATAATAAATGTTTATAGCCAATGCTCTCTAAAGGAGTAATTTTGTGGCAAATATACCCCAATGCCACTAAAAGATAAAAGGAAAACTCAACATACAATTCACATATATTCTGGCAGAATTAATTGAAAGCCATAAGTTACTGCAGGAGATGAATTTTAGCCATCTGGATGGTGGATAGATAGTAAGTATACTGAGTAAGATGAGGCCTATGTCTCCTCATTGGGTGCTTCCAGGTTGAGGTGTATGCTCCTCCATGACCATAGAATTTCTTTTATTCTACCAGTTTTCTCCATGCCAATGTAAGCACCAACATCCACATTTGAATTAAAGGATGAATCCTCAGCAGCAATGTAATTTGAGATCATATTGTTCTACCTCACATAGAGATATAAAGGAGTTGCAAAAGAAGAAGTGGAAGGAAATGCTTGCAGTTTTATACTCCTTTAGGTGAGGTGAAGAAATGCCTTAATCACATTGTTGGAATTATAGGACAACTAGCCATTCACCAGCTGAAGGCTCGGCCATTTCCTGCTGGACTTAAAAAACATGAGCTGTTCTAAGAAAAGTCAAGCGGTTATCTCTGGCAGTTGATAAGAAAGACAGTTTTGGTGAAAGAACACAGCTCTTTTTAACTTTTAAACATTTTTAATTAAAGTTTTGAGTTCCAAATTCTATCCTTTCCTCCCTCTCTCTCCTCCCTGAGATGGTAAGCAATCAGTATAAGTTATACATGTGTAGTTATGTAAAACATTTTTGTATTAGTCATTTTGTACAAAAACACTCAAATAAAAGAAAAAATGAAAGCAAGAAAGTGAAAAGTAGCATGCCTCAGTTCGTATCCAATCAATATCAGTTCTTTCTCTGGAGGAGGGTTGTGTGCTTCATCATTAGTCCCTTGAATCATCATCATTACTGAGAATAGCTAAGTCATCACAGTTCTTCATTAGACAACATTGCTATTACTGTGTATGATGTTCTCTGGCTTCTGTTCACTATGAATCAGTTCATGTAAGTCTTTCCAGGTTTTTCTGAAATCATTCTGCTTGTCACTTCTTACAGCACAATAATATTCCATTACCATCATATACCCTAGCTTGTTTAGCCATCCCCCAATTGATGGGCATACCTTTAATTTCTAATTCTTAGCCACCACAAAAAGAGCTGCTATAAATATTTTTGTACAAATAGGTCCTTTTCCCTCTTTTTTTGGGGGGGATGTCTTTGGAATATAGATCTAGCAGTGGATCATAGGGTATGTACAGTTTTATAACCCTTTGAGCATAGTTCCAAATTGTTCTCCAAAATGATTAGATCAGTTTGCAGCTCAACCAACAGTACATTAGTGTTCCAGTTTTCTCACATCCCCTCCAATATCCAACATTTTCCATTTTTGTCAAATTAGCCACTCTGATAGGTGTGAGATAGTAGCTAAGAGTTGTTTTAATTAACCTTTCTCCGATCAATAGGGATTTAGAGCATTTTTATATGACTATAGATAACTTTGATTTCTTTGTCTGAAAACTGCCTGTTCATATCCTTTGACCATTTATCAATAGGAGAATGACTTGTATTTTTATAAGTTTGACTCACTCATCTATATATTTGAGAAAGGAGACCTTTATCAGAGATACTTGTTGCAATTCTCTGCCCCCCTTCCCAGTTTTCTGCTTTCTTCATCATTTTGGTTGCATTGATTTTGTTTGTGCAAAAAATTTTTTAATTTTATATAATCAAAATCATCTATTTTATGTTTTGTAATGCTCTCTATTTCATCTTTTGTCCTTAAATCTTACCTTATCCATAAATCTGACAGATAAACTATTCTGTGCTTTCTTAATTTGCTTATACTATCATCCTTTGTGTGTAAATCATGTACCCATTTTGACCTTATCTTGGTATATGTTGTGAGATGCTGAAGAACCCAACTCTTGAGAGGGAATCACTTTTCATTTTTTCTCTTGTGATTCTTTCGGAGCACACCTTGAGGGAGAAATTCCCTATTTTGGCAATGACTTAATGTAAAGCAACTCACCCAAGAGAAGATGCCACGATCACCACACAGTCAACCCAGAAAGTCCAGTGGAGCAATCTGCTCAGTAGAAAAGCTGAGCTTGAGGAGAACAGCATAGGTAAACCATAAGATGGGAGAAGACGTTGGAGTCCTATAGTGCTAGAAGTGTTAGTTGCACTGGCTTTGTGTTTTATTCCCAACACACATACATCTCTCTGCTAGTAACTGTGTGCCCACTTTCCCCAGTGATGTTTGTGTATTTGTAAGAGAGTGTACACCAGGTTTATGAGAGGGTTGTTCTTATGATTTCATCTCAGTAAATGCCTTTGCTTTGAGATAATTGTGTCCTGTGACTGATTATTGAAGGCAAGTGCATTGATTGGGGTTTGTAAGCTATAATTTCTAGGAATTCACACTCATTAAGTACTTAGAATTTAGAATAGGAATCCCTCTTGGCGTGGTGCTAAATTGAGGTGGGTAGCCTACAGAAGGAACTTCAGAGAAAAAGTTTCCCTTCTGACATTCCCTTATCAGTCAGACCCCAGTTAAGTGGTATTCTTAAAGATGAAAAGAACTTACTGACTGAGGGGCCCTTGCTTGAACTTGTTAACAGTCTTTTCTAAGTGCTAACTAGCAAGAGTACGCAATGCCCAATTTATGGCTAGTCAGTCTGACTATTCCTTGAGACCACTTGGGCTTGGTATCCTCCACAGTCTTCAGGGTTCATACCTGTTATCTGGAGGAAAACCTATGGTGAGCTGGTTCTTATAATTAAACTAAAGGTGGTATTTTGTTTATATAGTTGGGGGCACTGGAAGACAGCAGTTTTCTCAGGATGGACAGTCTATTCAACTTAGAAACTAGTAAATATCCTGAGAATGACTTCACCAGAAGTTACTGTTATCTCAGTGAAAGGCTGGTGGAAGGAGATCTTTTGCAAAAGTTACCAAACAAGGGGAAAAAACTCTTGAACCATTGACCAGTAAATTAATAAGGCCATAAATGGCTGTGCATCAAAGAAAACTATTAACAACATACGAACAAAAAGGAGAACAATAAACCATGCTTAATACAGACGTTTCTTTCACTTAGGAAAAATCTCCCTTCAATAAGGTCTACACTTGTAGTTTGAGGATGTAATGAGCAATAATAGTAACAGTGCCAATAAGAATAATAACCCCACTTTGGGCCATCATTTAGCTTTGCTTCTGCAGTAGAAATTCACACATATGCCTCAAACCAAGAGTCAGAATAAGGCACATGGAACATTCCTACCAGTGCTCCCCTAAGTAATCTCAAGGGAAAAAAACCAGACAAGCACAAAAAACCCCAAAACAAAAAACTGGAGAGTCTAGACACCCACAATAAGATATGTTCTGTGAGACAAAATATGATCTAGAAGCAGGCAGGTGGTGTAGATGAGACAGGAGCACCAGAGTTTGGATCCTGCCTCAGATTTGTGGGATCCTGAGCAAGTCAAAGCAAATTCAAAGCACTGTGCTTAATGCATTCTCTTTGGGGGGGGGGGTCAGGGGGCTATGCAAGGCAATTCAGGTTAAGTGACTTGCCCAAGGACACACAGTTAAAGCATTCTTAAGCATTTACTATGTGCCAGGCACTGTGTTAAATACTGGTAATACAAATACAAGCCAAAAAGATAGTCTCTACCCTCAAGGGGCTTGCATTAGAATGTGAGAGTTTTGTTGTTGTTCAGTAATTTTCAATTGTCCAATTCTTCGTGACCCAGTTTGGGGGTTTTCTTGGCAAAGATGCTAGAGTAGTTTGCCATTTCTTTCCCCATCTCATTTTACAGATGAGGAAACTGAGGCAAATAGGCTTAAATGACTTGGCCAGGGTCACACAACTAGAAAGTGTCTGAAACCAGATATGAACTCAGGAAGGTGAGTCTTCTGAGTCCAGGTCCAGCACTCTATCCACTAAGTCACCAAGCTACTCAGAAATGAAAGAACTAAAACACATAAAAGGGATCTGCAAAGTGGGGAGAGGGAGGAGAGGGAACCATGTAGGGTTATGGTGAAAGAAATCCAGAGTTAAGAGTGGAGTTCAGAGATAAATAAAGGCATGAACACAGCTAGCTTAGGCACTTTCCTTAAAATAGACATTTTCGGAGGAACTGACCAATCAGAAGAAGAGGCTGTGAAGACAAAGGGATCTTCCAGGATGTGAAAGCTTCTAAATCAGGGTGAAGACATAAGTCTGGAGAGTCAAGAGTGGAGACCAGAGAAGAAGGAAGTAAATGACTTAACTTCTCTTGCCCTCAGTTTTCTCATCTGTAAAGTAGGGACAATGATAGCACTTACCAGACAGAGTTGCTTTGAAGGTCAAATGAGATGACATATGTGAAGTGGCTTGCCAGTCCTCAGGCTCTACGGAAATGCTGCTGTGACAATCGTTAGCACTGTTACTCTACAGCCTTTCATCACTACCTGCTCCTCTGTTGTATCATTCCACAGGGAGAGGACTGAGGGTCCAGCTAACTCCCTTGTATATGTGTGTAGTCTCTCCCACAAGACCTTAATTCACAGCTGAAGCTCCAGCCTTGTATGCACCCTGCATATGCACATCGTCATTCACTGTTTCACTCCCCCAGACACAACCAGGGTAACATTCACCATAGACCCACTCCCCATTTATACTCCTGGTCTCTTGCTTTCAGTCTTGCTCCAACATATAACTAGAAAGCTAGCCTTATAAGTTCCCTTGGTCATAACTCCCAGGCCAGCCTTTCAACCTCCTTACTCAACTGGACTTGTGGATCAGCCCTTTGTTGGATCCTGAGAACTGTAATCATTGGGTCCCCCCAAGAGCCTCTGGGACACAGCTGCTTTCTCCCTTCCCTTCTCCTTGCTTGAGAATCCCCAGCTCCCATCACCAGGAGACTGAAGAAGAAATGCTGATGGTAAAAAAAACACCACCCTGTAGTTTGTGCCAGTCACCCAGATCCAGGACAAGTGGGTCTGGAAGTGAAGTGGTGTCCAAAGGTAAGAATTCCTGGGAGAGTCATAAGTGTCCCTTCTCTCCCCCCTTGCTGTTTGGTCTCAGGCCACATGGCAGCATAGGAATGTTCAGTTGGGTAGGGTTATCAGAAACAGAGCCAGTATTGTGGGCCAGTATTCTCACAAAACAAGCAGAGGCACATGTGTAACACATGTAACCCATGGCCTAGGGTTTTCCTTCTTGACCTCCCTCTCACCTCTCCCCCAAGATTCAGGACTCACATAGATTGGACCCATTCTTGGGAGCAGACTCAAGAAGGCTCATTTTTTTCTCCATTGGGTTGTAATTGACAATAGTCCTCAGGAAATTCCCTTCTCTCTCTGGAGGCCAGATCTCCCTACACTTAAACTCTTCTACACTCAAACGAGGTTATTCACAAAACAAACTCTAAGGGCCAACAGACCCAGCCCAAGGAATCTCTTTCTGGCTCAAAGACTAGATTCTGGGTTCACACAGCCTTGGAAATAAAAATCCCTTCTTCTACTTTGTGAGATTTGGGGAGCCACTAAAACTCATAATAGTAACTAATAACTAATCTTGGTACAATGCTTTCAGATTTGCAAAGTGTTTTATATATATGTGTGTGTGTGTGTGTATGTATGTATATATGTATGTTTGTATGTATGTATAAAATCTCATTTGGTCACATAACAATCCTATGAGATAGTTTCTATTATTATATCCATTTTGAAGATAAAGAAACTGAAAAGTTAAGGGACTTGGCCAGGATCATACAGTTATTAAATGCATCAAAGTCAGGATTCTTTGGGCACCTAGGGGGCACAGCGGAGAGAGTGCTAGACCTGTGGCCTCGATACTTACTGGTTGTGTGACCCTGGACAAGTCACTTAACCCGGTTTGCCTCAGTTTCCTCATCTGTAAAATGAACTGGAGAAGGAAGTGAGAAACTACTCCGGTATTTCTGCCAGGAAAACCCCAAATGGGACCTTGAAAAGTCAGATTGCACAACAACGAATCAGGATTCAAATTAAGGACTTCTTGACTCCAAGCCACCTCGGGGCTTTGAAGACTAGCTACATTAGTGGAAAGAGCATTAAGCCTTTTGAAGACATACTGAAATAATATTATTGTAAAGTGAAGCACACTAGACCATTAACAACTCAGCCCAGTTAGTCTGTTAGGTCAGCTCTTGTCACCTCCCAGGGCCTGAAGAAATCAATCACCAAGCATTTATTAAGCATAATATGCATGTGTGTGTGTATGGAAGTATGCATAAGATATATACTTAATAATTGTGCGACCCTGGACGAGTCACTTAACTTCTGTTTGCCTCAGTGTCCTCAACTATCCAATGAGGATAATAAGACTGCCTGCCTCTCAGCATTGTTGTTGTTTGTTTTTCATTTTTGAAGAGGACCAGTGATACCATGGGGTGATATCTTGACTTGCCTATGAATTTAAGTCAGGCAAAGTTGCACAGTCACAGCCTCATACTCTCTTTAGAGTCATCACAGTCCAAGTGGCAAAACAAAAATCAAAGACTGGCGATGGCCTGGGAGGCAGCACATGATCTTAGCATCTTACATGTCTAACCAAGCTCTAGATTCTCCATGGCACCTGCTTCAGCCATCTTCATGGCCATTAGAACAAATTGTTTTCATCCTGGGGGTGGGAGGGTGTCTTCACATACTTGGGCTAGACATCCCCTAACTCACCAATGGGCTTAAGGACTGTTGGTTACCCTCAACCTGGTTGGGTCCTACTGTCGAGATGGCCATCCTACAGTTTCTTGGAGTCCCAGGGGAGAAATGGGTGGCATGTGGACACCAAAGGAGGATGAGCAGCTGTGAAAAGGGCTCAGTAAGCCCTCTCCCAATGCCCCATGTTCCCCTAGGGTTGTTATAAGGATTAAAGGAAATAATATTTGTAAAGTCCATAGTAGGGACTATACTTAAAATATATGGAAAATAAATGTAAGATAATTTTGGTTGCACTATTTTAATTTACTGGTGCCAAGGAAAGCTTCATGTAGAAGGTGGCCTTTGAGCTGAGTTTTGAAGAAAATTCAGAATTTTAAGAGATGTAGGTGCAGGTGAGAGGGCTCCAAAGCAACAATCAATGCAAAGGTGGAAAATGGAAAGTCCTGCATAAGCAACAATATATAGGCCAGTATGGATGGACCAATAACGTATATGAAGAAGTGTAATGTGCGATCCATAAAATGGAGAAGAATCAGAAAGATTATGGTATTGTGTTAATGCCCAAAAGGACAGGCTGGGTGGAACTCAGAAGTCCCCCCCAGACTTGGAGGATACCCCCCAGCTCTTCTATGTACCCCATGTTGGGTATGTAAATGAAGGACTCCTCATCCATTACAGAGTCACCTTCCACGCGTTGCTCTTGGAGTCATTGATCTAAGATTCCTTCCTCTCTACTCCCCTGCGGTGGACATTTTCTACCTATTTCCCAATCTAAGGAGAAGAATTTTATTTGGATCTTTCTGGGAGTTGAATAAGCAGAGAAAGCAAACACCCAGGATGTAAACTGACCGTTAGGTAAAATTCGCCAAGTCAGGGAGACTCCTGTAAAGTCAGAGGTGGCCATTATTGAATTATTCTGTTCTTTCTAAAAAAGGAGACACTCTGGCTCTCCTCCAACGACACCGTTATTGAATTTTTCAGAACAAAGATTCTGGGAATCTGAGACGTTCAGGGAAACTATAGAATAGAATAATGGCTTCAGCGTAAGGAAGTCCTTTTGCTAAATAACAATAGCTTGGATATTATCTTGCCTTGGTAAAGGCAGTTGTGAAAGCCCTTTCACATCCATTATCTCATTTAAACTTATAGATTCATGAACTCAGCTAGCAGAGACTTTTGAGATCCCTTGGTACAACTCTCTGATTTTCATATGAGGAAACTGAGGGAAAGAAAGTTAAGTGACTTTTCCAGGGTTACAGAGCTAAAAATAATGACCAGGACTATATCCCAGTTCTCAGTTCCAGATTCAAGGCTTTTATTTTTTTTTGTCTTGTTGATCTTTTTTCTTTAACATTGCTGTCAATTCCCAAATACTCTTGCTTCTCTCTCCCCCACTAGTGTTTTTTTCCCCATCACAAAATTGTCTCCCACAACAACCCTATGAGTTGGAGAGGACAAAGATTATTATCCCTATTTGACAAACAAGGAACCTGAAATTCAGTGAAGTTCATAGGTTCAAAGATTCAGAACTGGAGGGACCCTTAGATGCCATTTCATCCAATTCCCCTAAGTCATAACTGGGAGCACTGAGGCCCAGGAAAATTGAGCAGAGCTTGCCTAAGGTTAGACAGCACCAAAATGTCAACCCAGGTCCTCTGTCTCCAAATTTTCTCTGGAACACAGGTCAATGTATGATGCAGTGATTTCCCAAAATTCATAATTCAGAAATATGCTGCAGTCAGTTCCAACCAGTGGATCCAATCGTTAAATTTTCAGTGTGAGCATTATGGCCTCAGAAATTGGCAAGCGCTACAAATCAAAACTCGATCAATGGTTTCATTGATTGTCTAGATTTTAAGAAAGCAATGGAGAAAATGGTTCAAGGATTATTAACACAAGTTTGCCTAGAATACAACACATTTATTCCCAGAGAACTGGCTGTTAAACATTTACCAGACCATCCTGGCATATAACTACTTTTTTGTCATAGCAAAGTGTGGGGGAGGGGGGAGGGAAGGAGATGCCCATAGAGTTGGGGTTTGCTAGACAGATTTTGTTATGTGAGTGTAAGGAATATTATTACACTTGAAGAAACAATCAATGTGATAAATACAGAAGAATACAGGAACAATATGAACTGATGTAAGGTAAACTCAGAATTAGGAACAATATACATAATGACAACAATGTGGGTGTTTACCATTGCATGTGATGTTGGATTTGATTCATGTGTGAGTAACTTTGGCTGAGCCTTTAAGTTGCTGTTCTTGTTATGTAAGGGGTGACTTTCTGGGAGGGGAGGAGGGAAGAATATATTTATAATGAAGGAACTAGAAAAAAATCAATAAATGAATGAATAAGGGCCCAAGTAAATAAACAAATGAGATTCATTCAGCTAGTAAATGGCTCACATCCTTGGCTTCTCATTCCAAGTGCAATGTCTTACTTTCGTGTCAGAGATAACCCTGACAAGAAAGCCCCAGATCAGCTTTCTGGACTTTCATAAGCCTAATTGTTTAAGGTTCCACCCAGAAGCCTGGGGAACTCTCTCTACTGGTCAGTTGAGGGAGCTGACACAGGAAGTGTCCAGGTCTCACTAGAATGAAAGTAGTTTTTATTTACAAGAGGAACACGAGCAGATGTAAGAGTTTGTGTCTGACAAGTTATGGTAGCTTCATCATGGATGCCTAGCTTCCTTCCCCAGAGCCCTAGCAACAGTGGAGACTCCTTAACCTCCATTTTTTGGGGAGGAGGTTAAAAGGGGGTCAGCTGCACCCTTACCTACTCTGTGCTCTAAGCAATGATGTGTAAGTGAAAGAGACAGTGGCCTTGGCTTCAGATTCTGGCTCTACTGTTTACTACCTTGGGCAATATCTTCAGTTCATTTTTTAAGTAAGGAATTCAGACTAACCTATAGCTCTAAATCTTAAAGTGCAGTGTAAAAAAACTCCAATATAATTGCTCAGGGGCTTAGTATCCAGTGAGATTTTCCTGGTCCTGCTTTGACCTTTGGATCCCATTCTCTCAAAACTAAATTTCTTCTTCTGCCCTAGGAGTAGAGATAAGACGTGTTTCAGGGACCTAACTGCCAGATCTCTTGGATACCGATGACCAGCATGCTAGGGCCTCCACCTGGACTCTTTAATCAAGGAAGAGCTTTGCCTGTGATACTGAAATGGAGTGGGGGGAAGAAGGGGGAAAATAAAGGCCACCTGGCCCTCCCCTGACCCACGGCTGCAAAACAAACCATCCGCACCATTGTTGCACAGCTTGCTATATGGCAATATTCTTATTAGTTGGGAAAAGTGAGTAATTTGACCTCTTTAAATAGTTCGTCATGCAGGGGAAAATTTTTCTAAAATATTCATGTAGTGATTCAGGGTTTATGGTACATTTCTCAGTCATGTGTCAGATGCATTAGCTACTGGGCAACAGGTATGTGGAACAGCTAGGTCACAAAGGGTAACTGCAGTCTTAATTCACAAACCTCTTTTCAAATGTGGTCAGTTCAAGGATGATGTCCTTCAAGAAGCCTTTCCCGATTCCCCACAGTTGTTGGTGCCCACCTTCTCATTTCTGCGTATTTGTTTCATTTTGGATGTAAAGGTTATAATCAGGGAAACACCCTGGGTCAATGGCATCTGTGTTGGTGCTGCCTTGAGAATACCCCATGTAACATGCCTGGAAGTGAATCCTTTCCAGCATCTGGTGACACATTGATCCTTTTCTAATAGGTCATACATAGTCTGGCTCAGTAATGATGAGTTGGGGCTTTGAAGGTTACCCCACAAAGTTAAGGTAGTCCTTTGGTCTTATTCCCCCCCATCTGTCTCCCTCATCCCCACAGCTGAGTGAGGAGATTTGTCTCTGTATTCTCAAGGCCCAGCACACAATTGCTGCTCAATAAATTGTTTGATTCATTGAACTGTCCTTGCTCTTGCTCGAGTTTCACCCTCTCATCTTCAGCTCTAAATTCCATTAAAAACTATTGGTTCTCTTCTTTCTAGATCTGTTCTGGCAGCTTTACTTATAGCAATAAATTTTAAGAAACATTTTCTGTTTACATGCAAATCAATTTCACAGCAATAACTTTTTAAAACATGAAAACTATGAAATGAGTTAGAAAACTCAAGTTGAAGGCAATTTTCAGAGGAAGAAATTAAATATACCTATAAACGTATGAAAAAATGCTCTATATCACTATTGATTAGAGAAATTTGCCAGTACCACAAGCAAATCAAAATAACTCTGAGGTGCCACATCTCACCAGTCAGATTGGCTAAGATCACAAAACAGGAAAGTGATAAATGCTGGAGAGGATATGGAAAAATTGGAACACTAATGCATTGTTGGTGGAGTTTTGAACTGATTCAATCATTCTGGAGAGCAATCTCGAAACTATGCCCAAAGGACTATAAAAAAGTGCATACCCTTTGACCCAAAAATACCACTTCTAGGGCTGTATCCCAAAGAGATCATAGGAGTGGGAAAAGGACCCTTTTGTACAAAGAATATTTATAGCAGCTCTTTTTGTGGTAGCAAAAAATTGGAAATCAAGGGGATGCCTGCCCATCAATTGGGGAATGGCTAAACAAGCTGTGGTATATAAATGTAATGGAATACTATTGTGTTATAAGAGATGAGGAACAGATGAACTTCATAATAACCTGGAGAGACTTATATAAACTAATGCTGAGTAAGGAGAGCAGAAACCAGGAGAACTTTGTACACAATTAAGAACACATCGTATGTGTGATAACTAACTTTGATAGACTTGGCTCCTCTCAGCAATGCAAGGTTATAAGACAACTCCAAAAGACTAATGATGGAAAAGAATATCTACATCTAGAGAAAGAACTAGGGAGTCTGAATGCAGATTGAAGCAAACTACTTGCTCTCTCTCTTTTTTTTGTTTTGTTTTGTCTCTTCTTTCTTATTGTTCACTCCATTGGCTATAATCCTTCTTTACAACTTGACTAATGTTTAATGTGAAGTTATTTGTAGATCCTATATTTGACTGCATGCCGCCATGGAGGATATGGGGGAGGAGAACGAGGGAGAGAAAATTTGAAACTCAAGGGATTGTGGAACTGAATGTTGCAAACTTAAAGTAAATAAATAAAATTTTTAAAAGAGAAAACTGAAGGTAAAATTTCAATTTACATTGATCTTCACTAAAGATTCTTTTCCAGAGGTTTAGCCTCATTTGCCTTGTTTATTGTGCATTTGCAAATAACCTAGAGAAGGGGGTAGTATCTAAGGTGTCGATGTCATTATCGCTGACTGGCACTATTATCCTCAGGATAGAAGATAGGAAGATAGAAGATAGAAGCAGGACAAGACTTCCTATGATTTTGTTCTCCCATGCAAACAAAACAAAACATTTCTGCCTATCTACCAGCATAAACCCAGACCTTACCACTACCAGCTCTCGCCTATCGCAGGGGCACAAGAGAAAAATTCCCAGAATGCAGTAGCTTCAAAGGGGGTTAAATTAAAAAAAAAAAAAAAAGAAGCTGGCCATCACAATTTCTCATGGTAACTTTGGGAATCACTTTCTTGGCCAATAGTACCAGGAATCTTTATCTACTCCATCCCATACCGGACACCTATCTTTGGTGGATACATCTGAGCAAGCTGGGAGTTATAGTAATCTGATGAGGTGGGAACAAAGAGTCAGGAATACAAGGGAGGGCGATGAGCTGCTTCACTAAAAGGGTGGCAAGGAGTCTGAGAATTTAGATAACAAACTGTTAGACCCATCCTCCTAGTTGTCAATTTTCCAGGTATCCAGATCCCATGCTCTGCCTGACCAATAAAATTGGCAAGACTTCCCTTTCATTCTCAGTCAATTCTTGGGTAGGTGGAACCCACCTCCTCCATCAGAATCTGTCCCCAGCAGCAGAATTCCTAGGTATAGGTCTGTCTCCACAGATTTCCTTTCTGTTTGCTCTTTCTTGGATAACCTGGTGGATCTCTGCTAAATCCTGATAATACAATTTTAAATTTGGAAAAACAATCTTAGCTGTCTCCTAGACCAAAATTCATTTTCTAGCTACATTGCGACGTAATGGAAAGGGGACCTGATATTGAAGTCAGGAAAGTTCTGAATTCCAATCCCAGCTCTGCTTGTGTGATAAGCTGTGTGATGAGATATTGTCTTTATCCTAGGCTCTTCCCATCATATCACAGGGCAAGATAATCAAGGGAAAGTGATTTGGAAGATGTGAAATAGGAAGTTTTCCTGACCAAAGGCATGGCAAGGGAATAAATGGAGTGACATCATTATCATCATTAATACCATGCATTCATAACTATTTTATTGTTTTTCACTCTTCCAGTCATGTCTAACTCTCTATGACTCAGTAGATCACAGTACATCAGTACCCACCCATGAGATTTTCTTGGCAAAGACACAGGAGTGGTCTGTCATTTACTTTGCAATTAAGGTAAACAGATGTTAAGTGACTTGTCCAGGGTCTGAGGGTGGATTTGAACTCAGGCCTTCCTGACTCTAGCCCCAGCATTCTATCCGCTAAGCAAGCCACTTAGCTGCCTCCTAACTACACTCAAAAGCTATTCAACTCTTCATGCCCTTTGACTAAGTGATACCACTACTAGGTCTATTCCCCAAAGAGATAAAAGAAAAAGACTTAAAGAATAGTATAGCCATTTTTTTATGGTGGCGAAGAATTAGAAACTAAGGGGTACCCATCCATTGGGAAATGGCTGAATACTTTATGGTATATGAATGTGATGGAATACGGTTGTGCTGTGAGAAATGATGAAGGGGATGATTCAGAGAACCCTTGGAAAACTTTTATGAACTAATGCAAAGTAAACTAAACAGAACCAGGAGCTCAGTTTGTGCCAGAATAACAATATTGTGAAGACAAATGACTTTCAAAGACTTTTGAATTCTGATCAACACAATGACAAACCACAACTCCAGAAGACTCTTGATGAAATATGCTGCCTCCCATTTCTGGGGGGAGAGACAGAAATGGATTCAGAGTATAGATTGAAACATTTTTTTTAATATGGCCAATGTTTGAATTTATTTTGCTTGACTATACATATTTGATATGGATCGTTTCCCTTGCTTGAAGAGAGAAGTAGATCTGAAAATAAAATAAAATTGATTTTAAAAAAATATCTTGTATTCCCTGAGTGTTTTCTCAGCACTTATTTTGGCCTTCCTTCTAGGCAGTGGATGATACAGAAAAGAAGACCAATCCTTCTAACTTTATAGACATGGCTCTTCTCAGCAATGCAAGGTTCTAAGACAACTCTGAAAGACTCATGATGGAAAATGATCTCTACATCTAGAGAAAGAATTAGAGTCTGAATGCAGATTGAAGCATACATACTATTTGCTCTCTCTCTCTTTTGTTTTGTTTTGTTTCTTCTTTCTCATGGTTCATTCCACTGGTTATATTTATTCTTTATAACATGACTAATGTGAAAATGTCTAATATGAATGTATATGTAGAGCCTATCTCAGATTGTGAGCCATCTTGGGGAAAGGAAGGGAAAGGGAGAAAATTTAAAATTCAAAAGCTTGTGGAATTGAAAGTTGTAAACTAAAAATAGATAAATTTTAAAAAATAATCTGCAAGTTCTGAAAAAAGACGAAGAAGACTGGTTCTTGACTTAAAATATCTTAGGCAGGAGACTGGAGAAATAAGACACATGTAGCATTGTTGAAGCCAAGAAGATCTGAATGCTAGAGGTGGACCTTTGCTGGTTTCAGGCAGACATCTCTCAGGATCATTTTCATCCTCTTCCCTTTAAAGTTTGACCTTAATTCTGATGGAGAGGAGTGACTGTGATTCAAAGTCCCATCCCATCCCCACAATTAAACCCATAGGGAAGAGAAAACACACAGCCTAGTGGTGAAAAACCACACGGGAGAGCTGTAAGATGGAAATCATGGAGGGTACCCACTGCAAGATTATCAATTCCCAAATACATGATTGAGACTCTTTGGGTGAATTATGAACAAAGCATATCATAGAAGATTTTTTGCTGATGTGAATCTATTTGGGTTTCATGTGAAACCTCATGATTTTTCAATTCTTTCTCCTGTCCTTTCCCTTGGTCTCCTAGCAGACAAGTCCAGATCTTTGCATCTGATGTTTGAGGTTGGTGGGGGAGACTTATCCTTGATTCTTAAATTTGTTTACTTTTCTTAATCAATCATTATCATTGTGATAAAAGATATGAATCATTTGCATTGATAATTGGTGTTTTATTGTTGAGAACTGGCAGGTAAAGAGCACTGTTGAACCTGAGAAAGATAAAAAGCAACACCCTGGCTCAGAGATCAGAGGTATGGATTACTTCCCTGGGCAGAGAGAATATATTTACAAGTGCTTGAGTCTGCAGTAGCAGCTACTACAACTAGTTAGGCTAATACCAATTCAGAGTCTATGTCATTTTTATTAGTCTTGGTTTGAGAAGAAAGTCACTCTCAGTTGGGAGGGTCCAAAGGAGTGGTTGGAGAGAAAGTCATAGCCAAAAAGAGAAGTATCCTGGCCCACAAAAAGGAGGAGGCATGACTGATTAGCATGACTGATGGCCCTGCCTGTCTATTCATCAGCTTAACTCAGTGTTATACTGATACTGTGACATTCTGGTGCTTTCTTGTGACATCAGCAGGTTACTTTTGGTCAAGGATGAATGAGATATGTCCAATATGGCTCTTGGGAGGATAGGCTTGATTGTTTCCAAGTCTGGGAACTAGACTGATTAGGGATTCAGGAGGTACCATGTTGGGAGGGAATTATCTCTCTGATAATATTGTTCAAGGCTTTTGGATGCAGCTGGCCACTTAGAACAAAGGGGCTATGCATTTCTCTAAGGGTTTGTTTATAGAATGCTATTGAAGGATTCATAGGTGCTTGTCTCTAGGCAGACCTACTAGCAAAGGGAAAAGACTTTCAGGCTAGGGAAGGGGAGAGGCAGAGTTAATGCCTTTATGGCTGGGGGAAAGTGTGACTTTTACAACTTAATTGCACAGGCTTGTTACAGACTGATGTTACATACATCGGTACCCAAACACAAGTGAGATTTTACAAACTGAGGTCACAGACAAAAGCATCCCAGACCACATCAGTATATGTGGGGTGTGTGTGTGTGTATGTGTGGTTTTCTCCTTTGTTCAAAGAGGACCATGACTTCAGGAAGATAATGACTTGCAAGCGAATTGGATTTAAGTGAGGGAGGGCTATGCAAGGTCACCAGTCTCACTTTCTCCTCCAGAGCTATCTGGGTCCAGTGACCAGATATAGATCTGGACAACTGGAAATAATCCAGGTGTGTGTTATACAAGGGTTGTCTGTACTAAAAACACAAAGAGGGAAGAGAAGACAGCTAGGTTGTGAGCTAAGCAGGGGTGGAGAACCTGCAGCCTCAAGCTACGTGTGGCCTTCTAGGCCCTTGGGTGCAGCCTTTTGACTGAGTCCAAGTTTTATGTAACATTAAGGGGATTTGTTCTGTGAAGTTTGGATTCAGTCAAAGGGCTGCCCTTGAGGACCTAGAGGGTCACATGTAACCTCAAGGCTGCAGGTTCTGCACTCCAAGCTAAGGAAACAGAGGAGAAAGAATGGGGTCATAGAGGCTGAGAGAACTGTTGGAGAACAGTTCCTAACTGACCTTTATAAATAACTTTAAGGTTGATAGGACACATGTCATCCATTACCCCATAACAACTTTACAAGGTAGCTATTGTAGGTGCCAAGTCACACAGGTGCACATGGTTACATACCTGAGTGACAGAGGTAGAATTCATAATAGCTTCAGAATTGCAAGGGACCTTGACAGCTATCTAGTCCAACTCTCTCATTTTATAGGCCAAGTGAGCTAATGTGACTTCTTCAAAGTCACATGGATAATAATTGAAAAAGACAGGAATTGAGCCCAGGACCTGTGACTCAAAAGCCAAAGCCCTTTCTACTGTTCCATGTGTTTCTCCTGAACCTAAATCTGTCCTGACTCATGATCTAGGGATCTTTCCACATCGTGACATGATTTCTCAGGCCCAGACAGAAAAGAGTCTTTAATCATAGAAGAAAGAAGAACATCTGACCACCCAGCAATGGGACATGGTAACTTCCAGAAATGGCCTGTCTAGAAAATGACTTCCAATCATACTCAGAGGAGCACTTTCTACAGGTTCTTTTTGAGTCAATTTTTAGAGGGATGTGAGGAGCGTCAGTGGAGTCACTTATCCTAGGCTTTAGGATTCTCTCAATGAACTGTACTGCAAAGCATCTAATATTGCTTCTAGATTTCTCTTCTCTCAACTTGCTCTCACTCTAGGGCCAGGCTTTAACACAGTTCACCTGAACAATGGCAATAATGTCCCATTTTGTCTCCTTGTCTCACTTCAGTACACCCCACACACATCTCCCAAACTCATTTTCTTAACCATAAATGTGACTTTATCACCTCCCCTCAAACAGCAGGAGCTTCCCATTACCTCTGGGATCAGATGTAAACATCTTTTTGTGTCATTTAAAATTTGTCAAATTCCATTTCTGCTTTTATCTGGAATCTGCGGCTAGGATGCTATCTCTTCCTCAGAAGAGGATGAATGGGCTGTACGCCTTTCACTCTCAGTTTAAAACCCACAGTCTTTGTAAAAAATGCTCTATTACCTAATATGGAAGTGTGTTTTGTATGACTTCACATGTATAATGGGCCCCTTCTTGGTGGGAAGGGAAGGGAACCGGAGGGAGGGAGAGAATTTGGAACTCAAAATTTTAAAATGAATATTAAAAAATTTAAAATGCTATAGTTCTTTTAGAAATGCAAGTCCTTAACACATCCAACCATCAGACTAGAGAGAGGAAAAATTTCCCTTGGGAAAATCCTTTTGGACTTTTTTTCCTCCAAAAGAAAGATTTGCCTGTTTCTTTTAGAGCGGTGAATAGAAAAGATTTTCCTCTCCCCAGATACCAAGTTCTTTAGAAAAAAGAGCAGAGACAATCCCTAACTAAGCCTCCAAGCATTTTAAAAATCTATTTTCTTGGGGTGACTAGGTGGTACAGTGACTAGAGCACCAGCCCTGTTGGAGGACCTGAGTTCAAATCAGACCTCAGACACTTAACACAAAACTAGCTGTGTGACCTTGGGCAAGTCACTAACCCCAATTACCCTGCCTTCCCCCTCCAAAAAGAAAAAAAAATCTAGAAACTTGTATCTCAAATATGTTTCTCCTTATCTCTGTCTAGATGTCCATCTGTCTATCTCTTTCCCCTCTCTTCCACGTTTTGAGAGTCTGTCTCCCTGTTTAATTTCCAGTAGTTAAACTCTCATTTCACTCCCATATAAATGAATTCTTCTGGCCTGAATAAATTCCTACTTTTATTACGTATATGTGGCCAGCAAAATTTCCCCCAACTTTAAACCCACCCATTGATCTATGCTTTTAGCTATTTGTGAACTTGCCTTTTTCCCTTGCCCAAAATAAATTTCTTGGAAGCAAGATCTTTGTTCTTCCTTTTTTTAAAAAAAAATCTATATGGTGCCTTGAACTTATCAGGCAATTAATAAATTCTATTTCATTGAATTCAGTGAGTAAGACTAGATTGCAAAGGTTCCCTGAAATTTCTATGATTTGGAACTTTGTAAAGAGCCTCACCTGAGATTCAATTAAGAAAAAGATGCTATACAGAGGGCAGAGGCAAGATGGTGGAGTAAAGGCCGAGATTTGTCTGAGCTCTCTCCCAAAACCCTCCAAATACCTGTAAAAAATGACTCTCACACAAAGCTTTTACAATAGAGGGGAAGAGAGGAGAGGTGAGAGGTAATGAGTGAACCTTACCCTCTTGGTAATTGCCTTAAGGAGGGAGTAACATTGCATACTCAATTGGATATGGAAATCTATCTTATCCTACAGGAAAGTATTGGGGAAGGGGGGAAGGAGAGAGGGGATAGAAGAGATGACAGTTTGGGGGAGGGGGTAAAAAGAAGCAAACACTTTTGAAGAGGGCCAGGGTGAAAGGAGAGATCAGAATAAACTGGGGGTGGGGGCGTGGGGGCCAGGATAGATAGGATGGAGGGAAATATAGTCTTTTATAATGTGACTATTGTGGAAATGTTCTGCATGAGTACACACACACACACACACACACACACACACACACATATTGAATTGCTTGCCTTCTCAATGAGAGTGGGTGGGGAGGGAGAAATGGAGAAAATTTGGAACTCAAAGTTTTAAGAACGAATGTTAAAAATTGTTTTTCGTGTAGCTAGGAAATAAGAAAGACAGGCAATAGGGTATAGAAATTTGTGTTACCCAACAGGAAAATAGAAGGGGAAGGGGATAAAACAAGGAGGGGCTAGAAGGGAGGGCAGATTGGGGGAAGGGGTAATTAGAAGCAAAACACTTCTGAGAAGAGACAGGGTTAAAAAAAAGAGAGAGAATAGAATAAACAGGACTAGGGGGAATAGGATGGAGGGAAATACAGTTAGCAATAGTAACCAAAAAAACCTTTTTTGAAGCAAATTTCTCTGATAAAGGCTTCATTTCTTTAACATATAAATTTATAAAAATAAGAGCCATTCCCCAATTGATAAATGATCAAAAGATATAATCAGTTTTCAGATGAAGTAATTAAAGCTATAGCTATAGGAAAAAAATTCTAACTCACTATTGATTGGAGAAATGCAAGTTAAAACAATTCTGAGATACTACCTCATACCTATTAGGTTAGATAACAGAAAAGGTAGATGACAAATGTTGGCGAAGATGTGGGGAAAAATGTGATATTAATGTACTGTTGTCAGAGTTATGAGCTGATTAAACCATTCTATAAAGCAATTTGGAACTATTTCCAAGGGGCTATAAAACCATGCCTTTGATACAGCAATACCACTACTAGGTATGTAATCCAAAAGAAATTAAAAAAAAAAAAAAGGAAAAAGACCAATAGGTACAAAAATATTTATAAGAGCTCTTTTCTGGGGGTAAAGAATTAGACATTGAGGGGTTGCCCATCAATTGGGAAATGGCTGAATAAGTTGTGGTATGTAATTATGATGGAATACTATTGTACTATAAGAAATGATGAGCAGGATGTTCTCAGAAAAACCTAGAAAGATTTACATGGGTTGATGCAAAGTGAAATGTACTGGGTACAAAGTAAGAGCAATATTCTAAAATGATCAGCCATGAATGACTACCTATTCTCAGTAATACAATGATCCAAGACAACTCTGAAGGATTTAGGATGAAAAATACTACCTGTTTCCAGGGAAAGAACTGATGGAGCCTAAATACCAATTAAAACAACTTATTTTTTTTTACTTTGTTTTTCTTGAGGTTTTTTTTTTTTTGGTCTGTACTTTCACAACATGATTATTGTGGATATATTTTGCATGACTACACACATATAACCTATATGGAATTTCTTGCCTTCTCAATGGAGGGTGGAGTGAGGAGGGGAGAAGGGAAAGAATTTGGAACTCCAAGTTTTAAAAATAAATGTTAAAAGTTATTTTTATATGTAACTGGGGAAAAATTAAATACTAAACAAATACCAAAAAAATTGACAAACTACTAGACTGTTTGATAGGAAAAAGGAAGAAAACCAAATTGGCAATATCAAAAAAAATTTTAAATGATGCCCCCCCCCAAAATGGAAATGAAATAAAGGATGTTGTTCGAATCTAAAAGAAAAAGATACTATAGTGTAACTTCTCTTGAATGGGGATGAAGAACCAAGAATGTTGGATCTCTGATCTTAATGCCTTGAATCTTTACAATATCTTTGATCAAATCCAATCATTTTGTTTCTTCCAATGAATAATAATGCAGCAAAAGTCCATGTGAATTTCCCCCAGAATAAAACTGCAATTTAACTTTTTTCTCAATTAGTCTAGGATGATTTTTTAAAAAGAATTATGAAAATGTTTTTAAAAAATTAAAAACTGTTAAATGATCTCCCTTTCTTTGATTGTTTTGCTTTTTCTTTCTTGTGGTTCCTCCCATTAGTTGGAGGGCAGTTGGGGTTAAGTGACTTGCCCAAGGTCACACGGCTAGTTTTTTGTGTTAAGTATCTGAGGCCGGATTTGAACTCAGGTACTCCTGACTCCAGAGCCTGTGCTCTATTCACTGCGCCACCTAGCCACCCCCTTCCCATTAGTTCTAATTGTTCTTTACATTGTGACTAATGTGAAAATATGTTTAATATGAATGTATAAGTAGAGCCTATATCAGGTTTGGGGAGAGGGGAGGAAAAGGTAGGGGAGAAAATTTAAAACTCAAAATCTTATGGAAGTGAAAGTTGAAAACTAAAAATAAATTAATTATTAAAAAACTTTAAAAATCTATTTTCTTAAAACAATAAAAGTTATGTAAAATTTGAGATTTTCTCTATAGTAAAAATAAAACAAATTTATTTTTCTCACTAAAGAGAAATAAAAAATAAAAAATGAAATAGCTATTGAAGTAGTGGTTAAAATTATTTTTACGTTGTTTCTCCCTTTCTTCCACTAGAAAGGCACTCAGTTTCAGGAAGGTTGGAATCAAATTGAAAAGCTCTTTGTTTAAATATGACATCAGATGAAAAAAAAAGAATGGAAAAAGAACCTGAAAGTCAGACCTGCAGATTCCTACCTGTGGAGAGTGGGCCTGTCTGGAGACAATGGCGTGTTCTGTCTGACTGAGAAACAAGTCATTGTCTAAGCTAGGGCCCCCCAAGGTATCCTGATATGGCTGAGCTCCAGGGCAGAATTTGGACAATTTGTAGGGAAGATTAAGCATTTTGTCCAAGTCTTACTTTTTTTCTCTGGCTTGCCTGTAGCTACGGAAATGTGAGTCTCAACCATGGTTAATTGTCACAGTCATAAACCAACCTAGATTCCAGCAAGGGTGAACCTCCTTGTAGGGACCCTGTCTTCAAGCTGAGTCAAGCTGATAAAGGGTTTAAAAAAATGCAAGGAGAGCTAGAGGGTCACTAAAGGGAGCTTTCCTGAAGGGCCACTGCTTCAGGGAGTGCCCTTCTATGAGCTATGGAACAGTGTGCCATGGGAGGGACTCTCCACATTGGTAGGGGCTCTTTGGGGGCAATGGGAAGTACTGGGGAACGGATGGAGGAAGAAGACAGTGTAACTGCCTCATTGAGTGAGCTGTCTAAAACTGGGCAGCTTTTCCAGGCCCACAGATTGGAGCTACAAATGCATCTAAAGGACATTCCGGTGCCAGGATTTAGAAATTGTAATTACAAGGAGAATTAAGGGACTCCAGGAAGATATTGTCCAATATCTCCCCTGCTGTAACCTTTAGCGAGGCCTCTTCTGACGCCACTGGTATTCCTCTTTACAAAGTGTAAACATCCCTATTAAATACCATCTGAGAATGATTGGCTGAGTCATGGTTGCTTATTCACCTGAGCCGTGCCCTCGGAGTTGGCATTTAAAGGAAGATCAGACGAAAGCTGGGCTGACAGAGAACCTGAGCTGAAAGATTCAGGTTGGAGAAATACCACCTACGCTGTATTTAGATTTCCTTCCCTGGAAGGGAAGCCAGTAATTTTCTGAGGGAAGATAAAGAAAGAAATAAGCTTTTATTAACTATCTACCACGTGCCAGGCACTATGCTAAAGCTTTTACACATCATCTCCTTGGATCTCAACAACAGCACTGGGAAGTAGGTACTGTATTATTATTGCCCCACTCTACAGTTGAGGAAACTGAGGCAAACAGAGGTTAAGTGATTTGTCTGGGGTCACACAGCTATTAAGCAGGTGAGGTCAGATTTGAATTCAGCCTTTCCTGACTTCAGATCTTTTGGGTAACCATTTAACTCTAGGAAAGATGGAACCATGTGGTCCTGCGAGAAGAGTGGACTCTCCCCAGAGATGGACAAGGCCTAGAGGTAGCAAGGGAACAATAAGAAATTTTTAAATATAGTCATGAGCTACCAAAATGCAAGCCAGAAACAGTGGAGCAGAAGTGATAAGTAACCGCAGAGTCCATGGACAAGTGGAGCGATCTGGGGAACAAACTCCTGGAGAGAAGAGGAGAGGTTTCTGTTCTAGGTGACACCAAGTTTCTGGTCCAGGCCAAAGGGTTCCAACAAGAAGCAAAAGCCAGAGCAGAGAGCTAGCAAGGGTATGAGCCATGCTCTGGAGAAGCAAGTCCAGACCTTGCCTCCTGCTGCTGGTGCTAGCACTGGGGACTGTGTCTGTATAGAGAGAAAGGGGTACACTGTCTAGTAACCTTGAATGCTTTCCCTTTTAAGGGATAGTGCCCTAAACTTAAGGGTACTAATGAGTCCAGAGGACTGTAGAGGGTCCTTGAGGGTAATGAAGGCCCATTGGAGAAGGAAGGACAACAGTTATGACTATTCCTGGGCTTGGGAATGTTATCTTTTGTATGTTACATTTTCCATCAAGTGAAATAAAGCTTGTCTTATACTCTATGTAACGTTAACCTAAATGTTTGATGGGAACTGAGTCTTTTTGTCTTTTGGGAAGACCTAAATATGAACCAAATTTTAATGTTTCCATGGGAAACCCTGGGTTGGGGGAGGTGGAGAGCCAGAGAGTGATTTCAGAGATGTCTCTAAGAATGACTCCTGCCCGTATCAATCCAGCTCTTTGGCACCAGGCCATGGATGCATTTAGATCCCAGGCTCTGAGCAGTTGTCTGGGTAGTGGCTTCATCTGTCATTTCTTGTCTTTGGTTACTTTGACCAATTTCCTGGTCGTGAGGTGAAACCTCAGGATTGTTATGGTTTGTATTTTTGATAATTTGGAGTATTTTCCCAAACCGTTGGTGATATTTGACATTTCTTCTGTTGGAAACTGCTCATAGTCTTTCCTATGTACTTGCCTTTGATTATACTTATACATGTACTTGTGTCTCCTTGTACAGAATATAAGCTCTTTGAGGTCAATCTGAATCATTTTTATCTTTATAGTCTAGCACAGTGCCTGGCACTTGACTCTCAATAGCCTTCAGGATCAAACACAATTATGTTTGGCCCTTCATACCTAAGCCTTCTCCTACCCTTACAGTCTTCTTGCACCTTGCTCCTTGCCATGTCCCATCCAATCCCATGACACTCTTCCTCGCTGTTCCATGAACAACACACTTCATCTCTTGGCTCCAGACATTTTCTCTGGCTGTCTTCCATATCTGGAACGTTTTCCTTCCTCATCTCTGTCCACTGGCTTTTCTGGTGTCCTTCCAGTCTCAACTAAAATCTCATCTTCTATTGAAAACTTTCCCCCACACCTCTTAATTCTAGTGTCTTCTCTCTCTTATTTAGTTCCTTTTTATCCAGAATATAGCTTGTTTGTATCTATTTGTTTGCTTAGCACCCTTATTAGATTGTGAGCTCCTTAAGGGTAGAGACTTTCTACCACCTCTTTTTATGTCCCTGGTAGCTTACCACGGTGCCTGACACATAGTAGGCATGTAATGAATATTTATGATACCATATGCTGTAACTGCCCTTGTGCAGGCCCCTCTCTCTTCATGTCTGGACTATTACAACAGCCCGATGGTTGGTCTCCCTGCCACGAGTCTCTCCCCACCTTGGACCGTCATTCATTCAGCTATCAAAGTTATTTTCCTAAAGCATAGGTCTCACCATGTCACTATCCCTCTCAATAAATTCCAGTGGCTCCCTGTCGCCTCCAGTATGAAATATAACATCCTCTGCTCAGCATTTTAAGTCCTTCTTAACTTGTCTCTGTCCTACTTTTTCAGTCCTATATTCTGCCACAGAATCTTCAGCCCAGTGACACTGACTTCCTCACTGTTGCTTGAATAAGACTCTCCGTCTCATCTCAGGGCGTTTTCATTGGTTGTCCCCTCTGCCTGGAATCCTTGAATGTTCCTCCTCATCTCTGCCTCTTGGCTTCCCCGGCTTTCTTCAAGTTCCAGCTACAATTACACCTGTAATAAAAAGCCATTTCCAATCCCTCATAATTCTAATGCCTTCCCTCTGTTGAATAGATCTTTTATTGTTGTTGTTGTTTATCGTGTCCAACTCTTGGCAAAGATACTGGAATAGTTTCCCATTTCCTTCTCCAGCTAATTTTACACATGAGGAAACTGAGGCAAACAGGGTTAAGTGACTTGCCTGGGGTTACACAGCTGGAAAATGTCGGTCTTCCTGACTTTGGGCCCTAACGTTCTATCCACTGCATCACCCGGCTGCCCCAATTACTTCTTACTCAGCCTGCAAATACTTGTTTGAATATAATTGTTTGTATGTTGTCTCTTCCATTAGACTGTCAGCTCCTTGAAGGCAGGGTGACTGTCTTTTGACTTTCCTATGGGCCTGGCACAATGCCTGCCCGTAGTAAGTGCTTAATAAATGCTTATGAACTGACATATATCTGGGGTTGACTCTTGTCTATCACTTCCTTATTTATGATCAGACTTTCATCAGATATATTTTATACAAAAGTGGTTTGTTTTTTTTTAGTTTAAATCATTTAACAGTTTCTTTTCTCCTCTGGTTGCATTAGTTTTGCTTTGCACACACATTGCAATTTAACACAATGAAGTGTTGACTTCTCTCACAATCTCCTCTATCTGCAGTTTGGTTGTAAACTCTCCCTGTAACCACAGATTTTGAGACATCTTTTCCCATTCTTCTCTAATTTCTTAAAAACGATGTAACCTTTACATTTAAGTCCAGGCATTACTTTGAAATGTGAACTATTTGAAAGATTGTGAAGACAGATGGCAGAATCTGCTGTTAGTTTTCTAGGGAAGAAAGACTTTTCAATTTGCTTAATTGGAACAATTGAATCTTTAAGAATCTCATTTAGTGGTTGGAGAAAGGAAAACAGTCAGGGGTGCTGTACACCTCCAACTGCATTACCTTAGTGACTGTCTAAGTAACCAAAGGCAAGGTCTGAAGGTGCAGTCAGAAAAGAGCCAAAGATAAAGGAAGTAATCCAGCCAATTGAGGCAGGAAGAATAATCTTTCCAGGGTGGCTAGGTGGTGCAGTGAATAGAGCACCAGCCCTGGAGTCAGGAGGACCTGAGTTCAAATCCAGCCTCAGACACTTAACACAAAACTAGCCATGTGACCGTGGGCAAGTCACTTAACTCCAATTGCCCTACCTTCCCCCTCCAGAAAGCAAAAAAGAAAAAAAGAAAAAGAAACTGTTCATCTCCTTAAAAAAAAAAAGAAGAAGAAGAAGAAGAAGAATCCTTCCCCTGTTCCACATCCCCAAGGTGAGTCTAGGTATGTCAGAACTCTTGGGAGGCTGTATAAGAATCTCAGAATTGAAAGATACTGCAGAGGTCATGAAATTCAAGGACTTGTATCACGGATCACTATTGCAGTTTGGTGCAGCTTATGAACACTTTCTCAGAATAATGTATTTAAATTATGGGGGGAAAATGCTAAATTTCAGTCAGAGATTAATAAAAAGTAAGATGTAATAGTTTTCCCATACACATTCAATGAATCTCTGAAATCCAAAACTCCTTCCAAAGTTCAAAATCCCTATCCTGGTCCAACTTTACCTTAACTAAAATCCAGGAGAAAGGAGATCCAGAAAGTGTTCATCCACACTGCCTGAAGGGGAGAGAAATTGTTTCAGGAAGCATCTCATATCCCTTTAGGGTAGCTCAAATTGTTCAAAAAAATGTTTTTTCCTTTCACTCAAACTTAAAAAAAAAATTAAAGTTTAATTTAAAAAGATGAAGGCCAATGGAAAGGTAAATGGTAGACATGAGTAGGCAGAGACCTGTCATTAATGAAGAGCTGAGCAGCACCAGCAACATGCAGAATGTCATCAGAGACATATATGACCCCGGAATGAGGTCGGTCTATCAGAGGGTAAGAATGAGGGATAACCAGGGGAGAATTGGCTAATGTCCAATGTTATCCACACTGTAATAAGACATTTTGAGCACAGTCCTTAACCTTTTTTGGGTCATGGATCCCTTTGGCAACCTGGCAAAGCCTCTGAAACCCTTTTTAGAATAATGTTTTGAAAACATTATTAAGTAAAATGCAAAAGATTGCAAATGAAACTAACTACATTGAAATTACAAAAATATTATGATAGTTACCAAAATATTTTTCAGCCCCTTGGTTAAGAAGCACTAATTTTGAAGATCTTGGATACACTGGATAGACTCCCTGTATGGGATTTATGATCAGTTGTACATCAATGTTACACAGCCTGACAAGGTGGGGATGGCTGTGATCACACCTTCTGAGCCCTTATCCACACAGAGAGATTACTCACAGGTCCATTGATTTAATTTGACATCGATAACATTTCTTGCCTCTCCCCACACTTTGTCTTTCTGTTGCCCAGTGCCAGAAACTCAAAGAAAATAAGGATATAAATATAGAATCAACTGCATGAAGGAGTTTAGGGGAGGCTAGGTGGCACAGTGAGTAGAGTGCCAGCCCTGGAGTCAGGAAGACCTGAGTTCAAATATGGCCTTAGACACTAAATACTTACTAACCGTGTGATCTTGGGCAAGTCACTTAACCCCAATTACCCTGCCCTCCCCCTCCAGAAAGCAAAAAAAAAAAAAAAAGGAGTTTAGGCAGTTGTCACCAGCCAAGACCCCAAGACCTTGAGGGATCTAGTCAATAAGGGGTGAAACTCAGTGGAATCCAAAAAGAACCAGAGGAACAAGGAGGAAGTTTGTTCCAGGGAGAGGCATCAGGAACAATCTGGAAATCTGGGTAGAAGCACATGCCCTGCAGAAGTGAGAGGGGGATTAGGAGGAGAGGCACCAATTCTGAAGGATGTATGGGATCAGCACACAACCCCCATTGGGTCATAGACCAAAATTTCCTTCCTGATTCCTAAGACAAATCATGAATCCTACCGGAAAGCAATCATCCCCAGCATAAACCTGGACTTCATTCAACATCTTACTCTGGGCATATTCAGGCTGTACTCTCAACTGGGTACTGAAATCAGGCAGTTATGATGGGGAGAGCACAGTCTGTGCATCAGGCCAAAGAAAAGAGGGGAGGTCACTCAGGGTATACACCGAGGGAACCCCAGAGCTAGAGGCCTCCATGCCCTTGAGAGCTATCAGAGTTGCTTCTCACTTCAATCCAATATAACAACTTTGTTTTTTCTCCCCACTTAATAGTATTTTTCCCCAATTACATGTAAAGACAGGTTTCAACATTCACTTCTATAAGATTTTGGGGTGTTTTTTTTGCTTTTTTGGAGGCGGGAAGGCAAGGCAACACAGGTAGTGAGCATTGAGTGTCTGAGGCCAGATTTAATCGCAGGTCCTCCTAACTCCAGGGCTGGTGCTCTGTTCACTGCACCACCTAGCCACCCCCTCTTATAAGATTTTGAGTTACACATTTTTCTCCCTCTCTCCCCTAACCTCTCCCCAAGACACCAAGCAATACAATATAGCATTTAACAGCTTTCTGAAGGGCAGCATATGACACAAGGCAAAGCCATGCTGGAATCCAGTCTTGTCATTTTCTGGACATTCCAGTCCCTGTTGCTGATCACAACTGCGGACACCACGCTAGCCTTCTCCTCCTGCCCATGCAGACACCATCTGACCTCAATGCTAATGGTGTGGAAACCAGGGACAGGGCAGATAAGCAGGCTCTCTTTTCTACATACACAGTCACCTTAGACCTTAATAGTCTTCTGTACTTAGAAGTACTAATACATGCTGTAAGTTATGCCTGCACTCAGTGTCCATCTAATTATAATATATAGCATTTACAAAGTGCTTTAAGATTTGCAAAGAGTAGGGGTAGGGGCAGGTACTGGTCCTGGAGTCAGGAGGACCCAAGTTCAATACTTGGCACTAGCTGTGTGACCCTTGGTAAGTCACTTAACCCCAATTGCCTTGTTTAAAATAAAAGATTCACAAATTGCTTTGCAAATATCCCATTTTACCTTCAAAACAACCCTGGCAGGTAGGTGCTATTATTATACCTATTTTACAGATAGAGAAACTAAGGCTGAGAGAATTTAAGTGACTTGCCCACAGTCATACAGCTAGTGAATGTCTGAAACTGGACTTGAACTCAGGTCTTTCTAATTGTGGGTCTAGTTCTCTAGAACCTCCATCTCTGCCTGAAATCCACCTGGCCACTACTGTAGTACTCCACACCCAGCAGCCCCTGGCTTGGTCACTATAAACTCCTCCCATCTCCCTACCCCCCCCCAAACACTTCTAGGTTATAAATTCATATCTTTATACAGTAGGGCACCCACTGTGCTTCACTGATAGTCCTACTGGGTGTTCCTCAGCTGTTCAGTGAAGGCCTCTATGGGAGACAGATCTTTGGTTAAATTCAAAGGGGATTAGCCCTGAAAGGCCTCAGTCAAACATGAAGCTGCCTCTCTGCCCTGTTCATAGTCTTCCTAGTTCTCCCTTGTGATTGTTGTTGAGTTGTTTTCAGTTCTGTGTGACTCTTCACGACCCCATTGGGGGTTTTCCTGACAAAGATACTGAAGTGGTTTGTCTCTCTGACTCCAGGCCTAGCACTCTAATCACTGTACCCCCTAGTTGACCTGGTTCTCCCTACTGGAGTCAAATACAAGTCCAACCCTTTCCACATGGCAACCCTTTAAACACTTGAAAAAAGCTACCCTGTAAGAAGGCAGGGGTTTCCTACACACACACACACACACACACACACACACACACACACACACACACACAGAGAGACAGAGACAGAGAGACAGAGAGACAGAGACAGAGACAGAGAGAGACAGAGAGAAGTCAAACTGATCACCTCTGACACCTTTTCCCTTTAACAAGTTGCTTCCTTCCTTCTTTCCTTCCTTCCTTCCTTCCTTCCTTCCTTCGTTCCTTCCTTCCTTCCTTCCTTCCCACCTTCCTTCCTTCCCACCTTCCTTCCCTCTCTCCCTCCTTCCCTCCCTCCTTCCTTCCTTCCCTCCCTCTCCTTCCCTCCCACCTTCCTTCCTTCCTTCCTTCCTTCCTTCTCCATGAATGTAAAGATCTAAAGAGCTCCTATGAGGGCCTCTGTCCTCCACTAGTGCAGGTCAGTACTTTCTGTTCGGTTTTCTAGAAAAGTCTTAGAGAATTGCCTGGTTAAGTGACTTGCCAAGGGTCACACAGTCAGTGTATGTGTCAGAAGTGAAACTTGAACCCAGATCTCCCATACTTCCAGGTAAACTCTCTATTTACCACACCATGTTCCCTTTACATTCCACATATGAGTTAGGTGAAGAAGACAGAACACTGGTTTTGGAGTTAGTTCAACTTCAAACTCATGTCCTAGTTGTGTGACCCTGGAAAAGTCTTTTTCCTCATCTGTAAAGTGGGGATTATAATAGTAGGCACATCACAGGATTGTGAGAAGGATAAAATGAGATATTTGTAAAGTGCCTGCATACCTTAAAGCCCTAAATAAGTGCTGGCTATCATCATCATTATCATTAAGTTTAAGACAGATGTTTCCATAAGTGTAAACAAATTTGGGGTGGCTAGATGGCACAGTGAATAGAGCACCGGCCCTGAAGTCAGGAGGACCTGAGTTCAAATTTGACCTCAAACATGTAACACTAGCCATGTAACCTTGGGCAAGTCACTTAACTCCAATTGCCCTGCCTTCCCCCCAACAAAAAAGCAACAACAACAAAGTGTTAACAAATTCAGGTAGCTTGACCCCAGGTAGTGGTGAAGTGAAGAGCCCTGAACCAGGAGGTATAAGGAGTGTCCTGGATCTATCACTTACTAGCTGTAACTTTACCTTCTCCTCTGTACAATGGGCACAATAATCCTTGTGTTCTTGTCTCACAGAGTTGTGAAGATCAAAGAAGGCAATGAAGTGATAGAAAGAAGGCTGTCGGGAGACACGGGGTAAAATTGTGCTTTTACCTAACTGAGCCTGAGCCAGCTTTCTCCACCAGCAGAGCGAGGGTAACACCTTTGCCCTCACAATGCCACCCGGGCTTTGTAAACATCCAAAGCCCTATGGAAATGAGAGTGTCCATTAAAGCACGAGGTGCTTTAACCCCCAAGTCTAGGTGAAGGGTTATTACGAGCTGCTGGTCCTCCAGACCCCAAAGCAGCGAGGACCAAGTCTGCTCCCCCTCCTCAAAGGAATGCGAGGGCTGTCTGGAAAGCAGAGGGGTTTGCTCTGAAAGTAAGTATATTTCTTCGGTAGGAGCCCCTGACTCGTATTAGGGACGCTGAAATCCCAGCTATTTGTGCTCAGCAGAAGCAATAGCCCCTCTTCACTTAGTGGCATTTATATTAACCTAAGATTAAGATCTCAGTGCCCACAGGTGATTAGCATTAAGCAGGTTTTGAGGCATAAGGGCCTCTGCTGCCTGACGGGCTTTTTCCAGGTTTGGAGCAAGTGATGGCAGGGTGAAGATATCTGACTGTGGAGAGAGTGGAGGTGAGCCTGGAGAGCTGTGAGGAGTTTGGGTTTGGTTTGGGTCTTGGGGTGAATGGCAAACTCCTAATATCCATTTCAAACGAAGGGTAGAGAGAGGATTATGAAGATCTCCTCACCCCAAGCTCCCAGTGGGTTAATTAGGCGATCTATGTCAAGGTTTTAAAGCTCCTAATTACTGCCATTGTCCTTGACCCACCGGCTGAGCCTTAGGTGGGAGGAGGGGCCACTGGCTCAGGACTGGCCAGTGTGGAATTCCCACATCAGAGAAGGGGCTGTGCTTTGGGTGAAAAGCAGAATCGCAGGAGCATGAAGGGACTCAAGATGCTCAAAGCCAGAGACAACTCCATCAATCCAGAGACATCTCTATCCCAAATATTCAAACCAACTGTTGGTAGAGTCTTCTGAGCTTATATTGGATTGATCAGCCACAGTCGAAAGCACTGTACCTAGACCCCAACATCGTGATGTCATCGGTCTCCTTCAAGTACAAAGGAGGAGTGGCAGGACTTACTTCAGAACTGCCCAGATTCCACAGAATACCCTCCACTGCCCCAGATAGCAGCCCTTCCCACTTCACTCTTCCTTCCAGCACATCCATGCGGTGGTTCTTGCCCAGGATTCCCACTTTATAGATTTATTGCTTTGGTTTAAGACTTTTTTCTTCCTGTCTGTTGCCTTGTGATTATTTCAGAGAAGGTTGGCACATTAATATAATAACTTTAATATAGTATAGATAAAATAGTTACTAATAATTATTATCATATAAATATCATTATAAGTTTGCATGTGGTATTTCTAATTATATGCAATAATTGTTCATAGTTTTATTATAATATTAAATATAATAGTATAATAATTTATGTAACAATTTATTCAGGACTTTTAAAAGTGAAACCACATTAAATACTGCAAGATATAAGGGATGTAGGAGAATGGTGGTTTGGGAAGCGAAGTTTGCTCAAGGCAATGACAGGGATTATGGGAAATAGATTATCTTACTAATATTCATTTGATTGCTTCTCTCTAAATTAGAGGTAAAAGCAATGGGACCAGGTGCCAACAGGTCCTTGCTGACCAGGGCCTGGTCTCCAGGTGGAAGAGATGAAGCACAGTTTCAGATAGGGGAGAAGACGTGGATGGTGTCCAGAGAAGAGCTTTAAGTCACAGTTCCGACGCACACTGGCCATGTAACCTGATCAAATCTTCTAAATTTCTCAGTGCTATTGGCAATTATCTAAGACTATAAAATGTAGAGAAGGTGCCAGCCTCACCCATGAGTTTCTCATAGCCATGAAATCACATGTTCGGTCCCTATCCCCAGCACCTAGCACAAGTGACCAGCATCTTGGTAGATATTTAATCAAAGCTTATGGATTAATTGATTGACTGACTGACTGACTGACTGACTGGTAGAGGTAGAAGGACTTTGAAGATGATCTAATCTCAGTGGCTCTCAAAGTGTGGTCTGGGGACACCTGGGGATTACTGAGACCTTTCAAGGGGCCCATGAGGCCAGAATTATTTTCATGATACTAAGACGATTTTTAATTTTTTTTTTTACTGTATTTCTAATAGAATAAACAACAGTAGCCATAACCCACATCAACAGAAACTCAGGGAAGAGGCAGGGGAAGTCATGACCAATTTTTAAGAGTGGAAAGAAGTCCTAAAGCCAAAAAGATTCAGACCCACTGATCTGGTCCACAGTCTACCCTCCCACCTGTGCCATTTTGTAAAATAGTTGTGTAACAGCTTACATGTTTCTGCCTATCAGTTCCTTACAATGAAGGTGAGAAGGTATTATTATACCTACTTTATAGATAAGTCTTTCAGAAGGGGAATGACCTACTCAAGGTCCCACAACTAATTAAGGGGTGGAGCTAGTATCTGAACGCAGTTCTCCTTATTCCAAGTGCATTCTGCCTTGCCGCATGGACATGAAGAAAAATGTACCTCTCCTATTTTCAACTATGTTTTCCTTTTCCGAAGAGCACCCATGCTTTCTACTTCTACTTTGCTTAACAGCTATTCTTCAAGGTAACTGCATTTTATGACCACACAAAAATTATCAAAAAGCCAGTCCCATTTCACCCAAATCTCCCCTGCCCCCCCTCCACCACACTGACCCTGGGACTATATAGGTCAGACCATCTGCTTCAAGGGCAGACACCAATTATTGACTTCCATCTCCCAAATGAGGAAGTGGTGTCAAGTGCAACCAGAAGGAGAATTATGGGTCACACATCCAAGGTTCTGTAAAGAAATTCCCCTAGGCTGAGGAGATACTTCTTCTGCACCCCCACGGCTTCTGGGAGCTGGCTTTCTTTTTACTTCTTGCCCCTACAGCCTGCTTAAGGGGATTTCCTTTCTTTAAAAAAAAAAATTATATATATGTATGTGTGTGTGTATATATATATATACATATATATACATATATAATTCTCAAATTAAACACCCCCAAAGAGTATTTATATATATATTAAAACATGATTGTATATGAAATTGTGAGTCTCCATTTCATACTTGATTTTTTTGAGTGCATAAAAAAATTCATACATTACTTTCCAAACTGTCCTGTACAAAGATTTATTTCCATGTCTGGTTGTAGATCTGATTTGCTAAGGCAACCTGAGATGCTGGGCCCAACCTATATGATGTGAGAGTTGAGCTCAGCACCAGGGTCTTTTTGGAAGCAGCCTGATTATCCCAAAGTTCCATCCCAAACCTTCAAATTCCACATCCTAGTGATGCTACCCCTAACTTCAGTGTACTTTTCATTCCTAGAAAGTCAGGCAAGATAAGAAGCTTTTATTAAGCATTTACTATGAGACAGGTATTAGGCTAAAATCAGAGAATGCAAATACAAGCAAAACACAGTCCCTGCCCTCAAGGAGCTTACATTAAGTTTCTTGAGGGCAGTTACTATGTAAAACATCAGCAAAAACAAAAACAAAAATCCTCACAAAGTCCCTTGTGCTTAATACTATTTCCAAGACTTCTTTCTCAAAAGTCATAGTTCCAGTAACCTCCTTTCTTCCTTCTGCTGCTCTAAATCCAAGATCAAATAACTCTTATCTTTCTTTGTTCCTGGAAGGGAACTCCCAAAAGACCACACTTAGTGTTTCCTAACTTTCCCATTCAGGGGGATACTCCCGGGCTACCATTAAATTGTGTGTAATCTTTCCTTACCAGAATATAAACTCCTTGAGAGCAAAGACCATCTTTGCTTTCATATTTCCATCCCCAAGTGATTAACTATACAGTAAATGCCTTTTCATTTATAGATACACTTCAAAGATTAACATGTGTTTACAGCTTTTTAGCAACTGAGTTGACTCTTCTTTAAATAACAAGGTCCAGACTGGGGTAGGAGACTGAGAATGTTGTGAGCTGAGAAGAGATTGAGAATATCTGGACTGGAAATCAGATCATGGGCATATTCAAGCTTAAAAAATGGCTGTGTCAAAGATGACTGGATTCCTCCTTTGGAAAGTGCTGAGACAATGAGTGGGAACCAACTAGTCCAGTTAGGAAGTGAGATCTTTTGGTAAGTTTGTTGTCCTTCAGTGGAGAACATCACTTTCTGGGGAGTCTCTTTGTCCAAGTCCGGATTCAGTCTTCCAAACTGATTGGGTGTTTCTCTCAGGACTTATCTTCCCATCCCCTCCCATATGAAGGTGGGGTAGGACTTGGAATGTTCCTTGGAGGAGTTTCAAAATGCCTTTGATTTTACATAGTGGAAGGGAAGGGGTTTCAACATCTCTCTCCACCCCCCCCCCATTTATTTTTATGGAGTAGGGGCTATTCCCATTCTAAATCAATGATCCCAGGGCCCTACTCATTTCTTGCACCCTTACACAATGTCCAGGAGTTTAAATCACTGTGGGCTATAGGTTAGTGTATGTACCCACTCAAGAGCACATTCATTTACTCTATTACCTCATCCCATATCATCCTCCATCAGTAAGGGCCAGGGTCTCCCATTGCATCCTGGGCCATCTCCAGTCTTCTTAATGAATATCTGCCACTGGACCCAGATGACTCTGGAGGATAAAGTGAGGCTGGTCACCCTGCACAGCCCTATCTCACTCAAAGTCAACTGTAAGTCATGCCATCATCTCCCTGATGTCATGATGTCCTTTAAAAAGGACAAACACAACCTGTGAGTACTTTGAGCTGCCTAAATAGGGACCCAACCAGTTGGGTAACTCAGCTTGGTGTCTCTGCCTCTGGTTCTGTCTCTGCCTCAGCATTTCGATGGCCAAAAGCTACCTGGTTGACTTGGGGTTTACTGCCTAGATCTCTTTCTCAAAGACCAAGCCTTGAACCCATTTCAGTCTGGAGCTTATAGACTGGACAATAGGTTGCACCACTTAATGGATTTTTTTTTTTGTGCCCTCCTGGCTCAAAGTGAATGTAAATAGTAACTTTTTCTCTTTTGGCCAGAAACACTGAGGGTCTTCCCCTTCCAGTTTGATTTTATTTTTTTTAATTAAAGGGTCTATTCTTTTATTCACTTCTTTAAAAATGGGTGTTCACTAAATGGGTGTTACTTCATTCAAAGTGAGAACCTGAAGACACCTTAGCCTAAAAGGGCCAGGGTCACCCATTTTATCTTGGGCCATCTCCAGTCATCCTGATGAATATCTGGCCACTGGACTGAGAGGGCTCTGGAGGAGAAAGTGAAGCTGGTGACTTTGCGCAACCCTCCCTCACTCAAATCAAAGTCAACTGCAAGTCATGTCATCATCTCCCTGATATCATGGTCCTCTTCAAGAATGAAGGACAAACACCACAACATGAATGGTAGAAAGATACTACAAAGGGACAATGATTTGGACCCAGAATTAAACAGGAGAAAAACAGGGGACTGACTTTCTTTTAAGAAATTCCAAAATTTCTCAAATGACACTAAAATATCTTTTTAATATGAGTATTCTACTAGTGTTGTTGAATGGCTGGGAGTGATGGAGCATTCCACTCCTCCAAAGGACGATCAATCATGATTTGAAAGGATGGATGAAGAAGAATTCTCACCTCGTAACAGAAAACTGATGGACTATAGGAACAGTCCAGCGGAATGAGAAACACATTTTTGGACACAGCCAACATGGGAATTTGTTTTACTTGATTACACTTATATGATACAAAGGTTCTGTATTTCTTCCTTCCTTTTACTTTGTCTTTCACTGAGTGAGGGATGGGAGGAAGAAGAACAAGTAAATGCTTGGTACTTTTTAAAAAGTAAAAATTTATTTTAAAAAATAAGTATCACAGAAAAGGCAGTGTAGAAGCACTTGGTGGGTGTGAGCAGGTCACATTGTCTAGCAAATACAGAACTACTAAAAAGAACCAGAATAAAGGATGCTATTAAAGGAATATATGATTTAATAAGGTGCAAAACTGGTCTTGTGTTTGGAGAGAAAGGTAAATGATGAACTGTGAACTCTCCTGACCTTCTTGAAATATCAAGAGAAACCATGGAAAACCCCAGTAGAAGAAGTAGAATCCCCTGGAAAAGACTGAAAGAGGACACAGATAAGAACTGCACAGGAGGGAGAGGCATAGAAGAATTGTAATATGCATCCTTGGAGAGAAAACTCAAACCGAAGTAATACATTTAAATATTTGGGATGGTCCTGGCAGCAGCTGACACTGCTGTAGACTTTTTAAAAGGATATCATAAACTAAATGTTAAATATTTATATGACCAATTAAATGTGCTTTACAAGTATTTGTACTTAAAATGTGAATTTTAATGCATTACTGTCATAACTATTTAGTCACTTCTAACTCCATTAGAATTCTTTGCCCATTCATTCTCATGGCTTTTACATTACTGCGGTCTTTGTGAAAGATCAGGCAAGTCCATTAGACCGACCTCCTGAAGATCAGGAACTGTCTTTTGCCTTTTTAAAATAATCAATCAGGAAGCATTTATTAAGTGCCTACTATGTGCTATGTTCTGTGCTAGACACAGAAAGTCAAAAGGATAAAAAGAAAGGCAAAATGATGGTTCTTGCCCTCAAGGAAGTCACAATCTATTGGGAGAAGGCAACATTTTTTTTTTTAAGCTGAAAGGGCAGGGGGTAGATGAAGTCCTGCAGCCAAGTGGGAAATGGAATTCTCCCTGAAATCTCCATTCAAAGGGAGAGAGTTTCAGAGCTGATGTGATCTTGCTGGATGATGGGTTTCTTGAGACCATAATGAAATCCAAGAGAATAGCTGGGTAAGAAATGATGTAAAATGGTTGCCCTGGGTACCCTCCTTAAATGAAGGATCTAATGATCCTTCACCCTGCCCCCCAGCCCTGTTCATCTTGGGGGCACGCTTATGGCTCTAGAGCAGTGGTTCTCAACCTTCCTAATGCTGCGACCCTTTAGTACTTGTATATGGGCATATCTGCATGTGGGCAGACCCACCTGGAGACAGAGGAGCGGTGTCTCAGTTCCCATGGTCTTAGGCGACCCTGTTCGACCCCCAAAGGGGTCAAGACCCACAGGTTGAGAACCACTAATCTAGGAGGAGTTTTCCATGTTCACCTTTTGCTCTTCACTGATCCTCAATTCTTAACGTGGTGCCTAGCACTTAATAAATGACTTAAATGCTTATTGATTGACTGCTGTCCTGGGAACCAGGAAGACCTGCATTTGAGTTTCATCCCTCACACATACAATGGACAAATCAATTTATCTCCCTAGGTAATTAGCAGAGAAGGTCCAGCCCTATATATTCCTTCATCTAATTGTTCCCTATAATCACTGAATTCTCAGGGCCAGGGAAATGTGTGTTCCTCTATTTCTGTTTTTCCCCTCCTGGAATTATTTTATAAAGGCCTTTTCAGATTTTGTTTATTCCTCAAACTCTCCGATCTTAATTGTAGTATATGATATTCTATTACATTAATGTAACAATTTATTTAATAACTTTCCACATTTAGATTACTTTTAGCATTCTGTACTCATGAATAAAGTTACTATAAAAATATTTTAATATTATCAAGGTATATTCCCAACAGTGGAATGATTGCATGGAAGGCTACTATTATTTTTGTAATCTTTACTGTAGATTGCCAGGCTGCTTTCCAAAAACATTGCACAAGCTTTCGTTTCCATCAGCCCACACCGCCAGTCTTGATGAATTTAGTTCCTTTTTGTTATTTTTGCCAATTTGCTGGGCATGGGCAGTAGTGTCTCAAAGTAGTTTTAATTTGTTTCTCTGAATATTGAGGTTAAGAATTCTTTTTGATTGATGATTATTAGCATTTGAGTTCTTTGAATGAAATTGTTAAAGGAACATTTATTAAGCTCTTTTTGTGCACTAGGCACTGTGCTAAGGGATGAAGATGAGGGATGAGGATATCCAAAAAAAAGGAGAGAAAACTCACCCCCTGATCCCCAGGAGTTTAATTTATAAGGGAAGGCACAACATGTACATAAATCAGTATATATAAAATACGCACAGAGTTGATGCAAAGCAATTGTAGTGGGCAAGATACTAGGAACTGGGAGTATGGGCTGGGGGAGACTGGGAAAGGGCTCCTGCCTGGTACTTTCCCAGAAGGTGGTGCTTGAGCATTTAAGTCTTAGAAGAAGCCAAGGATTCTAAAAGGCAGAGATGAGGAGGAAGGGAATTCTGAGTATGTAGGAGACTGAGTACCAGGCAGACCATGAAACTCCTTCACACTTCATAAAGGGATAACTGTGCTCAGAAAGATAAATGGACTTCATTTTCCACATTAACACTTTTTTGAGTACAGGCATACCTCACAGATATTGCCAGTTTGGTTCCAGACCACTGACATTAAAGGGAATATCGCAATGAAGTGAGACACATGAATTTTTTGGTTTCCCAGTGCATATAAAAGTTATGTTTACACTATCCTGTAGTTTATTAAGTGTGCCATAGTATTGTGTCTTAAAAAAATGTACATACTTTAATCAAAAAATACTTTATTGCTAAAAAAAAATGCTAGCCATCATCTGATTCTTCACCAAGTTGTAATCTTTTTGCTGGTGGAGAGTCATCTAGGGTGTTTTTTCCATGTAGAACGTATTTCCATATTAGACATGTTGCAAAAAGTAAAATAAAAGAAAAATAAAAAGCAAGAAGCATAAAGTTGGACAAAAAAAGCAAGCTTCAATCTGCCTTCAGCATTTTTCTTCCCTGCCTCGAGTCCCCTCATTTCATTTTATTTTTTAATTTTTATTTATTTTATTCAGCATTTTTCATCATGGGTCCTTTGGGATTTTCTTGGATCATTGTATTGATCAGAGCAGTCAGTTGTTCCACAGTGGATTATTATTATAGAACTGCTGGTATTGTGTACAGTGTTTTGGTTCTGGTCACTTCAGTTTGCATCAGTTCATATAAGCTTCCCAGGTTTTTCTGAAATTATCCTGTTGATCATTTCTTACAGCATAATAGTACTCCATCACAATCATACACCACAACTTGTTTAGCCATTCCCCACTTGATGAGCATCCCCTCAATTCCCAACTCTTTACCACCACAAAAAGAGCTGCTATAATTAGGTAGGTCCTTTTCCCTTTTCTTTGGTCTCTTTGAGGTATAGACCTAGTAATGGTTTTGCTGGGTCAAAGAGTAAGCACAATTGTATAGCCCTTTAGGAATACTTCCAAATTGTCCTCCATAATGGCTGGACCAGTTCACAACTCCACCAACAGTGCAGCAATGCACATCCATTTGTCTCCATTTTTTAATGGATTAGTTTCCAACAGCATAAAAACCGAGGACAATTGAAGAAATAAAGTTTCTTTAGTTCAAATGGTCGCTCTTTGGGTTACAACCTGCGAGGAAACAAATAGCTTCCCTTCTAGCTCCCTCCCTTTCTGCCTTTTCCCTTCCAGCTAAAATGGAAATGGGGATGGAATGAGTGACAAGGACAATGAAAAGGAGCTCTCCCTGCTCCAAGAACTGAGTGGGGAAGAAGGTGCTGTGGCTTCTGTGAATCACATCTGACCACCTGCTCTAAGCTTCTTGCTCCAAACTCAGCCTATCTCTGCCTCACCTGCATCTGAACATCCTCTGCCCCGGTTCTGGTCCTCACTATCTTCTGCTCATATCCACCAGATGATACACCCTGGCCATTACTTAGCTCCATACAAGATGGTTCAAAATAGAGTCTCAGAAGGGCTCTGTCCCATCCTTCAGTCACTTCACATGGGCTCACTCCACTCTACTCAGCATGACCAGCGCTTTTCTGCAGAGCTTTCTTCAAGGTCAAAAGTCACAGAAAGAGTAGAACCAGTTGTTTTAGAGAGAACTTGCAAAGAAGTAGGTTTAATCTTGAGGAAAAGGAGACACTTCCTAAAAGCTCCTGCCTTGAAAGGAGCAGCTAGGCTGTGCAGTGAATGTAAGACTGGTCTTGGAGTCAGAAGAATTGAGTTCAGGTCTTGCCTTAAATACTTATGCTATGTGATTCTGGGCAAATCATTTAATTTCTTCCAGCCTCAGTTTCCTCATCTGTAAAATGGGAGTTTCTATGAGAATCAAATGTAAATATGTAAAGTATTTTTGCAAACTTTAAAGCCCTATATTTTGTTATTTAGCCATTTCAGTTGTGTCTGACTTTTTGTGACCGCATGGGGATTTTCTTGGCAGAGATACTGGAATGGTTTGCTATTTCCTTCTCCAGTTCATTTTACAAATGAGGAATCCAAGGCAAACAGGGTTAAGTGACTTGCCCAAGGTCATATAGCTGGTAAGTTTCTATTGGGGTTTTTTTGCTTTGGCGGGGAGGGCAATTGGGGTTAAGTGACTTGTCCAAGGTCACCCGGCTAGTAAGTGTTAAGTGTCTGAGGCCAGATTTGAACTCAGGTTCTCCTGACTCCAGGGCCGGTGCTCTATTCACTGTGCCACCTAGCCACCCAGCGGGTAAGTTTCTGAAGCTAGATTTGAACTGAGGAAGGTGAGTCTTCCTGACTCCAGGCCCAGCCCTCTATCCACTGCACCACCTCACTGTCCCTAAAGCACAATATAAATGCTAGCTATTGTTACTACTAGTATTGCTTCTATTCATCATTATCATCTTCGTCTTCCTCCTTTTCCTCCTCTTCCTCATCCTCATCATCACTATTGTCTGCCCACTTTTGGAGAGATACTTCTGGCCCCTCAAGCTTCCACAGAAATGATTTCAGTGAAGTTACAATCTGTATTGAGTCATAGGTTACATACCTTTAAGAAAACTACGATTCTAACAGGATGTAAGTAGAAGTGCTCAGACACTAGTCAGTCACTGATCTCAATTGACCTCTGGTTTCTGAAACTCATTTTGGTTTTTTTTTGAGCTGTATGTCTGAACACCTGCCTTTAAATGACTCCTTTGATCTCCAGTTATGAAGTTATTTGCAATACATTGGCAGGTGCATGACTCATTGGAAAAGGGGAAGGCTGGAAATTGATAGTCTGATTGAGGGGCTATTTCTAATAGTACAGGCAATAGATGATAAAGGACTAAACTAGGGTTCTGGCTTTAGGGGTTTAAAGGAAGGAATGGATAGAAGAGATGTTATGGAGTAGAATTAATCAATCAACCAATAAGCATTTATTAAGCACCTACTGTGTGCCAGACACTGCTAAGCATGATACAAAAAAAGGCAAAAGATAGTCCCGGCCCTCAAGGAACCTCCAGTCTAATGGGGAAGACAATATACAAGCAAATATATACAAAGTGAGCTTATACAGGGAAAATAGGAAATAATTAGCAGATGGAAGGGAGATGGTGGAAGGCTTCCTGTAGAAGCTGAGACTTTAGTTAGGACTTAAAGGAAGCCGGGGAGGTCAGTGATCTGAGTGGAGGAGAGAGAGCATTTCGGGTATGGGGGACAGATAGAGAAAGTTCCTGAAGCCAAAAGATGTAGTGTCTTGTTTGCAGAATCTAGGAGACCAGTGTCACCGAATTAGGGAGTAAAGTGTAAGAAGAGTGGAAAGGAAGTGCTAGGCTATGAAGTGCTTTGGATGCCAAACAGAGCATTGTGTGTTTGTTCCTGGAAACAATAGGAAGCTACTGGAATTTATTGAGTGGAAGGGTGTGTAACATTAAGGGGATTTAAGATCTCCCTTATTAATAGACCTCACATGAAGCCCATCAAGGGAAGCTTGCTTAGGGGAGGCTTGCTTGTAGGAAGGTTTTCAGACCTTTTGTTCATTTCTAATTAGGCACTGAGTCACGACAGTTGTGATACACTCTGGCTCTAAAAAGGATATATATTATACACACACACATATACACACACATATACACATATATACACATACATATATATACATACATATACACATGCATATATGTGTGATATATATGTGTGTGTATAGGAGAGTGGTATCCTGAAAACTTAGAGAGCAGAGAGTATCAAGAGGGAGAGAGTGATCAGCAGTGTCAAAGTCTACAGAGAAATCAAGGAGAATTAGGATTGAGAAAAGGCCATTAGATCTGGCAACTAAGAAATCATTAGTACCTTTGGAGAGAGCAATTTTGGTGGAATAAGGTCAGAAACCAGAGTGTAAGGGGTTGAGAAGAGAGTGAGAAAAGAGAAAAGGGAGTCGTGTATTGAAGACTTTTTGAGAAATTTAGCGGCAAAAGTCAGAAGAGATGTAAGATGTTTGTTAGTTGGGATGAAAGGATCAAGTAAGAATTTTTCCAAGGTAGGAGAGACATGGGTATTTTGGAAGTAAGTAGAAAATAAGCCAGCAGACAGGGAGAGATTAAAAATACATAAGAGTGGGGATGATGGAAAGGGCAGTATGTTGGAGGAGGTGGGATGGAATGGGATTGCTTGAACATGTAAAAGAGTTAGCCTTGGTAGGGAGTAAGGCCATTTCATCATGTGAGGTGGATATAAAGGAGCAGAGAGTGACAGAAGGTGACATGAGATGAAAAAGATGGGACAAAAAGGAGTTGATAGAAAATGGCCTCCATGGCCTCCATTTCCTGCTCCCCCTCATATGATGAGGTAGGATGAACAAGTCTTGGCAGTTGGGTAGATATGGGGAGGTGGACAGGAGAGGAAAGAGTTGAGGACAACAGCAGGTTGCAAACCTGGGTAACTGGAAGGACGTTTCATTTAGGGAAGCATCTTTTCATTGCCTTAGGTCTTAGTGTTTGCTCCCTCTTCTTCCTCTGGATAGGAATTCAAGTAAGCAAATTAGAAGAAAGAAGATTTCCTGGACATAGGGAACAGCACGAGCAAACATACAAAAATGGGGAAATGGTGGCTATCTTGCAAAAGCAGAATCTACTGGATTTGGTAACTGCTTGGAGATGTCAAAAATGGAACGTGTTAGTTTCCACCCTAAATCTACTTTTCTTTCAAATTTCTGTATTTGAATGAGGTCACCACCAATCCCTTCCAGTCACCCAGTTTTGCAACTTTAGTAGCAAAACATCCTTTTTTCTTTCCTCTCCCTCACTCTTCCCCCATAATCCAATCACTTGCCATGTTTTGTCCACCTTATTCTATTACATATCAAGTATCTGTTCTCTTCTCTCCACTTATACAACCAGCACTCTATTTCAGTTTCTCACTGAGCCATCTTGCCTATACTTTTCAAACAAATTTCTAAATGGATTTTCTGCTTCCAATCTCTTTCCCCACCTCCAAATCCTACATACACTTGCCAAATGGATATTTCTAAAGTATAGATTTGACTGTGAGATTCCTCTTCTCAAGAATTTTCAGTAACTCCCTATTGCCTCAAAGATTAAGTACAAACTCCTTGGCTTGCTATTGAAGGCCCCTCGTAGTGCAGCCCCAGTCTGCTACGAGGCTATATTCCACCCAAACTGGCCAACTTGCTGTTCCTTGACCTCAGCATTCTATCTCTCCCATGCTCTGAATTTTAAAATTCAGTTAGTAAGTGCTTGCTAAAAGTTTACTATGTGCCAGGCACTGTCCTAGGCACTGAGGATACTAAAAGAGACAAAAGACAAGCCTTGTTTTTAAGAAACTCAAGATCTAATGGGGGAAACAATAAACACAGAGATCCTTCACTATCTCTCACCTACCATCCTCAACCTGTTGCCAAGACTTGCCAATTTCACCTTTAGACCGACTCTTAAATATGGCAGCTTCCCACCTCTCACATTGCCACCGCTCTAATGCAGGTCCTTATCACTTCACATCTTGGCTACTGCAAGTTATATATAGGGATAAATAGGAAACAAGTAGAGAGGGAAGACATTAAGGTGGTTTTTTTTACAAGGATAATCATATTTTATTTTTTACTCCAATTACATGTAAAAAATGTTAACATTCATTTTTTAAAATATTCTGAGTTCCACTTTCTCTCTGTCCTCTCTCCCTCCTCATTGAGAAGGCAAGCAATTTGCTATAGGGTACACATGGGAAGACCCTAGGTTTAAAGGGATAGGGAAAGGATCCTTGCTTTCCTGCAAGGCTCAACTCATTTCCTGATTCCTTAGTTTCCTTGATTTCCTTTCCGGATTCTCTTAGTTACTGTTCCCTCCCTCCACCCCCTCCCCTTCCCCCTCCTCTTCCCCCTCCTCTTCCCCCTCCCTTTCCCCATTCCCTTCCCCTTTTCCTTTCCCCTCCCCTTTTCCCTCCTCCTCCTCTTCCTCCTCTTCCTCCTCCTCTTCCTCCTCTGATGAGGGCAGATAAAGAGGGAAGATAACCAGGAATGAAAAGAACCAGGAATGAAAAGTTTGGAACATTCAAGATGGGAGGGTGCTGCTAATAGAAACACTGAAGTCAAAAGAAGCCAATTTAGAGAGAAAGATGATATTCTATCGACCTTGGACCTATTTCAGTTAAGGTGTCTAAGGGAAGAAAATGGAACCTCTAGCTCGAGATGTTCTGTAGATTAGGGAGGGGCTGATTGGGAGCTCAGAGGGGAGATCCCAGCTACAGAATATCTATGATCCATATACTCTTGTCTACAATTATAGGTATAGTTGAATTTTCATTGCATAGATACAATGTTATTCTATTATTGTGTGCAACAAATAGATTAAACAGTACAGACTGTACACAGACCATGAAGTCATCCATAGTCATTTCAAGGATGTGAATACTGTAGCCTTCAACCAGTTTAGGAAACGTTATATATGTGTCACTTTGTATTTCTATTCAGAAATCTTTAAATTCCTTGTTCTAGGAAACTAAGATGTCACATTTACAGGTGTGGCATTTGGGGTAGAATCATAGGCTTAAAGCAGGGTCCTTCAAGCCATCAACTCCAATCTCCTCATTTTACAGACGAGACCACTGAGGCCAAGGAGGTTTGATAACTTGCCTGAGTTCTTTCAGTTAGTAAGGGTAAAGCTAGTGTTTGAATCCGGGTACTCTGGGGCCAGATCCCTTGCTGGGAAATGTTTATAGTGTTTATAATAACAAGAAGGATGACAATGTTGACATTTGTACAATTCTTTCATCACAAACAGCAGAGATTTGGAGCTTAAAGGGGCAGTTAGAGGTCATCTAGATCAACCCTCTCATTCTGCAGATAAAGAATTGAGACTAGCCCAAGACCAGGGAGGTGGCCTATGCCTCAAATTGCTTGTTATCTATGAAAGAAAAACCTTGATAATTACAGATTTGAATTCTTGAAATCTAAGCTGAATTTCAATAGCCAGGGGCCCATACTTAATAAGGGCTTACCTACTGCATGAGTATGGATAGGACTAAATGACCTCCAGGTTTCTTTTTAGAGATTCTGTCATTTTGTTGGTCATGAATTGCTGTATTTTCATGCAATCTCTTTTTCTGTTTCATTCTCACAGCCTATCATAATTTCTGGCATATACTAGGCACCCAATAAATGCTTGTTAAGTTAAATTGAATTCACTTTATTTAGAACAAATTCCTATTGGAAGGCACTTTCTAATGGTCACATGTCATTCCCAGGGAAGATGCTGGTCATCCATTGTTACAGGAAGAGGAAGAACTCTCTGGTCTGGCCATAGCATCTTGCTTCATCATTTGGGATTGTGGGTTATTGACATCAGATCACTGTAATGCTTTATAATCCAGTAGCAATTTAAATTGTACTGAAGGAGGCAAAAACTCCCTCCGGTGAGGGAGATGTTGCCACATAGGCTTCTGTGTTCTATCGAATTTGGTTTTGTGACTTAATTGAATACCAGCTAGGATCAGAAAGAATTCATCAGTGCCAAGTCTTAAGAGGGAGGGAGGGATAGAGCCAAATGAGGGAGTGTAATCTAAATGACAAATGAAGACAAGTAAAATCACTAGAGTGTTTTAAAGCGTGCTCCACAAGCCATGTATATTTGATATGAATTTTTCAGACTCTACCCTGACATACTTTAGCTTCCTTGAGAGCCCTGTTGGCACCAAGGGAAGATGTGCCTTGTGTTACCTCAGCGAAGAGGAAACTTGAGGGAGATATGATCTGTTGTCTTCAAGTATTTTAAAAGTTGTCAACAGAAGAGGGATGAGACCCATTCTGCTAAGCCCCAGAGAGCAAAACTAGGAGCAGTAAAGAGAAGATAGAAAGATGAAGATTTAAGCTTAAGGTAAGGAAAAACTTCCTAATAATTCCTACCCCCAAATGGAATGGGCTACCTCAGTGAACTCTCTCTCACTGAAAATCTTTAAGCAAAGTTGAGATCACCATTTGAATTAATTTCTTCCTTCCACTTGCTCTATTTTCAGGAGTGTACTGGTGAATATTTAACAACTGACTTTCTCCCCTAAAATGTAAGCACAACAATATCTTTAAGTTTGATCTTCTTTATTAATATTTTTCCACCACTGTGTTAA
>CM053599.1:75623178-75644318 GCA_028646575.1 Pseudocheirus occidentalis
AAGCAGCCTGGTGGGCGCCACCGCAGCTTCCATCAGTTCCCTTCCCCCACTGCTTCCTTGCCCCAGGGGCAGATTGGCAGAACTGCTTTACCATCCCCAAATTAATTTTCAAAGTTTCACTTTCACTAACCGGTATCTGAGGATTTGAAGATCCCTTAGGCAAGTGCTTTAGATTTTCTCTGAAGTAGACTCATGCTGTGGTTTGGGAGACTCAGCTCCTCCAGGCCGCCCTGGAGCATAGCATGACCGCAGCTGCGGTTTTGGGCTGGCCGGTTATCTGCTTTGCTGTGGTGCGAGCTGCCCCTTTCCCGTCCCGGTTCCTCACGCATTGGCAGATGTGGAGGCACTGGAGGCTGTAGATCTCTCCTGCAGACTGGCTCTGGTGCCCGCTCGGCTCAGCTCGGCCAGGCTACTTTCCACCTCCCGGGCCTGGCCCCAGTCTCAGCTTCAGGCTGTTCCAGCCTCCGTTCCCGGCTGCCGTGACAAGCCCCTGCTGCCGAGCTGCCTTCAGTGAGAGATGTGTTCTCTGTATTTTTGTGAGTCTGAGAGTCCTAGGCTTTATCTGGGCCCATATTTTATGGGTGTTTAGGGTGGCGGTGTTGGAGCTGCGGGACCTTGCTGCTTCTATGCCACCATCTGAGGCTATGCCTTTGTAACTACCAGATCTCACATTTGGAATACATTCCCTCTTCACTTCTGCCACATAGAATCTTTTTCTTCCTTTAAGTCTCAGTTTAAGCACCTCTTTCTACAGGAAATCTTTCCTAATTTCCTCTCCTCCAGCCCCTCCCCCCATATGCTAGCGCCCTTCTCCCAAATGATCTTATAATTATTAATTCTGCATATATTTATGTATGTACTGGTATCTATATAATGTACTCCATCAAAGTGTAATCTTCTTATGTGTAGGTTTTTCCTTACCTATTTGCATCCCTAGCACCTAGCTTGTTGCCTGGCACATGAGAATTAAATAAATGTGTTGATTTATTAACTAAAGGATAAAGTGTTTGCTTTTATCCAATAGGCAATCAGGGGCTTTTAAAGTCATCTACAAATGTTGGTTTCTGTGATAATTATCTTCACTGTGGTCAGAGTCACACATTCTTGGGAAGGGGAATTGGAACTGGAGCACAGTTTGTGATCATGGGATACAATTTGTCTTTCCCACTGAACACCATGGCTGCTTGTCGGATTATAGGTGGTAGCATGTTGGATAGAGTCCAGCACTAGGAATCATGAAAACCTGAGTCTGAATCCAGCCTCAACTACTTAACTGTGGACAAATCACTGAACTTCTCTGTGCCTCAGTTTCCTCATCAATAAATAGCACCTGCTTCATTGGGTTGTTGTCCAGATCAAATGGGTTCACATGTAAAACACTTTGCAAACCCTAAAGTGTTATGTAAATATTAGCTATTGTTATTTTTAAACACTGTTATAAAAATAAAACTAGCCATATCTTAACAGATGGGAAGTTACTGGTTACTGATATGGAAGTCCTATCAGTGTGTGTGTGTGTGTGTGTGTGTGTGTGTGTGTGTGTGTGTGTGTGTGTCTGGTTTCAATCCATTGACTAGTTAGCAAAGTTAGAATTAGAGAAAAGTTCAAAACCGACATCAAATTTGGTGAAAGGCTAAAGATAAGAAGTCGTTGAGAACAATTACAAAGGTTTCAACCCAACCTATTCAAATGAGCTGTATCAATAGATAAATAAAATGGAAATAAGCAATGATATTGACCTTGATCATCACTCATTCCTTTAAAAGCTGGTATAATGTGGAGAAGTCACTAGAAGTGGAAGAACAAAGGAATCCAAAAATCATTTGTCCTCTTTGCCAAGCAAAAATAAATGACAGCTCAGGGCAGCTAGGTGGTTCAGTGAATAGAGCATTGGCCCTGGAGTCAGGAGGACCTGAGTTCAAATCTGGCCTCAGACACATAATGCTTTCTAACTGTGTGACCTTGGGTAAGTCACTTAACCCCAATTGTCCTGCCTTCCAGCTTCCAAAAAGACCAAAAAATCCAACCCAAAAAACCTCTTGAAGCAAAGAACCATTTTGGGGGCAGCTAGGTGGCACAGTGAATAGAGCACTGGCCCTGGAGTCAGGAGGACCTGAGTTCAAATTTGACCTCACACACTTAACACTTACTAGCTGTGCAACCTTGGGCAAATCACTTAACCCTAATGGCCTTGCCTTCCCCCCTCCAAAAAAGCAAAAATAAATAAATAAATGACAGCTGCAGGCAACACCAGCTTAGACTATAAACTCTGTTTTGGCGGAGAATAGTAAAAGGTTGTAAAAAGTGTCTCTCCTTGGGATGGGATGGAATTGAGCCTGAAATGTCATTGCTGTAGAGAACTCCTCCAGAAAACCTGCTCCACAACTCAGTCTTTTAGAGTTACCTGTGACACTCAGTGGTTAAGTGACTTACCCATAGAACTTCTTGACCTTAAGGTTGGGGACCTGTCCACTCTCCAAGATGTTTCTTATCTCAAAAGACCACAAAAAGAAGTGAAAGGCAAAGCAAGTCTGTAGAAAGTTTGGTGTAAGACTCATCTGAGTGAGATATTTCTAAGAGCTTTCATAAATATATGGTTTAACAGGAGGACAACGGAGCAGAAATAGACAAATGGAGCACATTTGTTAACATTTTTAGAACAATCTCTTTTATTTTGGGGGTGATAGCCCTGGCCAGTCCTTATCTGGAATACTATATTCAGTTCTGGTAGAACACTGATAAACTGGAGAGTGCCCAGAAGAGTGAAACTAGGAAAGCAAAGGATCTCTTTCATGCTATGGTTTTGTTGAAGGAAATGGACATTTTTAGCCTGGAGGAGAGTAGACTTTGGGGAAGGGGAAGAGAGGGAGGGCTTGTCAGCTGTGTTCAAATATTTGAAGAGCTTTTATGTGGGAGAAGGACTGTACTTCTTAGCCCCAAAGAGTAGAGTTAGGAGTTGTGAGTGGATACTACAAAGAGGAAACTTTAGACTTTCTGTCAGGAAAAGCTTTCTAACAATTAAAGCTATACAAGGGTGGGATGGGTTGCTTTAGGACAATTATGGCATCTCCTTCACTTGATGTCTTGAACTAAAGGTTTGATGGCCACTTATTGACAGAACAACATCTATACTTGAAACTTACTACTTCAGTCCCTGGTGTCCCATACAGGGAAGCTGAAATGTTACTTTAAGATAAAGTTGGAAAATACAGCTGGACTGGAACAGAAACACAATAAAGAGATCCATGTTGGAGATGACCCATTTTTTAAAACATTGGGGGATTATTTTTATAAGTTATTTAAATGAGAAGATACCCCCCCAAAATGGAAAAAATAATGGAAGGATATTTTAAACCATTAAAAAGGCTATCAAGAGAATATCAGGATGGTTTTTTTCTTCATCTTTCTGAAATCTTTACAGGAGTGATCTATGTGCATATTAAGGGTATCCTTGCTGAAAATGTGAGAAAGGAATAGGCAGGTTTTCTACAACAGACCACACACCTTTATAGTTACACAAATGATCAAAAGATATATAAAATATAAGATCCTGTGGTGTTCATTGTTTTTCAATTGCTAAAAAAGAAAAAAGAGTCTTTAAGGTTCTCCCCTACAAAGGTTCTCCCCTATATTAAGATGACATAAGATTCCTTTATAATTGCAAGCACAGTTAGGTATAAAAGGGAAATAAATGTTCACCAAATTTTTGCCAGCATCATGGAGAACATCCAGAGTGAGAATCAATGGTAATGAAATTCCCTACAGCTGGTACTTAAAATGTTCATGCTTGCGGATGATATTATGCTGATTGCGTCATGTCCCAGAACATTAAATGTGCTCCTCACTAAGATCATTGCCCAGGAGATAAGCACAATAGGACATACAGGGAAAACTAAGTGGATGAAAAATGTCAGTTGTCAGTTGTCCAGATAATGACATGTAGTTGGATCACCAGTTCATTGAGTTGGTCCATCATCTCTCGTACCTAAGATGGGCACTGAAGAGGGACAATACTTAGGAAGAGAATGAGGGAAATACTGTATAATAGAAGTTGGATGAGATAGAAAGCTCAAAATGCTTTTATTTTATTATTATTTTTTTTAAGATAGAGACTCAGATATTTATTTGTAAGGGGAAGGAGCTACTGGAGAAGGAGAGATTGAAGATGCACCGGCCCTGGAGTCAGGAGGATCAGAGTTCAAATTCAGCCTCAGACACTTAACACACTTACCAGCCGCGTAACCTTGGGCAAGTCACTTAACCCCAATTGCCCAGCCTTCCCCATCCAAAAAAAGCAAAAAAAAAAAAATGCATGAAAGAGAGGATGACTATTACTACAAGTTATTGGAAGAGTTGGGAAGGAATGAGATCACACAACCAGGTAAAAGGGTTAGCTTCAGCAAAGGGAATAGGTTTGCCTTTTCTTATGAGGCAGGAGAAAAAAGAATGAAGACGCCAAAAATTCTGTTTGTTTGGAGGGGGAAGGGCAGGGTAATTGGTGTTAAATGAACTTGCCCAAGGTCACATGGCTAGTAAATGTGTCTGAGGTTGGACTTGAACTCAGGTCCTCCTGACTCCAGGGCTGGTTCTCTATTCACTGCACCACCTAGGGCCCTGCCAAGATGTTTTGAGGTGTAAAAGCAGAAAGTCTAAGGTAGCTTAAGACAGTAGACCTCTATCTCAGTAGAGTAGGAAGTACTATCATCCTATTAAGCGGGAGTAGGTAGCAGGGTACTTAAGGCCTTAAGGAGAGATGAAAAGGTTTGGAATAATTTGTAGGAAACAAGAGAGAGAATTGATAAAAATATAATAAAAGTATCTTCAGGCACTAGTGAGGACCCACTGAGGGTATCATAACAAATTTATAGTGATTATAATCAGTTCAATTTTGAGATTCTCCTACAGTGTTTAACAATTGGAAATGGGCTTCCGGATCTGAGGACCTGCCTGAACTTTCTGAATCCTGCCATTTTCTTTCAAGATCTTAAGATTTAGAGCAGGAAGGAATCTTAGAGATCATCCTAAACCCCTTATTTTGTAGTTGAGGAAACTGGAACCCAGAGAGATTAAGCAGCAAGGAGCTAGTGGCAACATGTATAGAGGAGGTCACCTTCTTAGGGAGTTTTCTTCCAAAGACACTGGAGTGATTTGCCATTTCCTTCTCCAGCTCATTTTACAGATGAGGAAATTGAGGCAAACAGGGCTAAGTGACTTGCACAGGGTCATGCTAGTGAGTGTCTGAGACTGAATTTGAACTCAAATCTTTCTGACTCCAGGGCCAGTATTCTATCCATTGTAACATCTAACTGTCCTTATAGCAAGTCAAGCAGCACAAATCAATACATTGGCTGTGTCAGAAAACATATGTCCCATTCTGTACTTCTAGTCTACCACTTCTTTTCTGGGACTTGACCTGCCTTTTTGCCTCTTTTTCTTAATCTCTCTCTGTCTCTCTGTCTCTGTCTCTCTGTCTCTCTCTGTCTCAATGTCTCTCTGCCTCTGTCTCTCTGTCTCTGTCTCTCTCTCTTTGCTTTCTGAAGGGAGAGGGTAGAGCAATTGGGGTTAAGTGACTTGCCCAAGGTCACATGGCTGGTTGTGTTAAGTGTTGGAGGCCAGATTTGAACTCAGGTCCACCTGGCTGTTGCTCCATTCACTGCACCACCTAGCCTCCCCCTCTTTATCTCTTTACAATCAGTTTTCTGAATTAGTGATTAGCCCTTACCTTGAGTTCTCAATCAGTCAATAAACATTTATTAAGCACTATATCAGATACCGGGCTAAGAGCTGGAGAAACAAAAAGAGGCAAAAGACAGTCTCTGCCCTCAAGGAACTTACAATGTAATGGGCAAAGTCACTTAAAATTATTTTCCTTTGGTTTTTGTGCTCATGTACGTTGTTCTCATTTTTTTGATCATTTTGCTCTGTTGGAGTCCATACAAGTCTTCCCAAGTTTCTTTGAGTTCTTCTTATTCATCATTTCTTATGGTGCCGTAATATTACATTATATTCATAAACCACAATCTGTTTGGCTATTTGTTAGCTTGTGAACAGTCACTTTCCTTCCAGTTCTTTGTACCAACCCCCCAAATGGTGCTATAAATACTTTAGTACATATGGGCCATTTCCCTCTTTCTTTGCTTTCTTCTGGGTCTGGATGCCTTTGGCCCAATTCCAAGAGTCTGTGGCCCTTGCTGTGGGCTGTGTCAAACTGACTGTACCACTAGAGGAAGCCAGGTGGTGGAGCAAATAGCACGTTGGGCTGGGATTCAGGAAAACCTGAATCTGACACATGCCCCAGACACTTACTAGCTGTGTGACCCTGGACAAATCATTTAATCTGTCTGCTTCAGTTTCCTCAACTCAAATGGGGATAGCAAGAGCACCCACCTCCTGGGGTTGTTGTAAAGATGAAAGGAGATAGATCATATCTGTGAAGTGCATAGCACAGTGTATGGTATATAACAAGTGTTATTTAAATACTTACTCCCTTCCCTTCCTCCTCGTCATACTATTCCTTTCCATATACTGTTGTTGGATCCAATCTGGACTAATCCTTTCCTTCTATTCTTGTTCTTTCTTTACTCATCCCTCTTTCTTTGCTTGTTGTCCCTTATTCTTAGAATAAGTTACCAAGATCTGCCTGTTGTGAGATTATTCCCTTCCTTCATTCAAGGCTTACCTTAGGTGTATGGGGTATTCATGAGGGACTAGAACCTCTGGTGCAAGAGCTTTAGAGCCCTTTTCAGAGCTATTCATCCACCCTTCGTGTCCATCTGGCACTCAACTATGGCTCCACGAAGCTGTAACACACCTGCTTTTTTTGTGCCATGGACCTCTTTGGCTGCTGAGTGAAACCTTTGGACCTATCCTCAGAATAATGTTCTTAAATGTGTAAAATGAAATACATAGGATTATAAAAGTAACCAATTCCTTCGAAATTCAGTTATCAAAATAGCAGTTTAAAAAACAAATTTGTGGATCCTACGTTAAGAACTCCTGAATGACACTGTCTCATAGGATGATTTACCAGCATAACTAAATTTATCTCTCAATATAACAAACTTAGTTAGGAAGATTTAATAGTCCAACCACATGTGCGCCCTTTGATTCAATACAAACATCAATTGTAGAGTGCTTGGTTGATATTGTGAAACAGTAGCCCAAAGGACAATGGAAAAACACATGGCAGGAGTAAGAATGCTGTTGGGTGTTACCAAAAGCCACTTGAAAAGTAGCGTATTTAACCTGGGGAGCAAAAGACTCAAGAGTCATGGGCACTGGCTTCAGATATTTGAAAGTCCATCATTTGGAAACTGTGTGCCTCCAGGGGACAAAGCTGGGAAGTAGTGGGGCAGATTTGGGCTCATTTGAGAGTGTGGAAAAGAGGGTCACTGAGACCATGACTTCATTGATACAGAAGAACTCCCAGGGAGGAAATTCCTTTGCCCCATAAAGACCTGCATGTGCTCTTCAACTGGGAATCTAAGAGAGTTGCCTTAATTAAGCGACTTGCCAACAACCACAGGCCAGTATGTCTTAGAGGAAGAACTGGAACCCAAGTCCTCCAGACTCTAAGGCTGGTGCTGTCTACTAGACAACACTGCTTCCTCAATGGAAGGAAGACTTTCCCCAAACCAGTGCTGTCTGATAATGGAAAACATCAGCTCATGCAGTAGTGAGCTCCCTGTCACTGGAAATCTTCAAGTGGAGACTGACTAAGAAGGGATGCTATAGAGATGCTTTTATGGAGAGCACTTTGTCTAGATTCCATCTGTGTTCCCTTTGATGGAATAACCTTTGAGGTCCCTTCCAATTCTAAGATTCTACCATCTTAAATCTCTTCTAAGCTCTCCATTCTAGCTTCTGACCTCATCATCCAACTGAAACTGCTCTCTCCAAAGTTACCAACAATCTTTTAATTGCCAAATCTAATGGTATTTCCTTAATCCTTAAGCTCTTGGCAACATTTGACATTGTCATTCTCAATCTTCTCCTGAAGACTCTCCCTCTTTTAGGCTCTCATTGCACTGCTGCTCCTGATTCTTCCCCATTTGCCTGAGATGTCATTAGTTCTCTTCCAAAATGAAGGACAGACAATAGCACCTTAGGTGCCACCTCCTTAAAAATCTCTCCAGGTCATCTGCCACCTTTGGCAGAATGCATTTGCTTAGTCCCCAAAATTCTCAAAACACTTGACCTGGACCTACCTTTCTTTTTTTCTTTTAAACAATCACATTCTCCTTTATATCACAGACATTTGCATACATGCCTTTTCTATCTTACAAGGTGAGAGCATTAGGAGAGAGGAAACTGTCCTTATGCCAGGCACCTAGAACCAGAGACTTAGTTTCAAGTTCTGCCTTATACCCTTACTAGTTGGGTGGTCATGGGCAAGTCATTTATGCTTTATGGATCTCTGTTTGGGGATAATAAAACTGAAAACATCTACTTCACAAAATTTTTGTGAGAAATGGCACTTTGCAAAACTTATGACCCTAGAGAAATGAGAGTTGTTATCCTAATAGCAATAGTCTCTCAGCATCATTTATTTATTCAAAGGCTTATGACTAAATCATTACATCCTCAATAAGGAAGAGATGTGGCTAAATCAGAAAAATGATAGCTAATATCTTTATAATTCTTTATCAAATTAAGATTTACAGAGCATTTTACTTATCATGTGGTGTAACTGGTGTAAGTTTCCTTTTCCCCATTTTATAGATTTGGAAACTGAGTATCAGAGAAGTTAGATGGTTTGTCTCCAGGGTCAGACAAATCCCACAAAGGTGGGAACTGAACCCAGATCTTCTGAGTTAAATTCTAATACTTTCCCATTTTCTAGACATGCCCTAGTTCAACCTCTACCACAATTCATCCAGTTTGTGGGGAGCTCTGAAGGAGAGGAGCAAACCTTTGCTCCACTCTGAGCACTCAGCATGACCAGATGGTCTCACCAACTGGTCCTGCAGAGGAGTCCCCCTTAGCAAGCAGGCAGCATTTGCTTCTGCTACCTCTCAGGCAGGTTATGGTTTGGATTGGAATACCCAAAAGGTCTTTTTCCTCCTTGAGCATCTCTTCCTTCCTGTGCTCGCCCTGGTGGAAACTAGAAAACTCTGTTGGAGACATGTGAGTCAAGGTTGAGCCTAGCGAACCCTCCCTGTGCTATGGCAGACAAACTGAAATTAGGTCTGGCCTTTTTTTTTTAATCTTTCTGTCTGTTTCATAATAACTTTTGAAGAAGTTGCTTGATTATAGACCAAACTCTGTGTTGCCACAAAGGGTATCCAGATATATCTTCAATTTATACAATCGGGTCACCACCTGAAAAGAAAAAAAAGGCTGATGAGTTTTCCAATGCACAGAGACTGGGGGACTACACTGAATGAGAGTGACCCTTTCCAGGGAGAAGGGTGTGTGATTTGGTACATTTCCCAGCTGCCTATTGCAGCCTAGTTAAAAGGAGATGATTCTCTCTAGCCACAGTCTCGGTTTCCCAGAAGTGACAGCAGGCCCCAGGTGTGGGTTTGGTGGGTGGGGCTAGGGGGAAGCTGGAGACCTGTTTAAAGAAACTTCTCCCACTGCTTGTTTACTCTGACTGCAAGGTCAATTCCCCCTAACCCCCTCCTACTTCCCTTTGTGAACTCTTTTAACTTTCCTAAATGTTTAATTATTCACCCAAATATTTGCTACAGGCCAAGGTCCTTTACTCTGTTCATCTACCCAGTGAAGAAAACAATCTAAAGTATTGCTATGGTTCAGTTAAAAGAAATGAAAATAAAAACATCTCTTTAGGGGGCACAGTGGATAGAGTGCAGGACCTGGAGGCAGGAAAAACTGAGTTCAAAGCCAACCTCAGATACTTACTAACTGTGTGACCCTGGACAAGTCACTTAACTCTGTTTGCCTCAGTTTTCTCATCTGTAAAATGAGCTGGACGAGGAAATGGCAAACCACTCCAGTATCTTTCTCAATAAAACCCCAAATGGGGTCACTAAGAGTCAGACACAACCAAAAAGACTGAATAATAACAACCACCACAGACATGCTCAGGCCTATCCCCTTCTATCCTGCCGCTCCTTTCCTTATCCCCAGCCACACTGCCCACCATCTAACCCCTTACAGGGCGGTCACCGCCTGTGACCAACACTTCAACTTCTTCACTTATTCCTCAATTTCTTTTCATCTGATTCCAACTGTTTGAGAGGCTAGATATCACAGAGTGCCTGATGCAGACATGGATGGGAATCACAGCTCGGCTACGGGGACCACCTGTGTGAACCTAGACAAATTAGTTTTCCTGATAGCAGCGGCTCTTCACCTGGGGTCTGTGAGCCTGTTTTTTAAAATATTGTCATAGCCATTTCAATCTAATTGGTTTCCTTTGTAATCCTTGATATTTTATTTTATACATTTTTTTGGCCTTTTTTTGGGGGGAGGGGCAATTAGGGTTAAGTGACTTGCCCAAGGTCACATGACTAGTAAGTGTTAAGTGTCTGAGGCTATTTTTGAACTTAGTATTTTATACATTTAAAAACATTATTCTGGAAGGTGTCCATAGTCATCACCCAAACCAAGAAGGGATCCATGAAACAAAAAAGGTTAAGAACACTTTGACTTATTAGACTACATATTTGGAGCTGGGGGAAACACTACATACAGGCCAACTGATCCAACCCTGCTCCCTTTATAGATGAGAAAACTGAGGCCCACATTGGTTTAATTGAATGCCTAAGTTCAAAGTAACGAGTAGGATTTGAACCCTTTGACTCTAAATCCAAGGCTCTTCCCATTGTACCATGCTGCCTCTTCTGAGTCTCAGTTTTTTTCATTTGTAAAATTCGTTGGTTTTGCTTAATAATCTCTAAAGTTCTTTACAGATTTAAATGCTAGGTTCCTTCCTGTGAGTTCCCGAAGCTATTGCCTCAAAGGTCACCACATCCAATGGTCTTTTCCAAAGCCTTGCCTTCTTTGGCCTTTTTATGGCATTTAAAATTATTGACCAAGTCTTTTCTTCCTTGAAATTCTTTTCTCCCGGTCTTTCTTGTTGAACTAGTTTGGTTTTCCTACCTGCCTGTCCACTTTCTGGCATTCCTTCCCATTAAGGGTAGGCATCTCCTAAGGTTCCTTCCTGGCCTGTGTCTCTCATTCCACATCCCCTTCCTAAGAAAGGTAGTGTGGTTCAGGAGAGAGAACTCAGAAAGTGGAGTTAGAAGATTAAGGTTTGGATCCAGATCTCCCCATTTACTAGCTGAATGATGCTTGGCAAATTAGCACTCAGGTTCAGTTTTATTATCTCTAAGATGAGTTTAATAATTCTTTACTACTTGCTTCATACAGTTATATGGAAAACTAAAGAATTTTAGACTATTTAAAATAACCAGACAGTATAATGTTGGAATATTACTGTGGTATAGGAAATGATGAGTTGGTAGACTTAGAAAAATATGGAAAGACTTAGATCTATGGAAAAAGAAGTTATCCACCCTCAGAGAAACAGAGGAGAGACAAGTATACGATCATCTTACATAGATGCTTATGAATATATATGTCTATATACAAGTATGATTATAGATACCTAAGTACATATATGTGTGTGTGTGTGATTGTGGATATATGTGTATAATATGTGTGTATATATATGCCCATAGAAACATAGATATATGTATATGTGTGTGTGAGTGTATTTCTATACATACAAATGAAAACATTCTAACTTAACTAGTTTTCTGGGGCAGGGGAGGGGGGAAAAAAGAACAGAGAACAAAAGAAAACTGACAAGGAAGCAAAGAAAAGATGGACAGTTCAGAACACCATGTGAAGTATTTATTATATAGGCTTTCTTGAAATGGAAATCTCCAGCTGTAGATTTTGGTTTTGGTGTTTTGTTTTGTTTTGTTTGGCTTTTTGGAGGACAATTGGAGGTAAGTGACTTGCCCAAGGTCACACAACTAATAAGTGTTAAGTATCTGAGGTCAGATTTCAACTCAGGCCCTCCTGACTCCAGGGCTAGTGCTCTGTTTATTGTGCCACCTAGCCGCCCCGACACTGTAGATTTTTATTATTGATATATTATGTTCTTCTGTATATGTGATAAAGCTTTTTTCTTTTTTCTTTTCCTATTTTTTGTTTATTTTATTTTGTATTTAAATTTTAGTTATAGTTAAATTATTTTAAGTTATTTTAGTTAGTTATTTGAGTTATAGTTAAATTATTTTGTATTTAAATTTTAATATTTAAATTTCTAATACATTTCTTTTTCTTTACTTATTGTCTATTTAAGTTTTAGCATTTAAGTTGAAGATAACTTAATAAAAAAAAAAAAAGAAAAAAGACTACAGAAATCGGGGATTCCAATTCATTCCCATGCCTCTGTGCAGATGATTCCTGAGTGATTAGTGAGATTCTGAAGGTTGTTCAATCCTGGATGATCAATCGCAGACTCAGTTCAAGAGCTGTGTTATTTGATCATTATAATATCACAGCTTTCTGGCTTCCCCCCCCCCATTTCCTCATTGCTGTAATTACTGTGTATAAATATAATGTTAAGAGAACTAGATATAGAGTCAGAGGTTTGGGGTTCAAATCTGATCTCTGACATTTATTATATGTATGACCTTGGGCAAATTACTTCATCTCTTTGGTTGTATAATCCAACTCCTTCACTTTATTTTGTTTTAAAATAAGTTTTGAGAGTTAATTAACATCTTTTCTTTTTATATCAGTCTTTTTTTATTTATGAAAAATTTCCTCCAGCTTTTCAAATTCTACTCAGATATCCTTTTTTGTCATTGTCCCCCCTACCCCAATAAACTTTCAATGGCTCCTATCACATCCAGGATCAAATATAAAATTCTTCATTTGGTGCTGAAAACCTTTTGTAATCTGCTACCATCCTCATCCCCCTATCTTTCCAGTCTTACACTTTACATCCTACTTATATCCTACATTCAGCCCTGTCGCATTGGCCTCCTTGCTCTTCCTCCCATAAAACTTTCCATCTTTGATTCTGGGCACTTTTCACTGGCTGTGAATTTTCACCTTCCTTATCTCTGCCTCCCTCAAGTCACAGCTAAGATTCCACCTTCTAGGAAGCCTTTTCTGATGCCCCTTCATTCTAGGGCCATCACTGTTGATTACTCACTAATTTATCCTTTCTCTATCTTCATTGTACATAACATTAACCTGTCTCCTCATTAATCTGTGAACTTCTTGAGAATAGGGCTACGTATTGCCTTTCTTTATGTCCCTAATCCTTAGCACAGTACCTGGCATATAATAGGTGCTTAATAAATGTTCATCGACTAACTGATTTCCTTTTGCTGTTGTTGAGTCATTTCAGTCCTGTCCAAGTCTTCATGAGCCCATTTGGGGTTTCCTTGGCAAAGATACTATAATGGTTTGCCATTTCCTTTTCCAGCTCATTTTACAGATGAAGAACTGAGGCAAGCAGGGTGAAGTAACTTGTCCAGGGTCACACAGCTCATAAGTATCTGAAGTCAGATTTGAACTCAGGAAGATAAGTCTTCCTGACTCCAGGTCCAGCACTCTACCTGCCCTACTGATTCCCTTACAGCTAAATAGATTCAACACAATGACCACCTTTGTATGAAACTTGCTGAGCCTGTGTGATCCCCTACCCCTTTACTGAAAAGGAGTTCCTTCTTCATCTCTTTGCCAAGCCAAGATTGAGCATTATAATTATTCATTAGTCAATTTCCTTTTCTCCTCCTTCATTTTGCAAATAAGGGAACTGAGACTCAGATATACGAAGTGACTTGTTTAGAGTCCCTCAAAAGAACTGAGAAATAGACCTGGATTTCAAACCCAGATCCCCTGAATTCCAGTGTTCATTTCATTTAACTATGGTTATCTCAATCACTATTTTGTTTTACTCAAATATTTATTTTATTTTTAACAATTTCAACAACCACTATTTATTAAGCACCTAACCTACAAAATATTGGGCTTAGCGCTGGAGATTTAAAGACAAAAATAAAATGGTCCTTACCCTCAAGGAGATTATATTTTCTGGAAGGAGATGGGTTTGAGCTCCTCCTTTCTGAGTGTTCAGTGCATGTTTCTACCTGAATGTGTCACTAGCTCCTATAATTCAACACAGAGACACAGTGTTATTCAGCAAAAGAGGGATGGATTTAGAGTCAAAGGGCCAGGATTTGAAGCCTGGGCCTCAGTTTCTTCATCTGTAAAACTAGAGGGAAGGTGAACTAGATGACTAGACAACTTCTAACCTCCCTTACAGCTCAAAAGCTAGGACTCTATGTCTAAAACTTAGCTATCTTTCCCTACCCTAACCAGCATCTTCTTGAGACTTCCCTATTTTGTTGATAACATCACCATTAACCTAATGACCTAGACTCACAACTTTAGACTCATCTTTCTTTCATTCTTCATTCTTCTTTCTTTTAAAAATATTGAAAAATAACATTATCTTTTGTCTTTACATCAGCCTCATTTCCAAATATATACCTAAGCCATCTCTTAAAACAAAAAAAAGATTTGAAAAGAGAGAAAGGTAGTTCAGGAAAGCTAACCAATACATCAACTGAGTCTAAGCAGTGCTTCACTCCCAGATCTGCACCCCCCCTCTCCCACTGCCACCCTCTGCACATTTTCCCATCTTCCCCACTCCCTTTCCCCTTCCTCCAAGAAGGGAGGATGAGCATTTTCTCATTTCTTCTTCTGAGTTAGGTTTGAACATTATAATTACATAGCTTTCAGCTGATTTATTTATTTTTTGGTTCTTATTATTCTTTCCCTTTATTTTGTTGTAATGACCAAGATTCAGTGTCAAGAGCCCTTATTTCTAGAGTCAAAGGACTTGGGTTCAAATCCCACTTGTGATATTTATAAACTTACTTGGCCTTGGGCAAGTTACTGAATTCACCACTTTGGGCCTATAAAACAATGAGGTTGAACTCAAGACCTCTTTGAATTTATGATTTGAATCGATGATTCTATGACCCTGTGTCCTCTTCCAGATTCTTATTTCATTCCATGTCTCTTCGTGTAAGTCTTCTCATGCTTTTCTGAATTCTTCATATTTTTAGGACATATAAATATTCTTGGAGTCATCTTTCACTTTTCCTTCTCATTCATATTCCACATCCAACCTGATCCATGGCTTCTCTTGAATCTATCCCCTCATTTTCATCCCTTCCTCTCTGGCATCTCAGTATCCAGGCACTAGCTCCTCCCTTCCCCCCTCGAACACTCCCCCCGCCCCCCATCAATTCATTCTGCTATCTCTGGTCAGATTAATTTTCTTCACCCGTGGCTCTGATCATGTCATTTCCCATGACTCTCCTGTGTCTTACCGTAAGTCTAGTTATTCCCTCCCACCCCCATCTGCTAATGCTTTCACCTTTCAGATTACCCTCATATACACTGTATGTGTCTTGGGTGTACCTAGACATTTACATGTTATCTCCCAAGTTAGATTATACACCCCTTGAGAGCAGGGAATACTTTATTCATTCATTTGTTTATTCATTCTTTTTTTGTTTGTATGTTGGCCTTTCTTTCTATTCCCAGTGCTTAACATAGTGTTTCATACATGGTAAACACTTAATAAATGCTTGTTGACTAACTAGGCATTCAAGGACCTCCCAAATATGACCCAAATCTATCTATTCAGTCTTATCTCCCACTACTTCCTTACATGTGTCTTTACCCTCCAGTCAAGTGGTACTATTTGCTTCAAGTATTTTTTGTTCCCAGAACTTTTAAAAGGTTTTTTTTTAAGAGGCAAAGGATATATGAATAAATCGATATATACAATAGACTTGTACAGAGTAGGTGGAAGGTAGCCTTAGAAGGGAGCAGTTGGGGGAGGAAGGTAGAGGGGATTAGGAAAGTTGCCTTGCATTAGGTGGAAATCTCAAAGGAAGTCACCAATCCCTACACAAAAGCCACAGGAGCTGAAGATGGGAGTGGGGGTAGGGGATTATGTTCCTTTATCTAAATCATGTTTCCTCTTTACCTTTACATTTTGATATTCTACTCATCCTTCAAGACCCTTCTCCAACATTTCATCTTTCTTGATGCCTTTCCTGCTCTCTTCTCTACCTACCAACTAAAGTGCTATCTCCCTTCTCTGGACACAGTATCTTGTGGCAAAGCATTCAATTTTTACTATAATTATCTGGTCTCTCTCACACTACCTTACTAAACCATGAGCCCCTAACTATGTATGTCACTCACTGTTGTATGCCTCAGCACACAGTAGCTTCCCAATAAATATTTGTGGAATGGAACTGACCATTTTGGACCCTTCTTTAGAACACATAGTCAGTCCTTGTGATTGTTATTATTTTCCTCTCCTCAGTGGGAGATAGGGAAACATTCTGAGATTGGAGGAACAAGGACAGGGTGACTTACTCTCCCTCGTTGGCCAGAGTTTCAAAGGCTCAGTTGTGTTGATATGGTTAAATCTTATTTTGACATCTTTTTGGTTTTATATCATCTTTCTTTCCAGATCTATCCCTTCCCTCGGTGATCCATTCCTTGTAATAGATTAAAAAAGAAAGGAAAAAGCAAGACAGTCGATAAAGCCAGTCGATCGCCTTAATTGTGTCTGATAGTATAAGCAATATCGAATGTGTTATTGAGGCAGTGTCTAGAATTCTGTCCTGCATAAGATCTAAGAATTGCATCTGGACCACCAAGAATACTTGTTAAGAAATGATCCTTTGGGAATGGTGGCATCTTTCTGGGGGTATAAATAGCCATCAACATTTCTTCCTATGCACCAAAGATACCAACTTGTCCAGGCTAATTAAGTGAAGCTGGATCTGTAGCCAGAGATGGAGTAGATAGACTCTTCTCCCCTCCCCCACCCAATCTGCCTGTTTTCAGAGTCTGTTACTCCTACATTTCTTCAGTTTTTCCATGTTTTGTTCTTGATCCGTTTCCTCCTAAAGGCTTCAGATTCCAATCTTACAGGCCCCTAGGTACAAGGGGTCCTGGGAATGAAACCAAGGGTAGTGACATCATAAGGGATTGCTTGTGTCAAAGGCATTAGTCTAATATTACATGACGGTGTTTTGAGTGGAGTTCAGGGTGGAGGGTTTGTGAATGCTGCTCTCTCCCTTCTCCATCTGAAGTCGGTCTGGTTTGGGATATCATTAGCAGCTAGATTTTGGGGACAGTGTAAGATTTTATGATTCCCAGAAACTGAGGTATAATATTGCATTCAATCTATGTTTTTAAATGTCGACCGTAAAATTCTTTAACCTAAGGACATATTGCAGCCCAGAGGAAGTAATTTTCAGAGTAACCCCTTGGATGTTGTTTCCATGGGAACAAACACAGGCTTACTCTTGGTGCCAGATGTGTTCAGGATTTGTGTATGTTTCAGTCATGTTATCACAACTGTCCCAGATGTATGAGCATGTTTGGGCAGGGTCATCACAAAGCCAAGATTGTCATGAGCCTCGTTAGAAAGCCTTGTTAGAACTCCTTCTCACTCTCCCTTCTTGTTAAGCTTAGAGAAAACTTTATAAATGGTTGATCTGTGTTAGAAGAAAGATCACTCTTCTAAAAGTTGAGATCCAGCCTTGCTATTGCAAAAGCAATGGAATCGCTGATGTCTTTTCCCTCCCATCTCAAAAAAAGTTGATTAATCTGCTATATGGAAATAAAATTATGTAAATGCCACCTGGGGAAATCTGGTGACTCTTCAGGAAGAATTGGAGCTGTGGAACCCACTGAGTAGGTGTTTTTGCTTTCACATGGCTGAAACTTTCCCTTGGAGATGAGAAATGATATTTATGCTTAGAAAAACGCTGTAATAGAACAGAACGCTACAGGGCTGGAAGTGTTGAAGAATTCTGGATTCCAAAACTCTACTCTCTAAACCCCAGTCCTTGACTTCTCCTTCTGGGCCCTAAGCTCTGAAAGAGAATGGAAAAGTTTGTCTTTTATGGGTTCAAAGGGTTTTACAGCTTGACTTCTCTCCTGAGTGTGGATATTTAAAATCACATCTTGGGGAACCACTTCCACACCATTTCCTGAATTTACCTCTGTGTGTTAACTGCAATTTTTTCCTGACACCTTTGTCACTAACCAGCCAGACCTGCACAGGATATAAGGGGATGGTGACATTAATTTGCATTTTGCAGGTTTGCAAAGTGCTTTTCTTCACAACTATTTGGTGGAGCAGTATGAGTACTATTATCCCTATTTTTATGGATTAGGAAATTGAATTAAAGATTGTATGGCAAGCAAGTGTTGGAGCTGAGAGTCATATCTCTGGTCTCCTGACTCCAAACCCTTCTTTGTTTCTAGTATTGCATGTTGTCTTTCTAGGAACAATTGAATTCAAGTGAAAATTCTCACTTAGAGTGGGCTTTTAAATCATTAGGTGCCCTTATATAATTCTCATTTGATTCTTAAAATAATCTCATGAAGTAGGGAGTGCAGGTGTTACAGAAATTTTCATGTCATTTATATGTTTGTCTGGATTGTGTCCTGAATTTCTTTTGTATGCTTTGATGCTTCAATAGATCTGAGATCTGATTGACATGGTTACCCCCTCCAACAATAGAGAGAGCAATTCATTCATGCCCTCTCATCCATTGTTCCTTGTCCATGTCTTTCAATAAATCATCTTCAGTGCATCCATTCAACATGATGGGGGTCTTCCTCTGAATCTCATGACGTTACACGGACAGTTGATACCAGTGGAGAACATGGGCTGTCCCTGGGTCTCCCCAGTTTTCCAATCATATCTCTCTAACAACATCCCTTAAGTCCCTTCTCTTGCATTATTCATCATTAGTAAAGTGTTGTGTCATTCCTATATCCGTGATGAGTTTCTCTATTGCCTTTGGGAGGACCCCAAATCTTAAATCCTTGGAGGCTGGTAGTCAATGACAAAAGTCCCCAAATATTTCTTTAAAAAAAAACCACAACAGTTTTAAAGTATTTTATTTTAATAATGGACCATATCAGGTCAATCTAAACTATTTTATTATGAAATTTTCTTCATCGAAAAATGTTCATTTCTTCCAGCCTTTAGAGCAAGCACAGCTTGAGCAACTCAAGTTTACATATCAATACCCTTGAAGTATTTTATCTTTTCCCTTATAATACTAGGTCCCCTTTAAGAAATTGCTCTGGGTTGTCAGATTTATAACACACAAGGCACATAATACTACAGAAAAATTTTACAAAAATAATATAGTAGATGTAGTGTAAGAGAACAAAAGATCATATCCCAAAGATTTATTTCTTTAATCTCAGACCAAATATTTCTTTTAAAATCTCTAACCTTTTCTGCTCAGTGACCATCTAATTTTACATAACATACAATTTCACAAAATTCAATAAAATGAAAGTATAGATAGTGCCTTGGGGTGATATTTGATTTGTAAAGAATCCATGTCAGTCCCCACATAGTGAGCTCTCTAATCCAGCTGCAGCCTGAAATCCTGATAAATCTTTATATGTGTATGAGGTTGAATATTAGATTATTAGTCTTCCTGCCTCTGTTCCTCTCTATTGCCGTCTGCCTTACGTACTGCTGCCAAAGTAATTTTCCTTCAACATAGATCTGACCATATGACTCCCCTACTCAATCAATTCTAGTGTTTCCCTACTGCCTTTAGAATAAGATAGAAACTCTTATGTTTAGCTCTTGAAGCTCTTTCCAACCTGGTCCCAACCCATCTTTGCAGCCTTATTGGAAATTGTGTAAAAATTTTGATTTGATCAACCAAAAACCTCTTCTTTCCTTATCCTACCCTGCCCTCTGAATTGAGGTGGGGAAGGAAAAGAAAGAAAAACAAACTCCTGTTACAAATACATATAGTCAAACAAAGCAATTTCCCACATTGGCCATGTCAAAAAAAGTATGCCTCTGCACTGTGTGTATCACCTCTCTGTCACAATGACATGTTGCATCATAAGTCATCTGAGATCATGTTTGGTCATTGCATTGATCAAAAGGCCTAAGTTTGCCATAGTTGTTTATCTTTACAATATTGTATTCTCCTTGTTCTACTCACTTCATTCTGCATCAATTCATACAACAACCTTATTGAAAATTGCTCTCCATCCTACATTCCACAGTCCAGCCAATCTGGCCTTCTCTCTGTTCTTCATCCATAATACTCCATTTCCTCTGAGTCCACCGTGCCTTGGCATTGGCCAATAGGGGAGCAATTATATGATGATACAGTTATCTATCTGTCTATCTAATATATGTGTGTGTTTCTTTATGTCTGTGTGTATACATATATATATATATATATATGTATTATATTTCTTAACTAGCTTCACAGAATCCAGGCTAAGAATCCCTGCTTTAGACTCTTGGGTTGAGAGGAGGAAACAGCTTAGCTCTGAAGGGGAGCTGAGAATACAGATTAGAAATGTGATTACTGGTAATGAGCTATGGGGTGGATTCTCATTATTGCTATTACTTCTCTAAAGTCCTATTCTGAACCCTGAGCTTGGTCTGTTGGTGGCCCTCACCTCTTTCAAGGTTTCTCTGCCCAAGTTCCAACTCTGGCCACGCTTATAGGTCTATTTTCTGAGCTCAGTAAGTCCCTCCTTACCTCTGCATCATCAAGTCACTGTCTTCCTTTAAGATGTAGCTCAGGTATCATTTTCTGCCTGAAGCTTTTCCCGATCTCCCTCCCCCCCAAAATACTTTATTTTACTTTGAATGTATTAGTGTTCATAGTATTTATTAACTTTATATTTATGCTATATAGGTTTATAAATGTACTTGTTTCCTCCACCAGTGAAACAATCTCTGCTTTCATTCTTTTTAGTTGCTTCTCATATATCAGGGCATAACCCAGTATCTGACATGTACTGACCACTTAAAATACTTAGAGCAGATAGGTGGTACAACATATAGAGTGTTGGACCCGGAGCCAGGAAGACTCATTTTCCTGAGTTCAAATCTGACCTAAGACTCTAACTAGCTGTGTGACCCTCACTTTACTGTGGCAAGTCACTTTACTGTGTTTACCTCAGTTTCCTCATCTGTAAAATGAACTGGAGAAGGAAATGGCAAACTACTCCAGTATCTTTGCCAAGAAAATGTCAAATGGACTGAAACAACTCAGCAACAAGTAAATACCTGATGGACTGAAGCTGTGATCCTCGCC
>CM053599.1:75662582-75682703 GCA_028646575.1 Pseudocheirus occidentalis
AAGAAGAAACAATTTTAATATTGTGGAAACACAATCAGGATAACACAAGATCTGGCAGCTTCCACATTAAGGGATCAAAGGGCTTGGAATATGATATTCTGGAGATCAAGGGAGCTAGGATTAAAACCAAGAATCACCTGCCCAGCAAAACTGAATATAATGTTTCAGGGAAAAATATGGTCATTCAATGAAATAGAGAATTTTCAAGCATTCTTGATGAAAAAAACCAAAGCAGAATAGAAAATTTGACACTTAAATACAAGAAGCAAGAAAAGCATGAGAAAGTAAACAGGGGAAAGAAAGCATAAGGAACTTATCAAAGTTGAACTATGTACATGCTACATGGAAAAATGGTAATTGTAACTTATGAAACTTTTCTTAGTATGAGGGTAGTTAAAGGGAATATAAATGTGTGTGTATGTATGTGTATATATATATACACACATATATATCTACATACATATATATGTCTATATAAGAGGCTATATGTGTGCATGAATTCATATGTGAGTGTGTATATATGTACACGTATATATAGACAAAGGGCACAGGATCAATTGAATAGGAAGGGATTATACTGAAAAAGTGAAGTTGAGGTGAGAGGAATATAATGAGAAGAGATGGGGAGAGATAAAATGGGGTAAATTATCTCATATAGAAGAGGCAAGGGATAACTGTTACAATGGAGGGGAAGAACAGGAAGGCAAAAGGGAATGGGTCAACCTTACTTTCATTGAATTTGGCTTAGGGAAGGAATGATATACACTAAATTGGGTATCTTGCCCTACAGGAGAGTATGGGGGAAGGGGATAAAAGGGGGGATGATGGAGGGGAAGGTAAATTGGAGAGGAGAGTAGTTAGAAGCACACACTTTTGAAAATGTACAGGATTAAAGCAGAGAATAGAAAAAGTGGAGGATGGGATAGGATGGAGGGAAGTATAGTCAGTCTTTTGCAATATATCCACTAAGGAAATGTTTTGTGCAACTATGCATGAACAACCTATATTGAATTGTTTATCTTACCAGTAAGGAGGGGGTGACAAGGGAGGAAGGGTAAGAATCTGGAATTCAAAGTTGGAAAATCAAATGTTTAAAAGTTATTATTATTATTTTAGATGCAACTGGGAAATAAGATATACAGGCACTGGGGTTTGGAGATCCATCTTGCCCTACCAGAAAATGGGTGGAGGGATGGGGGAGGATATAGGAGAGAGCAGATTGGGGGAGGGGGTATACAGTGGGATCAGTTTTTTGGGGTGGTGGGTAGGGGAAAGATGGGGAGAAAATATGTAACTCAAAATCTTGTGGAAGTGAATGGTGTAAACTAAAAATAAACATAAAATTTAATTTTAAAAAATCTCACCATCTGAAAACTATCTTTGTGACCTTAGCAAATCACTTAATTTCCTTCTTCTGTCAAAGAATGGGGTTGAATTCCATGGCCTTCTAGCTGTGATCTTATGATCTGTCCTAGAGAATAATGATTAGTCAGAAGTGGGACAGACTGTTAAAAACTAGAAGATCCAGAAAGCTAAGCCATGCTGGGAATGAAGGTAAACTGCCATTGGGGCAGATCCAATGGGTGAACCTGGATGTAATGGACAGGGTAGGGTGGAGATGAGGGGGAAAGTATTTGGCAGCCAAATTTCTGACTTTCTAGCTATAACCAAGAAACAATGAGTTTACCCTGTCTTCCTCTACCCCCACCCCAAGTCTGTTCTAGCCTGATTTCTAGGGATCAGTTCGAATTTGTGACGAGTCATCATGAACTTCCCACAGTCTCTTTTGTTGTCTTCTTATCAGAGACAGCAAGCCAGCGAAATTCCTTCTAACCGTTTTATGAGTTTCTGAGTGAAGAAATGATCTCTGGAGAAACCATATCATGTTCTTAGTGACAGGTTGGGGGAGAACTATACTTGAGCTAGCTCATATCCTGCTGCTGCTACAAACACCTTAACATTCTCTCCCTTAAACAATTGTTAGAAAGGTGATATTCTGAAGGAAGCCTAGGAACTGTTGCTCAGATGATAACCCAGATCATTTGCTGTTTGGATGACTCGAGTAAAGACCGGTTCAACTGGGGTCTACTTTGGGGAACAGCAGTTATTCTTTGGGCTTCAGTTTATATATAATGTAGCCTGTATCAGATTGCATGCCATCTTGGGAAGGGGGAAGGAGAATTTAGAATTTAAAATATTATTAAAGTGAATGTTGGGAGGAAAAAGTGATTGTTGAAAACTAAAAATAAATCAATTAATTTTTCAAAGAGATTTAAATAATGCTGGAAAGGTTTACAATGCATATTATCTCATTTGTTCCTCACAACAACCCTTTAAATTAAAGGTATTCTTATTATCCCTATATTCAGTTAATAAAACTGAAGCCCAGAGAGGATAAGTGAATTTTCTGGGGTCATACAACCATTAAGCATGTGAGGCAGGATTTGAATTTGGATCATCCTGACCCAAAGTCTAACATGTTATTCACTGCACCACCTGTTGTTGCTGTTCAGTCTTTTTCTTGGCAAAGACACTGGAGTGATTTGCCATTTCCTTTTCCAGTTCATTTTACAGATGAGGAAACTGAGGCAAACAGGGATAAGTGACTTGTTCAGGGTCACACAATTAGTAAGTGTCTGGAGCCAGGTTTGAATTTAGGAAGATGAGTCTTCCTGACTTCAGACCTGATGCTCTATCCACTATGGCGCCACCTAGCTGCCTTCCTTTTACTTAGGAAGGTTTACTAAGGTGGGGTTCAAGCCCCACCTCTGACAAACACTGGGTGGGTAACCCTGGGTAAGTCACTAAAAGTTCTCAGGGTCCTCTTGAAGACCCTCAAGTTGCAGAATTGCTGCCAACCAGTGTCTGTACAGGGAGTTTCATTACTGCTGGTTCCCTATATACATGAAGTCAGATTTGGCCCAAAATCTTTTTTTTTTCACTTCCAGTTGTTTCATAAGTCTCTTCTCTCTGGCCTAGAAACTCCTTAAAGATAAGGAGCTGGACTTGTTTGGGAATTCCATGTTGCTCCCCAAAGTCCCTAGGACACAGGAGATATGGAAGAAGCAAAATAAAATCATGATATTTTGGTATTTGGGCTACAAGAAGGTAGGTTGTAGCCTAGGTTTAACCGCTTAAGATGAGGCTTGAACTAGCCCAGTTCTAAAGTTTACTGTGTCCTTTCACATGACACTTAGTCTCCTCAGGCCTTTATTTCCTCATCTATAAAATGGGTACTCTCAACCTCATAGAGTAGTTCTGAACATAAAAATTAATCTATAACGAAAAAGTTTTTAATAAGGAGTATGTTGTTTTTACAGGAATAGTAATTTTATGGGGAAGAGGCAATGTGGTATAGAGAACTGACCTCAAAGCCAGGAAGGGCTGGGTTCCAGTCCTGTCTCTGACACATACTGACTTTGTGACCCTGGACAAATCACTTAACCTCTTAGTGCTCTAGACCACCCCCCTAAGACTATAAATTGTAGAGAAGAGAATACTGACTTGCCTTGGTACAGCTACCTCACCCAGGAGTTTCTGAAACCAGTGAAATCAAAAGCCTGGTCTCTGGTAGTCTATAACTCTATGTTTTGGTATCTGACCAAGCCTGGAGAAATGATGTGGATTAAGTATTAAAAAGGAAAGAGTAGGTATTGCCCATGGGTCTTGTACTGTTTAATTTTTAAACTTTTTAAAAGTGTAGTAAATATTTTATTTTTACATATCAAAAATAAAGTTTCTGTGTGTGGTCATAACCAGCTTTGATGTGTTGAGGATAGGGAGTTGGGAGAGTAAATAGAGGAGGTAAGCCTAGGAAATCGTAGAATCTCACAGCAGTAAGGGACTTTAGGATACATCTGGTCTTCATCAGAACCTCAGAAAGGTCAGGTGACTTGGTCCAAGGTCCTACAATGAGTTAGTAACAGAATGAAGACAGGACTCTGATTCTGGGTGTGTCCTGCTTTGCCACGACTGTATCCTGGGGAATCTGGCATGAAACCTGCATAATGTTATACAGCCCCTGCAAGTTGGTACCCAGTGATGCAATGATGAAGTAACAGGGGCTTTCTAAGATGATAACAGACTAACTAATAGAGGTCACTAAAAGAAGATAATATATAGCCCAGATGTTCAAAGAGATTGTCAGACAGTCAAGCTTCATTTTCCCCACAGTGGGGGCTGCTCTCCAGTCCATGGAGCCAGGAGCTATATTTCTTTCTTTTCGGAAGCAACCGGGATTAAGTGACTTGTTCAGGTTCACACAGCTAGTAAGTGTGTAAGATTGGATTTGCACTCAGGTCCTCCTGACTCCAGGAAGGCTGTGCCACCTAGCTGCCCTACTACCAGGTTGCATTTCTAAGACATTCTTTGCATATCATATCTGGAAAGGAGCAATTGATAGCTTTTATTTGTGTTTGCCATTTCAAAGACGCTAAATGTCTATAAGCTCCTCTCTGCCCTCAGATCTGTGTCCTTCTGTCTGATCTGACACAGACCCAGATCTGGAACATTTAATTAGATACAGCACTAAGTAGATCTGGGTCTAGAATTAATCCCTAGACCCTGGAAAAAACATAAATTCATGGGTTAAAACTCAACAACGAAGGTATCACAGAGCAACAGATTGTTAGGCTGCCTCAGCAGCTACGGAGTAGGAAGTAATAGAAATTTAAAATGGTGGAGCTAATCACTTAGCTAGATACCCCCCTTCCCTTTTAAAGAAAGTCACTTTAATTTTTTAAAAATTTTAAAAATTAAATGTATTTATAAGAGTCAACTCGGCATAGTGGCTAGCCAGCCTAAGAATTGTGGAGATTTGAGTTCACATGTGACATCTGTCATATACTGGCTTCAGGACCTTGTTCAAGTCATCTAACATTTTTAGTGCCAAGCAGCTCTCTCAAGGTTTGAAACCTTTTTTATTGATTAAAGGAAATTTCTTACTGGGAGCTTCCTGCAACAGGTTATTTATATTTTAAAAATACATGGAAATAATTTTGTTTTGATTCAACAGATGCTTCCCAATAAGCCCTTTTTACAATGTACATTCCCTGGAAATTTAAGGGACACTTCTGTCTTTTAATAATTGATAAATGAACTGTACTCTCAGGAAATGTATTTTATAAGAGAGGAATGGCTATTAATCTGATGTATTTGTCAGTTCTCTATAGCTGTTGGATGTCAGACCTCAAAGATTTAATTCAAACACTCCCCCCATATCCATATCTACTGTGATTTCAGCTGCCTTGGCTGTGTTGGGGCAAAAATTTGTTTTAAATTTTACACAGTTAAGACTGTCTGTTCTATTCAGCATATAAATAAAAACCAAAAAAAAGAATGAAAATTTTAAAAAGCCTTCATTATGTACAACTTGCTTTTTATTATATAATTTATTTATTATATATTAAACTCAATGGATTAACTTAAATACTGTCATGGGGCTGCTTTGATTTCTACCAGGGCCATATGGTCCCAGGAAGAGAGTAGTACTTCAAGAAACATAACCCAATGTTGATGCTGGCTTCTTTTTTTAATATATTATTTTTTCCATAGTTACATTTAAAAATTTTTTCAACTTTTTTTTTTTTAAGTTTTGAGTTCCAGATTCTATTCCTCCTCCCTTTGTTCCCCTCCCTCCTCCCTAAGATAATAAGCAAACTGATACAGGTTATATGTATACAATCATGTAAAACATTTCCATATTAGTCATTTTGTACAAGAAGACTCAAATAAAAAAAGAATGAAAGACAGCGAGCAAAAAAAGAAACTGTTTTAGACTTTGATCAACAATTTTCCCCTTATCTATAATTATAAATATATTTAAAGTCCTTAATTAATTTTACTGTTATTATTTTCTATCTTTTCCAAGGTTTACTGAGGCTTTTGTCTTTATTCATTGATTCTCTAGTAGATCATCATATCATCTGCAAGTAGAAATAATTTTGGCTCCTTTTTGCCTTTGCTCTTTCCTTCAATTTCTTTCCCTTGTCTTCTTGCTATAGTTAGCATTTCCATCACTTTGTAAAATAAAAGTAGAGACAATGGGCACCCTTGCTTTACCCTTAATTCTACTGGGAAAGCTTCTAGCTTACATTTCAATCTGGGTAGGGGGTAATTCCAAAAACAATGAATGACCCCATCAGCAGCTTTAGGCTCTTCCTGGGTTTGCTAGGAGAAGCCATTCAGAGGCTGCAAAACAGCAAGGTCAATGGAGATCAGAAGTCTACTTTTTCTCAAATGAGTAAACTTTTTTCTTTTTCTTTTTAGTGTTAGAAGACAGCATAGGAAGGTGAGGGTATGAAGTAGATCACAGGATGGTCCCTGGAGGAGAAATAGGAACTGAGGTCATTGTTTTTGCACAGGCTTAAAAAAAATTTAGAGTAGATGTTCATAGGGTTTTAAGTAAAACTTGGAGACCTCAGAGATTATCTAGTCCAACCCTCTTATTTTACAGATGAAGAAACTGAGGCCTGTGGCAGAGAAAGGATTTGTCCAAAGTCACACAAGTAGCAAATCTCATTAAAGATAGAATTTGAACGCTAATCCTGGGACTCCAGAACCAGTGCGTTTCTCCAGACCATATTCCTCTCAACCCAAAGTATTGCTCCACACATAACTACAGCCCATGTGTGGTCCCTCTCCCCACTTGGGGACTATATCCTTACATGTGGGTGCTCTGTCTGTAGGAATATAATTTTATTTGCTTATATATTGTAAGGTATTTTGGGGTTGAGGGCTAGATTTTTTTCTAAATGCTAAAACAAATTACTTTTTCTCTTGCAGTTTTGGCTTATGATTTATTGAAATGTAGCTCTGAAAACACAGGCTTAAAAAAATAATGGCTTTAAAGGAGCCCAATGAGTCTCTGGACCAGCCCAGCCCATTGTGTTTCAAATGGAGCTACTTGACTGTGCCTTTATGATATGAATGGGGGCGGGGGGGGGGGGGTTCCTGGGTTTGGAGTGGACTTGAATTCTAGTCTTGGATCTTCCAATAATTCACTGTGTGACCTTGAGCAAGTCTCTTCTCTGTGGTCCACAGTTTCCTCATCTCTAAATTGAGGAAATAGACTAGATTGTTTATGACTTTCTGTGATTCTGCCTTTCAGGGCCTTTGATAGTCCTTACTGTCTATGATTATAGATAGATAGAACATCACCAGAAATAGAGCAAACACCAAGAGATGACTGTTGGAAGACAGCAACACATCCCTAACTAGGCTGCCTTTTCTTGTCTGTTGGATGGGGTTGAGAATGTTAGGCACTGACCTTGTCTTGGTCTTTGGCATCAGTTACATAAAACATTGAGTGCTACAATCTAGTCACCTCATTCTTCATCCATAAGATTCTTTGCATTTGTATCAGTCTTCACAATAGATCTTTCTGATTAAATCCACAGGTCAGTGTAGCAGAGCCCTTCCACCTCAAGGGGGCACCTTCCAAGTAATCCACGGCAATGGCACTGCCATTGGGACAGTACTGATGTTCCACTGCCCTATAGGCCACCAGATGCTGGGACAAGGCATTACTAGCTGCATCTGGAGAGAGAACGGCACAGAGTGGACAAATAAGACACCAACATGCAAGGGTAAGGACACACTCCCCTCCTGGAGCCTTCCCCCAACTTTGCCCTCTCCCTCTAACTGAGCAGGAAATCTTCTGAAGACAGTCTTAGCAAAATGTTGTTATGTTTGTCCTTTGTTCTCCAAGAGGACGATGACATCCAGGAAATGATGCCATGACTTGTGGTTGACTTGAATTTAAGTGAGGCAAGGCTGTGCAAGGTCACCAGCCTCACTTTCTCCTCCAGAGCCATCTGGGTCTGGTGGCCTGATATTCATCAGGACAACTGGAGATGGCCCAGAATGGGAGTATTGGTGGGAAGTAGGGAGCAGGAATTGGGGGCGGGAGCACCTGGAGTTTGAGAAGCTGCTGAAAGAGTTTCGAAGGAGGTTTCTGGCACAGTCCAGAGTGTGAGTTTATCTGCCACTGCATCGCCAAGTCTCAGGAAGGGGTTGAGGGCAAGGTCCAGGTGTCTGTCTTCAAGGGCCAGGTCTACATCCTTGGCCGAGAATCTCCCTAATCACTGTACAATGAAGAGCTGGTGAGCATGAATGTTCAGGGAGACTATGAGCCTGCCGATGCCACTGGCTTCATCAACATCAACTCCCTCAGGCTAAAGGAATATCATTGTCTGCAGAGCAAGGTCACCGCCAAATAGACTGAGCAGCCATCAATAATGTGAAGCGGCTCTCAGTGTCAATGCTGATTTCCCCAAGTAACGGCACTGAATGTCCTGGCATTTTGTGATTGTTGCTCACTCTCCTGGGCTGCAGCTCAGCCAGGCTTTGTTTCATGTTCCTGTAGCAGAGAGAAGTGGTCTACGAGGGAATGGGGGTGGGAACAGGGGTGGGGGATGATAGAGTAGAACATACAACCATCATCATCATCATAATAATAATAAAAGACTACTGTGGATAGAGTTTATTTTCTGGGAAAAAAAAAATGTAAGTTCCATAAAGTCTCTCCTCCAGTGGAGGTAAATACTACTCTGGAATATCGGTCACTGGCCCTTGTAGGCTAAGGTCTTTTCAGGTTCTCACTTTGAATGAGGTAAATGTCCATTTAGTGAATAGGCATCTTTAAAATGTTACTATCTGATTGAAGACCAACTAACCTGCATAGAAAGAAAAATAGTTCATATGTTCTACATTGTGCTTCTGCTTATCCTTCTGTCATGAGGCTGATTATCTGTTTAAGAAAGGCCTTCTGCTTCTGTTAGGATTTAGCACATGAAAATATGTTTATTAAGCATTGGATCTCAAGAGAAAATGCAAAATTTGTAGAGATGCAAATACATTTGTAGAAACAATAAGTCACTTTCTTATGGAAAGGCTACAATTAAGGCAGGAGTACTTATTTAAACACTAATTGGTTTGGAAAAGGAGCAATCATAGTAATTTACACTTTGAGAACTTTAAGACATAACAAGACTTCCATTACCTTCTGGAGTCATGGTACAAAGACTGATCATCACATTTTATAGATGAAGAAATAAAAATGTGAAGTCAGGATTACCTGCCAGCACAAAGAAGTCTAAACATAAAGAAGGATAATTCAGGAATTTGCTGGTTGTTGTTTCCTCCCATATTTTCTCCTACATTTTCATCTTAAATTAAGGTAGACTCCCATCTGATGTAGTCAATGGATAGAGGGTGATAGGGTATAAACATGTGTCTAAGGAAGGTCAGGAAGTACCACTCTGAAGTGAAATGTTGTAAAAGATCATGAAATCAAATGATTTGTAGCTGTAGGGGCTCTCCTTAGGAACCATCTAATCTAGGGTTAAGGATAGATATTGGATCTATGATTTCCTTGGCAAATGCCCAGTTTTGGAAACCTAACTCTACCAATGCAAGTTAGCACCTTTCCTTAGAGGATTGCTTAGAGCACTGAGAGATGAAGTATGTATCCAGGTTCACACAGCTAGTATGTGTCAGAACCCCAGAGTCCCTAGCTTCAGACTGAGGTCTCCATCTATTATAACCTGCTTCTTCCCTTCTGATTTAACACTCTCATTTTATAGAAGAGATCTAGAGGAGCAGAGATTTGCCCATGATCACAGATCAAAATAAATTAAATAGATATAGTTGACAGATTCATCCCAGAAGTGACCAGGAGTGTACTGAAGCCAGCTCATACTGCCTCATGAAAGTCAATTGTTAAATTTCCAGTGTGAGCATTTACACTTTGGAAATCCAGCAAACAATACAAATCAGAATTTGACTTATTGATTATCTAAATTTAAGAAAGTGATAGGGAGCGGCGGCTAGGTGGTGCAGTGAGTAGAGCACCAGCCCTGGAGTCAAGAGGACCTGAGTTCAATCTGGCCTCACACACTTAACACTTACTAGCTTGTGTGACCTTGGGCAAGTCACTTAACCCCAACTGCCCAGCCTTCCCCCTGCCAAAAGAAAAAAAAGAAAATGATAGAGAACGTATTAATACAGATTAAAGTTTAAAAGTGCATTGAGGGTACATTTTTCCCCCTGGAGAACCACTTGTTAAACATATACCAAGATACCAATGGAAGTAACCCACTCGGAGTGATTATTGCTGATAATAATGACTTCAAAACCTCAAGGAGCTGTGATCTCATTCAGTGAGTCCTCTTCCCACTGGTATAGATTGCAACCACACTCCACCTTAGTAGACAGTCTTTTGGAATTGCTAGGGCTGAAAAATTCATTATCTTGTGGTCAGACTAGAAACAAGCTCCTCTCAACCTCGTTAGGTTGGCCCTTAGTCCACCACCAAGCCTCTACTTTAAGCCTTTCCGACTCGAAAGGGCTTTTGGCTTCCTCGCAATTTTCTGACCCATGTTTCCTTTAACCTTCTAGAGGCCTCCAATTGTTTCAGTTCCTGGAAGTTTAAATTAGTGTGAAATCATGCTGCTCTCTTCTAAGTAAAGTGATTTTGAAGCATATTCACTAACTATTGGTCAATTGGTTCTGTCCTTTAGGGGAAACTTGAAGACTGACACCTTAGTCCTATTCTTCTCCAAACCATATGGCCCGTGACCAATGGGCTTAGAGGATCATTTTCTGTGAGCCAGGACCTTATCTCAGCAAGGGTTTCAGGTTGCCACATTTTCTAATTCCCGCATGCCCAAGAAAATAGGGAAGGTGTCTCAAGAATGAAACTGTTGAGGATCTTGTCGATGACATCATTATCACCCTGCCCTCTGGTGGTATGCCATAACAAGACAGCCAGCAGCTTATAGTAACAGCCCATACACAGGCCTTTTTCCAGGGACGAACACAAACCATAGGGAAAGTTAGACAGGGAACCATCCTGCCTGCCCTGACATCTCACCTGGCTCTCTCACTTTCATTACGGTGTCAGAGATGAAAGAACACTGGTTCTGGAGTAAGAGAATGGGGATCACATCCTACCTTTGACATTTATTACCCATGTGATCCTTGGCAAATCATTTCCTTCCTTGGTGGTGGACCAAGTTCATCTCTAAAATCTTCTTAGCTCTCAATGTGATTCTGTGAACAATACATTCAGATCTCAGAGGTCTGGGCTAGCTTAGCTCTAGGCTAAGCTGGTTCCAGGCAGCCTCACAAGGGACATAGATCAGTGCCCTTGTTAAAGTTATTGACAACAGCTGTAGCTTTCCTTTAAAAAAATCAATTGTCCAGTCTTCTGGACTGTGGTAACAAAGGATCCCCAACATGCTGAATGGGCTTTTTCTATGCAAAGTCTTTATTCCTTGTTGGGTCTTAATCCCATTTTGGCATGCCTTTGTCCCCCAATTCCTTGTCAGTGTTGGAATAACCAGTATAATGTAGAACCATTGATCACTGCACATCTTTCCCTGTCCCAGCTTCTCGCTCTGCCATTTATGTTTTCCAAGGTTTATGGTTTGGTTAGTCTCTGATGAGACAACTTCACCTTTCCTCCCAGAGGGGCACTTCTAGCACCTGCTACTTTGCAGGGGAGAACTTATTTAGGTATATGCAATTTAATCAGCATGGATATTCCCTTCACCAATACAGGCCAGAAACCCTCTATGACTCAGCAAACAGGTAATATTTTAATCATCGCTGTTACAGGCAAAGTCATCACTCTATGGCCAATCTGGTGATCTTTCTCTGAGCTTGGTGAGGCTGGCTTTCAGGTGACAGACAGTTCATGATAGGCCTGCATTTGAAGACTTTCTGTGTGGTTAGGATCTGCCAGAGTTTATATCTTGCTGGCACAGGCTTCAGGAACCCAAGGTCACCTCCAAACCACAATGAAGTACCAGAGGAAGACTTATGTAGGAGATACTCAAAACACAATGACTTATATTTATAGAATTCTTTATGATGTAACTGTCGTGTATTCCTGACATCAAGAAGTTACCAGTCTGAAATGTAGCTCATATCTAAGAGCTGTGATCTTAGAAAGGGCAACACATTAATGACCTACATATGCTACATATGGTGGGTAGTTCTTTGGTTCTGGACTCTAGGTAGAGAGAGAAGTATCCTGTATTTTGGACACATTTCTATAATGGAAACAGTACACTCATCAAGCTACTACAGTTTCCCTTAAGAATATTTGTCTTGGGGCAGCTAGGTGGCACAGTGAATAGAGCACTGACCCTAGAGTCAGGAAGACCTGAGTTCAAATCTAGACTCAGACATTTAACACTTACTAGCCTTGTGACCTTGGGCAAGTCACTTAACCCCAATTGCCCTCCAAAAAGCAAAAAAAAACAAAACAAAACAGAGTATTTGTCTCTTTTTGTGTTGATTTTGCCCAGCAAGCAGCCTTCACAATCTGGGTTTCATACCCAGCAAGGTGGTACCCTATGAAATGAAAAGTCTTTGTTCAGCTACCTCTCCCAATATAAGAATAGTAAAGGCTCTTAATTGTATTGTGCTTTGCAAGCCGTAAAGGACCTTCTCCTCCTTATTTCCCTTGACTATCATAGTACTCCTGTGGTAAGCAGGGATTATTATCTACACATTATAGAGCAGTAAATCAAAACTAGGAGAGTTAAGATAACTCAATACCAAGGACACATAGCTAGTAAGCTGAATAGTTCAAGTGTCAATTACTCCAAGTTGGGTTTATATAGATTATTTTTCTAAAGGCTGATCACTTCCGGGTGAACTTAGATGACTAAGGTCTTGAAGTAAAGACCAGACTCTGCACTCAAGGTAATACCAGTGAAGTACAATTTGGCCTTATGAGGTCCAGGCTGAATCAAATCATCCTTGGTCTCTGTCCATGGGGCAGGAACAGCTGGCAGGCAAACAGCTGCCCAATCCGGAAATAGCAATATTTATGACAGACTCACAGAACCAATGCCAGTGTTTCCTGGGATGGGCTTATGTTGGTTGAAAGGGGGAGAGGAAGGCACTGGCATTTGATCTGGTGGTACTTCCTAGCAAAGGGGCCCCAGGGAGACTAACATTCTCTTCATTTGTGGTGACTGGTTGCTGAAAGTACATGATCAGGCAACATCTGCTTTGCAAAATGCCTCCACTGGAAACCAAAGCAGAGCATTCCGGGAGTCTTTGTGGCTGGCAGTCTTGTATTCCCTTTTATAGGAAAGCTTCTCTAGGGTGAAGCAGGGCTCTGTGGGAAGCTGAAAGCTGAGCTCATATTCATCAGGCTTGTGGCACCTTGTAAATTGTTTCCATGTCCATTCCTCACTTGTACAGCTCTGCCCGTGTATGAAACCTTTGGATTTAAGGTTGCTGTGATCGCCTCCATCATAAGCTGTGCCATTATCCTGCTGATGTCCGTCGCATTTTTAACCTGTTGTCTCCTCAAATGTGTGAAGAAGAAAGAACGACGTCAAACTGAAAGGTATATCTTGGCATATCATAGGAGTTAGAACCATAAGGGACCTTTGAGACCATATAGTTCAAAATCCTCATTTTATGTTTGGGTTTTTTGTTTTTGTTTTTTGCTTTTTGGAGGGGGGAGAGGTAGGGTAATTGGGGTTAAGTGACTTGCCCAAGGTCACACAGCTAGTTTTTGTGTTAAGTGTCTGAGGACAGATTTGAACTTAGGTCCTCCTGACTCCAGGGCCAGCGCTCTATTTACTGTACCACCTAGTTGCCCCTAGAAATCCTCATTTTATATAAGAATATTTTATAGAAGCACTTGAGGCCCACTGTGGGGAAGAGATTTCCTACAGATCCTTTGGGTAATAAGGAGCAGAGCTGGAATTCAGTTCTGGCTCCAAATCTTGCCATTATCCCTGTCTTGAATCCCTCAAACCCAGGGGCTACAATATAAAATGTTCCTAAGATTTGGGGGAAGGATTTTATTTCCTTCCCCCTTGATTTTAATTTCATCTTTTTGTCTTAAAACATACTGTATAAGGCTATTACCCAGTCTTAGTTATTGGTTTGTTTGTTTGTTTAAGAAATAACCTAAGACATTTAATTGAAGAAGAAAAGAGTCGGTACTAAAAGATATACAAATGTACAAAGTATGAATAGAGATCCTAATGCTGGGAGGCGGGTCTGCTTTCCTAAGTGTCATTGAAACTTGATAGGGTGGGAACCATACCTGCCATACTTGGCATATGGTTTTTGAAAGAGTAAGCCAGCCAGGTCACCTATTATCTCATCTACCAGGGAATCTGAGGCTGCTGGATCTCTTGAATTCAGGAGTTCTGAACTTCAATGGACTGAGCTGATAAAGTGTCCAAACTGAGTTCAACAGTGATATAGTGACTTCCTGATAGCAGAGGGGCAGCCAGGCTGCCTGAAGTAGGCTGAACCAGCCCAGGTTGGAAATGGAGCAGGTCAAAGCTCCTGTGCTCATCAATGCAAGACCAGGCTGATGTGCGACCCTTGTGTGTCTAGCCTAATTGAGATATGGAGGCAAGGAAAAAAGAAAGAAAGAAGGAAGGAAGGAAGACTAGTTATTTCAAATGAAAAGGTTAAAGAAAAGGAAACTGAAAAATACTGTATATTAAGAAAGTATAAACCTATAGAGAAATCCAAGGACCAGAAAGAAAAACTCATGGTTGAAAGAGCATTTGGGTGAAGACTATCTATAGAGGCAGAAACAGAAGGTATCCCATCACAAGGTGAAGGAACCACTGACCTGATTCCCACCAACAGAGGAAGGACAGGTTTTTTAAAATAGAAATGATGGGGGACCTTGTGGGGAAGTGTCTGTTCTGTCTTAGAATTTATGATAGTGAAGAAGTAAGTTGGACATAGCCTGACAATGAATTTCAAGAGAGATGATTTTAAAGGGTTTAGAGCAAGGATAAGTAAGACCTCCTGGACTAAAATTCTACAGAGGAAGTCAGCCCTAGAGGGCGCAGGAAGCTCTCATGAATAAAATTCTGAATACTTGAAGTAGAAATTATTCTAAAGAGGGAAAAGAGGAGCAATGTAAAGCATGTATGCAAAGGAAACTCATTTACCAATTTAGATTTTAAAATGAAATGTGAAGATGGAAGCAAGAGCAAGTAACTGAGGAAAGTTGTGAAAGTCTTACTCATACCCCTGTAGGAATTGTGTCGGGGCGCTAGAGCCCATTTGCTGATTTGTGAACCCTCAAGGGTGTTTGATGGTCCGCAGGGTTTGCACAGTGGTGTGCTGCTAAATGCATAAGAACTGACTCTCCCTCTGCCCCGCCAAAATGCATGTATAACATACTTCGGTTGAATCTGCATTATTACCATTGTCCCCCTCTCTTTCTTAAGTCTAGACAATCAATAAACCGATAACTCAAGCTCTGACGTTTAGCATTTGCCAGTTTCTGAGGTATAAATGCTCGCTCTGATAATTTGACCATCAGCTCTACCCTGATCAAGCTGGCTCCAAGCATAACCCTGGGTTCTCACTAAAAATTCTTTTATGGTGTCTTAAGCAGTAAATAATTGAAAAGAACATGAGTGGAGTGTTAAATTACCCCAGGGGTTGACAACACATTTTTTTGTTTTCAGAAAGAGTTCAGGGATAAAAAATGTTGGAAACCACTGGCCTATAATGAGCTGGGGCTAGCAATGAATGCTCAGAACATCACAAAGAATTGTAGGCTTCCCTGTTGTTTTAGAGTGCTGGTTCTCAAACTTTCTGGTCTCAAGATTCCTTTATACTATTAAAATACAGTGACCCCTGCTCTGCCCATAGAGTTTTTATGTGAGTTACATCTTTCAGATTTTACCATATTCAAAATAGAAATCTTTTAGCATTATTTTGAAAACAGTTTTGATCTTGCAGACCTTTTAGAAGAGTCCAAGGGACCCCCAGGGGTATGCAGATCACACCTGAAGAATCACTGTTTTAGAGGAATATTGGAAATCCTCATCATCACTATCTAGTTAGCATTTGATTAGTGCCAGGCACTGTGCTAAGCTCTTCACAAATATTGTCTCATTCATTCCTCACAGCAACTCTGAGAGATAGGCGCTGTTATTATCCCCACTTTACAGTTAAGAAAACTGAGGCAAGCAGAGGTTACACAAGTAGTAAGTGTCCGAGGTTGGATTTGGACTCAGGTCATCCTAACTCCAGGCCTGGCACTCTGTCCACCCAGCAAAAAGAAAAAGGGAAAAAGGAAATGAGATGGTAATGATAAAGAATGAAGGAAAGAAGGCTGAGGTGCTCATTTCTTAATTTCCTTCTCTTTTCCCCTTTAACAAGAATAAACTTTGTTAGCTGTTGCCCCAAAAAAGTGAGGAGTTGAGTTAGTTAAGGCAGGCCTGGATAAACTGTGTCCTAGGGTCCTTGAAAGAACTGCCCAATGTGATTGCTGAGCTTCTGCTGTTATGGGGATACCACAGGACCAGAGCAGGTCAAATATTGTCCGGATTTTCCAAAAAAAATGGAGCAGGAAATTGGTCAACAATCCATTAACCAAGAAATCTTTATTAGGTGCCCATTATCTGCTGGGCAGTAGGGATACAGGTACAAAGAATGAGGTAACTCCTACTCCCAAGGACCCTACGTCCTAATGGAGAAGAAGAACAAGAACAAGAACAAGAACAAGAAGAAGGGAGGGAGAGAGAGAGAGAGAATGAGAGCGAGCTCACCAGAGCCCTCACAGTTGAGAGATCAGGAAAGGCTTCATGTAGAAAGATGATGCTAGAGCTGCCTCTGAAAGGAAGAGAAGAACTCTATGAGGAAAAAGGTCAGGAGGGAGTACTTCATACTTCTTGGCTTTGTGAGATGGCCAGTGCAAAGGCATGGAGATGGGAGATGGCATATCTTGAGTGAAGAACAGAGAGAAGGCCAGAGTGGTTGGATTAGAGGGTGGGAGGAGTGATAGGGCCAGGTTGTGAAGAGCTTTCAAAGCTAAAGCTATTGCCATTGAGTAGGAGAATCACATGGTCAGATCTAAGCTTAGGGAAAGTCACTCTGAGCACAGTACATAGGATGGAATGAAGAGAAGACCTGAAGCAGAGTGACTCTTACATAATGTAATTAAGAGGTGATGAAGGCCTGGCCTAAAGTGAGTCAGATCTCAAAGATGTTGTAAATCGGATGTATAGGGTTAAGTAGGTTAGGAGTCCAGGATTATGTAGAAAGTAATAACTTAGGAAACTGAAAGGATGATGGTGATTTTGACAGAAATAGGAAATATTAGAAGAGGAGAGTTTAGGGGAAATATAGTAAGTTCAGTTTGAGATACATTGAGTTTAAAGTGTCTTCACAACATCAAGCTTGAAATGTCTGATAGGTCATTGGTGATAAGGGACTGAAGCTCAGGAGAGAGACTGAGGTTGGATTTGTAGACCCATAACTCCTCTGCATAAAGATGATACTTAAACCCACAGACCCTGATGAGGTTATCAAAAAAGAAAGTATAAAGATAAAAGAAAAAAGTCTCCGGGTAGATCCTTGGGGAGCCTCCATAATTAGGGGACATGTTGTAGGTGAAAAGTCAGCATATGAAACTGAGAAGGAGTCAAACAGGTAGGAGGAGAACCAGAAAAGAGTATTGTCATGAAGACCCAGAGAATCAGGAATATCCAGGAGGACAGGGTGGTCAAGAGTGTTAAATACAACAGATAAACAGAAAAGAAGAAAAAAGTTTTTTGAAGATGGAGAAGGGCATTTTTGAAGACAATAGGGAAAGAGTCATTTGATAGGGAAAGGTCGAAGATTTGAGAGAGAAATTATTATTGAGAAAGTATACTATAGATGAATAAGCTTAACTTGTAGTCTTTGGTTTTTTTCCTTTTTGAAAGAGGGAAGGCAGGGCAATTGGGGTTAAGTGACTTGCCCAAGGTCACACAGCTAGTTAGTGTTGAGTGTTGGAGGCCGCATTTGAACTCAGGTCCTCCTGACTCCAGGGCCAGTGCTCTATTCACTGGGCTACCTAGTCCCCCCTTGACTTGTAGTCTTAACACAGTTTTCGAATGCAGTATTAAGAAGAAGATGTATGAGTAATTAGAAAGGGAAGCGGTTATCACTAAAGTCTAATGGGTTTTCATCAAGAACAAACTAATCTTACTGTCTTTTTTGATAAGCTGACTAGAATGTTAGATTAAGAAAATGCTATAGACACAGTATAATTAGATAACAGCAAAGCATTTAAGTCAATCTTTCATGTTCTCCTGGTAGACAAGATCCCGGGAGATTCAGCAGTATGATCATCCAGGACAATTCCAAAAGACTCATGATGAAAACTGCTAACCACATTCAGAGAAAGAACGATGGGTCTGAATGCAGATCCAAGCAGACAATTTGCTCCTTTTTTCATTTCCTTGTTTTTCTCTTTTGTTTTGATTGTTCTTTCACAACATGACTAATGTGGAAATATGTCTGATATAATTTATATTATAAGGTATGGCCTTTATTGAACTGCTTGCTGTCTTGGGGAGAGAGAGGGGAGGAAGGGAGGGAGAAAAAAAATGGAACTCAAAATCTTATAAAAGTGAATCTTAAAAACTATCTTTACATGTAATTGAAAAAAATTAAATACTATTAATGGGGGGGGGGGGGAGATACTCAGAGATTATACAACCAGGAGAGATATTGTGTTAGGAGATAGTAGAATGAGGTTTATTTGACACTTGTTGAACAACTAGACACAATATATAGTCATTAATTAATTGAGGATGGTCTCTAGAATACTCTCAAGATTTTTCCTTGATCCTACAATGTCAACATTTTGATCAATTATTTGCATGATTAATTTAGTCCATGGAATAAAATGGAAAAGCACTCATTAAGCATTGCCAAGCACTCCTTGTGTTGTGTGAGTGCTGAGAGATACAAACAGAAAGACAAGACAGTGTCTGCTTTCTAGGAGCTCCTGTGTTAATTAGGAGAGATAATGGCTAATGAAGGTTTAGCCTCCTGGCAGATGAAAAGACCAGGTGGTATGTAGGCTCTGGCAGGCAAAGCAGAGATCAAATGCTAAGGTCCCATGTACCTTGGGGAACAATGACATGGCAGATGGTCCTTGACGGGTAACTGTTGCAAAGGGGCCCAAGGGTCAGAGTGGTATGAGACTTTGGATTACATCTGCAGGAGGTCAGAATGGGAGTCAGCTTGGTGGGATCCGGGCAACAGGGGTTTGGACAGCAGGATCTGGGCAGTAGGGGTTTGGGTGGCAGATAAGAAGGTCATCAGTTCTCAACCATAGTACTTGCTGGGGCAGAGTAGGGGAAGGTCAGTAAGCATTTATTAATCACTTACTACATGCAAATCACAAAGATGTTGTCAATCCTGTCTAATATAGTCTTGTCAAATGCAGGCAACATGAAACTTGGAGGGAAAGCTAACAGCTTCCAGATACCAAAAAGATCCCAGTGCGCCAGAATAATGAGCCAAGTAAAATGAGATTAAATTCAATAGTAACAAATACGAAGTTCGACATTCGGATTCAAATAATCATTCTCACAAGTGTAAAGAGCTTGAGATGTGCCGGACAATAGTTTCTGTGGGAAAGAGCTGGAATTTTTAGTAGCCTGGAAGATCAGTATGAACAACGGTGTGATATGCTGGCAGTCAAAATAAGGTGGTGCCTTTGTAGGCAAGAGGGCACAGTATCCAGAGGGAGAAAGTGAGTAGCGCTCATACGTCTTCTGTGGGCACCACATTTCAGGGAGCCTTAGACAAGCTTCAGAGTGTGACCGAAAGAGGGCGCCTAGGATGCTAAGAGAATTGGAAAATGAGGTTTGATTGAAAGGATGAAGGTGTTTAACCTGGAGAAAGGAAGCCTCAGGGAGGATTTGGTAATGGCCATCTTCATAAATTTGAAAGGGTATCCTGGGGAAGAAGAGTGGTTAGATTTGTTCTTCCTAGCCCCAGAGCCCAATATTGAGCAGCGAGTGTTGATTTCCAAGAGATAGATGGAGGATGGACACCAGGAATCAGAGCTACCTCAAAGCTGGAATGAAGTCACCTCAGGCAGGTTCCTGTTCATTGGAGGATTTCAAACAGAGAATGAATGGCCACTTATTTCTTGATTCTTTTGTAGTAGAAATACTCAGTCAAGGGGGGGCGGAGCCAAGATGGCGGCGTAGAAACAGCAAAGCACCACAGCTCCCACACAAATACGCTAAAAAACTCATAAAATGGGACGCTAAACAGATTTTCAAGCTCCAAAACTCTCCACCAGACAGAAAGCACATCTGT
>CM053599.1:75683203-75712221 GCA_028646575.1 Pseudocheirus occidentalis
AAAAAAAAAAAAAAAAAAAAGAAATACTCAGTCAAGTGCAAGCCAGTGCAAGATGCTCCCAAGGTACTTCCGTATTTTAGATTCTGTGATTCCAAAGTGCCTCAATACTTTGAGTAGTCTTTCCAGTTGGCAATGCAGAGAACCAGCCCTACACTCTCTTTAGCTCTGGGCCCCCAGTAATTTCATGCCCATAATTTTTGGGCGACTGATCAAGATGTATTCTATATTCATGGAGTACAGTTAAATTGGTTAGCCTTCTGACCCCAAGCAGAGGCAAGGTTATCTATGAAGTGACCAATGACTGCAGTCTAGGCTAGACCATTTTTGGTTTGGGGGATCACCACGAGAGGGAGCCTCAGTTACTGATCTCCTATTTCTTTACTTCCATGAAGTTCCAGTGAGATCTAGAAAGAGTACTTCTTCCTACTTCCATACAGCATCAGGGATTTTTAGTAACAGCCTCAGTCAAAACTTTTCTTATAAGGGCAATGATTGAAATATGCCTTTGTATTTCCTGGTGTGGTTGAGGACCACATTTTTCAAATTCTATCAAACTTCCATCTTTCCACTGAATCAGTATTAAAGGGAGCATGTTAGGTGAGGGGGTGGGGATAGGGAACAGCCATCTTTTGTTAAGAAAGATTTTTAAAGAGAAGGAAAAAAGAAATTCAGCAAAACCACCCATGTCTGACACCATAGTCAATATTCCATACCCATAGTCGTTCACTTTTGCATTGAAGGAAGGGTCATACATATTCTTCTGTGGGGTCAAACTTAGTCATTATAATTACATAAAATATAAATTTATGTAGTACTTTGAAGTTTATATATGTGTATATATTTCATAAATATAGATAGATAGATAGATAGATAGATAGATAGATAGATCATTTGAGCCTCACAACAACCCTGTGAAGTAGATACTATTGGTATTATGCTAGTGAGGATACTATGGGTATTAGCCCTATTTTACCAGTGAGGAAGCTGAGGCTCCAGAGACACTAAAGGACTTTATCCGTAGTCATACAGTGAGTGTTGGGCAAGATTTGAATTCAGAATTTTCTGACTCCATATTTAGCACTAAATTCTATTTCTCCCTACTTTATCAATAAAGAAATTGAGGCTACAGAAAAGTTGAGACTTAAACTTGGTCCTATAGCTTATAAATGCCAGAGGAAGCATTCAAACCCAGGCCTTTCAGTCTCCCAATCTAGTACTAGACCTGCCACCTCCCACTGCCTCTGCCCACTCCTCAAATTCAATCACAGTGGCTCTTTTTCTACCTCATTACTATTTGCTTTAGAAAACTGAATTGGCAGCCACAAGAAGCCTTCCTGGGGTGCAGTGAGCCCATTGGGGAGATGGAGAATTTACAGAAATCTGCAGGGGCAATCAGAATGTTCCTACACAAGTAATTTCACAAAATATTTTCAAATGAAATCTTTAACTGAGGGGTTGCTGTTTAGCGATGGTTTTTCTTCATAAAAGATTCCTTCAAAAAAGTTGAGGTTTTTTTGTTTAACTGGAAGTAACTGAGCCTCAGGTTCCTCTTCTGTGAGGAAAGGTTACTGACTAACCCACCTTTTTCAGAGGGTTATATTGAGGATCAAATGAAAGAAGTAAGGTGTCATAAATTGTATCATCATCATCCTTCTCTGATAGTTCACAGCTACTTACTAACTGTAGGTACTTACTTATAACTAATAAGTGACAGAACTCATATTCAAACCCAGGTCTTTTGAATCCAAATCCGAGGCCTCTTCTGCTATGCCATCCCACTTCCCTAGTGAATTTCAAAGACCTGATGTAGAAGAAGGGGAGATCCCTGCACACAGGCAGAAGCAAGTCATGAGGGTCCCTGGTGGGTTCCGCAGCGTGCGTTCAGCTACAAGACTCTGAAAAGCTGTCACTTGGCCTTCCAGGGACATGCAGCTGTGGTATCAACTCAGGAGCGAAGAGCTAGAAGATATACAGGCTGCTCACTTTGGCTACAAGGGTCGAAACAACAGTAACAACAACCGGGCCCGGAACAGGCCAACAAGTGTTGAAGAAGACACTGCAGCCTATGACAACCCGGGCTTTTCCAGGTGAGAGTATCTCGTGGCCACTCTGCTGCAGAATGAGTGAGCTGTATGTTCACAGACCCTCAGAGGACCAGGAACATGGTGGGGAAAACCGCTGCATCTTTATTTTCATGAGGCCGTAGTTTCCTTTGTATCCCTATGTATTTTATTTTATATATTTAAAAACATTCTGCAAAAAGGTCTTGGTCTAGCAGTAAGAGCACTGGGTTAGGGAGTCCAGAGACCTGCCCTAGCTTGAGCACTAAACTCATGAGGTGATCATGGGCTTGTCCTGACCCTTCTCTGGGCTTCAGTATCATCCTTTGAAAGATGATGACATTGGACTAGGGCAATTCCAACTCTGACATTCTCTGTTCTAAGGTCCCTCCCTGCTCTGACATTCTGTGTTCTAAGGTCCCTCCCTGCTCTGACACTCTGTGTTCTAAGGTCCCTCCCTGCTCTGACACTCTGTGTTCTAAAGTCCCTCCCTGCTCCGACATTCTATGTTCTAAGGTCCCTCCCTGCTCTGACATTCTATGTTCTAAGGTCCCTCCCTGCTCTGACATTCTCTGTTGTTTTTTTTTACATTCTCTGTTCTGAGGGAGACATATCAAACCACTAACACAATAGAATATAGATAACGTTAATATATGGTTTTCTAAGTCCATACACAGCTTGCAAGGATCCTTATATACTGTTTGGCAATCTCTGTTTCTATTTGATGTTGATACCACCATTTTAAAGGTCCTCCCAGCTCTCGCATTCTTTGTTTTTAAGGCCCTCCCAGCTCTAATATTTGTCATTCTAGGATTCTATTTTAAAAGCTTTAAAACTTAAATAAGGGCTAAGAGATATTATAACTTGGAAGACCCCAATTCTAGTGGGGGCCTCATTTTCAAGTGCATGGAAGACTATGCACTTGAAATACACTAGCATCTAGATGTTTGTTCTTATTTGTCTGTTCCATTACCAATTGTCCTCTCACCAAAAAGAAGACCTGGTAATTCTATCTTTCTCCCTTGACATTTGACAGTGCTTTGTAGAAGCCCAAAGTAATTCACCTGTCAGCCAGCACTTACTGTTAATTTGCTGTGGACTTTTAATGGCCTACACCCCCTAGGGGATATTGATCAGAGTTATATAACGCGCTGATCAAAACACCTTTTGTGCTATTAAGTGCATTTGGACACAGTGTGGTTTGACAAAAATCTGTGGGTTGCATTTTTAGCTTTTAAGATTTCAGAAAATTGATAAAGCTAATGATACATGATTACCCTCTAAACTAGTTTTACAGAAAGATTAGAATCCATTTAGAACAGCTGTAGGTCTTGCAATGTTGACAGCAAAAAGTAGGGGGAAAAGTGCATTTTGTTGGGATTTCTTTTCTTCTGGTCCAAAAATACCATGATAAACTATAGTTTTTGAAGAAAACGAACAAGGTATTTAGTGACTGATACCAGCTCCTCATATTGGAGAAAGTCAGAGTTTCTAAAACATAAGTAGAGTTGGGTACATTCAAGTCTTTTTAGGGTCAATTCAATTGAATTTAATAGTATTCCACACTTTTTACATTTCTTGTCCTTCCAAAGTCAATCTCTGTCTCCAAGGTATGACAATCTAGTTCTTTCAAAGTAATGGTGTTTCTGCTAGATAATCATTCAAGCTGTTACAAGGTGCTATCAAATCCCAGCAAGTCAACAGTGGGTTAAACTTGAATAAGAGACAGATTACTTAAGGCCCTCTTCATGAGGGATAATAATTCCTAGCTTTAGCAGGCCCTTGGCCAAAAGACAGCATCACCGCCAAAGATGATGTTGAGTGACTTTGCCCCTTCTAGCTGAAATCCTATGATCAGATTCTGACCCTGGCTTGCATGGAATCTAAGGATTCCCTTAGAGAATGACAAAGTCCAAGGAACCACAGAGCTACATGATTTAGTCTGATACCCCCCAGCAAATAATCATCCATCTGCTTTCTGCTCAGAAATCTCCAGTGAGAGTCAAGTCTATTACATTCCAAGGCAGTACATTCGACCTTTGGATTGAGAAAGTTTTTCTGTATGTGTATATGCATGGGTGTGCATTTTTATTTATTTTAACACATAGAACATGAGGTTTTTGGCAACTGTGTAGCCTAAAGATTCTTCTCTGTCCTATCCTCTAGCCTTCTTACCATCCTACCTACCTTCCTGGACAGGTTCTAGCTTATCAACCATCATTCCTAAAATATGAACTGAATATGGTTTCAGAAATGGTCTGGTTGGGGGAAGACTACAGGAAAATTTATTACCTCCATCACTCTGAATGTTTTACTTCAATGCCACCCTGAACTCTGGGAGGAGAATAAACAACCTCCTCCTGATGTGAAATTCTGAAGTAATTGTACAAAGTTCTCCTGGTTCTCCTCTCCTCACTCAACATCAGTTTAACACGTCTCTCCCGGTTCTTATAAAGTCCATCTGCTCCTCATTTCTTATAGCACAATAGTATTCCATTACATTCATATACCACAACTTATTTAGCCATTCCCCGATTGATGGGCATCCCCTTGATTTCCAATTTTTTGCTACCACAAAAAGAGCTGCTATAAATATTTTTGTATGGATGGATCCTTTTCCCACTTCTCTGATCTCTTTGGAATACAACCCTGGATGTGGTATTGCTGGGGCAACAGGTTAATCTAAACTCTTAATGAGCAATGACAGTTTCACATATCACCCTCCCAGGTAACATTTGACTCACAGAGTCCTAAACTTGAGAACTAGAAGAGATTTGAAATGTCAATTCCAACTTCCCTCACCTTATAAGATAAAGAAACTAAGGGAGAGTTACTCACTCTAGGTCACAAGCTAATTGGAGATTTTTCCTTTTCATGAGGGTAAGGAAGGAAGCCAAAGGGAATACATATGTTTCTATAGGCCCTGAGTTTCACACCATTATCAAAATGGTCATTTTAATGTGAAATCTTCTAAAAGTTTCTAGACCTTAAATTGCCAGGAAACTTTAGCCTCCACCTTAGGATGAGATATTTTCAGGGATGGGAGGGAAGGAGTAGAGCTTTCTCTGCTCTTAAGTACCCTCCACCATTGGAGGATGCTTCTGACACTACCAATAGAGGGGAGCTCAGTTGAAGTTGCTGCTTTAAGAGAAGGAACTATCCTCTATCTGATGCTGGCTCCCTATTCAGTAGAAGCAGAAAGGGTGGAGAAGGCTTGGGGAACAATTCCAGGAAACCACATTGGGGGTTTTTGTTTACCTCTCATGTAAGTGCTCCAAGTTTCATGATGCCTGGCATATGGCCAAGACAATTATGGAACAAGTGTCCCACCCACACCCTTTGTTCATTTTCTTTGTTTTTCCAAAGGCTGTCAAAATGAGGTGGCCCTTTTGGTGGCCGATTTAGAACCAATAAGTTCTCTGCTCCTTTGTGATTTGTGATCTCCCCATTCTGTTAAGTGGCATTACCAACTTAAAATCATTATAGATCTCCCCCAAATAGGAACAATTCACATTGATAGCACTACTTTTTTTTTCTAACAGTTCTATGAGGTGCTAATGTCAACATGCCCTTTGGCAGTTGAAGAAATTAAAACTCAGATAAGCAAAAAGATTTTCCAAGATCACATAATAAGTGGCAGAGTTGGACTTGGGGTCTAAAAGACCTAGGTTCTAATCCTTGTTAAGATATATCTAAATATAAAATAAAATACATCTCATCTGTAAAATGAGGGAATTAGCCTCAATAGTCTCTAAAGTCCCATTTAGTTGTAAATCTATGATCTGACAACCCTGCACAACACAAGAGAAAATTTTAACTCTTTGTGCTACTTGTTTATGTGTCCTTCACTTAGCACGCCATATACTTTTTTTTTCTCACCAGAAACCAGGAAGACCATGCAGAATGGCTGGGGAATATAATGAACACTCAAGGTCAAAATGAAAATGACTTGTGGCCCATGGAGCAACTAGGCCATATGCCACATGGAAGATGCCTCCTGCCACGAGTCAGCCTTGGTATACCAACAGTGAGCACAATCCACCTGTCTGAAGTTTCTGAAGATGTGAGGATTCCTAAGAAGCCTACAACGTACCTTCCTGGTTAGCCAAAAAAGAGAACCTATCCATGGGGCCCAAACCAGGACACTGCTAGGAGACCTCGCTCTATGTGCCTTAAAAACTCCATTGACAGGACAGTGTCAGGCATTTGTTGGGAAAAATTAATCTATATCTGAAGATTGCATTCAAACATGCTTCTAGGGTTAACCTGAGTAACGTAACCATTTTGGATAATGAACAGTGATGCTGGCTGTTAAGCTGGCTAATTAATTGAAATCATAGCTGTCACCAAAAAATCGTATTGTGATCTTGCACAGAGACGGAAACAATAGCAACACGTCAGTTTTATTGCTTTGAATGTCACCAAGGAGTGTAACATCTTTCAGCTGCTGAATTCCTTTAACCTGAATTTCTTTTGTAAACTTGCAAATGGGGAAACATTTTTAAAACATATTTTTGCACAGTAGAATAAGAAAATTACAATAAAATATTTCTTTCTAAAGATGGTGTGTATACACATACACACACATACACACACACACATATATTTGCACAGTACTAACTTTTGTATCTTTGGTTATACTATATCATTAAAAAATGAGGGGTTAAGATTTCATCCAGCTGACATCTTAGAGTTCTGTGTTATAGGCTCATTTTCCCTCCATATAATTTTTTTGATCCCTGGGCTCGAAGGAACCATGAAGGAATGTGTAGGTAACCACCCTGGCTTTTACCTGGGCCAGTCAATCTTTCCCAATGATGAGAATCTTCCAATAGTTAAAGACTCCTATCTGTCCCCTGAATTTCAGTGCTGACCAATCTTTAGGCTACGTCTGTACAATAGAATTGTCTGTAATTAGCTCCTCTATTTTTATTGTGGCCGTTTTTTTCCCCATGCAGGTCTCATTTTAATAAATATGTTAGTCATGATAGGACTAATGTTCTCCCTTTCCCCAAAACCGAGATTTCTTCTCTAAAAGGCAAAAAATGCTGTCCCCAGGATCTGATTGGCCCCAACCTCCCTGGAAGCAGCTTCCTGGTCACCTAAGGAGATAAAAAGGACCTATTGTTATGGAGTTGAGGCCCCTCTGATTTGGTGAATGGCATATCCTTTCTTGCTGACCAAAGGCATTTCCATATAGACATAAGTGGGGACATTTTATGGAAGCTAGGTACCTCGGTTTCCTTGTTGCATATTTTTTTTCTGCATCAAGACAAAGTACACCTTTTCAGTGACCTTCACCTCATTTTATCCCAAAATCAAACTTGCCTTAACAGGGTGCTGGTATTAGGTTCAGCACACTAACCTTATACATCCTCTTGGTGGAGGTCTCTCCAGGTAGAGCTGGTCTACAGCCAAATTTACCCAGGATACCTTCTGCCTGAGCTCTTCTTTCTGCTCCTTTCTCTTCACCAAGGTACTCACTGGATGTGGACTGTCCCCCAGGCTGTTCTACTTGGGTCTATACAAAGCCTATACTATGTACTTTGCTCTAACTTCCACCAAACTTATCTGACCTGAATCCTGAACCCTGAGCCAAGTTGAAAAACTATAGTATCCTTGCCAAATCTTAGAACCAAGTTCACTGAAGACACTTAATGTGTATAATTGTTCTTGTGTTGTGGAATAATTAGGTATAAAGGATAAGCATGTCATATGAAAGTATCTGAAATTAAGGTGAAGTCAATAACTATAGGGAATTTAAGCTGATTTTTAAAATGCTTTCCACCCCCCGCCCCAGAGATATAAAAAAATGTGGCCAACTTTCTGTTGCAGAGACTTTAAATATGGGAAAAGATTTAGTAATGATAGTCTGTAGTAATGCATATATTTATAGGCAAATAATGTCTATGAAATACAAAGTCATTTCTTATTGACATCCAACTTCCCATAGCATTACTTTTACACATCCACAATTTTTTTGTGGCCAGCTGAAATAGGGGGAGGTAGGGAGGGAAAAAATATGTACAGTAAGAAAGGAAACAACAATGGAACCAAACACTGGCACTGGGACCAGAAGACCCTGGTTCAAATCCTGCCTTTAATCTTATTTATATGGCTTTGGGTAAGACATTTAATCTGAGGGTTGGTGGAGGGGTGCAGCATGTTTGGGGTATTGGACTTGGAATCATGAATAACCAGATTCAAATCCTGACTCAGACAGGTACTAGATAAGTGACCCTGGACAAGTTAAGTTCTCTAGGCCTCAATTCAGAGGTTTCTAAGGTTCCTTTCATCTCTAAATCGTTAATCCTATTATCTGGAAAATGAGAGAACTGGACTCTCTACACCACCTGAGGTCCCTTCTGGCTCCAAATCTGATACATCTGAGGCTTCTCTGGAGATGGCTTCAGTCTCCCCAACTTGCACTACTATCTATAACCAAGGAGAACCCATTACAGGGGATGCTCTTTTCAAGTATGCAGGGATTACTACTGGATGGGGCTGCCCAGAAACCGGTGTTAAAAGCCCGGATGGCACTCTAAAGCACTCCGGAAAACAACTTCTTCCCCTCAAAGATGGGAGACTAGGCCAGAAGCTTGAAGACTGGGTGGGACAGCCCATGAGGCTTCAGGAAGTTGGTGGGAGAGGGGAAGAAGAATCCCGCACTCCTCCTCTTCCCTCCTTTGCCCCCCAACTTCTCCTCTGAGCAGAGATCTCTCCAGAGACCTCAAATTCTGTTTTCCCTTCTTTGTGGGTAGAATACTGGGCCTGGAATCAGGAAGACTTGAGTTCACATTCTTCCTTTAGATAGTAACTCTGACCCTGATCAGGCTACTTAACCTGTCTGCCTCAGTTTCCTCAACTGTACATTGAGGATAATAAATAGTAGCACCTGCCTTCCAGTTTTGTTGTGAGGGACAAATGAGGTGATATTTATAAAGCTCTTAGTGTATTCCCCATCATACTTTGCTGCCATTGTTCAGTCCTTTCCAACTCTTGGTGACTCGCAGTGGTTCTCAACCTGTGGGTCACGACCCCTTTGGGGGTCAAATAACCCTTTCACAGGGGTTGCCTAAGACCATGGGAAAACACGTATTTCCAGTGGTCTTAGGAATTTCCTCTGTCTCTCTCCAGGAGGGTCTGCCCACATGCAGACACTCCCACATACGAGTATTAAAGGGTCATGGCATTAGGAAGGTTAAGAACCACTGGTATAGGGGGTTTTCTTGGCAAAGATACTGGAGTAGTTAGCCATTTCCTTCTCCAGTGGATTAAGACAAACAGAGGTTATGTGACTTGCCCAGGGTCACTCAGCTAGTGAGTGTCTGAGGCTGGATTTGAACTGAGGTCTTTGTGACTCAAGGTCCATCAATCTATCCACCTAGCGCTTCCAGCCTGGCATATTATAGGCACTAAGTGCTTGCTTCTTTCCTTCCCTCCCAAGGACAGCCTTATATATAGATATGAACTCAGGTCTCTCTTTAGCTGAATGTTGTAATATAAGGGAAAGTGTTAAGCGCCTAATTCTGGTGTCCTCACTGCCTGTGTTTTGGCAGGCTAATAAATCAGTCCTGAAAGAGTTGAAACGAGACAAGAGCTGAATGAGAAATCGTTTGGTCTGTTTATTTTTCTGGCACTTGCGAAGGCGCTCTGAGGTCATGGTGGAGGCTGGAGGCACTCTAGGAAAGAGCAGGCCCAGCTCATTTCCTGCAGAGCTTCTATTGATGCCTTTTCTATTTAACATCAGTTATTTTCAATCCATCCCTCGAGTCCAACCTTTCTTTGTGACAAAGAAAAATAACTGCGTCTGAAAACAGGTGCCGACGTTCCACACCTGGTGTCCTCCAGCTCTCCGATGGGAGAAGTTGTGTTCTCTGGAAACAATGCTTTCCATGAGCTGTGTTTTAGTGTTTTCTATTTCATTATTGCAAGGTCATAACAAAGGTGAATAATCCTGGCTTTACCTGAAGACATGGATGCAGGGCACGCTAGGTTGCTTAGTGGATAGAGCGCCCGGCCGGTAATCAGGAAGACCTGAGTTCAAATTCAGCCTCAGACACTCTAGCCTTGTGACCCTGGGCAAGTCACTTAATCCTGTTTGCCTCAGTTTCCTCATCTGTAAAATTAGCTTGAGAAGAAAATGCCAAACCACCCCAGTATCTTTGCCAAGAAAACCCCAAATGGAGTCACAAAGAGTTTGTCATGACTGAAACGGCTGAAAAACAGCAACAACCATGGGTGTGGGGTTGCATTTCCTTCCTGTGTTTGATACAGGGGAACCCCAAAAGTCCCTGCCTCTCTCCACTGTTACACCCACAGCTTGCTCTTTACCTCCAGCCTGCTGTTTCCCATTCCCCCCCCCCACTCCCCATTTGGGAAGGTTCCCAGAACTGGGGCAAGGAATGCCCTGAACTCCAGGGAACAAGTTATTCTGTCTCACACCCAACCTATATGGACTTTCTTCCTAAGATCAGACCAGCCGTCATAAGCAAACTTTTCAAATCGACGTCAGGCAGCTGGCTTTACAGCAATATTCTCACTAGCTGGAAGCAGTAGGTGAGCCATCTTTTGATAAATATTTATTTAGATAAGGAAGGGAAAAAAAACATAAAATAATGCACTCTCATTAATCTTATTTAAGGTCTGTAGGACTACACTTGAGTTTTGTCTTGCACACGCCTTCTGCATGTTATCACCAAGGAGATCAAGAGACTGGAGACATATGCCTTCTGCATCTGCCGGAAATCTCTTAGCCTCCTCTTCCCAGTCCTCTTCCTTTAGACTTTTGCCCTGACATTGGGACTGGTGGAGGGCTGGACTAATTGCCAAGATTCCCTCCCTCACCACCCTTCACATTTTAGGGAAGAAGAGAAGCTTTAGCAGGCGAGGGAAATAAAAGTATAGCCTTCAGGAGCAGCAGACCCAGGGCCTCTGACTCCAAAGTGGTGTGGATAAAATCTGACATGAAAGGTACTAGGACACTTCTACATTGCTGAAACCTATCTGGACTACAGACCAAGCTGGTGATTCAACACCTTCATTTTTTTTTCTTTGAGGCAGCTAAGTGGCACATTGGGGTCAGAAAGACCTGAGTTCAAATTTGACCTCAGACATTTATTAGCTGTATGACCTTGGGCAAATCACTGAACCTCAATCTGTTACCTCACCTATATAATTGGGATATAGACAGACAGACAGATACAGAGATAGGTAATAGCACTTCTCTCACAGGGTTGTTTGGGATGATTGAATGAGGTAATATTTGTAAAGCACTTAGCACAGAGGCTGGAACATTAGTAGATGCTTAATAAAAAGCTTGTTCCCTTGCTTCCTTCTGTCTGTCACTGAAGAGGTTGGGTGTGTACTTTTAAGTCTATCTCTTTCCTCCTGCTTTATCTTTGAGTTTTCAAAATTTTTGTGTATTTAAGAGTCACTTTAATTCTTAGGCAAATATGAAGAAGGTAGGGTGCTGGATTATTAAGGATCACTCAGGAGAGAAGACAGATGGAAAACTTAAGTATTTTGCTGGAGTATGATTCCTGGCTAAGGGCTTGATGTTAACAGAGTTGAAGAATTTTTACAACTTCCCAAGGCAGAGAAAATACATTTACCAGGGTTTCTCTGGGTAAATGAATGAGTCACAGAGGTCGAGCAGTTAACTGGTCAGCATCCAACAACATTGGTCTGGTTGGAAAGAAAAATCACTCATCCAGGGAGAGACCAAGGGAGGGTATGGCTAGAGAGAGCCACACCCCAAGGGAAGGACCAACCAAGCCTACAGAAACCAGATGGTGGAGGGAGCTAGACTGAGCTAGATACCTGCCTGCTGGCTGACCACCTCAGCAGAGGGCCCCTGTCCTTTACATGCTCCAGTGACTTCACTGCTGGCAGGGAGCAGGCCAGGAACAGCCAGACCTTCAAAGATGACATTTGTGGTCTTTAGTTTCCCAGTCTACTTTTCAATTGTGAGCAGATCAAATGTGGCCCAAACTTCTGCTCCGTTTAACCTTCAAGTGACTTCTCAGGTTCTCTCCAGCTGGCTAGCTGGTGGAACTTACTTAAACACATTTCAGGAAACCTTGCAAAAGACACAAATGAGAGACAGAGAGAGAAAGAACATATCTATGTATTGTGTGTATATGCATATATATCCTATTTGTGCATATCTAGAGACATGTATGTATATCTACATATTGGCATGTGTATAGACATGAACACGTTCATGTATATCTGCACAGACACGTGCATACATATACAATATACCTATATATGGTGTGTTGTCTACATGTGTGCACATGTGTGTTACATGCATGTGTGTGAAGAGGGAAGCAATTCTCAAACAAAGCAAGCCTCTCAAATCAACCTAAAAACTTGGTAACCACCCACGGTTGAGTCAGTTGTCACAGAACTTTCCTAGAGATTAGTCTCCTATCAATTGATCACCTTATCAATTAAAGGTCAACAGGCCTGAGGAAGACAGTTTGATAAGGTAAGAAAGCTAGTACAAATATAAATTCTTTATTGAACCAGCATAGCTGGGGAAGATTTCTTATTCTTACAAGGGGAAAAAAATCATTGCTTAGAGCCATCTATGATCCCCCAGTCCAGGCCTTTCCCCACTGGATCAAAGAGAAAAATTCCCAGAATAGCTTCAAAGGGGGCATAGTTAAGAGACCCCAGTCCCCTATTAAGAAGGAGCCAGGCGTCCAGTCTCCCCTGCTTCTTCTGGTAGCATCCCATTCTTGGCAAGCTATGCCCACAATCTGCCCAGCCAACTAACTTCTGGAGCAGACAGCTTGCAGGAGTGTTCTTAGCAACCTGAGACACCATAACAACCAGTGGGGGAGGGGGGCTTGTCATTGGATCCTGGGATGCTGGGAAGGAGACAGCTCGTCCACTAGAAAGGGAGTTAAGGGGCCCAGGACCTTGGGACAGTAACGGAGGGCCCCTCCCTTCCAGCTGTCTGTATTTCAGGCATCCAGGGGTCTGCCTGCTAAGTGAACCTTTCCAACTGACTGGCTGACATCCTACAAGGACATCCTATGACATCAGCTCCTGAATGACTTTCCCTCATTCATTCCCTCCTCAACTCAATCTGTGCATCCAAGGAACCAGAATGCCTAATTACAACTCTATTGTCATAGTCATTGTATACAGTCTTCTACTGTTTCTACTTGCTTTGCTCTTAAGCAGTTCATATGTCTGCCCATTGTTTCTCTGAATTCCTCATATCCCTCCTCTCCTCCAGCACCCCAGTATTCGATTACATCCTCATGCAATGCTATGTTCAGCCATTCCCCAATCAAGGGGTGTCCCTCTTGGTATAGTGGAAAGAATGCTGGTTTGGGTGTCAGAAGATTTCAGTTCAAGTCTTGCTTCTTTTACTTTTTCCTGTGTGAGCCTGGGTAAACCACTTCACTTTCCTGGGCTTCTGTTTCTTCTGAAAATGAGGGGGTTGGGTAGATGGCCTCTAAAGACCTCTTCCAGCTCTAGATCTAAAACAACATGGATACACTTGAGGGGAGAGGTGTTGCTGTAAAAAAAAAAGTACTGTTTTGCATATTTTGGATCTTTTTTTCCCCAAATTCAGCCAATCAATCAATCATTCAATAAGCATTTATTAGGTTCTTGATATCTATCAGACATAATGCTAAGGTACTGGAGAGACACACACGAAACACACAGACACACAGAGAAAAGAGCAAAGATAGTTCCTGCCCTTAAGGAGCTTATATTCTAATAGGAGAGACAACATGTACATAAATAGGTACATACAAGATACAGAGTGGATGAAAAGTAAGCTTAGAGGGAGCAGCACTAGCACCTGCAGCACCAGTAAAGGCCTCCTGCAGAAGATGATATTTGAGCTGGGTTTTGAAGGAAGTCAAGGATTCTAAGGGAGAAAAAAGAGCATGTCAGACATGTATGGGATGAGTGAAAACTTCTCAATTTGGGGTTGCTAACCTTCCCTTCTATCCCCCTCCTCCATTGCTGCTGTCAATCACATTTATCTTCCTTTGTCTGTTTTCTCACCTTGGTGGGACCCTCCCCCCACTTCCTTTCTTGCTGTCCCAGATGGGGAAGAATTTGGTGAAACATGTCCCTCCACCAATGAGAGAGGAGACAGTCGGGAAGGGGGCTTGACTAAGTTAAGTTATAAATTTTTACACTGTCTTTCGTAACTTGCCTCTTCTCCATCATGGGTCATGGGAAAGACCATCCTCTTCTCCCAGGGAAGAGAATAAACTCCTGTTCTTATCCTAAGAGATCTCTGTGTTTATATTTTCACTAAATTAAGGATGAAGGGTATTTTTCATCCCAAACAGACGTGTTATGGGAAACATCATGTGGGAGGAATAACAAGGCCAGGACAGCTAGACCATGGAGGAGATAGAGAGGAATGCAGTGTAAGAAAAGGGCCAGGGTAGGAAGGGCTGGTTCTTCACTCACTCAATGAATCCTCACCCCAACAAGTAGAGAGTTGCTGACTCTCTAGACTTGACCTCCCAACACAACCTAGATCCAACCCAGGCTGATTATAAAAGGGAGTGAATGAATGACCTTGTGGTTCCTGTGATCTGAGCATTTGGAATCCCCGTCTTCCTCAGGCATCTCAGCATTCTCTTGACCTTAACTCCCCTATTCCTGTGGAGCTAAGTATATTTGTTCATTCAGCTATCATTTATCAACTGAAGTCATCTCCAGCTGCGCCTGCTCCTGGTTCATACGTCCCGAGCCTGGCTCCATGCTGCTTTTTGTTTCTTTCTCTTGGGCTTAATGACTAGCATTCTGTTTCATTCTCAACCCTTCACCAGGGAAAATATATGTTCAGGTGTCCACCTTTCTCTTTCTAACTTCCAACCCAGAGCCTTGTACATAGATGGTGTTTAATAAGTGTTTGTTTGATTGGATAGAGTAGAATCTGGGTGAAAGGTGAGAAGCTTAATTAATTGTCCAGTTGTGTCCAGATATTCAGGTGTTTGTCATCAGGCAAGGAAAAGACCCAACAACCCAAGGGCTGATCGGAATTCTCTTTTCTTTGGATACTTACAATAATATAGTCATTGTCTTAAACTTCATTCTCTTTTATTCTGTTATTTGGTAGTTGACGTGTTTGCTTTTGAGAAAAAAATGAACTAAATCATTATTTTGTGAATTGTGATGTATAAAAAGTTCGAGATATAGTTTCTGGGTATTTAATCATGCTAGCATATAATAAAATTGGTCAGTGGCACTCTCAAATGCCAAAAACTCCTTATGGAACTCACTTGATGCTTATATGCTCTTGGAAGAGTGAGTATTCCTGAGGGTGGCATTCAATTCTGATTGGTCAATAATTAATTAAGCATGATTATTATGGGGGCGGCTAGGTGGTTCAGTGAATAGAGCACCAGCCCTGGAGTCAAGAGTAGCTGAGTTCAAATTCGGCCTCAGACACTTAACACAAAAAAAACTAGCCGTGTGACCTTGGGCAAGTCACTTAACCCCAACTGCCCTCCAAAAAAAAAGCAAAAAAAAAAAAAGAATGATTATTATGAGAGGTGGACCTGTTCTAATGAAGGGCTAGGAGATGTGACTTTGATTATGTCATTTACTTCCAAATCACTCTCAGCCTTGGGCAGTCTAGACAAAGGATTTACCTCTGTGCCCAAACCTGCCAGAGTGGAACACAATGGAGTAGAATTCACTTTAGTTTAGATTAAATTCTTTGCAAAGTTTTCTAGGCGGGTAGATAACAATTCCACTTAGATAAGATAGTCTAGGTGGGGTAAATTTTGGGGAAATGTCAGGGATCTCCCCAATAATTTGCTAATTAATAATCATTTCTTTCAGAATGTTTCTTTTATTCCTGATATAACAAAGCATCAGTGTGGGTATGGACAAGATGAGCACCTACTTCATGGCCCTTATTTCCTGCATTTTATTCTTAAGTTTCACCCTGAGGGGCAGCAAAACAGGGGAAAGACAAGTCGAGGAAAGAACTCCTGAAATCTAGGCCCAAGTCCAGACTCTGCTGCTTAACTGATGTGTACCTTTGGGGATGCTTCTTCAATTTCCTTATCCCAGAAACAGTGCTAATAGCACTTGCCTTAAAGACTTAGAGTAAAGATATAACACCAATAACAGCCAATATTTCTATAGCACTTTAGAGTTTACAAAGGCCTTTAAATTCATTGTCTCATTTGTTCCTCACATGAGCCTTGCTGGTGATAATCATTTAATATCAATTTAATAATCTCAATAAGGGCCAGGGCCTGAACTTTTCGACCAGAAGAGCCTGGACCTAACAGCTTCTTTGTTGTCTGAGTAAACTCAGAGAATGCCTTTTCCTATGTCAATAAAGCCAGATGGGGCTCACTTTATGGACATTAAGGATGGGACTCTTAACCTATGACACTAATTTGAATAATGGGACTTTTTCTTATCTTACTATTTTTGGACATAACTTATATTTTTAACCTATTAACTTTATAATAAGTTATATTATTTTACTATATATAAGTTATATTATTATTATTATAATTAACTTTATATAACATTAACTTATTTTTGGACATAACATATACTATGTTATGGCATGTTAATGGTAAAGAAAACACAGATATCCTGAGTCATAATTTCAATTGACACTTTGTCATCAGCTCTCTTTATTTTATTGTATTTGCCAGCTCTCCAATTAAGAAAATTCCTTTCTCATATAGTGATTAAACATTTATGGAGATTATAAATTTTAGCGACACAGCCACCCCAAATTGGGATAGTTCTAAAATGTATTTAAGTTTTCTCATTCTTTTGTTCAGGCCATCAGAACTTAGGTTTTGGGCTCCATGCAGCATGTATCTGCTAGCTTAAAGGAAATAAATGATAAAAATGCCTACCACCCAACTTGTTTGTCTCCTTTAACCAAACTTTCAGGTTAACATTGTTTAGGTACTAAATATCCCTACTTTGTAAACAGGTAACTGAGCTCAAAGAGCTGAAATGAGTCATCCATGATCACCCAGCTAATAAGTACCGATCCTGAGATTAGGACTCAGATGTCTCCTTCCAATAGAGAGATACTTGGTAAATGTGGGCAACAGTACCCATCATTCTTAATTCAGTCTAGCAAACATTTAGTAAGTGCAAGACATTATGCTGAATACTGGGGATACAGAGATTAAACCATGAAATGTTCACTGTGCCCAACTTATTCATGTTCTACTGGAAAGGGTAAATGGGATGCAAGATGTATGCGGATGGGTATAATATGGAATATGGGTACATAATACAGAGATGCAAAGGAGATCACCAGAAAAATGTTTTAGGAATATGAGGGGTGGAGGGAATAGTCTTGCCAATAAAATGTCCTTAGTAATACTCATTTCAGTGATGAGATATCCTTAATAATGATGGATGGGGCAGTAAAGACCTGAGTTCAAGTCCTGCCCCTTGTCATGTATTAACTGACCAAGGAAAAGTCATATAATTATTCAGTACTCTCCATAGATCTAAGAGGGCAGCTAGGTGGCACAATGGATAGAGCATTGGGCTTGGAATCAGGAAGACTCATCTTCCTGATTTCAAATCTGGCCTCAGACACTTACTAGCTGGGTGACCCTGGGTAAGTCACTTAACTCTGCCTCAATTCTTCATCAGTAAAATGAGCCGGAGAAGCAAATGGCGAACTATTCCAGAATCTTTACCAAGTAAACCCCAAAATGGGGTCATGAAGAGTCAGCAATCATTGGAAAGACTTAGCAACCAAAAAGCTCTAGGGGAAAGATAAATTGTGAAGAAAGGGATTTTCTATATTAATGAAATGATCAAGCTCCACTGATCCTCCCCCTTTCCCCAAAGCGTCCTTAATAACAATTAGCATAGCAAATGTGTTTGGGAAGGGGAGCAAAAATCATCCTCCTTTTTTCATCACCTACATCTACCGTAAGTGTCAGTGACATTGTGCCACGGTAGAGGAGAATGTCCCGTCTTTTGAAGAATCTGATCTGAAATTGACTCTCATCACCTGTGGCATTTCCCCACTTGCCGACGCCCCCTGCTGGTAGAAGCTTAGCCTAGCACGCAGCTTTCACTTTCACCTCACCAGAGCCTCGGTAGTTGGTTCCGTGTAGGAGGCAGTCTGGCTTCCCCCGAGCAGCTGAAAACTCATCTGTCAGCCGTGGCTCCAGTGCCTCTGAGCTCCACAGCCCCATGGAAGATGTTCTACAGAAAATGTAAGTACCTGGCATTTCAGCAGATTCCTTCTTCTGACGAGTCAGCCGCTGACAAGTTCAAAGACTCTTCCTCCAAGCCTCCGAGATTGCTAATCAGGGAGACAATGGAAACGATAGGGACATTTACCGAGAAAGGTCAAATGGTTTTTTTGTCCCTCCAAAGTTCATTTGAAGATATCCCCCCTCCCCGGTTTTGTTTTGTTTTTATGATTGGTTGGGGGAGCTTTGTGCATTCTGCATCCTTTGGTGTTATTTTCTTCCCAGATCTATTTTCTTGACATTCGTAGGGATTTCACTAAACAAATTTCCCATTGTGTTGGGGCAGTGAAAGAATCCTATGATTTGTTCTTCAAGTTAACCAGCTATAGCAAGAGAGACTTCTTTTTCTTGATCCTAATCTTAACTTGCTCAGGTTTTAATGTGGTCCCATAATTCTAGTCTTCAGGATTGAGTGAGCAAGGTCAAGTCCACCCTTTTCCATTCAACCCATGATTTTATAGACCAAGACCAAAAGTTCACACATAAGTTTATGATTAAACTTGCCACCCTGACTAGAGAGACCTAGCCCTTTCCATTAGAACCCAAAGAAGAGGCCCTCTACCCTCCTCTCTGTGATTCTGCCTGATCTGTGGGCTCTGAAGGCAATTAGCAAAAAGGAATTCCTGAAAGAGTCTGAGGATTGGAGGGACAGGCAGATATGGCTGCCCTTCAGTAGTGTGAGAGGCCACACTGTTGACTTTTGAGTGTACAAGTTCTGGTATGTCTGAAATCATCAAATTGATTGTACCTCCTCTGGTCTGCAAATCATAGGATCATAGATAGAAAGCTAGGAGAGACATCAGAGGCCATCCAATCCAGCCCCCTCCTTTGAGACCTGAGGAAATAGAGTGCCAGAAGGTTTAGTGACTTGGCCAAGGTTACACAATTTATAAGCATCAGAGGTGGAGTCTGAATCCAGACTCTCTGATAACCATGAGCTTTCCTGTCAGGCTATTTGGACAAGCAAAAACAGCTTGCAATGTGATTCTCCTGCTACTTGCCATTTACTGCAGCTATGGGTAGAAGAAATCCACTCCTCATCTCTCTTGGGACACTTTTCTTTGAAAATCCAAGATAGAGTAAAGAGGAAAAAAATGAAACTGAAGCCCAGGGACATTAAGTGAGAGACAGTATAACAGAAAGAGCACTGTAATTGGAGTCAGAGGATTAGAGTTCAAATCTTGCCTCTGATGTATGCTACTGGTATGAGTTAGGAAAATCACTTAAACTTCCTCTGGCCAACAGGTCAGTATCTTCTGATAGGAGAAAAAAGCTCCCTAAACCCTGTTTGATATAGTTAATAACTATATATAATAATATATAGTTAATAACTAATGGTTATTAGTTCTTTCATACACAAAAATAAGGCTGCAAATATATGCTGGCTAACTTATTTCTCAGGGATTTAGTATAAAGACTGGTGTTTTTATATCAAGAAATAAACATCTATTAAACACCTACTGTTTGCCAGGCTTTGAGTAACAAGTACAGAGAATTAGATAATGCCCATTTGTAAGGACCCCACATTCTAATGGGGGAAACAGCAAGTCCGTATGGAAACATGCACAAAGTTCTTTTGTTCACAAAAATAAGGTTGCAAACACAGGCACACTGATTTATTTCTTGAGGATTTAGTGTGATGACTGGTGTTTTTATTATCAAGCAATGAACCAGCATTTATTAACCACCATTATGTGCCAAGTCCTGAGCTAGTTTGGGAGGATACAAGTAGAGAGAATTAAATAATCCCTATTTGCAAGGAGTTCCCATTCTAATGGGAGAGACAGCAATTACATATGGAAACATCTACAGCATAAATATAAAGTGAAAAAATACAAATATATACAAAGTGGTTAAGTCCAAAAGGAAGTTACTAGCAATTGGGGGATCAAAGGTCGGTATTTTTAAATCTATCAAGTACTTTATTAGGCCTATTATTAGCTTTATAAATAATTCTGTGAGATAAGTACTGGAGATATTATCACCCTCATTTTTCAATGGGAAAACTGAGGCCCAGAGGAAGTACATGGCTTGTCCCGGGTGATATGGCTTGTAGATGTCAGAATCAAGATTTGAAGGAAGATCTTCCTGGCCAGGTCTTGTACATTACCCCCTATACCACACTACCTCAACATAAAAAAACATCAGAATCTCTGTAGATGAAAATTCTGTCCTCCAGAGTGCTTCCTGCTGTAAACTTAATCTAACCTCTTTGCCAAAATATACCTGAATAGCTCAAAAGTTTCAAAAGAATCAACTCTAATACGTATTTATTCTCTGAGGAGAGAAGATACTCTGGTTAGCCTTAATTCCTATAAACCTGAATCTTTTCTTCTATTCCATTCAACCCCTTTCCTTTTTCAAGTGGTATTAGATTTAATTCTCTGCCCCAAAGTGAAAAGTTATAAATGGGTAGCCTATCAATAACTGGCTCTAGAAAGGCCTTCTTTAAGTCATTCAGGGGCAAACCCCACAATAATCCCCTTGATCCAAATCCTAATCTGACCCTGGGACTGCCATCTCTGGGCTTTGATTAGTACTCAGACTGGCCTCTCTTGGGATGGAATGAAAATGGTGCAATCTTCTGTCTCTACTTCCCTCTTCCCCATCCTACCCCATTTTTCAGAAGAGGCCAAGAGAAGGAAAGTGACTTACCCAAGATCACAGGTATAATTAGTAATTAAGGCAGTACTAAAATTTAGGGTGAGGGTTTATCAGTCTGGAGACTCTGAGGCACTCTTGCTTTGCATACATAGTGATTAATGAAGATTCTCCCAGTCTCTTATACAAATAGGGAAGGCAGGTCAGTGGGCGACCTTCCATTGGATACACCAAGAAGGTGTGAGTGGGGCATTGTAATCCACTGAGCACTAGCCCGGACTCACCTTGTATCAGTACTTCAAGTTGTTGATCAGTTGTGTGTGACTCTTTATGATCTGATTTGGGGTTTTCTTGGCAGAAATACTGCAGTGGTTTGCCACTTCCTTCTCCAGTTCACTTTACAGATGAGGAAACTGAGTCAGGGTTGAGTGATTTGCCAGGGTCACACAGGTAGTAAGTATCTGGGGTCAAATTTGAACTCAGGAAGAAAAGTCTTCCTAAGTCCAGGCCTGGCACTCTGTCCACTGTTCCACCTACCTAACTGCCCCAAAGCACTTCAAGGACACTTGTCAAAAAGACAAACAACAAAATCATAACAAAGATTGTGAAAAGAGCACTGAATTTGGAGATGGAATGTGTTAGGAGACCTAGATTCCAGTCTTCCCTCAATTGCTAACTACGTACAAGCATGACCTATCCCTCTCTGCTTCTTAGCAAGTCACTTTCTCTCTGTACCTTACTTTCAGCCTTTGTTAAACAGGAATAACCCCTGAGTTGGCTCATTCCTAGATTAATTATGAGGATCCAATGAAAAAATAAGTGTGCAAAAGTTATAGGAACACAAAGGGATTATTAATGTTTCTCTTCCAGCCTTTATCTAAGGCTAACATGGTATAATGAAAAGATTGATTTACACGGAATCAGCAGAGCTGGGTTAAAATTGTGGTTCTTTCACTGACAATATGTATGACCTTGTTCTCTCTGGGCCTCAGTTTTCAAAGTGTACAACAAAGACATTGGACTGGATCAGAGGTATCAAACACAAAGCCTGTGGATCACACATAGTTTGCAACATTCCTAAATACAGTCCCAAATCAGATTAAAATGGAATTGGGAAGTAGTTAACAAAATGAATAGAAATACAATAAAACATAGGTAATGTTCTGAGCCAACACGTGGCCACAGAGATCCTTCTATACAGCTCAGTGGCCCTTGTTTCTATTTGAGTTGGATACCACTGGTCCAGATGATCTCAAAAGGTCAGTCTCCTTCTAAACATAGGACCACCTGATGGGCCACCCTGTTAAACATCTCTGTGGTAGGGCCATCTAGTGTCCTGGCATGGATAGCTTCGTGGCTTCTACTGAAGAAAAAGGAAGTTTGTTTTTTAAAAGTTGCTTTAATTGCTTCCTTCAGTTTAGAAAATATGAACTCTAGACCCCAGCCTTCCTCAGTATTGACAATCCAACTCTCTTGCCTCTCATCCCTGACCTGTATAAGAAATCGATGAGAACAAGCATCCAATCCTGCCGTTAACATCAATTTGTCATGTAAGCACAAATTAAAAGTGCCTATCTTATGTTTTTGAATGCAAAATGAAGGCACAGAAGGTGTCGTCAATTAATGGAATTAAAAGCAAATTTTGTTTTTAGAAAACACAAGGAATTTCTTTTAACAGCTATTAATTCATAGGATGTCAGAGTTGGAAAAGACCTCAGAGATGACCCTGTCCAACCCCTTTCATTTTTCGTTTTCTGAGGCCCAGAAGGGGAGAGATTTGCCAAAAGTCACCAAGCAAATTATGACAATTGGGAAGAGTCCCCAGTTCTCTTGATTCCATGTTGATTCTGTTTCCCCTTCCCCTGGCTTTTCCAATTTCCTAGATGTAGGAAGAAGGTGATAGGTGGGAGGAATATAAGCAGGGGTGTGCTGGAATCAACTCAAAAGATTCTTGGATTGTTAAGTTTTCTGTATGAGCATTGATACCCCAGAAATTCGCAAGTGCTACAAGTGCTTGATTTATTGCTTTGTTGATTGACTAGACTTAAGTCAAGGTGAAAATGTTATTAATACAAGATTAAACGTAAAAAGAGTTTGTGTATTTTTAGAGATCTGGTGGTTAAATATTTACCAGCACACCCCTGAATAGAGGCTAGATGATATATTCATTAAAGTGCTAAATTTGGCACCAGTGAAGTAGGTTTCAAATCCTGTTTATATTGTATGACCTTGGAAAAGTAATTTATCATCTCTGGGCCTCAGTTTCTTGTCCTGCAAAATGAGATGGTTGAACTATATCAGGGGTTCTTAAACTTTTCTTAAACTTGTGACATGGACCCCTTTGGCAGCCTGACATAACTTTTGAATTCAGAATAATGTTTTTAAATACATAAAACTTTTTTTTTTTAAGGGAGAGGAGGTGATACAGTGCATAGAGTGCTGGACCTAGATTCAGGAAAATTCATCTTCCTGAGCTCAAATATGGTCTCAGTTCTGTGACTCTGGGCAAGTCATTTTACCCTGTTTGCCTCAGTTTCCTCATCTGTTAAATGTGCTTAAGAAGGAAATGGCAAATCACTCCAGTATCTCTGCCAAGAAAACCCCAAATGAAGTCATGGAGAGTCAGACATGACTGAACAACATTTTTTTTTTTTGCCTTTTGGAGGACAGTTGGGGTTAAGTGACTTGCCCAAGGTCACATGGTTAGTTTTTGTGTTAAGTGTCTGAGGTCAGATTTGAACTCAGGTCCTCCTGACTCCAGGGCCAGTACTCTATTCACTGCACCACCTAGTTGCCCCCGAACAACATATTTTGAAATCTAGGGTTTTTTATAAGGGAAATCAAAAGTTAATGAAAATAGGGCAGCTAGGTGGCGCAGTGAATAGAGCACCGGCCCTGGAGTCAAGAGTATCTGACTTCAAATCCGGCCTCAGACACTTAACACAAAAAAAACTAGCCATGTGACCTCGGGCAAGTCACTTAACCCCAACTGCCCTCCAAAAAGCAAAAAAAAAAAAAAAAAAAGTTAATGAAAATAAAGATGTCATTTTTCCCCCATCTAAGTTCATGGTTACCCTGAAATCTATCCATAGACTTCTTGAGGGCCTGAGGACCCCAGTTTAAGGGCCCTTGAACTGAATGATCTCTATATAGTCCCTTCCCAGTTCCATATTTCTTCTCCTTTGATTACTCAGGGCACATTAGAAGGCTCAGCCTACATTTACAATTCAAGTCATAACTCAATTTTAGAGATCTCCACATTTGATGAAAGAGTTCAGTAGGGTCAGCTTCCCATTATGCCAGGTACAATCACAGACAATTGGTGAATTTTTTTTTTTATGTCTGGGCTATCTTTGGATTTCTTAGAAACACTCTCTCCTCAACCTGAAGTCAGTGGGAGATGTGCTGGTGAATGACCTGGCCTTATTTGCTATTATGGTAGGAAATGACAGGAAGCTCCTCAGGAGGTGGAATGAGTCTATTGTGAGCTATTAGAGTGAGGCCCTGCCCTTTCACTGACCTCACCGAGCATGCCCATGGACACATAGACTTGGTGCCTGGGCTTTAAGGCTGAGCCACCCCTCCTGGTTATTCTGCTGTATGCGACAGGGTGCTAAAGAATATATCACCCTGGCATCTGTTACAACTTGGCCTAGAATTAGGATTCCAGCATCTTAGCTCTAGAGGTGGAAGGAGCCTCAGAGGTTATCTAGGCAGCCCCTTCATTTTGCAGATGAGGAAACAGGCTGAGAAACTTGCAAAAGGCCTCAGAGAAGGGAGACCTTGAATCCACATCAGATTCCTGAGCCAGTGTTCTTTCTACTAGTCTAGTCCTTGCCCTGCTACCTGACCTTGGTGAATCCCTCCTCTTCTCTTGGTCTTACTTTCCTCCTTTGGACAATAGGAAAACTGGACTACATGGTCACTAAGGTGTCCCTGACACCTCCAAGAACCAATATTTTTCTGCTATGACTCCAGACCCCACCCCAGCCCCCATCCCACATACCAGCATGTGGATAGAGACTAAACAGTGTCACTCTGGCTCTTTGACCTAATTGGCATAATTTGGTGAGAATGCTGGTGCCTCCATCTACCCAGACCTGAACTTGTGTGGCAAAGTAAGGTGAGGAAGCTTGGTCCCTGGACTCTTTTCTAAATGTGCCATTTAATACACCAATAATGCCCTCAGTTTTATTTATAAGTTCCTTGTGGTGTGCCTATTGGGCCATGCTCTGCTTCTAGCCACATAGAGGAAAGAAAACTGAATTTGTAGCCTGAAGACTGAGGCCTATGTGCCAACTTTGCTACTTCCACTTTTATGACTTTGGACAAATCACTCCCTCGAGGTAGGCCTCAGTTTCCTCATCTGTAAAATGAAAAGGGCGGATTAGAAGATCTCTAAAGTTACTTCCAACTTTCAATCTTATGATCCTTTTTTTTCAGTTCCATGTCATTCTTTTTGGAACAAGGCCATGTGACATGGTGTAATGTTAATGGGATATAAGATCTCCCCATCTATTAATAGGCCTCAAGTGGAGCCCATTAAGGGAAGCTTTCTTAGAGGAGGCTTGCTTCTAGGTAGGCTTTCACACCTTTTGCTAATTTCTAATTAGGCACTGAGTCAGGAGGGTTATGATGCCTTCTTCCTCTAAAAAGTGTGTATGTACTCTGAGCCGGTATTTTGCTCACTTATGAGAAAAATCTTGTGATTCCTGGTTGAAATTTTGAGTGTCTGTATATTCAGAGCTCCTCAGCTGCTCAGATATAAAGGCTCTCTCCATCCAGGGATGTATGTAAAGTATATAATTGATTCAGGCAGTCAGAATCCTGTCTGTTGGTCTTTATTTCTCTGCTTGTATTTTCTGTGTTTGTATTTTCTCTGATGTTCAGGGTGCTGATTTTTCCCCTGAACTAGTGAATGTAATTTAAAAAGATTGCTGATCCCTTAAAGAGCTATCTTTCCTAGTAAAGCAGATCTAAGAACCTGTGCTAGCAGCCATCCTGGGTATGCCAGTGTGGTTGCTGCTACACCTGGGGGCAAAGAGTTCTGGGCAGAAAGTCAAGTCTTGGGTTCTTTGTTTTTTAATTTATTTTCAATTCAGGGAACAAAACAAGCATTTCCATAACACAGTACATGAAGAGATGTTTGCATATGAAACTGCAAATCTATCGTGTTCAACCTGATATTCCTTCCAAATACACAATAGTTATCATGTAAATTTCTCTTTTCCTTGTTTTTTCTTCCTTTCTTCCCCCACCCTACAGATAGCTACCATTAGACACACACACACACACACACACACACATATATATGTATATATATATATATATATATATATATATGTTGTTGTGGGTCCACCCAAAGGCCAGCCTCAGGTGTGTGCTGAGATGCAGATGAGAGAAAAAAATAACCAGAGGATAGTTTAGGAAAGAACTGTGAACTCCATTTAATGATTGTAAAAGTTTATTGTTATGCTATTCAGAGGGCTTAGGAAGCCTACAAAAGTGCAGGAATTAGAAATACAGATTATATAGCCATAATAACATAAATCAGGTATCAATTATGCTAACTAGGTGACTAAAGGGATTACGGAGGAGTTAAGGAGTGGTCAGCGCTTAAAGGGATATGCACTTTTCATATCTACTGCACAGGCGTATTGCCCATAATTCACTGGGAAAAAGCCCAGGGGGGCTACCAGGAGGTGTGGTTTTTGCCTTGAAACATCACCTAAATCAACTAGCAGTCAATTCTGACTGAGAGGTGCCCAGTCTGTTACCCATCAGTGTCCCTTTTGACAAGATGAATGTTGGAAGCTAGACTAACTGGGGTCTAATTGGTGAGGAATTATCTTACTGATAGTGCATTGAAAGATTCATAGGTACGACTAGAACAAGGGAGCTATACATTTCTCTAATTGTTTATAGATGTTTAGGTGAAGGATTCATAGATACAGCTTGTTATTGTAACGAGCAGGGTTAATGGCAGCTAAGCAGAGTGCTGCTCAGGGAACAGATAGAATTAATGGTTTTATGGCTGGGGGGGGGTATAACTTTACAACTGAAGTTGCAACTAGATGTTACAAACATAGACACTCCAACGCCCCATCAACAGGGTTGATAATCTAATGAGAGACTTTTCTTTTTTAAGTATCTGAAGTTGGGGGACAAAAGGCTTGGCTGCAGTCAGGGTCTCAGACACAAATCTTTTAAGTGTAACTCCAGGAGATCTTTAGGGAGCTGGCCTTATATGAATCCACTAGGCGCATCACCAAAAGGCCCTGATTAGAGTACACTGTCTAATCCTTGACTTCAGCTGCATCAATATGTAAAATTTTTCTATACATACTTCTATTTATCAGTTCTTTTTCTGACTGTAGATAGTGTCTCTCTCTACACATGTCCTTTTTTTTTTTGCTTTTTTTGGGGGGAAGGCAGAGCAGTTGGGGTTAAATGACTTGCCCAAGGTCACATGGCTAGTAAGTAGTAAGTGTCTGAGGTCAAATTTGAACTCACATCCTCCTGACTCCAGGACTGGTGCTCTATTCACTTCATCACCTAGCCGCCCCAAGCTCATCAATTCTTATAGCACAGTAGTATTTCATCAAAGCCATATACCACAGTTCGTTCTGGAGTTTTAATAAATGGTTAAATCTCTGATCTTGAGCAAATACCTATTCCTTTCTGGGCCTCAGTTTCTTCATCTATGAAGACCAGATGATCTTTAAGGTTTTTCTAGCTCTAATGTGTTGATAAGGTTATATTCTCAGGAGGCATAGGATCCTTTCAACATCAGGGTGATATTGTGGAGCCAGCTCAGAACTGGAAGTCTGGAAACTCGGGTTCTAATCTTGGCTCTGCCCTGAAAATCTGTATGACTTTGGACAACTTTCTGGGCCACTTGTTTCCTCCTCTCTACAAAGACAGGACTGGACTAGACAATCTCTAAAGCCTCTTCCTTCTCTAAATGCCGTGGTTCTCTGTGGTCTTGAAGAGGCTGATTTTATGGAGGTGATGGAAGGGGGTTTACTCTTGTGTTAACATTTCCCCAGATAACTGCTTATGAAAGAGAGTTATTGCTTCCTTTCATCTTAAAAGGTTAATCTTTCATTATTTAGTGTTTCTTGCAACACTTATTTATGAATGTGTTACTCGAAGTGGGCGTATTCAGAGCACTCATGGCTCATGGCCAGGGTTTGGCATCTCTTGGGTGTGGCTGCATATAGGCTGGTTTGGAAGAACTGACTCATGTATAATCCTTTACTTATTTTGCTCTATTTAGCTTCCCCGTTTTGAGCTAACTTCCCTTGGAGCCACGGGAACCCTGGGTACCCTTACTCAGCAGAGTTTTTCTCTTCCTCTGCAGGTGAGACTTCTGGGTTACTAGAACTGGGATCAGGAAGGAGGAATTGAATGATCCCTGCTTAGCAAATCTGTTAATCCTAAATGGAAGAGTTATCAGATTTCCAGTCCTCTGCCTGACACAAGACTCCAAGTCACAGAATTCCTCATAAGAGATGATTGGGTACTAGAAAGATCATTGGACCTGGGTTCACACCCCATCTTCAATATTAACATCTATGTGACCTTTGGCACACTTGGGCTCTGTAGGGCTCGGTTTTCTTCTTTGAGAGAGTTGACTTGATGGCTTCTGGGGTCCCTTCAACCTCTGACATTCTCTAAGAAGGCAAATCCCACTGCCTTGCTGGGTAGCCTGTTAATTGGCTGGACAGCACCAGTTATGGAAAGTTCTTACTTAGGCTTCCTTAGGAGCTGAAATCTAAGTCTAAGGTGCCAACGAGTAGACCATGGTCTGATGTCTCTCCCTGGCATGAGATGGTGCTGTGGAGCATATTTGAATCTGCTTTAGCAAGCTGGTGATGCCCATTTGGGAGCTGTGGTTTTGATAGGCAAAAGGAGAGAATGGGGGGGAGAGGGGAAGCTGGAAGTGCAGTAAGATGGGAAAGACTAGACTGGAGAGGGGAGCCCGCCTCGTCGAACAGAGAAAGGCTGGAAAAAGAAGAGGATTCCAGCAGGCTGGCTGATGCTTGTCTGGGGAGTGTTGGAGGTTGAGTACCTAAATTGGGGGATTAGGGATTGGATG
>CM053599.1:75712721-75853789 GCA_028646575.1 Pseudocheirus occidentalis
AAAAAAAAAAATCTATGAATCTGGAACACAGAAGATCCTCCAAGGAATAAAAACAGACAACAAAGCTGGATTTCAGGGTAACAGGGTGGGGAGGGGGTGTCTTCCAGTAGAACTAATCATTGAAGAACTGTCCTCCAAAACAGTGAATCAGGTCAGTCAGGCAGCATGGGTCACCTTCCAGAGGGATGAGAGCTAATGTGACTGGACTGATTCAGAACTCTTGATAGGATATTCTTAACCAGTCAGAAGATAGAGAATCACTCCCTTTGGTGAACTGGTACCAATGTCTTTAGAGGCTGAAATCAAGTAATAGGTTTGGTTCTAGATGGAAGAACCCTACTACTAGGCTTGACAAATTCTGGATGACACCTAGCAATTTCATTGGGTCAGGCAGCAGGATACAAGGACTGACTTTGGAATCAGAGGACCTGGGTTCATATCTCACCTCTGATGCCTACTCCCTGTATGATCTCAGAGAAATCACTTGACCTCCCTCGGCTTCAGTTCTCTTATCTAGAAAATAGGGGCTGGATTAGACAATCTCTAAGGTCCCTTCTGACTGTAGATCTACAATTTTATGACTTGCTAATTTATTTTTAGTTTATTCTGACTTGGAATTGCACTCTTATCTCTATCACATTATATTATTCATGTTCATGTTTTTACCATTATGATACCTTGAAGGGAAACTAGAGTTTAAGATAGGGAAGTAAAGGGCACACAAGCACATACACACACACATACACACACACACACACACTCACACACTCACACACTTCTTTGAGAGGCAACTAGGATTCCTCCTTGCCCCATATTACCTCTAGCCCATATCCACTCTTAGTGGACCTAATTTGTGTCTCTTTCTGAAGCCCAGAACTTATGCACTTTGGGAATATGTTACCTGTTGTTTATTTTTAATTTGCCTTTTGTTTTTCATTTCTTGAAAGCTAAAACATTCACGGACACATTAGATCTTGGGATTGTCACCTGTATGCAAAGCACGTTTGTCAAACTCTGTCCCATAGTCTACTGATTCAACAGTTTTTCTCCACTCATTTGGCACAGCATAAATGTATCCAAATATGAGCAAGTTGCCATTGGATGCTGATTATATGTCCACCTCTCTTATTTCTTATACATCTAAAACTACTACTATTATTGCTTCCTCTGCATTTGGGCAGCTGGTGGTGGCCACCACCTTTCTTCTAGAAGTAATGCTCATCAAAAAGCTACAGTTTTTACTAGGTATATACACTAAGACAATTAAAGAAAGGGGGGAAAGGGCCCATGTATACAAAAATATTTGAATATTTGAATATATTAAGAACTGAAAACGAAGGGGATACCCATCAAATGGCAAATGGCAAAACAAATTTATGGTATATGAATTTATTGGAATACTATCATGTCATACAGAATGACAAAAGAAATGGCTTTAAAGAAACTGTGGATGATTGTATGAATTGATGATGGATGAAAGGAGCAGAACCAGGAGAACAATGTATACAATAATGACATTTTAAATACAGATAACTTGGAAGTATTTCAGAGCTCTGGTCAGTGCAATAACCAACCAAGATTAGCCAAAGCATAAATTTATGGATATGGCAATATAAGGATGAGTTTTGCTTGACTATACATATTTGTTACAAGAGTTTGTTTGTTTGGTTTTTCAATAGGGCAGAGGGAGTACAGATGGAAGGAAGAGATGGCCTGGCAATAGGGTTACTAAAAGAAAAAAAAAAGGTTAATTGAAGTATTTTTAATGCACAGAGCAAAACAGAAGGAAACAGACTATCATGACAACTTTGAAAATTACATGTTGAATTTATTGTATACTTAAAGGGAAAAACAAGTTGCAAGTTATAGAGATTTACAGCTTCATGCATTATCCTCTTTTTCCATTTTACTTTGTAATGCTTGCTTTGTTTTTTTAAGTTAAGAATTTAAATTTAAAAAAAAAGAAAAGAGGGAGAGAGAAAAAAAAAAGAAAAGCTCCTGGCATGCCCTGTTACCCAAAAGAGTCGTGGAGATATTAAGATTGGCTAGGGAGTGACTTTTTCCATTCCAAAGCCACGCTAGTATATATATACCGGGTAACTTGGTCAAGCATGTGACTCCCAGAGCTTGGCAGAAAATCTGGGCCATGTGCCTGTTGACTTAACCTAGATTCTTATTCCTTCCCACAACCTTTCTGGGAGGAGGTTGCACATCTGTTTCCATTAGCCAATTATTTCTCCCCATAAGAGAAAAATTGATTAATCCAGTATGCAGAAAATAAGATGGAGTCAGAAACTTGGCCATTCATTTGGTGGTATTGAGTGGCAGGGCAAGCAATGAAGTCAATAAGATTGCTAGGTCTGATGATTTGAAGGATCATAGGATTTAGAGTTGGCAGGGACTTTAAAGGTCACCTAGTCCCATTCCTCTTATTTCACAGATGAAAAAACTCTGTCTCAAAGAAGTTAAGAAACTCGCCCACAGTCATATGGGGACTAATAAGAGCTGGGATTTGAACCGTATTTTAACTTCAAATCCAGTGCTCTTTTCACAGGTGAGATCATGTGGGTCTGTTAGCTTTCCTCCAGTTTATGGCTAGAGCCATCCCTCTAGTCCCAGCCAGCAGACGTGTATCTGTTTCCACTTGTAACTGTGCAAAAAGTGTGCAGTAGGTGTGACACATCCCCCCTTCAAGTGATACGGTTCAGAGTGCCTGTTGTTTTGGAAGCGGGTCTGGAGATTGTAAAGAGGGTAAAAGCCTCTCTCAGAGAATCATGGAACTTTATTATCGAAAAGAATTGTAGAGACCATATAACCCAGTACTCTTAATTTACAATAGAGAATGCTGAGGTTCCTAAAGAGAAAAGACTTCTCAATTCAGGTTGCATAGATGGTTGTATTAAAACCATACAGTGGACTTCCTCAAAGAGCAATGACGCATATCTTTAGGCATGGCCAATTTGGAGATTTGTTTAGCTTGACGGTGTTTATTTGTTACAAGAATTTTATTTCCTTTTTTTCCCTTTCAGTGGTGGTAGATGGGAAGGAGAGAAAAGAAATACTACTTAATTGAAAAATTAAAATGTAATTTTAAAAACCATATTGCAGAATATAAAGAAAAATGAACATGACTCTTTATTCATATTATTTATAACCTCCTCAGAGAGATGAGACAACGTTGTTTAGAGATCAATTAAAAGAATTTGGAATGTTTGGATACAAGAAAAGAAGGCTTTTAGAGCATATGATGGTTCCCTTCTAGAATTTTAAGACCTGTCTCCTAGAAGAGGAATCAGACCTTGGCCCCAGAGGGCAGAACAGGGAATAGGTAGAAGTTGTAGAGATGAAGATTTTAGCTCAAAATAAGGAGGCTTTCCTTATGATCTGAGCTACCCAAAAGGAGAATGGGGAATGTTATAACTGAGTGGCTTAGCTCCTCCTGGGTATGGTCTTTGGAGGTTTGATTTGAAGGATAGCCTCAACAGCAGGGCAAAAAGTAAAACAGATGAGATGGTAGCATGCTGGAAGGAAAAAACAGGAAGGTGGTTAGTGAGACAAGTTTGAATTCTAGTCCTCCAAGAAAAACCTAGAAACGAGTTCTTTCCCTGCTCCTCCCCTCATCCACTTCTTTCACCTTGCTCCTGAGAGACCCATTACCCACCCCCATCCCCTTTGATGGACTCTTAATATGGCAGGATCCACACCTCTTTTAACATAGTACCAAAAACATGAACTATTCTTTATTCTGAAAATATAATTAATGAGTAGAAGAACTGGAGGGTGCTTTAGAAACTATTGATTCTAGTCATTCTTTTCCCTGTTCTAAGATGGCTAAATTGAGACTCAGAAATGACTCCTAGAATTATAGACTTAGAGTCACAAGGGACCATAGAGCTCATCAAATCCAACCCCTTCATTTTACTAATGAGGAAGCTTGGTGGTTCAGTGGATAAAGCACTAGACCGGGACTCAGGAAGGTGGGGGTTCAAATTTGACTTCAGACATACTAGCTTCAGACTAGGCTCAGGTACTTACTAGCTATGTGACCCTGGGTGTGTCACTTAATCTCTGTATGCCCCAGATTGCCTCATCTGTAAAACAGAACTAATAATATCACCCACCTCCTAGAGTTGTTGTGACATTATATTTGCAGCATTTTGCAAATTTTAAAATGCTATGTACATTTTGTTGTTGCCCAGCCATTTATCAGTCATTTTCAACTCTTCATGACCCCATTTGGGGTTTTCTTGGCAAAGATATTGGAATGCCGTCTAGAGCTGTATCCTAAAGAGATCATAAAAATAGGAAAACTACCCACATGTACAAAAATATTTATAGCAGCTCTTTTCGTGGTGGCCAAGAACTGGAAATTGAGGGGATGCCCATCCACTGGGGAACGGCTGAACAAGTTGTGGTATATGAATGTAATGGAATACTATTGTACTATAAGAAACGATGAACAGGTAGACTTCAGAAAAACCTGGAAAGACTTATATGAACTGACACTTAGCAGAACCAAGAGAATATTGTTCACAGAAACAGCCACAGTGTGCTTTGACTGATTTTGATAGACTTAGCCTTGCTCAGCAATGCAAGGACCTAAAACAATTCCAAGACTCATGATGGTAAATACCATTCACACCCACAGAAAGAACTATGGCTTTGGAATGCAGAGCGAACTAGACTACAATTTTCTTTTCGTTTTGTTTTTCTTTCTCATGGTCTCTCCCATTCATTATAATTCTTCTATACAACATGATTAATGTGAAAATGGATTTAATAGGAATGTATGTATATACGGCTATATCAGATTGCATGCTGTCTTGGGAAGGGAGAGGGAGAAAATGTAAAACTTATGGAAGTGAATGTTGAAAACCAAAATTTAACTAATTAATTAATTTTAAAAAGATACTGGAGTGACTGAAAATGACTGAACAGTTAAAACTGAGGCAAACAAGTTTAAGTGACTTGCCCAGGGTCACATAAGTAATTGAGGCTGGATTTGAACTCAGGCCTTCCTGACTCCTCTAGTCTTGGTGCTCAAAACTACCACCTAGCTGCCCCCTGCTTTGTAAAGACTAGTTATTATTATTAAAAAATATATTATTATAATTATTATTTTGGGACTCAGAGAGGTTGTAATTTCTCCCAACATTACACAGCTAATAAGTGTCTGAGATGAGTGAGATTCAAACCCAAGCCTTCTCTGTCCACTATGCCCTACCATGTTTATTATTTGCTCAGGGTCAGGATTCTAGGAAGTGGCTGAGCTGAGACTAGACCCCAAGCCATCTTACTGCTCTATGGGACCACATTGTTGATAAAAATCATAACTGAGATGTATATAGTACTTTAAGGTTGCAAAACACTGCAGTGAGTGACATTTTCCTTAAGGCCTGCCCACCAATGTTTACAGTAATTCTAAATACAAAATGCCTCATCAATCCCTTTTTTTTTTTAAACCCGATTGCACTGAGGTTATCTAATCTTCTGTTATCTGTCTTTTCCACACCATTTACCATCAACTCTGAATGGGGCTCACTGGCTTCTTTGGTCTATTTATTCTAGCCTTGTTTCAATAAAACTAATACTACATGAAAAGATTGTACTGTGACTTAAAAACAGCTTTGTTCTTTTGAGTAGAGGAAGAACCATTAGTGACAGAGCTAAAAGACAGGACTGACAATTTATATTTCTTAGTTCTGAATTTAAAAAAAATTAATATCTTATTTTTCCCAATTTTACATGTAAAAATAACTTTTAACCTTTTTTTTTTTTTTACATTCTGGGTTCCGAAGTCTCTCCCACTTTCCTTGCCCTCACCCCTCATTGAGAAGGCAAGCAATTTGATAAAGGCTATACATGTGCAGCCACATAAAACATATTTCTATATTAGTCATGTTGTGAAAGAAAACACAGACCAAAAAAAAAAAAAAAACCCAACCCAAATCTCAAAGCCAAAAAAAATAAAGTTAAAAAAAACAACAGTATACTTTGATCTATATTCAGATTCCATCAGTTCTTCCTCTGGAGGTGGATAGTATTTTTCATCATATGTCCTTCAGAATTGTCTTGGATCTTTGTATTGCTGAGAACAGCTAAGTCATTCATACCTGACCATACAATATTGTTCTTATTATGTGCAATGTCCTCCTGGTTCTGCTCACTTCACTTTGCATCAGTTCATGTAAGTCTTTCTAGGCTTTTCTGAAATCAGCCTGCTCATCATTTCTTATAGCACAATAGTATTCCATCACAATCATATACCACAACTTGTTCAGCCACCTAATTGATGGACATCCTTTCAGTTTCCAATTTTTTGCCACCATGAAAAGAGCTGCTTTAAATATTTTTGTGCATATAGGTCCTTTTCCTTTTCCTTTTTTTTTTTTTTTTTAAAGATTTCTTTGGGCTACAGAACTAGTAGTGGTATTGCTAGATCAAAGGGTATATGTAGTTTTATAGACCCTTGGTCCTGAATTTAAAGGCTATTGTAGTTTATAAAATTTGTCTCTTCCTCCTGTAGCATGTGGGATAGCAGGATTCTGCTTAATCTCTTTAGGTTATAGCTTTATAGGCTTAAATATCAATACCTTGGAAAGAGATGTCTCAAAAGGAAGTGCACAGGAATTGGTAACCAAAAACTACCTGAGATATTATAGAACATGCCTATAGTAGAGATGGGAAGGGAAGCTAGGGCACAGAAAGTCTGAGCTGGAAGGGGTCTTCAAGATTAATCTATTTGAAACTTTTCTGGAGGTTCTGAGAAGCTGTCTCAGGTAATTTTGCATATGTTAATTAGCCAAGTGAACTCCAAACTCCTTTTTCCTCATTTTACAGTGAAATAGGAAACTGAAGATCTTCCCTACCCCTTGGCCCCTTGATAGGCTTAAGTGAATCAGAGAACCTTCCCTGATTTGAAAGTATACTCTGCCCCCTAATAGGCTGAATGTGGTCACATGGAGCCTGTGGCAGGAGGCTTGTTTGTTTTTTTTTTTCCAGGAATGCTCACATCTTGTTACTTTGTGATTGGGCAATGAGTCAAGAGGGTTGTGATGTTCTCTGACCTTGGAGAAGGTTATGTATACCCTGATGTGAGATTTTGCTTTGGGACTCACTTTGAGAAGAGTTGTGTGATTTGGCCAGACGAGACTCTGAGCAGCCATTGAGCCCCCCGGCTTTGAAAACCCAGATGTTGGTGATTCCCGCTCTGGTAACTAACTAGGTATGGATGTAATGGTCAGACAGGTGGAAGCTCATCTGCTGATCTGTTTCTCTGCCTGTATTTTTTTTTTTGGTCTGCTTGTAATTTCTGTTTGTATTCTCTGAAGTTCAGGGTGCTGATTCTTTCCCCTGAACTAGGTAAATTATATGTTTGCTTAAAGTAGGGTTATTAACCCATTTTGAGTTGCTTTCCTTTAGAAAAGCAGATCTAAGAACCTGTGTTAGCAGCCATCCTGGATATGCTAGGGTGCTTGCTGCTACATACAGTCAGGTTCTAGAGTCATTGGATGTTAGAACCAACAGGAACCTTTGAAGTTCAGCTAGTCCAGCCCTTTCATTATTTAGATGGGGAGAATAAGGCAGGTTAGGGGGTGAGGGCTGGCAAGGAACTTGTGCATTGTCACTCAAATAATTAGCAGCAGAGTCAGCAGTAGGGTTCAGATAGCTAAACTTTCTACTCCTTTTTTTCCCTCAGCTTCTGAAAGAGGACAGCAAGGATAGGTCAGGCCAAACATAGTTAACTGTTCTGAAGGAGAAACCCAGACATATTGATTGTCCAAACAGTGGCAAGCATCCAAGTGCTTGTTTCAATAACTAGGCTCCTAGGGGGCACCTTCCTGGGATCTTTTTTTCTGGGAATCAGAAGTAAATTGAGATGAGATTTTGGCATGATGCATGTTCCTGATGCAATCCAGAGCTAGCTCATTTGGTAAATAATTGATGCTTCAGCATCGAAAAGCCCCTTGGAATGGCATATTCATATCACAGATATTGATTTGGGAGTCCAGTTAAGTGCTCCTTTTGAAAACATTAGCACTTGGGGGCTTGGGAGATTGTGTTTGGCCAGTTTAGCTGATGCCATGGCTTGCAAGAAGTTCACTACGAAGAACTTTGACAAAATGGTAACAGATGGTTATTTGGAATAAAAGACCATGAAATGGTGGAATAGACATCATCTAGGCTAACCCCTTCTTATTTTTTTTCCTCCTACCTCTCCAACCCCTCCTTCAAAGAAAAACAAAACCTGTTTTAACAAATAAACGGTCAAACAAAACAAATTCTTCTATTGGCCATGTCCAAAACTGTGTGTCTCGTTCTGTTTGTTACTTCATCACATCTGGGTTAGGAGTTGATTCTTCCTCATTAGTCCTCTGAAATTATTCTAACCCTCACATTTTACGGATGGGCATGTTGAGACTCAGAGAGAGGACAAGATTTGTCTAAAGTCATGCCATGAGTTAGTGTCAGAGTCAGCCTGGAGTTTAACAGAAACCATCTTATTGAAAGCTACTCCAAATTGTATCAGAATTGAATATGAAGAAATGAGTAGTCCATGGTCTCCAGAGAAAAAACACTCTGCCAATGAGAAAATCACAGTAATTAGCTTCTATTAGTAGTTCTGGGCCAAGGGCAAAACATTTGTATCTAGAAAATGTAGTTCACAGAATGGTACAGGGAATTATTTTGTTATGGTCTGGACAGAAAGTATGAGAAACGATGGTCAATTGTTTCTTCATGTCTTTAACTCTATAAATATATACCAGTATAACTTTGTGGTTTGTCATTATAAGAGCTAAAACTAGCTTCATGTTTGCTATAAACTCAGTTTGACTGAATCGTTTTTTCTGCCTCAGTATATAGCATATTGAAATGTAAAAATCAATCAACAAGCTTTTATTAATTATCAAGTCCTAAATGTTCTCATAGCTAACTTTGCTAACATCATGGTTCTCTTCTGCTCAAAGACATTCAATGACACCCTTTTGTCTAATTTAATTTAATTTTCTTTTTGAAGGGGGGAAGGTAGGGCAATTGGGGTTAAGTGACTTGCCCAAGGTCACACAGCTAGTTGTTTGTGTTAGGTGTCTGAGGCTGGATTTGAACTCAGGTCCTCCTAACTCCAGGGTTGGTGCTTTATCCTCTGTGCCACCTAGCGGGCCCCCTCCCTTTTGTCTTGAGGATAAAGTCTCTTCCCGATTTAATCCTGTCTCAGTTTAGATAACCTGTCATTTCCTGGTCATTAAGCTGTCATCAGCCTGCTTTAAAACATTTTAATAGCTAATATTTATATCACCTTATATTACATTTGCCTTTTGAGGTTTTGCAAAGAGCTTCATACATCTTACCTCATTTGATCCTCACAACAACTCTGTGAGGCAGGTGCTGTTCCCGTTTGTAAATGAGGCTGAAGGCGGGTAAGTGACTTGCCCAGGGTCACAAAACCAGTTAGTATCTGAATCCCAATTTTACTTGGATCAAACTACTCCACCCAGCAGCCTCATTTTCATCTTGTCACTTCATTGCTTAAACACTTTGCCGTAATTCCTCCTTGCCTCTAGGATGAAGTCCAAACTGCTTAGCTTGACATTCAAAGCCCTCTACAATTTTGTGGCACCCGACCCTCCCAGGCTTAGTTCCATGTGTTCCTACATATTCTGTGCCTGGGCTAAAAGGGATGAATCTCTCTCCCCCAGACAAGCTTTCCTGCGTCTGTATCTTTGCTTCTTTGAGACCCTACCCAGAATGTCCTCTTCTTATTTTGCTGTTGAAATCCTTCCAGATTCTGCTAAGCTGCCACCTCCTCAAGCCCTGTTTCTCCCTCCCCATCCCCTGCCCCAGCTGGGATGATCCTTCTCCAGTTTGCCGTCTGTCACATGGACACTGTGCCTCCTTGACGTGTTGAATTTTGTGTTGTGGCTATTTGCTTATTCTTTCTAGCAGCCCAATGCCATTAGACTGAAAACTCCTTAAAGGCAGGAACTATTTTATTTATTTGTGTATCTTCCTAGTTTATTGCACAGAGCAGGTGCTAGTAATTGCTCATTACATTGAATTCCTATCCCCAAACCAGTTATTCATCTTGTAAAACTAATCCCCTGAAGTGACTAAGAGAATGGGATCCAGGAAAAATGGAGTTATCAAATGCGTCAAATTTGACTTTTCACAACAGGTGAACTTGGCTCATTTCTAAACAAACTTTTCCATATTGTAACAAAAGTTTATAAAGCTGTGCGTTTGCTTTTGTTTTTCAGATCAAACTTACTGTGACCGACTGGTCCAAGACACCCCTTTCCTCACAAGCAATGGTCGATTAAGTGAGCAGCAAGTTGACAAAATTATACTCCAGTTAAACCGTTTTTACCCACAAATTCTCACCAACAAAGAAGCAGAAAAGGTACTGGGCCCTGCTGCAAATGCTTGCATCTGCTTTCATTTTTTACTGTCTTTCCATTCCTCCAGAGCTGTAACTTGGACTTTGTATCCAAGGATGACATTGCCCTAGGGCAGGGGTGGGGAGCCTGTCGCCTTGAGGTCACACGTGGCCTCCTAGGTCCTTGGGTGCAGCCTTTTGACTAAGTCAGAGTTTTACAGAACAAATCCTTTTATTAAGGGGATTTGTTCTATGAAGTTTGGATTCATCAAAGGGCTTCATTTGAGGACCTAGAGGGTCATGTGTGGTCTTGAGGTCACATGTTCTCCACCCCTGCCCAAGGGGATATTTATTCCTTATCCCCAAAAGCTAGCCCCTGAAAGACTCTTGTCTGCTTGGTGCTACCTTTGGTGATAAGGGTCTCATCTTGGAATACTCTTTCTCCTGACTTTAGACCATACAGGTGAACTGTTCCCTCTCTCTTCTCCACCTCCCCTTACTCCAGGTGCAAAAAAAAAAATTCCTAATTAGGACTGTTTATACTCATTCCTGCTGGAGCCAAGCTGGAAGGATTTCCAGGTGCTACAGTTAGGTCTTTTACCTTTCTTGATCAATTTGGTGGATTGACTATATACGGTCAGAAGTCAGGAGAACTTCATTGGTTCTCATCATCATTTTGAAGCATGAGGACATTAAGATGTATACTCTTGATCTAAAGTTAATTAAGAAGCATTCAGCTGATTTCGCAAAAACCAGAGTATCTGGGAGAAGGTAGTCAGTAGTAGCGAATCCTTTAGAGAAGGCAAGAAAAGCAGTTCAGAGGTCCCCTAGAAATTTGGAGAGACCATTTGCAGTCCAACGATGAGCACAGGAGTCAGAGAAATCTAAACCTTCCTACCATAGTCTCACATGGAACAAATGAGAATTTTGTTTTATTTTGTGATTGTTTTGTTAAAAATAGATTTTTCCTGATATCTTTTGTTTTTATGTTACCCTCTTTCCCCCACTGTATCCTTCCCTCAACCCTCCCTTTGTAATAAAGAATTTTAAAAGGGAAAGGGAAAAAAAGTTCAGCAAAACTAACCAACATATCAAAAAAGTCTGATGTGTATGCAGGGTTCCACACCTTTCCCTCCCCCTCCCCCCAGTCTCTGCAAAGAATTGAGACCAATCCTTATCACTGAAATTTTTACAGGATTCACTTTCAATTGTTTGGCTTTCTGGGAGTGGGAAGGAAAATGTTGGGAAATGTAGGTGATGTAGAAACAGGTTTCAACAATCTTTTTAAAAACCCTTTTCTAGCAGCAACCTTGGGCAGAAGAAGGAAAATGTCCCTTTTATAGATAGGGAAACTGAGGCTGGGGAAGTTATGTTCACATTCAGAGAGGCGGTAATTAAGGCGTGTGACATGTCACCTCAGGATCTGTGAGTTCCATTCTAGCATTCTCCTCACTGTGTCCCAGGACTTATTTCCCTCATGAGCAATGTTTGTAGCCCCGTTCTTTTTAATTTGGGGGCATTCACTCTCTAGTTTCATGAGTTCATCTCCGATCCTCTAAGAAGGAGCAGATCAGACTAAGCATCTGTTGCTCTGCTTTCTGAAGCATTCAGCATGCCCCACTTGTGCCTCTCTCCAGCCACTGTCCTTTGCCCCCTCGCTGCCCTTACTCTCTGCCTGAGGAGGAGAGCTCCTGCCACCTCTCTTCAGCCCTGGCAGGAAGCCTGTCTTGCCCAACTTTTTGCTGGGCTCCCAGGAGTTAAAGATCAGACTTGTTAACCTGATTTCTCTCTTCAGTACTTTAGCAACTAATTGGTTTCTATTGGAAACTGTTCCAGTTAATGAGATTTAAAGTGACAGTGGTCCCTATAATTGGATAGAAACTGAACAGAAAATGTCTCACTTATTTTGGTCCAGATATATGATTTTTTTTTTCAATTAAGGTTGTTAAGTGACTTCCCAGAGTAGTACAGCTAGTAAGTGTCTGGGGCTGGACTTGAACTCAAGTCTTCCTGATTCTAGGGTGGGACTCTAACTACTACACCACCTAGCTACACCAGTGGGAAACCTGCAGCCTCAAGGCCACATGTAGCACTCTAGGTCCTCAAGTGTGGCCTTTTGACTGAACCCAAACTTCTCAGAACAAATCCCCTTAATAAAAGGATTTGTTCTGTAAAACTTGGACTCAGTCAAAAGGCCAAACCCAAGGACCTAGAAAGCCACATGTGGCCTCCAGACTGCAGGTTCCCCACCCCTGACACATGAATTCCCTGTGAGGAAATTCCCTTTAGCAGTGCAGATTGCCAGTATTTCTGCAATTTGGAGTCTTGCAGAATTGCCTGGAGGCATGGAGGGGTGGAGTGACTTGCCCAGAGTCACAGCCAGTGTAGGTCAGAGGTGAGACCTTAACCCAGGTCTTTCTCTGAATTTGCTACCTAGGATACTATACTTTTTTTCCTCATAAAAAAAAAAAAAAAGGCTGAGTTACACACCCATAAATTGACAAAGATGACAAAATATAGAGAGTCAGGGGGGGCTAGGTGTCGCAGTGAATAAAGTACCGTCCCTAGAGTCAGGAGTACCTGAGTTCAAATCCGGCCTCAGACACTTAACACAAAAAACTAGCCGTGTGACCTTAGGCAAGTCACTTAACCCCAACTGCCCTCCAAAAGAAAAAAAAAACAACAAAATATAGAGAGTCAATGCTGGAGAGGTTGTGGAAAGGTGGGTGTCCTGGTGCGCTATTATTGGAGCTGGGCAGTGGTCTGGCTAGTCTGTAAAGCAGTTTGGAATTCTGCTAAGGAAGTGACTAAAAGGTCCTCACCCTTTGACACTGCTAGATATATACCCTGAGGAGGTGAGTGACCAAAAAAAAGGTCTCATACAGACCAAAATATTACTAGTGATACTTTTTGTAGTAGCAGATAACTGGAAACAAAGTAGAAACCCATCTTTTGGGGAACAGCTAAACAAGTTATAATATATAACTATAATAGAATATTACTTTTCTGTATGAATGGTGAATATGATGAATACAGAAAAGCATGGGAAGACTTATAGAAACTGATGCGAAGTGAACTAAGTAGAATCAGGAAACTAATATTCACAAAGATTACAATAACATAAATGAAATGAACAATAACACAAAACAATTAAAACTGATTATGATAAAGTTATAATGACCAAGCTTGGTCCCAAAGAAGAGAAAAAGAGTATATCTCCTTCCCATCTTTGGAGAGGTAGAGGGATCTATAAGTGTGGAACATTAAGTATAACGTTGGGGTTGGTTAATTTTCACTAAACTATTTTTCTCTTTTTTAATTCTTTGTTATAAGGAATAGTTCTGAATATGGTGGTGGTAAACACACTGAGAGTTGTAGGTAATGTCAAAACAAAAGATAGAAATAAGACTGACTCACTGGAAAAAAAAGATATTCTCATCCTATCACTTTGCAATAGAAAAAGGCAAGAATTCTTAATGTTTGTTTCAGGAGACAGTAGCACAAATAGTAGTAATAATAATTCATTTCTATAGCAATTACATGTTTACAAATAATCCATATGACCTATAGGACAATTTTTTTTTTTTGTAGCAAGGATTGATATATTGAGGACAGGTTCTGAATTGTGATTTCATCAGCAAAGGAATTTATAGTGTGGATACTCTCTCCACTAATGGACAATGTGTCTGTAATTTAAAGTTCTGACAGGGGCATTGAGAAATTAAAATACTCGCCCCTTGTCATACAGACAATCTGGGTCTGAAGCAATTTTAGAGTCCAGGTCTGCCTGATTCCACTACTCTACTTCTAATTGTATTGACGTTCTAGTATTGTCAAGTACTGACATTCCCATTTTACTGATGGAGAAGCAGATTTATAATAGTTAAGTGACTTGCCCAACCAATTTTTTTTTTTGCGGCACCCTGGACCTATAAGTTTGTTGATATGAGAAATTATTGGTGTAGAAACTCCTTCTGTTAAGCTAGGTCAGGAACTAGACAGTACCTTATAGACTTAACAATTTGTCTGGAACACTGAGAGTCTAAGTGTCTTCCCCATGGTAACACAGCCAGTATGTGCCAGAGGTTAGAATTTTTCAACCCCTCTTAATTCTAGTGCCTTCCCTCTGTTAATTATTTCCCATTTATCTTGTATTATAGTTTATTTTTATATATTTGTTTGCATGCTATCTCCCCGATTACAGTGTGAGTTCCTTGAGGGTTAGGACTGTCTTTTTGCTTCTCTGTATTCCCAGTGCACAGTTTCTAGTACATAGTAGGCACTTAATAAATGTTTATTGATTGTTTGGTTGACCAACCTAGGTGTTCTGGGCTCTGAGCCTGGCCCTCTGTAGAGTCAGGCTGCTTCTCACCCAAGTTCATATAGTTATAAGATGTCAACGGTGGGATTTGAACTCAAATGCCCTGACTCTATCCTGCTTGGATTTTTAAAGCTTATTCAGTGAGCCAGTGACAGAGGTGATACTGGCCTCCTAGTCAATGATGGGACTGCTAAGTCTATGATTTTTTAACTGTTATCTTTGGAAACCCAGGTTCCCAAGGCAGCCCTGTATTCTTGGAAGTAAAGTGCAGCATGGCAGCTGTATTAAATTTGTCTCTTGTTCATCACCCCAGGCTTGACTCTGAAACTAGACCAGGAACTTAGTTTTTCCAATGCTTGAGAAGTAACCTTTAAAAATGGAATTCTTAGAGTGGGCTATTCAGACTTCATACTTTTCCTTTGAGTCATAGCTGCCACACACTGGGTGGCTAATAGCACCGTTATCCAGTTCATTCACCCAGCACATGGGAAACAGCTTTTCTGCCACTCGGAGGAATTAGGATCTTGGATGAATTTCCTTTGAAAGATTTTGGTTAGAGTTGTGTATAACTTAAATTACTTTAATTCTACTGCCTTGTAATCAATTATCAAGCTTGTATTAAGCACCCAGTATCCAATCCATTAACGTTTATTAAGCACCTATGTGCTGAGTACTGTGTTAAACTCTGGGCACACAATTGATAAAAAGAAAGACAGCCCCTGTTCTCAAGGAGCTTACAATGTCAGAAGGAAAGATGACATAACAAAAGGAAACAGGAAAACAAATGGGGAAGGAGACAAGAGAGATCTTATTCCATAGAATTGAAACCAGGCAGAGTTGCAGATGCAAAGTGGGGTGAACTGAGAGTCTAGTTTCTGCCCTGTATAAAGGAAAGCATTGGGAGGCATTTGGTACTCTGCCTTCCAGTTAGAGGGAAAGCAGGCTGAGGGAGGTGGTAGTAATCAGAGTTTGAGTTAGTCTCTTGGTGGTGAGATTAGCAGTGATGAGTTTATCCTGGAAGGGGCATCTTGTTCAGTGGAGTTGAAACGAAGTCAGAGTGGCAGATACAGAGTGCCAACCATTGTCTTGTGTGCTCAGAATAGAATGACAAAATGAAAGAGATGTGGCACCCAAGAAATTTATATTCAATCCAGGGAAATAACAAATACATAAGTATTTGCAAAATATGTACAAAATAAATATAAAGTTATTTCAGAGGGAAGTCATTTGTAGATAATAGGGGGCCAGAAGGGGAGTCAAGAAAGGTTTCTTGGAGGAGGAGGCATTTGAGCTGAGCTTTGAGAAACCCAGGGATTCTAAGAAGCACAGGAAAGGAGAGAGTGTATTCCAGGCATAGGAGACAGCCTGTACAAAGGCTTGAGGATGGAAGGCAGAAGGCTGTGTGTATGAGGAACAGTGAGAAGACCAGTTTTATCTGAATTGTAGAGTGTGTGAAGGGATGTAATGCAATAAGCCTGAATAATTAGGTTGAAACCAGGTCATTAATACCTTTCAGAGTAATTTTCATTTTATCCTGGAAATAATAGGGAGTCCCTTGAGTTTACTGAGCAAGGAGGTGACATGATGCTTATGCTAAGAAGTATCATTTACAGTGGAACAAATGTTCCGCCTGGAGCACTAGGTTTCAAAGCTGGAAAAGACCTGAAAGAGCATCTAGTACAGCCCTCTTTCTTTACAGATGAGGAAACTGAGGCCCAGAGAGGTTAAATGCAGGAGTGTGCATGTCATTATCTAACAACGAGCTCTCAGGTGGAGTGGCAGGGGTGGGGGGAGATAGCAATGTACACATAACACACTTTAAGTTTAAACTACATGCTTGACATTTTCTCCATCACTTTCCTAAGTCTAGGAGTCAAGCCTTGATTGAGAACGGTTGCCAATTTCTAAAGTGTAAATGCTCACACTAAAAATTTAACAAACATGAACAGTATGAGTCAGTTCTAGCACTGGCATGGCTGGTTCAGTGACTCATCCAAAATCACATGGGCAGCAAATGACAGAAGTAGGATTTGAACTCAGATCCTTCTACTTCAAATAATGTGCTCTTTCTTCTACTCCAGAATCAGAAGTGTTAGGTCTGAGTCCTGATTCTAACAGTCAGTGTATGACAGAGGACATACCACTTCACAAAGCTGGACCTCGTTTTCTCATTCACAAAGGGAAGGTGAGGAGACTCCTACAGTCTGTCTCTCAGGGCTGTTTTAAGTAAACATACTGCAATTTTTTTATAATTTATGGACTAAAACAAGCATTTCCATAACATAGTATACTAAAAAAGATAATTACACATGAAACTGAAAATCTATTATGTACACCTTACTATTTCTTTTAAATATGGAATAAAGTTATAAGTAAATTTCTTTTTTTCTTTTTTTTCTTCCTTCCTCCCTCACTCTAGAGATGGCTACCACTAGACACAAATATGTATGTGTATAGACACACATATATACACATACATATGTGTATGTGTGTATACTATGTATATGTGTACATATGTATAAATACATATTTATGTAAAAAATTATTCTATAGATACTTCTGTCTGCCTGAAGCACTTTAAAAGTGAATGGCTGGAGGGAGGCTAGGTGGTGCAGTGAGTAGAGCACCGGCCCTGGACTCAGGACAACCTGAGTTCAAATCTGGCCTCAGACACTTGACACACTTACTAGCCGTGTGACTTTGGGCAGGTCACTTAACCTCAATTGCCCTCCAAAAAAAAAAAAGCAAAAAAAAAAAAGTGAATGGTTGTTAATAATCTGACACTTTTATGGATCTGTGATCTTCTCAATGCATGTACCCCCTCCAGCCATGCAGATCACAGCCCAGCCATCCCTGCCTATCCTATGTGATTCTTATCTGGATATTATCATCATTAGAACTAGCATTTCTATATCACTTCAAGGTTTACATACCACTTCAAAAATACAATCTCATTTTATCCTCCCAACAACACTGGGAGACAGGTGCTATTATTATTCCCATATTACAGATGAGGAAACTGAGAAAGACAGAGGTAGAACGACTTTCCCAGAATTACACAGCTAGGCTTCCTCTGACCTCAGGACTTCCTGACTTCAGCCCTGCATCCAGAGCACCTCCTGGCATGCATTATGTTGATTCTGGCTTTGTTGTGTATGCGGGTTTTGAATTTAGACCCTGTCCTATTCGTTCGTTTTTCCTTCTAGTTCCGGAACCCCAAAACATCTCTCCGTGTACGTTTATCCGACCTCCTGACCCACCTGCAGAGGAAAGGTGAAAGAGACTGCCAGGAATTCTACAGGGCTCTGTACATCAATGCCCAACATCTGTACGGCAGCCTGCCCAGCAGGAAAGCCATGAGTAAGTTTAAGCGACGAGAGCCATATTGAAGCTGTATTCGGTGGCTGCCGTATTTCAAACATTTGCATTTAGCTTGAGAGTTAAGTGTGTGGTGTAGTGTTGTTTTTTTAATCTGTTTACTTGCTTTTGTTGCAACTCTACTTGTTTTTTAAGTTCCTGGATGTCAAAGCAGCCAAAAGAGATACTTCTTTTGACTTTTATCGGCTTGCCCTGTTGCTCTCCTGCGGACACTTTGTCTATAGACCATTTCTCATCTCCACAGTGCTGCTGGGAGGGATAGATGATGGGTAGGATTAGAGGAAAGTCCAGGTTTGGAACAAGTTAAGGGCATTTAGGGTGCTTGGCATTTGGGACCTGAGCTGATTGGTGAGAGTCGGGGACTGGGAGGGATTGGGCCTTTGCTTTGGGGTCTGGGGAACTTAAGGGCAGCCCATGTGATTCTGAGTTGAAAAAGTACCTGAAACCTGGCTACTCTCCTTCTTAATCTCTAAAATTTCTTTTTAGTTCACTCTAGGTAGAATTTAATTACACAAAGGAAACGTCTGGATTGCTGCTGACATGTAAAAATACCATATAGGAAGTACACAATCTAATATGGCATGTGTGTGTATGATACACACACATAGACACACACAGTGACATACACATATATATGTACTGCTACACACACTCTCCCCCCCCCATTCATGGGAGACCTAGCAACATAGGTATTTCCTTGGTTGATTATGGGATCCCAGATCTAAAAGGGAACGAAGAGATCCTTGAGCTGTGCCCATTTCTAAATAAGAACCCTAACTACAACATCCCCAACAAATGGCTATCCATTCTCTACTTGGAGAATTTAGCGATAGACACACATGCTTCATTTGGTTGTCCCTTCCACTGCTGGACAGTTGTCATTTCCTTCATTCAAACCAAAATTTACTTTCCTGGAACTTGTCTCGGTCGCTGCTAGGTCTCCTTTTCCACACCAGACAGAACCCTATCGTTCTAGTCCTTCTGGACCATGACGGTTCTCTGGGTATTGGAAGACAACAGCCATAGCTCTTCCTGGCCTCTTTTCCTCAAGACTAAATAAACACCCTCGGAGCCTTCATCTGGCACAATTTCTAGGCTTCTGATCTATATTGCTAATGTTCTTGCTAGAAAATAAAACTTAGAATTGAACTTATGGCCTGGCCAGCCCAGCCCAGCATGTAGTTAGGCCTGTTACTTCCCTCGTCCAACATCTGTATCCTGTGTTAATAGCTACCATTTAAATAGCACCTTAAGGTTTGCAAAGCACTTTGCAAATATTAGTTCATTTGGTTCTGAGAACAGTTCTGGGAGGTAGGTGCTATCATTATTATTATTATTATCCCCATTTCACAGATGAGGAAACTGAGGCAGGCAGAAGCTAAATGACTTGCTTAGTTAGGGTCACACAGCCAGGAATCTTCTGAGGCTGGATTTGAACTCAGGTCTTCCTGACTCTAGGCCCAGCATCTTATCCGCTGAGTCACCAGGTTGCTCCTCAGAAACTGTCTGATCAGTTACAAATCCAAAAGAGATCCCTCTGGTGCTGTGTTCAACAGTGCCTATCATATTAGCAATGGGAATGGGGCCCCAGGGCCAGTGAGACCTCACGGTATCAGCCTGATTATTACTATGTTATAATCCTGTTATGTTACTAGAATATTACAGTACCGAGGCTGCACATGTAAGCCGCTATTGTGTAAAGCATAGATGTAGGTCCATGGAGATCAAAGGGCTGTTTTTCAGGTTTCCCACCTAGAGTTAACATAGGTTTGTTGATAACCACTAAAGTCACTAGTTATTTCAGTATACGTGGTGGACTTTAAATGCGAGGCAGCGGAGTTTGGACCTTAGTGTCTAGGCAATGGGGAACCCCTGGAGACTTTTGAGCAGGGGAATAATATGATTAAAGTGATGTTCTGGAGAGGGTTTTGTGAAAGATGGCTTATATAGGGAGAGGCTGGATTCGGGAGACCAGTTTAGAGTCTGTAACAGTAACCTGAGAAGGGGATTGGAAGAGTTCATTTAGATGAGGAACCTGGGACCCAGAGGAGTTAAATGACTTGGCCACAGTCATACAAACAGTAAAGGAGAGAGCCCGAGATCTTGGCTTTGGTACCGGGACTTCTGGCTCCCAAACCAGTCATGCTTCTACTTCACTATCACCATTTTCTCTCACTTCTTTTTTATTTTTTTCTCTTAAGGCAAAAGTACATTTACTTCAAATAAAATGCAAAGCAGGCCAGCAGGGTTCAATTCCACAGAAAGCCCTCTCACCCCTTCCTGTTTCTCAAGCTACCTCCTGCTCTAGAAGGGTTCAAGTCCTGACATTCCATCTTATTTCTTTTTACCCAATGTTATTCTTTTGAAAAAAAAAAAAGCTCCCAGGAGAAGGAGAGAGGAAAACCTTGGGATACTGGGGCTATGAAAGAACTGATGAGGCCTCACCTGATTCTGCTCTGAGGTCATTCCAAGCCAAGCCCAAGGTTGTAGCCAAATGTTATTTGGTTACTCTTCACCTTAAACTCAGTTTATCTCACTTTTTAATTTACTTTAGGGACAGGGATAGGGGCTGGAATTAAGGAATTCTTGGATGAAGAAATTCCATCTACCAACACAGGTTGGCCCCTCCTCTGCAATTTACAGTCCCAAAGAGTTGCCTGAGTTACTTCACAGGTCACTTTATAGATATTATTTTCTCCTTTTTTATAGACAAGGAAACTGAGTAGATCATGGTGAACTTTAAATGCGAGGCAGTGGAGTTTGGACTTTAATGTCTAGGCAATGGGGAACCACTGGAGACTTTTGAGCAGGGGAATAATATGATTAAAGTGATGCTCTGGAGAGGGTTTTGTGAAAGATGGCTTATATAGGGAGAGTCTGGATGCAGGGAGACCAGTTTAGAGTCTGTAACAGTAATCCAAGTGTAAAACAATAAAGGTCTGAGCTGGGGTGGGGGGGAAGTTTGGTGTAACAGAAGGAATGGAAAATATGAGACTGATAGCAAAGAAATTGCAAAAGACTCGGTGACTACATATGGTGGATGAAGGAGAATGATGAGTCAAAAGATCACCAAATTTTTAAGACTGAGGAAGATGCTGGGGGTGGGGCAGGGAATAGTGGTGCCAGTCACAGAAATGGGGAAGTTGGAAAGATGACTGGAGATTTGGGGGAAGGAATAGAGGTTCTTAGACATGTAGACCTTGGAAATGTGGAGCAGGTGGAGATGGGGGACTAGAGCTCAATAGAGAGACCAGGTCCGAAGGTATAGTTTGAGGAGTCATTTGCAGGTGGGATGATATCATGAAATAATCAAATGAGTTAATGGATACAAAGCACTTCGTTATGAAGGAGGGGAAGGAGGAGGAGAGAAAGGATAAGAAGAAGATGAAGACGATGATGATGACGATAATGACAAAATCCCTTGAAGAAGGAGAGTGGAGAGAGGACAGAACCTCAAATGAACCTTATGGACATTTCCAAACTTGGAAAATGGGCAGTTGGGAACTGATGCTAATAATGATCGCAGGGACCGTGTAGCTTTGGTAGTATGTGTATTTTATTGTCTTCTGATTCTTTGGAGGTCAGCAGTGTCCCTATAATTGGTCTGACTAAGTATCTGACTAAGAAGAAACAGAAGAGTGCACAAGTCACCTGTGCTACGGCCGCAAGGTGACCCAGGGGATAGACAGCTAGCCCTGGAGTTAGAAGACCCGAGTTCAAATACAGTCTCAGACACTTATACTGTGTGACCCTGGGTTCATCATTTAACCTCTGTCTGCCTCAGTTTTCTCATCTGTAAAATGGGAATAATAATAACAGCACCTGCCTCCCAGGTGGTTGTGAGAATGACATATTTATAAAGTGCTTTGCAAAACTTAGAGAGCCATAAAAGCTTGGTGTTATCAATACTTCCATTATCATCATCTTCCTCCTCCTCCTCCTCCCCAGGATACATAGTACAGTGGAAACTATTCTGGATTTGTCCTCAAGGAACCTGATCGCTTACTCCCTTTGTGACCTCGGAAAACCTCTGGTCCTCAGTTTTGGCCTCTTTAAAATAAGGGAACTAGACTAGCCAACCTCTAAGGTCCCTTCTCTTTCTCTTAAAATCCTTAGCCTCATTCCGGGCTCATTTCAGGTGCCCCCATAGCCCCTGGGAAGCTTTTTATAATCCCCTAGTTATTAGTGTTCTCTCCCTCCCTAAATTGCCTTCTATTTACTCATTATAAATATTGTATCCCTCCCACATAGGAGAATGTAAGATACTTCAGGGTAGGAACTGATAGAATCCTAGAAAGCTAGAAAAAACCTGGGAAACTACTGAGTCTGACTCTATCATTTTACAGATGAGGAAACTGAGGCACCGAGGTTAAATGACTTGCCCGGGATCACACAACTAAGGGGGACCCCATACAGGGTTTGAACCGAGGACTTCATGACGCAGCGCTGCCTCTCATTTTGTCTTTATACCCCCAGGGCCTTGTGAATATACTAGGCACTCAATGCTTGTTGAATTGAAATCTAGCTAGAAATCCTACACTTTTTTTGTTATGTTTGTGCTATTTTAAATTTCATTATTGCCAAAAATTCATCCACTTTGAAGGATATTTGAAGCTAAAGGAGGATGTGACCACAGAATTGAATTTTTTTTGTTTTTGTTGTTTTGGAGGTAATTGAAGTTAAGTGACCTGCCCAGGGTCACACAGCTAGTCAGTGTTTGAGGTAGGATTTAAACTCGGGTCCTCCTGATTCCATGGTGGGTGCTCTATCCGCTGTGCCATCTAGCTGCCCCAGACTTGAAGTTTATATGGATACAAAAAATTCCTTGTTCAACCAGAAACCAAGAGATAAACCTGGAGCCATGTTAAGTGGGGAGGGTAATAGTACATAGGAGTCAGGGCTGAAGGTCCCCACAGCCCTGTCTTCATGTGCAGTTAGAGTAATAGCCTATTAAAGGCCTGATTTTTGTGACTTAAACTTTTTCAGAGGAGTTTAAGCAACAAGAGTGGACACCTATACTTTATCACCTTTATAGATTACTTTGGTTTGAAGATATCTTTGGAGAAAAAAAGCAAGTAAATTTTATTTCATAACTGACTGACCGAGCATAAATTATGCTGAGAAGATGCTTTGTGAAGGAAATGAGAAGAGGGGTGACAGTGGCCCCAACTTTTCTCTCCCTTCCAGTAGCATGGGCAGCCTACCGCAGGAGCTGTGTTCATAGAGCCTTGGACCCACCAAGCCGCCTGGCTTCTACTTAAAAGCTAGTTTGAGAGTTTGTTTATAGCCTCCATCGTATTAAGAGTGTCAGATAGAGAGGGTTCCTCTTTCGTATTTGGCTCACAAGAAAACAGCTGTCCTGTTGTTTTTTAGTCGTATCCAATTCTTGTGACCGCATTTGAGGTTTTCTTGCCAAAGATATTAGAGTATTTGCCATTTTCTTTTCCAGCCCATTTTACAGCAGAGAAAACTGAGTCAAACAGGGTTAAGTGACTTGCCCAGGGTCACTCGCTAGTGTCTGAAACCAGATTTGAACTCAGAAAGATGATTCTTCCTGACTGCAGGCCCAGTGCTCTATCCACTGTGCCACCTAGCTGCCCATAAGAAAATTGAGAACCTTACAATTAAAATTTTTACCTTCATATTTAAGAAGTTTTTTTTAATTTGTAAACTGTCACTTAACTCTTTTTAAAGGCTTTCTAATTAAAAGTCAATTAAGAAGAAAAATTGAAGGTACGAAGTAAAGAATTTTAATTGGCAATATACAAGTATCCTACAGCCTTTTGCTAACACTTTAGGTAATTATAAATTTCTTAATTGAAGATTATAAACTTTTTGGTTTGGGGGGTTTCTTTTGTTTTGGGGTTTGTTTTGGGGATTTTTTTTTGGTAGGGCCAGGTCACATATTCAGACCCATTCTTCCCATCCCATGGAGCCGCAGAAGGAGAATATGACTCTTCTCTCTCCTGGGTTCTCATTTTCACCCCCTATCTGTGCATATATTGGAGGTAGGAGGAAGAGATAGTGGTCCTGGGACCACTTTGTTGAACCAGCTCTTTTAATTTTCCCAAACTGACCAGTCTTCAGGATAGAGATGACATACTTAAAGCAAAATACATTTTAAAACAATACATTCTAATACCAAAGCCTCATAAATTTTTTCAATAATGACATTTATGCTTCAGTTTTCATTATAGTTTGACTTGTGAACATATTCTATTTATATTTATTATAAATATTATAATATTTCTATTATTATATTAATAATAATTAATTAATAATATAATAATAATGATATCATATATTTATCCAGTGCAAGTTTTTGATTGGCTTCATTTTGGCAAAGTATTTCTCCTCAGGAGAGTTTTCCATTATCAGTATGAAAAAGAGCTTCCGAGCCACTAGCAAATAGAGATTTGACTGTCACTGGGTGGCCAGGCTCAGGGTGGGATCACGAGAACATGCCTGTTGTAGAAGCTTTAATAGTATCACATCTGCCTTCTCTTAAAGACATGGTATTTACACCTCCTTGTTAGGACCCTCTGACCTGCATGGGCCTGGGACAGGCTTGCCTTTTGTCCAGAGGAGGAAAGAAAGGACCCCATCTGCTCCCGTCCTGGATTCTGTACCTCACCTCACTATGTCCATACTGTGTTCAAACAGAGAATCTTTTTTTTGAGGGGTGAGGCAAGACAATCAGGGTTAAGTAACTTGCCCAAGGTCACAAAACAGTAAGTGTTAAGTGTCTGAGATAGAATTTGAATTCAGGTCCTTCTGACTCCAGTGCTGGTGCAGAGAATCTTTTAAACAGGGTTGGTGACTGGCTACAAACATGTTGTGCCATTGGAGCAGGCTTAGGGAGAGAGAGAGGTAGTCTGTGTTCTCTTTGGATGGATGAAACTGTAGAGAAGCTTACATATGCAAGCTTTATAAGTCCATAGGTGAAAGAATCAGATTTTTAAAATGGATTAGAGCAATCAGCAATCTTTTGCCAATAGCACCACAATCAGCCAGTCAACAAGCATCTATTTAAAATCTCCTATGTTTAGGGGACCATGCTAAGAGCTGAGGCTATAAATAGTATAGCAAGTGTTATGGTTTCAGGTCCCAGTTTCCTGACTGAGAAATGAGAAACCCACCACTTTTTTTTTAAGGAAGCACCCCAGCCTCCTGACAAAGTGACCACCGGCTACTCAGCTTTCCTAGATGCTACAGCATACAATTGATTCCATTGCTGGGAATTATTTTGACACATGCTTTCTGTGAAGTAAATATTTCTCCCCATTACTTCCCACTGGAAAATGTACCAAAAGCATATTTCAAAACTTTGGGACAGTTAAGATGTTCAGAAAATGCTTTGATCAGAATATAACTGCAGCGACATCTGAATTTATAGAATTTGGTAGGTATTCTGTTGCAAACAACGTGGTTGTCCTGATGCTGGCTGGCTAAGCCCCTCGAGATGGGTAACACTTACTGCTCCCCAATGTTGTTTGCCAATGTGTCTTTGCAGCTATGATTTTGACTTAGGCCGGAGCTGTACAGGCCAACCTGTCTCCTGGGCTGAAGCTCAGGATTACAATAGCTTGTGACTAACCTTACTTATAGAACAACAATGACTTATGGTCATTGTCCATAGGTTTTCCAACCTGTGATTTCAGCTCTGTACATATTGGAGACAAGGTGTAAAAATGCTTAATTACCCCAGTGCACTTGATTGTTTTTCCCCCTTCCTTTCTGGTTAACATGCTTCCTGTTTCTTAAGAAAGTTAGCATCTGTAGAATGTAAGCTTCTTGAGGGCAGGAACTATTTTGTATTTGTATTACCTTCATCTAGTGCAGTGCTTTGTACCTTTTTTTGCCTGTAATTTCATCTTTGTGAGGAATTTTCAAGGTGGAAACAAACCTCTTTAATATTAATTTACAAATTTAGCTTCTTAGAGAATTTCATCACGCTCAGTTATATAACCTGATATCAGAAGCAGAGCTTGAATGTAGATCTTCCAGACTCTATCCCATGTACCGCATTGCCTCTCATCTTACACACTCTAGGCACTTAATAAATGTTTTAAATTTTAGAATTTTAGCATACTCTTCATTGTAGAGGAGTCCTTAGTTTCTAACTCTCTCTGAGGAGTAGGGCAGGAGGGAAAATTCTAAATTTTCTACGAGTAAATTTCTAAGTAAAATTTCTAAGAGTAAATTCTAAAATTTCTAAGAGTAAATGCTTTCTCCACCACCCCACCCCAACATATCACATTACTAGGGTATCTTTAAAGCGGGAGTTATTCACGTGATGTCTAATCTGAATTAGAATAGCAGTTGTTAATGATTTTCTTGCATTCGCTGTTGCATGACTTGATACCAAAGTGCATGTTTTGCTTCAGGTTCCAAACTAATGATTGGTGTATTATTTTATTTCTAGAAACCTCAGATTCCACAGAGCTAGACCCTGACAAGGAGAAATATAATCTAAATGACAGGGGTAAATAAAACATATCAGCCCCTTGGAGGGCATTCCACTAAGTTCTTCATCTCCATCTACTTCTCTATTCATGTACTTCTAAAGTGCCAGTCACCATGGTGATGGGAAGCTGCTTCTTCTGGGTTTTCATCTATTCCTGAATAACAGGAAATTATTCAAAATTTTTCCTCTTCACGGCCATGTAAATTCTTTGTTTTTCCAGAAAACAAAACTTTCTCCAAATGGATAAAATATATTCAAAAGACATACCGAGTAGACTTTCTGTGTCTTCTTGGAACAGGAATGGGGTAGGGTGAGATTCTAAGCCAGTCAACTAAATCGGGTTGCTTTTGGATAAATTAATTCAAGAGACAAGCCTATTTCTTTTTCCCTCTCAGCCCATCCTCAGATGTTGTCTCATCAATGGGCAGCTTCCTTTATTCATCTCGTGGGTTTGGAAGAGGAGGAACGGGAGAGGCAAGAAGGGGGAAGCTGTCTGTACTCCACTTCTCGCCCACTACCTTCCCCACTTTGGAGTATTCCTGTCTTTTGGGTTTGGGTTTGTTTCTTCTTTGCTTTTGCATTGCCTAAAAAGAAGGGCCAGATTTTCAGCCAGCTGCATTCTGGCCTTTAAATTTGTGCCCATCACTTTCCCACGCTGAACAATTTGTGTTCTAAAGCTTGCTTTTGTACCAGTCCTGTCTCTTGCTCCACTGTGGAATATACGGATGGCACTTTTTTTTTCCAGTAGAAATGCATGCATGTCTATAACTGATGAGCCTCATTCTTTCCTGTGATTCAGTCCATACTGACCATGTGTGATTCTCTATTTTGACTCTTCTGTCTCTGTAAGGAGAAGGCCAGTTCATGTGGGATCAATTCCAGATGACATCTCATTTATTCCCTTCTCTTTCCCTTTCAGGTCCCATGTTTTTTCTTGCTTGTTTCAGTGTGGCTGCAGGACTAGCTTTCTTGATTTATTACTGCTCACCAGGTAAGCTGGAATATTGCAATGGGTTTTTTCCTTTCTTTTCCCTTTCTTTTTTTGGAGGCAATTGGGGTTAAGTGATCTGCCCAGGGTCACACACCTAATAAGTGTCTGAGACCATATTTGAACTCAGTTCTAGACTTCAGGGTCCACTGCACCACCTAACTGCCTCTGCTATGGATTTAAATGAAATCTATTTCTCTCATATCTTATTATGGAATCTTAAAGTCCTGTACAAATATGAGGCATGTGTAAAGTCCTGTGTAAATATTACCATAGCATGCATATGTGCAAAATGACACTGCTGAACTCACCCAAGCAAGTGGTGTGAGTTATAAGGGCACAAAACAGATGGCTAGTTTGTGGGGATCTTGTTCTATCATCCCAACAGTAAATGATATAGTGAAAGAACCTGGTTTTGCATGGGATTCCCAGGACCACAGAATCACAGTGCTGAAAGAGTCCCCTGGTCTAGACCTTTGCAGGAAGGTGCAAAGAACAACCTGTACACCAGCCAGAGGAAACCCTTAGAACAGTAGCCCCCACCCCCAACACTTTGACTAAGAAATGTAATCCTCCCCCTTCTTCAAACCCTTCCTATTTTCCTTACCCCATAGTCCTGGGTAGTCATAGCATCTGGGCAATGTGTCCCAGACCCACAGATGTGCAAATAAGGAGATCTGTAGCCTAAAAAATGTCAGAGGGAAGGGAACCTTCAGGATGTGGGCCCTAGACCCCTTTAGCATTTAGTGCTGGTCCAGGTTCAATGGGACCTCACCCAGGAAAGCTGCCTGCAAAACAAACACAAAACTGAAAACAACCTTCACCTCTTTTGCTGAGGAGAAATGAAATTTTAGCAAGATTTAAATGAATGGATCAGAGCTCAAGACTTGATGAGTTGAAGTAATGCTTTCCTCCTTTCCTAATAACGAGTAAAGCCTCTGTACATTGCAGTGTTCACCAGTTATATATAGTACTCTCTGTTGTTGGTAGGTATATTTTCTTTTTTTTTTTATTTTTATAGGGGCAATTGAGGTTAAGTAACTTGTTCAAGGTCACATGGCTAGTAAGCGTTAAGTGTCTGAGGCCAGGCTGGATTTGAACCCAGGTCCTCCTGACTCCAGGGCTGGTACTCTATTCACTACATCACCTAGCCACCCCAGTGGGTGTATTTCCTTCCATGTGTATGCAGATCCTGCAGGATGCAGTGCTGACTTTTTTATTTTTTTTCTGACTTTAAAAAAGACACTTTTCTTTTACCCCACCTTCATTTCAAAAATCTCCCTTGTCCCTTTCCTCCTGAGAAAGACATTTATTTTAACAAAGAATAAAAAAAAGAAAGAAAGAAAGTTGGGACAGAGAGAGGTGGGAAACATTTTATTAAAACTAACCAACACAAAAACTGAGTGTGATAGTGTATGTCGTGTTCTGCATTAAAAGCCCCCCACCTCTGCAAAGAAGGTAGGGAAATATATTTTCTTATCTTTTCTTCAGAGCCAACCTTGATCATTATAATCACACAAGGGCACTGGCTTCTTAACTGGACAGTTTAGTAATGTCATGTCATCCCATTACTAGTACCATCAATCTTTTGTGACAAGAAGCCAAGGACTGTGGCCCTATATAGGACACATCTCCACTAGGTGGAGAATTTGAACCAAGCAACCACAGTGTCCCCTCCCAACTCTGAGATTCTGTGATTCTGGTCTCTGACTTGGTTTTCCTATCAGTCTGCAGGCAGCAAGTTTTGAATCGTCTAAGGCAGTGCTGGGCACCCAGTAAGTGCCAAAGGCATTCGAGTGAGTGAATCGATGACGGTATTAAGTAGCTAAAGGGAATATAGCAGAGCAACATTTGGGTCCCTTATCCAAAAGACCCATAAAAATGGAGCAGCAGTGGGGGTAGGGTGGGAACACATGGTTATTGAAATTAAATAAATACATATAACCAATTGGTAGATGAAAGCAAGCTCCCAAATCCCACTTAGGACAACAGAAACTTCCATCTTGATGCACGTGGTGGCTGACTGAGTGAGGCAGAATAAGCTCGAGGAAATGTAACATAGCAGATTTCTGCCTTGGACCTCACATATATCTCTGTTTGCCCTCCCCTGCACTGACCATGCATTGTTTTGTATTTTAGTTATGTATGCATGTACCGCAGTTTTCCCTGATCCCTCCCCTAGCACTTGGTCTATCTAAATTTTGTGCTCCACTCATTTCCTAACCCTAGGGTTAAGATCCTTAGTAGTCACAGTAAAAGTCTGGTGAATTGAATCGAGTAGCTTAGGGGAGCTGCTTGGATTTTATAGTTAGATCATTTCAATAATTACTAATAATCATTTCACCTCCTTCAGACTCCACAAAGTTCTTCTCTGAGTCATGTTTCCTGGTAAATTACATAAGGGAAGAACTCTCTAGCCCAGTGGTTCTCAACCTTCCTAATGCCGCAACCCTTTAATACAGTTCCTCATGTTGTGGTAACCCCCACCCATAAAATTATTTTCATTGCTACTTCATAACTGTAATTTTGCTGCTGTTATGAATCGTAATGTAAATATCTGATATGCAGGATGTATTTTCGTTGTTACAAATTGAACATAACCCACAGGTTGAGAACCACTGTTCTAGCCTCATTTGGAGATCAAGAAGGACCAGATCCTCAATATCAAGGCTTTTTAACGAACTGAACACATTGCTTCTAATTCAGTTGGATTAATGCGACTGGATAGTACTTATCCATTGGATTATTTCTTTTCTTGAGTGTTTGCCAGTGCCCTATAAATCACTGGAAAACTTTTAGGTGAGAACATGGTTAGCTCAGTGAGTGTTTCATGCCATCACTTTCTATCTTCCAGGGGCTTCTCCCTGTGCTCGGTAGGAGCTTGCCAACAGCAGTAATTACAAACCCATCTTTTGGAGCAGTAACAAGAGCTAGGAGCTCTCCCTCGGTGACTGGGAGATAAAAAGGAGTCCAACATTTCATTTGCTGGCTATTCCCTTCCCTGTATCCCAGGTTTCATCTTCCCCAAAGTTTACACCAGGACTAAGGATAGTTTCCTCTGTAATTTTTGTTGCAGTCAACCTCTAAGAGGGAGAGATCCATAATGTTTCCCTGTTTAGCCCATTCTAAGTGGCCACCAGCCAACTTGGAAGGTACTTTCTGTTTGATCAGGAGACACTTGGGAATGGGTTTCTGGGAGTACAATGAGACAGACCCCTGGCAGGTGGTAGCCATTCATCTAGAATGATTGAATGATTTTTGTTCAGGAGAGAGGCAAAAAAAAAAAAAAAGGCAACGAAGAGACTACAATAGCCCTGATGGAAAACAATTATCATTGTTCAATAGTCTTTTTCAAAGACTTCTCCCTGGGAGGCATGATCTCAAAGAGGTGGTTTTTGGGGAAATTTTGCCTTTGACTTGCTCTTTTGTTCTCCTCCTACTCCTGTTTTTTCTTTCAGATCCCAGAGTTCTCAGGGGAGCCAGAAGAGTGATAGGATTTTCTCCCATCATCATTGGGAAACATGTCAGTCGTTATTTGTTAGCCTACTTGGAAAAAGACTTCAGAGAACCATGAACCAAATGTGCTTCTCTCTGTCTTCTCATCTCCTGCTCTCTGATGGAGTGTATACGTCTATACAGCATATACGAAGTTCCTATACCAAAGATTGCCTGGCCTGACCTTGCTTCAGCAGTGACTGTATCATTGCAAGTATATTCCAAGAGTCAGCCCTGTATCCCCTGCTTTGTTGGTGGGAACAGATCATTTATTTTTTTAATGGCTTATTTTTAAATATTTATAACTTCAATAAAAATCACTTTTAACTCAAACTTTAGAGCATGGCTGACTATATCCAATACACAAAGTTTTAAGTGGGAATAGGTCTTAATGGTCTTTTTGGTCAGATATTCATCTTTCTCTTGAAGATGATATAAAAGTTTCCTAAGGGTAAGTAATTATTTCTTTCAAGCAGTGTTTTCAGGGATACTTCAAAGAAGTTCCAAGTGGACCATCTGTGGAAGAACATAACTGTCTTCTATGATGTAGTTTTGAAACCAATATTACTTGAATATCTCTAATCAGTTTCTCATGGACAATGGATCTATAAGAGATTATTAATTTATTCAATCCCTTCTTGGAGCTTTTTTAAATGTTTTTACCTTGAACCTCTTGGAATAAAAAAATTCTATATGCTTACAACCTGGGGGTAATTCAGTGTATGTTTTCATTTAAAGTCATTCAAAAAAAGTAAAAATATTTTTAATTAAGATTATCCAGTCTGACTATTGTGCCAGAAGGCATAAGATTTATTTATATACGAGATACAGTATAATGTAGTGAGATTGTATTTGGAAGAGATTCAAGTACAGTCCAGGGAAGACCATATAGATCAGTGGTTCTCAACCTTCCTAATGCAACGACCCTTTAATACTTATACATGGGTGGACCCACCTGGAGATGGATAGAGGAGTGATGTCTCAGTTCCTAAAACCATCAGAAATATGTGTTTTCTGATGGTCTTAGGTGATCCTGTTCCACCCCCAAAGAGGTCACAACCCACAGATTCAGAACCACTGATGTAGATGAATGGAGGCAGAGAAACATAGCAGTTAGACAAAAACTAAAGAGGGAGATGTTCAGTAATGCGGGTTATGAGCTCCAAACAGGAACAAAGATCATAGGCACCCATATTTAGAAATGGAAAGGACTTTGGAGGTCCAATCTCTTCATTTTACGGCCAAGGAAGCTGAAGCCCAGAGAGGTGAACTGATACCTAAAGTCTCCCTGGTAATGAATGGCAGAGGGCAGATTTGAACCCAGGGCATCTGACTCTAAATTCAGCATTCTTTCTGCTGTACATTTGAGTAGCCCTTTCAGTTGCTCTGTTGATAGGATCTCAGTAAGTATTCTTTTTATTCTCATATTCAGCAACAAAAGGCTATGATCTCATTTCCTTCCGTTCCTGGGTCTCAGCTTCAGAAAGCCAGAGCAGGTGAAAAAGAAACCAAACAGTTCTACCTCCTCTTCCTCCCAGTAGCTTGTCCTCCTCTGAACTCAATTAGATGACCATACCCCATTTTGAAAGCCTAAGGAGTTAGTTTAAGGGAAAAGGTGTCTTCCAAATTCCCAACAGGCTTTACTTTTCCTTTGCTAGTGGTTTAACTAGCAGAGGACTGGAGAAGATCTCTTACCTGTGATGCTTCTTTTCACGTGCATTTCTTCTGGGTTGTGTGTGATCAGGGTAGGTTAACTCACAGCATAGCTATGCTACGGCCAAAGGCTTTTACAAATCCAAGAACATTAGTGGCTGGGAACATGCTATGCCCCTAGATGGTGCCCAGAGCAAGAGCACCAGGGCCTTGCTGAGTGTTGCCTATCAGAAAGGGCAAAAGTAAAGTTATAGAGGCAGCAGAGGTATCAGGGTGGTGTAGTGAATAGAATGCTGGGCTTGGAGTCAGGAAGATCTGAGTTCAAATTTGACCTCAGACAGGTACCAGCTATAGGACCCTGGACAAGTCTGCCTCAGTTACCTTGTCTGTAAAACGAAGATCATAATAGTACCTATTTCATTGAATTGTTTTGAGAACCAATGAGATACTATTTATAAAGTGCCTAGCACGGTGCTGACACAGTAGATGCTCAATAAATGCTTTTCTTCCTTATAGCCAAGAACAAACAAGACAATAAGGTTTCAAGCATTTATTAAGGGCCTACTTGTGTCAGGCACTGTATTGGATATATGAAAAGAAGCAAAAAGAAAGAAATGCCCTGCCCTTAAGGAATTACATTCTAACGCAGGAAGAACACATATAAAAAAAGAAGCTGAAAAGGGAGAGTGGGGCACAAGCTGGGGGAAAAAGCAAAAGTCCTCAGAGTCAGAAGCACAGCTGGGAGAGGAATGAGACCCCGGCTGGTCTGGGCCTATCTCTGAAGTGGAGGCCCCAGGAAGAAATTCATTAATGGGAGGGGGCCAGCATGAGGGAGTAATGTCCCAGGGGTCTTCAGCTCCTGGTGCTGACCGATGCAAGTTCCAAGGTGATAACAGAGTTGAATCATGGCAGTATAAAGTCCCCTGTCTTGAAGGACCCATTCTATTCCCCCCCACCACCATTTCAGCACACATGTAGAGGTTTCCAGATAAGTCGGGACCAGACCTGGGACTTCATTGGTATCAGGTACTCCCAAGGGAGGAAATTTCCTTTACTAATACACCAAATTTTCCTTGCTGGGAGAAAGAGTCTGAATTTGGGGTCATAGGACCTGAGTTTGAATCTTGGCTTTTATAAACTTTAGGCAAGCCTCTTAACTTTTCTGGTTCTCACTTTCCTTATCTGTGAAATAAGGCAGCTGGATTTAATTGACCTCAAAGGACCTTTTCAGCTCTAGTCTTATAATTCCATGGTTTTTGCCTTTGAAAGTTTGTAGCAACAGAAACCAAATATTTAAAAGCTTCAGATAATTAGAACCCAGTCTACTAACACCTCTCAATCAACTGAAATGATTTCTTCACACTAAAAAGGTCAAGAACACAATGTTATCCAATCAGTTTCCAAGGGATGCCATAGGCTGATGTACATTCAGCTGCTCTCCAACTTCAACCAGCTTTATTAAAGACCAAAGGGCACTGCCCTATCAGCCTCATGAACTAGATAGTCAAAGTACTATTATCTTCATTTTATAGGTGAGACGAGACAGGAAGTAATTTGTCAAAGTCACACTGCTGTTGAGTCTTTAGAGTGTCAGATGCCACTGGCATTCCCAATGAGTCTCCCCAAAATACTTGAGCAGAAAGAAAAGGTCCTCTCTGTGACCTTGATCTCACATTCAGGTGTAAAAATGGGGCTCAAATATTTCCACTCACAAGGAATGAAACTGAAAGGGTTTTCCAGGCTTGCTGACGTCTCAGTGGTTCTCAAAAGCCAAAGACCAAACAAAGAAAACTCATTCAGGACATGAGTGGTCTCTGGTGAGGCAGGGAAAGGAAGACGCTGGCTTTGAGATTGCATTCTGTCACTGCCTTGCTCCGTACATTTGGCCAAATCCTTCCCCTATTCTGAACTCCCTTCCTTTCACTGTAAAGTGTAGGAAAATCATACTTTCATTTTTTTTTTTTTTTTGCTTTTTGGAGGGGCAATGGGGGTTAAATGACTTGCCCAAGGTCTCACGGCTAGTGTTAAGTGTCTAAGGCTGGATTTGAACTCGGGTCCTCTTGACTCCGGGGCTCTATTCACTGCTCCACCTAGTTGCCCCATACTTTCATCTTTTTGAACCTTTCAGTATTGAAATCCTGGGACTTCTAGTTAGAAGAGGCAACTTGGCATAGTGGAAAGAGTCCCCAATATGAAATCAGCTAGATCTTGGTTTAAATCCTAACTCTGCTATCCAGTAGTTGAATGACTATGGGAAAGCTGCTTGACCTTTTTAAGCTTCAGTTCCCTCACTTGTAAAGTGGAGATAACCTACACTGCGGACCTTCCAGCTGTTCTGAGGACAGCACCTTGGGAATTGTCAACCCTCTGGAAACCATTATTATTTTAACCTCCATCTACACCAACATCTGCTACATCTGCTCACTGCTTTCCCCTTGGTTTTCTGGAGGTGCATAGGAAAGACAGAAATGGTGGGGACTGATGAGGAAAGTGTTTGATTAACTCAAAAGACAAAGTTGGAGAGTCCTGACATTGCGCAAGCCCCAGTAAGAATTTTAAAGGAGAGGGGAATGTTTTATATTTCTGCCTCTGAGGATATGCTCTTCTAGGTATTAAACTTATAATGTACCCTCAGGAGATGGTAACTCTTTTGGTTTGACTGAGGCTCCTCCCTCCTCCTCCTCCCCGCCCCAGTAGTCCAGCAGCAATGTTTTTAAAAATCAGAGGTCAGTGAGAGAAAGATACAGAGCAGCAGACGCTCTTCCATGTTCACAATCTTTGACGAGGTCTACGGGTAAGCACATATGCTTACGGTCCACAGGAGAAGCTGTCGAGATGTCACTGACCTCAGAACCTCTGGTGATCGGCTTCCAGATGCATTAGACCTCAGGTTTCAGCTGACAACGGGCCAGGAGGTGACTGTTATCCCTACAGGGGGGCAGAATGGACGATCGCTGGTCCTGGAGTGAGACTGGGTGGACAGAACAATGATGACAATAACAAAGCCTTCTCCACATCTCTGCCACGTTGCTGAGACCAAGTGTGCTTTGGGATATTGAAGAAGTCTAATTGAAGAAGTGTTGGAAGGTTCAAAATAATATAATTGGCTATGATTTACTCAGCCACTGGGACAAGACTGCTCAGACTTTCACTTTCAATTTCATTCAATAAATGTATTTTAATCTATATGTGATTGAATTATCTTTTCCAATCACATTAATGGGAAAGCAATTACAATCCTGTAGGAGTGGGGACTAGCACCATTTAAGAGATTTGTGAGTTACAGTTATTTATAGCCCTAGGCAGAGAGTCAGGGAGGCAAAGGGGTGGGGCGAAGGAAAGGGCCAGCTTTGCTGTAGACCGATCATACAGGCACGTAGGGGACCGGAACTGCCTCATTGTACACTGAACACACTAAACTGGTAGTGAGGAATTTGCTCCACTGAAAGCTGGGAGCATGCGTAGAGCAAGTAGGTTACAGCAATTTGGTCTTAGGCTGCCACCTTGTGGCATATGCGGGTAGTGCAACCCAAATAGTTATTCCAAACATGTCCCCTAGGGGGCGCATGAAGCTTAAGCTACCTTTGCAGGCACGTGTACTTTATCAAATTGTAAATTACTATAGTCATTGACTACTGTGTCTTGTGTACTCATCCTATTCCACTGATCCACCACTCTATTGCAATGTACTTTATAAGTACAGTACTTTATTTTATTTGCACTTTCTTCTTCATCATCATTTTTGCTGTTGTTCTTGGATGTATATACAAAGAGATGTGAGGAACTTAGCCAGTTATCTGACTGATCTGATGCATTTTGGAATGAAACAGCCAACCACGGAGGCGCAACTAAAATAACTTGATTTAAATTATGGAAATTGTTCTTTCTCTCTTCAAATGAGCATCTTGATACATTGGAAAGATATTTGGTTTTTTAAATATACTTCATTGATGTTTATTCCTATGTCAGTCATTTTTGGAAATACTCTCTCCCCACCATACTCCAAACTGGCCCTCCTTTCTAACAAAGAAAAACATCTAATCAAAAATCCTGATCCAATACAAATGCCTCCTGATGCCTACCACATTCTGCCCTACAAGCAAGCGCCCTGCTTTTTCTGCCAAGAAGACAAAGGAATGCTTCTTCATCTGTTCTCCAAGGCAATTACTGGTTTTCCAGTTGATCAGCTTGGCTTCCTTTTAATGAGCTTTTCACTGACATGGTTACAATCATTCTGTAGACTATCTTTTGGTTTGCATCTGTTTACACCAATCTAGAAGATAGTTAGTCTTTATGTCAAATGTCAGGAAAAGGAGCAAGTTTGGGAGCTAAAGATAATGAGTTTGGTTTGGGATATCTTGAATTTGAGGTAGGGCTGTAACATCCAAATGAGATTATCTCATAGGCAGTTGGAGGTGTGGGTTTGGCACTCAGAAGAGATATCAGAATTAGAGAGGTAGACATGGAAGTCATCTGCATATAGGATCCGAAATGTGCAGCTGGAATGGACCTTAAAAATCATCTGATCCAAATCCTTCATTTTACAGCTGAGGAAACTGAGGCCCAGAGAAGTTAAGTGACTTGCCCAGGGTCACATAGGTAGTAACTGACAGTCAGGAGTCAAACCTTGGTCCCCTTCTTCCATTTCCAAGCAGTCTTTCCACTGTACCATGCTGCTGTAGTTGAAGTCATAGGAATGAGTGGGATCGCCAAGGGAGATAGAATAGAAAGAGAAAGGCCAAGGGCAAATGCTTAAGGAGCCACCCCTTTAGGAAGTCTAGCCTTGAGGAACCTGTTGGGCCCACCTATACCTGTGCTGTACCATTCTATACCTAGACGTGTATGGTACTAAGTGAGGAGTCTGCCTCTAACCCATGTGGCATTTTTTAAATAACTTTTTGTGAGATCCTCATCAGACTTTATTTCGCTGTGGTCAGTTATGTTTGGTGGGATGAAAACCCTAGAAGAGAAGAGACCACTCACATTTGTTCAGTCCGTCCAGGGCATTTTCCCTGGCTGTCCCTCATGCCTGGCACACTTCTTCCTAGACTGCTCCTCCTACTGACCTTCACTAGCTTCTTGATAAGACTCAACTAAAATCCCTTCTTTTACTGGAAGACTTCTTCAACCCTCTTGATTCTAGAGACTTCCCTCAATTAATGATTTTCTATTTATCTTGTACATAGCTTGTTTTGCATATAATTGTTTGCATGTTGACTCTCCCATTAGATTATAAACTCCTTGAGGGTGGAGAGTCTTTTGCCTCTTTTTGTATCCCCAGCATTTAGCATAATGCCTGGCATATTGTAGGTGCTTAATAAATGTTTATTTTATGCTAAATAATAAAGCATTTATTAAATTCTTACTAAGTACCAGGCCTTGCGCTAAGTAAGTTCTGGTCTTTGTACAAAGTCAACCAAGCAAGAGTCTCTATGCTTAAGGAGTTTAGGTTCTAAGGCAGAAAAGACAACATATAAAGGAGAGGAAAAGGCCCAAAAAGGGAAAAGAAAGGCTGGAGAAGGAAGCCCACTAGCTAAGAGGCACCCTGGGAGACAGGAACATTGTTGGAGGCTGTAAATGTATGTTTTGTACCCAGCTAAACCTATTCACTTGCCACAGGTTTAATGCCCACAGGCCTATTTTTATTATCATAATGAAGTATAATTTCTTTTTGCTCAGACCTTGCAAACATAATTAGCACCTTGTGCTTAGGCTAGAATGACAAATTACCACCATGCTTAGCCAGGCTTCATCAAAACACATTTTGGAAAACAGAAAAGCTTTTAATTGGCTATCCAGTCACCTGAATGATAACAGTTTACATTTTTGTAACTAAATTTCATTTCTAGCTTACATCTGTATCTTGCCTTGAGGTTTTACAAAGCCCCCCAACAGCCTCAGGAGGTAGGTAGCACAAGCAGTATCATCTCCAGTTTACAGAGGTGGAAGCTGAGGCTGAGAAATGGAAAATGACTTGCCCACGTTTCCCAGGTGACAAGGCCAGGACTAAAATTGACATCTTCTCATGTGAAATTTCATGGTTTCTTCAGGTTTTTTGTCTCACTATATTGCATCACTTCTCAGAAGAGCATAGATTCAGAACTGCAAGGTGTCTTAGAGGCCACTGAGTCCAACATGTCCACTTTATAGATGAAGAAGCGAAGGTTCAGGGTCACACAATTAGTGTTTGAGGGAAGATTTCTTCCTGACCCCAAATCCAGCACTCTCTTCAATGTTCCACCCAGCTGTCTATGCTGCCACAAGCCCAGTTTTGACCTTAAAATCCCAAGTTTTTAACCATCAGGAACATTTTGGACTCACTAACTGAATGGCCTTGAGCAAGTCATCTCTCCTCTCTGAAACTCAGCTTCTTCAGCTATAAGATAGGGATAATACTTGGGTTCTCCGCTTCACTAGGTTGTTATAAGGAGAGGGCTTTCTTTATATACCTTCAAATACTAGATGTGTGAGATGCTATTAATTACTTGCTTAAATTTCTCTCTACTTGTATTACATGACATTTTGGAGAAGATATAACTACAGAAATAGCATTGTTTGAGGTGCCTCATTGCATTGTTGTTCAGTTGCTTCAGTCACGTTTGACTCTTTGTGACCCCATTTGGGGTTTTCTCGGCAGAGATGCTGAAGTAGTTTGCCATTTCTTTCTCTAGCTCATTTTACAGATGAGGAAAGTAAGGCAAGCAGGGTTAAGTGACTTGCCCAGGGTCACACAGTTAGTAAGCGTCTGAGGTCAAATTTGAACTCAGGTCTTCCTGACTCCAAGCTTGACATTCTATCCACAGTGCCACCTAGCTGCCCCTCTCATAGCATTAATGTTAGGCATAAAATAAGAAAATGTACTCTTTCTTGCCCTAGTTGTTCATGATTGGGGAGTAGATCCAGTGCAGAGCTTGAGTTAATGAGGGTTTCCCTAGAGACTGTTGTTCCACAGACCCTCCCAAGGTAGAATGGATAGACTTCATGGGGACTATGAACTTGGATGGGAAAATTACATCTTTATTTTCACTCACATCTCACCAAAATTTAATATTTCTTTCCATTATAAATGTAGGCAACAAAATGTTATTCTGAGAAGAGGTCAGGGTTCTCCAGACTGCCACCTGGAATCCACACTTTACAAGGTTAAGAATTCCTGCTATAGGGGAGGAACCAAGATGGCAGCATAGAAGCAGGAAAACTCCATGGCTCCCCTGATAACCACCTCAAATACCTATAAAATATGACTCTAAACAAATTTTAGAGCTACAGAACCCACAAAGTGACAGAGAAATACAAATATCTTGCTGAAGGCAGCCCAGCAGGCAGACAGGAAGAGTTCATCAGAGTGCTCTGGGAGCTGAGCCCAACCCTTCACGAGCCCATGGTTTTAGCCCCAGGGTGGCCCTGACCAGCAGCTGCAGCAGTCTTCAGGAGAGTGGATCACCAGCAGCAGAGGCCTTTTCTAGAATTATCAACCCATAAAGGCCAAAGAAAAAGTGAGAGGTCAGTGTAGAACTCTGTTGGAACATGGGGGGATGGAGGAGCAGGTCCGGACCCTGCCCCCAGAGCAAGAAATGGTAGAGGTCCAGCGGCACACATATGTGAGTGTGTATATGTGTACAGGTATATATAAACAGAGAGCACAGGATCAATTGAATCGGAAGGGATGATATTTAAAAGGTGAAATTCAGAGGTGAGAGAGGAATATAATGAGAGGAGATGGGGAGAGACAGAGAATGGGGTAAATTAATTCATATAGAAGAGGCAAAAGTAGAGGGGAAGTGTTATGGTGGCAGGAAGAACTGGAAGGCAAAAGGGAATGTGTCAACCTTGCTCTCATTGAATTTGGTTTACACACTAAATTGGATATCTTGCCCTACAGGAGAGTAGGGGGGAAGGGATGAGAGGAGGGATGATGGAGGGGAGGGCAGGTTGGGGGGGAGGTTAGTTAGAAGCTTTTGAAAAGGGACAGGGTCAAAGTAGAGAATAGAACTAGTGGGGAGCAGGATAGGATGGAGAGAAATATAGTCAGTCTTTCACAATATATCCACCATGGAAATGTTTTGCGTAACTACACATGCACAACCTATATTGAATTGCTTATCTTCCCAGTAAGAGTGGATGACAAGGAAGGAAAGGAAAGAATCTGGAATTCAAAGTTGTAAAATCAAATATTTTTTTAAAAATTATTCTTATTCTTATTATTTTTTACATCCAACTGGGAAATAAGACGTACAGGCACTGGGGTATAGAGATCCATCTTGCCCTACAAGAAAGTGGGAGGAGGTTTGGGGGAGGATATAGGAGAGAACAGATTGGGGGAGAGGGTATACAGTGGGATGGCTATTTTGGGGTGGGGGTAGGGGAAAGACAGGGAGAAGATTTGTAATTCAAAATCTTGTGGGAGTGAATGATGTAAAATAAAAATAAACATAAAATTTAATTTAAAAAAAAAGAATTCCTACCAGAGACCGTGATTTCTCCAAATGCTCCAGCCTGCAGATTTTGAAGTGCTAATTATGACAATGCCTTCACCCCCAAATATTGCAGAGCCTCCTAGATGGGATCAATAATCACTCAAAAGAGTTTAGCATAACGGTCTATGCAAGAAAAAGCAAAGGGCTAAAAGAATGGTCCAAACAATGGCACACTGCTGGAAGGACAACCTATAAAGCCCAGTATATATTGGAGAGACACTAGAAGTGGAGGGTGAGTGCAAATGGACAACGGGGAAATAAGCAGCAAGGGAAGTATGGATTGCATCGCTTTTGACAAATATCAAAGGATTTTTCATGTCCTTTAAGCTTTTTGTAAAAACTCATTTGTTTTGTTTTGTTTTTTGGAGAGGAAAAGGTAGGGCAATTGGGGCTAAGTGACTTGTCCAAGGTCACAACCCTAGTTTTTTGTGTGTTAAGTGTCTGAGGTTGAATTTGAACTCAGGTCCTCCTGACTCCAGGGCTGGTGCTCTATTCACTGCACCACCTAGCCGCCCGGACTCATCTTTTCAATACCAGTATTCATCCAATGTTGTATGCCAGTGAGTAATGATGAGTTACAGTTTTCAAATAACTGAAATTAAGGTCCACCCAAAAGAAAATGAAGAGGCGTGGGATGTTCACGAATGAGACACAGTGTGTAACAAATCAGGAATGATGAAGTAGAACCAAGTAGAACTGAAAGTATGTTGTGGAAAAAAAGAATGTATGGACCAAAAAAGAAATGGGCTAGTCCCAGTGAGAGTGAGCGACAACCAACGAGAGACCTTCAGCACGGTGGGTAGATCCCAGAGGTGAACTTGTAGGGAGACTGTTCAAGTGTGGAGGGATAGGAATATGTGCCCCCAAGAGGCACATCAGGGAGACCACAGATCCATGGTTGAGTTTCCACCTATATCTCAGTCCTGGACGCCAGTTTAGAATCCTGGCAAAGTTGGAGTCTTTCATGAGACCCTGAGTTCTAAGGTTTTCCTTCTGGGCTAGCGATGTCCTTTATGATATGTCTCCCTTTTCACCTAGCCAGCAGTCTAAGGATCACATCCACATTTCCAGCGTTTCAGAACCTCTGTGATCAACTCACTTGCCATCTGCTGTAAACAACAAACAGAAAATGAAAACGGGAGAGTTCCCTGGCAGTCATGCAATGGTTTCTGCTTCTTTGCCCCAGAGTTTTTCTTGGGACTGAGTAAAAGGTTTATTATCCTTGGGAAATGAGAAGGAAACGATATAGGGAGACCAGCCAAGAAAACAGAGTAAGAAGAAGTACAGCCCAGGTCCCCCCACAACTCCAACGACAATCTAAGAACATGATACTAATCTAAGTAAGGACATGGCAGTGATCAGAAAATCAAAGGAGAAAGTATATAGTGAATCATATTTTTAGCCCAAGACCACAAATCTGACCTAGAGGCAAATGGCCAAAGCAAGATCTATGGAACAGTGAGAAGCTGGGGTCATAGACTCAGTATCCGGAGCCCGGAAAGTAGTGCAGAGACATTCAGAGTTGACTGAGGACTGAGTCCCCTGCTCAGACCAGCAGTAATCTGGGAAAAATCTGGAATGTAGATTCAGCACCTTAAGCCCCAAGCCTAAATTTGCCCAGAACAGAGCCTGGACTCAGAACATCAGCTCCAGGTCTCCTAGAAGAGTCTCCGTGAGAACAGAGCCTCAGCTGCCAGAAGCCAGATTAGGTATTGCTGAAATAGGCCAGCAACACCAGGACACCCAGAACTGATTTGGGTCTCAGCCATCACCACCATCACCCACCCACCCAGGACAACAGCAAAGCATCTCTGAGAGTTGCCAGAATTGCATACTCAGCCCCTAGAGTTCCCAGCTAGTCCTACAACATCAGGTTTCTTTAAAGCAGATTGCTGGAATAATAACTAAACAAAAATATAGAGCTATTGGGAGATGCCTAAGATACAAACCTAAAAGAGGAGAATAATTCCAAAATTCCTGCAAGAAAAGACTTAAAAGATATTTGTAAATCTTGTATTTGAGTGCATGCCACCATGATGGGGAAGGGAGGGAGAGAAAATCTGAAACTCAAGGGACTGTGGAACTGAATATAGTAAACTAAAAGTAAATAAACCAATTTTAATTTTTAAAAAAATTTTTAAAAGACTTAAAAGAAAATACAGTTTACTCATAAGATCAATTAGAATTCCTAGAAGAAATGGCACAAGAGGTTAAAAATTCATTTTAAAATGATATTATAAGTTAAATGAGAGTGATAGAGAAAAGAATAACAAAAGAAATGAGAGCTGTGGAAGAAAGACATGGAAAGAGAATCAACAGCTTAGCAAAAGAGGTACAAAAATCTTACCTAAATAACAGACTCCATGAAAATAAGAATGGACTAAACAGGAGTTAATGGCTCTATGAGTCAATAAGAAATATTTTTAATAGTATTTTATTTTTTCCAATTATATGTAAAGACAATTTTTAACATTCATTTTTACAAAATTTTCAGTTCCAAATTTTTCTCCTTCTCCCTTCCCTCCCCTCTTCCTAAAACTGTAAGCAGTTTGATATAGGCTAGATATGTGCATATACATATACATATATGTGTATATATATATATATATGTATATATATATATAACATTTCCATATTAGTCATTTTGTGAAAGAAGAAACAGACCAAAAGGGAAAAAAATGAAAAAAATTAAGTGAAAAATAATATTCTTTTATCTGCACTGAGTCCATCAGTTCTTTCTCTGAATGTGGATAGCATTTTTCATGTTGAGTCTTTTATAACTGTCTTGGATCATTGTATATCTGAGAAGAATTTAGTCATTCATAGTTGATCATCATACAATGTTGCTGTTACTGTAGTCAATAAGGTATATTAAAACAAAGTCATAGGATTAAAAAAATAAATTATGTAAAGTAGCTCCTATCAAAAATGACTTGAAAAACAGATTTAGGAGAGATAATTTAAGAATAATTGGACTACTTGAAAACCATGAACAAAAAATTTTTTGAAAAATATTTCAAGAAATCATGCAAGAAAACTACCCAGAACTCTTAGATCATAGGGGAAAATAGAAATAGAATCTACCAATCATTCCTTCTGAAAGAACCCCAAAATGAAAACTCCCAAGATTGTCGTAGCTAAAGTCTACACTTTTCAGATCCAAGAAAAAAATGCTTCAATCAGCCAGAATGAAAGAGTTCAAGTGCCGAGGAGCCACAATCAGGATTATATAAGACCTAGCAGCTACCATTAAAAGGAATCAAGAGCATGAAATACAATATTCCAAAGGCTTATGACTAAGAATAAGTTACCCAGAAAAATTAAGTATAATTTTATAGGGGCAAAAATAGATTTTTAATGAAACAGAAGACTTCCAAGCATTCCTAATGAAAAGACTAGAACTCATTAGAAATTTTGATATACAGACATGGAGTAAAAAGAAACATAAAAAAGTATATACAAGAGGAAATTTGGAAAAGACTTTATAAGGATGAAGTATTTGCATTCTAATGAGAAAGATGATACAAGCATCCTCTGTAATGTCAGCATGGTCATAGGAGGAGTCAAATAAGATGACTGGCAGGGCAGCTAGGTGACACAGTGGATAGAGCACCAGCCCTGGCATCAAAAGGACCTGAGTTCAAATCTAGCCTCAGATACTTACTAACAGTGTGACCCTGGGCAAGTCACTTAACCCCAATTGCCTCAGGGGAAAAAAGATGGAGGGCTTAGGAGTGATTTTTGCTTATGTTTTGATTATTTTAAAAGAAAAAAGGGAAAGGGAGAGAGAAGGATATATTAGGGGAGAAAAGAGGGAGTAATGGGGCAACTCATCCCACATAATTGAAGGGTACAAGTGGAAGTCTATACAAACAAGTGAGGGATGAAGGGGCAGCAAGTATAATTTGAACCTAACATTGAACTAATGCAGAGAAGTAAGAAGAACCAGGAGAATCATTTATAACAGCAACAAGGTTAAAAAAATAATTATAAAATATTTAAGAACTTGATCAACACAATAATCAATGATGATTCTAGAAAACTAAATATTTAGAATCCTGACAGAAAAGGGATGGATTAGATATGTGGAGTAAGAAGCATTTGGGGACGTGACCAATGTGGGAATTTCGTTTGCTTGACTGTGCATAGTTGTTGTAGGGATTTTGTTTTTCTTTTTTCCAGTTAAGGAGGAGAAAAGTGGATAGAAATGAGGGTAGATGCTTATTAATTGAAAAAAAAGTTTAATCTAAATAAATTTTTAAATAAAAATAGTTTAGCAAACAATAACAACAAAAAGGAAACAACATGGATGATTGTGGTGCTATCAGTACCTGGCATCAGCTTGATAACTCTTCTCTGGATATGGCTCAGATATTAGCTCTGAGGGGGACCAGAAAGACACAAAGTACCACTGGATTGATCTTGCTTAATCAATCAGCAAGCATTTATTGAGTTCTTGCTCTGTATCAGGCACTGTGTTAGGCACTGGAAATAAAAATACAAAAGCAAAACAGTCATTATCTTCAAGAATGGTAATCATCTTGATTACATCTTGACCCTCCAGAGGTCAAGTAAGCATGAAGCACAAGTTTCAAAATGGTAAAGGAAACTTCTTCATTATCTTTCTTTGGTCCTTCTTTCTGATCTATTCAAAAAACAACTACTCATACGATAACTCTCAGTTTTCACTAGGACTTTAGATCTCCCATATTAAGTAACTACTATAGACACAGCATAGTTCTGAGGGACAGATAGAGAATAGCTTAAATGTAGTCCCTGACCTTACAATCCAGTTATCCAAAGGGATACCCCTTTGGTTGTCATGTTGCTCTCAAGTTCCCATCCATGATCCCATCAAATTAGAAGTTCTCTTCAAAGATGCAGATTGAAAACCATCCATTCCCTGCCATTCCACTTGACTTTTGTCCATGTCTCCCAAAGTTCACCATAAGGGGACATTGTGATTGCTGTTGGCTTTCCTTCCTTTCCCCTGACATCATGGTGGCTGTACACCTATCCACAGTCCTTTACCCTCACCATTTAGCCAGCCTATCTTCTCATCTTATCATACATTTCCTCGATGATATCTTTAACTCCTATTCAATTTTAAAGTTCCTCATTGAATATAAGTTGCAGCCTGCTTATACCCATCATGTACCTCTTCATTGCCCTCTGTGTGATACTCATTTTAAATTCTTCACACACGGTGGGATCCGTTATCTTACAGTTATATAGCAACACCAATAGAAAGTCACTATTAAAAAAATGAACCTTTGTTTTCCCAGGAAGGTTGGGGTCATTAAAGGAGCTTGTAGTTTCCCAAAAGCATTCCAGGCCACTCTTTGATCTATTTAAATCTAGAGTCGTCATTGAGAAATTGGTGGTAACAACGGATTCGCGGCTTTGAAAGAAAACAACTTCTCTGACTCCCATACTTTAATCCCTGGGTAGATATTGAAAAAGTTACCAAGAGCCCTTTACCACTCTGGTTGGTCTCTTCTCCAGTTTGTGAATCACTTTACAGACATCTCACTTAAACCACAAAATTGTCCTGGTAGGTAAGTATTATCCTCACTTGACGGATGAAACAATTAAATCTCAGAGAGGTAGGGACCAGCTTGTGATAACACAGCTAGCAAATGTCAGAGGAAGGATTTGAGCCTAGCTCCCCCTGACTCCAACAGTATAATCTACTATGCTATTTTATTTTGTTAAACCTTAAATATCATCTCTGCGACTGTTGTGATATGGGCTCTCAAACTGCCCAATTCTTCACCAGCCTGAACAGAGGTTCCTGGAACTCACTGTTTAGTCCTTATGTGGCTTAGGGAGGTCAATGGGATTCAAGAGCTTTTCTACAAAGTGATGCACAAACCAAATTATTCACATCTCCACTCTGCCTCCTGCCATGCCCAGCACAAGCTACTTCAGTCCTCAGCCCGGAGAACAAGAGGCCGAGTGACCACTCAAAAATTGACTACCACAACAGCCTTCTGGGGATTTGGTAGTTCTATTCTGCCTGGCTGTACTCCTTCAAGCTTGTTCATCAGTCACAAACTGTAGATCTCAAATGTTTGTGTCTTTAGGCTAAAATTGGCAGTCCCGACAGGTTGCAATTTTAATTTCTTTTAACACTGAAATGGCTTCACAAATAATGCTCTAGAGATTGGAAGACTTCAATATGAGCCTAGAAATGACAACAGAATTTTGAACTGGTAAGAGAGAAATTAAGGAGTTTTAGCTTACCTGGGGCAGCCAGGTGGCACAGTGGATACAGAACTGGGCCTTGAGTCAGGAAGACCCCTAATTCAAATCCAGCTTCAGACACTAGCTCTGTGACCCTGGGCAAGTCACTTAACCCTGTTTGCCTCAGTTTTCTCATTTGTAAAATGAGCTGGAAAAGGAAACAGCAAATCATTCCAGTATCTTTGCCAAGAAAACCCAAAAGGGGATCATGAAGAGTTGGACACAACTGAAAATAGCTGAACAACAATGCCTGCCTTCAAACAGTTTTCTTCATTGTAGAAAAATTCAAGAAAAAAGTGCTTCTCCTCTCTGGAACCAATGGCGGCTAGTGTTTGAACTCTGAGTGAGACTGAAGGAGATCTAAAGGTTTTCTCCTTTGAGTAGCTTTTTGTGGACATAGCAACAGTAATCCTGAAATGGACATTTCTGGCTTTGGAGGTAAATTTATGAATTTGAGAGGTGGGAGTCCCTGAGACCCTCAGAACTGAATGGAAAGAAAGGAAATTTTCTGAAAGTCTATCTTTCTCAGAGAAGTCTTGGCCTGGCTTGCTAGAAGATACAGACCCTGAGGGAGTTGTTTGGATAATGAAGAACTGAGATGAGAGAAAAATGCCTATTCCACAGTCCTAGTAATTGCTCCTGCCTTAATGTTTTAAGCATCACCCTTCCAGGAGAGTGTAACAGGAATTAAGGATTATTTGATCATGTTTTATGTCTTTGTCAAAAAATGCTTATAAATATTTTGTACTTTGTGTAATTTATTTTGCAGTATCTGTCTGGCACGTAGTCTACGTTGTACAAAAGAGCCTTTCCCTTTTCTCTAGGGGCTGAACCAGTCTGTATTTGAGATTAGAACTGGGGCCCCTTAGTGGAAAAGGGTGTTCCCAGCCACATCAGGCCAGTGGGACCTGTTTTTATACTTATATCTAGTCTACAGAGAAAGCAGCAGAATGACACTATTACACAAGGGCAGGAAATATTCATTAACCTTTTAAAGGTAATCACAGAAAAATGGCAAAACAATCCCAGTTAGAGTAGTAGACAAAATATTGAACCTAGAGTCAGCAAAACCTGAATTCAAATCTTGCCCCTGATTCTTCACTAGCTATGTGACCATAAATAAGTCCCTTAAGCTTTGTGAGTCTCAGTTTCCTCATCTCTAAAATGGGAATAATAGCTAAAATGTCTGCCTCACAAGGTTATCATGAGGGTAAAATAAGATGAAGTCTATAAGGCACTTTGCAACTAGAAAGAAGGATGTTTCACGTAAGGGATGGCTCTATGGGTAGGAAGAGAGATATACTTGGAAATGAAAATGATGTAAAATATCCATTTTTAAACATTTTCCAGAAATAAGGCAGTCGAGTCCCTCCTCATCAACTTTCCTTTTTATTGATCCCCTCCAATCAAACAAACCTGTTTTTCTATATAAATGTCATTATCATTTCTCCTAGTTCTAGAAGGCAATCCATCAACATGTGGGAATTTGCTTCATTAAATTGTGCATATGCAATGAATGCACTCTTGAACTCTCCTAGAGCCAGCCTGCTACATGGACTCTTCAGAAACCTCAGGTACTCGAAGGACTTGTCTCCTACTTCTATCAGCTCTCACTGTTAGGGAACCCGTGACTTCTTGCGCTAATTCAATTTATTTACTTATCTAAAAAAGTTTCTATTGATGTTTTTTATATCACAATTTTCCTCAGTATTCCTCCCCTACCATCTCCCAGGGAGCCATCCCATATAACAAACAGTAATTTTTAAAGACAAAAAAAAAGAGAAAAAGAGGGGGGAAATCAGCATAATTGATCAATACATGGAAAAAGTCTGAAAATATGTGTAATGTGTAACATTCACAAATCTCCCACCTCCATAAAGGGATAGGTTGAAAGTGTCTTCTCACATCTCTTCTGAGCCATATTTGTTCTTTATAATTTTATGATCTTCATTTTTGACTTGTACATGTGGTTATTTTTTCCATTCACATTGATGAAGTCATTGTGCATGTTGTTTTCTTGGCTCTACTTATATCACCCTAATTCCATTTAACCACTCATTATTGGGTATCTTTTACAAAGAAATATTTGCTTCAAAGATAGAGAAGAACAGAATATCAACATTTTCCCCAACACCTCAGAGGCATACCTTCCCCTCTGCTTGTTTGGCTGGTGGGGGTGGGTAAAGAATAGGTTTATATCTTAGCTCAGCTCTTATATAGTGTTGATCCTACCAAGTTCATGTCCAGATTGAGCATGACTACTGGATGAAGATTCATCTCATCTTCCAAGGGTCTGCCTGGTTCTGAAGGACACTCCCAAAGGTCACTCCTTGCTCCTCAGAGCATTAATGCTGCACTGGCTCTGGAACCCAAACTCTAGAATACTGAGATACCAAGGTACATTCCAAACCTTTTGAACTCATACAATCAAGGAGACTTGGCTCCCTTCACCTAGGAGGTTCCATCTGAGATCCTCTGCACATGGGGCAGACTCCCATTATACATATTTGTAGCAAAGACTTTTCCTTTTTTTTTTTCATTAGTGAAGGAAAAGGAGGGAAAGAAGAAGAATGTAGCCAAAAAAAAGAAAGAAAAGAAAGAAAAGAGGACTATTGAGAGAGAATGCTGAGAATAGAATAGAAGGAAAGTTCAGAAAGAAGCAATAGCAGGACAGCTTTGAAAAGCTACATGTGGTACTTGTACTTTTTTTAAGCAAGGCATACTGAATAGAAAGCTACATTTTCATGTTCTATTTTCTTGTTCCACTCTGTATATAAAAATGCCTATTTTGTTTATTTGTTAAGTTCAGAATTAAAAAAAGGAATCCATTAGTATTTTGTTTAGCATTACATTAAGCTTATAAATATAAGTTTAATTTGGAAAGTTATGACATCTTGCTATAAGGATCATCCATGTTCAGGGAGCATCCTTTCAATTGGTTACTTGGTTTAATCTCTATCAAAGCTGCTCTGCATAATGACATCTTCCCTCCCTCCTTTTCTCCTTTCCTTCCTTCCTTCTTTCCCTCAGATTTCACTGATGTGGGAATTTGTTTTGCTTGACTGATACCTTTTTGTAATAGATTTTGTTTTTCTTGCCTTCTCAATGGTTGGGAAGGAAGAGGTGAGAGAAAGAGTTTGGAACTGAAAATAAAATGAATTTGAATTTTAAAAACTATTGAGGGGCATCTAGGTGGCACAGTGAATAGAGTACCTGTCCTGGGGTCAGGAGGACCTGAATTCAAATTTAACCTCAGACATTTAACACTTACTAGCCATGTGACCTGGGCAAGTCACTTAACTGCAACTGCCCAGACCTCCCCCCTCCAAAAAGCAAAAATAAACCCACAACAAAACAACAACAAAACCCCCCAAAACAAAAACTATTGATATTCAAGAAAAGAACCATTAGAGGGAAGCAGAGAGATCTTAGAAATTAAATAAATCTCATTGAAGAGGCTGAAATATCCCTACTTGTAAGTGACATGATTGTGTGCCTAAGAAATTTAGGAGATCCAAAGACAACACAAAATGACTGAAAAAGAAGCAGAAGACTTTAAGAAGACAGTGGGACAGAGAAGAGCTACCTACATCTTACATGAAAACTGAAAAATTTCTCCTCCATTTCCTGTTTCTTTTCTAATTTTAGCTGCATTTATCCCTATCTATGTAACCAGTTAACTCCACAGGGAGTTGTTACTTGGGACCAACAGATTTTCAAGGTCTCCCAGAATGTCAGAGTTGCAGAGACATTTATATGCCTTCTGGTACAACCCCTTAATGCTTTCTTGCCCCATAACTTAAGATACCCTCAATCTTCCCAGAGTAGAGACAAAAAAATATTCTGGATGTTTAGGATGAAGGTAGATCTACTCTTGAATCTTGTGCTTAGCCTGCTAAAACTGGGCTCAAGGCAACTCTGGAAGGGGCTACTTATTCTCTTTCCTCTCCCTCATCCTTCCCACCATCCTTTCTTCCTCCCTACCATCTTCATACACCCCCATCTCTCCCTGATTTCTCATCCCACCCCTCTACCCATTTGTTACACTTTGTTCTACATCAGCACTAGGTGGGGGCATGCCTGGCTCCTGACCAGCAGATTAAGTCTCACAGAGGCAATTTGTACCATATCCACCTCCCATTCCATCTCAATGTGGCAGGCCCAACAAAGCATGCTTAGTCCATCTGAATGAATCAAGACTTTTCCCCCCACTGTGAAAGCTGTTGTCCACAGTCATATTTTTGGCATCATACTCCATGATGGCCTAAGCCCCACTCTCTAGGGGGTCAGGGACACCCAGATCCCTGTCACCCTCTAGTCCTGACCTCTCTGATGGCCCTCGAAGTTGTCTCCTTCTGGCTTCGTCTCTGATCTAATCACTAGGAACAGGCACTTTTTATCAAAAAAAGATCAGGGCAGAAATAATGAGATCAAGAGGCAATGAGCTGGCCAGACTGAGAGGCCAAGTTGTTATGGTTCAGCTGGGTCTGGATAGTCTCCCCCTTTCCTTGCATCTGGTGCAGTGGAAACTTGGCTCTACACGCATGTGGGTGGGGGTGGTAGTTTCCACGAAGCTCTATCCACTGAAAGGACCAAATAGCCACACCACCCAGGCCATCCTAGTCCCCCGGGATGAGATGATTCACCTTCAGGAGGCAGGAGATGATACTTCCAGAGCTGACCCTATGACTGAGCACTTGTCTCATCAGCCCACACTCCCCTTGTTCACTCACAAAATGCTGATGGGGATGGGGGTGGGAGGGCTGGCATGGGGCAATGTACCAGAAAAGTTAACATATTTTCCTCCCCTTAATTCTCAGAAGGGATGCAGTTCCTGGGGATCACTGAAGCTGCTGTTTTCAAAGAAATTCCAAAATTGTGGGACCAGCAGGGTACACTTAGCCATAAGGGACAGTGGCCAGGGAAAGGATAGAGGAGGCACTAATGAATCTACACAACACACACACACACACACACACACACACACACACACACACACACTGTCAGAAACAGAAGTAACAGAAGTTGGGGGCTGAGCCCAGATAGAATATCTCCGCCATGATCTCACATGGCCTTGCCATGGCGTTTTCCTATTGCTTCCACAAAGTCCCTCCAGGATCCACTCATCCTCACACTTCAAGTAAGTATGGATAGTTGTGCATCTCTTGTCTTCCTTCTCCTTCCTCTTTGCCATGTACCAAGGTGCATGCCTCATATCCCCAAGGTTCCTAGGTCCTGGCTCCCTGATTCTAACTTTAGCCACTTTTCCTCCCTGGATGTTCAGTGTTCTTTAAGCCTAGGATCTTATTAGCATCTCCCTCATCCCTAGTGTAAAACAATTTGTCGTTTAACCTCAAAATCAAAGGTATTAGGAAGAGAATGACCCTTGATTGGTTCCTTTGCCTGTACTCCATCTCTCCATCCCTGGCAAAGATCTAAAGGCATAGGCACTTCCCTGCTCTGGGGTTAGAGGAAGGAGATGGTGAGGAGGTCTGAGTCATATTGAGGGGAGGGGGAAGGTCTGCTGCCTGAGTTCCTGGAAATGCCCCCTCACCCAGTGCCCACATGACTGGGGTCACAGTCCCTTTCATACCAGACCCCCCGTGTTACATGGCCCCCCACGGTCTGAATTCTGAGGGAGATATAGGGATCAAGTTCTAGTGAGGGAAAGAGAAACTGGAACAACTTCTGAGACCCCAGTCCTCTGGGGATCTCTGTAGAACAGTACTCTTCTTTATCCGTCTGAGACTCAGAGACAAAGGGATCAGCATCAGTTCCAAGATATCCACCAAGGCAGATTGAAGAGTTAGAATCACCCTTTGGGATCTGCTCATAGGAAGAAGGTGAAAATTCCTGGCTCTCCTAAGGCACCCGGGGAGTTAAATGGAAACAGGAATAGCATGTCTTTTTGAACTCTGACCTCTAACTGGGTGAGGGGAGGGCAAAGAAGTAGAGTTAGTGCTAATTTGTGGGGGGAAGGCCAGAAGGTATAGTGAGTGGAGACATAAAGGACAGTCTCTGTGTGTTCAGTTATCTGTGTCTGTGATTCTTCTCGTCTCTCAATCTCTCTCTTTCTGTGTCTGTCTGTCTGTCTGTCTCTGTGCCTTTCTGTTGCTGTGTGTTTCTGTGTGTTTCTCTGTGTCTGTCTGTTTCTCTCTCTGTCTTCTCTCTATGTTCTTGAATTCCAGGACTGGGTACTGAATTGCCCTATGAGACTGGTCTGAGCTTTTCTCTTCTCTCTTAGCAAGCTGCCCTCCAGAATAATGATGCAGCTAACCCTGATGATGGTGCTGATCCTTGTAATAAATCAAGGTCTAGCCTGGAATCTGACCACACAGGAACCTCCTGCATCTGTCCCTACAGCCTCCCACCAGCCCCTGTCCTCTGGGGAAGACAATCTTGTAGGAAACAGAGCCCAGGAATCCCATGGCCAAAGGGCTACAAGGAAACCAACCTCTGCGCTCTCCAGCTGCTGCCGAGGAGCCCGGCTCACCCTCTCTCTGGATGTCCCCACAGTTCTACTACAGATCCTGATAGAGCAGGCCAGAGCTGAAGCCCACAGGACCCAAGCAGCTCTCAATGCTCAAATCCTGGAACAAGTTGGCTGAAGGTGATGCTCCTTGAAGGGGTAGAATGGGACAGCCTTATATGGATAGTTCTATATGTGGTACAGTCTCATATGGCCAGTTTTCCATATGAGTATGGACTTAGATGGGCAGTACCACATATGACCTTATATGGGCAAGATTGTTATGCCTTTTTGATCTCTGACCTTTTACTCAGGTGGGGATAGGAATAGGATTAGTGCTAATTCTGGGGAGGAAGGTATGGCATGTGCAGAGGTGAAAGAGAATTTCTGTGTGGGATAATGCTTTATACTAGTTAGGGCTTTATATGAGATTGTCCCAGTGGCCCCCTTCTCCCTTCCCTTCATGTTGTACCCTCTGTTTTTACTTCCATGGAGCCTAGGAGGGGGAGGAGGGAAGAGAAGGACATTCTTCATCCTTTTCCCTACCAAAGGGAATGGCAAGTCTGATCTTGTCTCCTTGTGTCTCTTCTCTCTCCTCCAGCCCATGAATCATGAGTATGTATCGATGTGAGTGTGGGACTTTGATATTTCATCACTGTATACCTCTTGCATGCGCATATGATTGTCCTCATGGAGTCACAGAATCTTAGAGCTGGAAGAGACTTCAGAGATTATCAAGTAAAGTCCAACCCTTACAGTACTTTCCTCTAGTTACCAACCAATGCTCATCTAGCCTTCGCTTGAAAACCTCCAGTGAGGGGAAATTCATTCACTCCTGAGGTAACTTATTTCACCTTTGGAGAGGTCTAATTATTAGGGAGATCTTCCTTTATATCAATCCTACATTTACCATTCTATGATTTTCTATCCATTGCTCTGAGTTCTGCTCTATGGGGCCAAGGAGCATAACGCCGCCCCCTCCGCCAATGTGATTCGCCCCTAAATTTTCTCTTCTGCAAAGTAAATGTTTTGTCAACTGATCTTTGTGTGGGATAATGTTGAGACTCTTCATCACCCTGGTATCCCTACTTTGGATGCTTCTCAGCTTGTCTATGCTCTTCTTACGGTCCCCAGAACTCAACACCATACTCCAGATATGGTCTAACCAAGACAGGAAAAGTCAGACTCTTTCTTCCTGGACACTATCCCTCTTGTAAAATGACAATATCACTTTCATTTTTGTGGTTTGTCTTGTCACACTATTGATGTTTACATTTAGTTTGCAGTCCATTAAAATCCTACAGTTCTCTCTCTCTCTCTCTTTTTAATATATGAACTACTATCTGGTCACACAATCCCTGTCATGTACTTGGATTTGTTTTTTGAATGCAAATGCCAAATTTTATGTTTCTGTTTATTAAATTTCTTCACATTATATTGAGCCCATTTCTAACATGGATGCCTACAATATGGGGTAAATGACCCTACCATAAATTGTATTTGCAAGTGCTTTGGATTCCTCCATTAAATTAGAGCAATACTGTTATCATAGCTGGAAAATACAGGCTTCCTTTACTGGCATAATCTCTTTCTAGCAACTATTCTCCCAACCCACAGGAGTCTCTGAAGACTTGGTGAGAGCACACCTGTTACCTTTTCCACAAGTAGGTTATTGACCCATGCTTCCTGATCTCTGTCCTTCGCTTTGATCCAATCACCAAAGGAGATCCTACAGATTCTGAGTTCTGACTGAGATTTCAGACACTCTTGTCTTTCACACATTGTTTTCCTCAGATCGTGTCCTCTGATGGTCTATACTTCCTCTACTTTTGCTAAGCCCTCAGAGCAACTTCTGTACACAATTCTGATCTGAAAGGTCTTCAGAGAAACCCCTATAATCCTTCTACTCTGACCAGAAGAGCTCTTACATAACCTATGCTCTCATCAAGCCCTTAGAGGTAATTATATTTCTTCTGCATTGACTGACTCTAAGCATTTCCTGTAACTGTGATAGCCCCTGAAGGAAGGAATATTGAGAAGAATCACAAATTTATTTTTTTTCCCATGATAAGTAGAATATTAGGTCCTTGTGACTCTAGAACAGGGGATCCTAATACTTTTTGGGTCATAGGACCTTTTGGAAGTCTGGTGAAGCCTATGAATCCTTTCTCAGAATAATTAAAGAAAATGCTCATTTTCAGTTAGAGATTAATGAAAATAAAGTATACACACACACACACACAAGTGTGTGTGTGTGTGTGTGTATTACTCATCCAACTTCATAGATTCCCTGAAATCTCTCCATCAACCCTGAGTTAACAACACTTGTTTTTAAAAAAAATTGGATTCTAACTTGGGTGCAGGAAGGAGATACAAATATGTGTCAATAAAGATGTTTCCGTGTCTATTTGTTTCAATATTCCTCTGATCAGTTGTTGGAGAATTTCCATGTTTAGAATGGAAACTGAACTGGGTATCCAACAGAAGGCTGTCATGGCGGAGATAGATGAATTGCCACCCCTACCCCTTTGGCCTTGTTTCCTACTAGGCCTTATGTGTGAAGTAGGGTTTCTGAGCTCAGCCAGTAGAACTGGTTCAGAATCACCAATTACCCCTTGGACAGCTTGAATTCAATGTCCTGCAGGTGTCTGAAACTCAACATACTCAAAATAGAGTTCATTATCTTTTCCCCCCTGTTTCCTATTTCTAACTTAAATATTCCTGTCAAGGGCACCAGAATCCTTTCAGTCAACCAGTCTTTCAAACTGTCTCCAACTGCTCACTTCCACTTACCCCTCCTATCTGGCTAGACTGTTATCAATTCTTATTGCTTCCACCTTCACAAAAAGGCTCATCAATGTTTTCTTCTGTGCACCCTAGTACAGAACTTTAGTCCTCTAGCCTGGATTATGGCAATAAACTGTAAATCTTTCTGCCACAAGTCTCTCCACATCAGTCAAGCCTTCATTCATCTGCCAAAGGGATTTTCCTAAATGTAGGTCTCACCATATCATTCTTCCCACCTTCTTCCTGACACATTAAGTTCCAGTTCCCCCTTTTATAGCCAGATTTTAATATAAAGTTTGGCATTTAAAATTCTTCACAACCTGGTCCTTTCCTACCTTTCTGATATTTTTACACTTTCCTCCCCTCCACACACTCTACGCTGGCTGTCCCCCATTCCAGGAGTACTCACCCTCTTCTGCCCTTTTCCTACATGCCTCAAGTCAAATCTCATTTTCTAAAGCAGTGGTATCAAACTCAAATAGAACTCATGACCAAACCATAAATGAAGCTGAGCACTGGACCTGGAGCAAGAAGACTCATCTTCCTCATTTCAAGTCTGGCCTCAGACACTTACTAGCTGTGTGACCCTGGGCAAGTCACTTTCCCCTGTTAGATCCAGTTTCCTCATCTATAAAATGAGAAGGAGAAAAATGGCCAGATCCCTCTAGTATCTTTACCAAGAAAACCCCAGGGGCATCTAGGTGGTGCAGTGAATAGCACACTGGCTGGCCCTGGAGTCAGGAGGACCTGAATTCAAATTCAGCCTCAGACACTTGACATACCAGCTGTGTGACCTTGGGCAAGTGTTATGGGAAGCTGAAGATCTTCCCTGCCCCTAGGCCCTTTGATAGGCTTAAGCGGCTCTGAGAACCTTCCCTGATTTGAAAGTATACTCTGCCCCCCTAATAGGCTGAATATGGTCACATGGAGCCTGTGGTGGGAAGCTTGTTTTTCTGAGAATGCCCACACCTTGTTGCTTTGTGATTGGGCACTGGATCAAGAGGGCTATGACATTCTCAAATCCAGAAGGCTATATATACACGCCCTGATGTGAGGCTTTGCTTTGGGACTCACTTTGGAAAGAGTTGTGTGATTTGGCCAGATGAGACTCTGGGCAGCCATTGAGCCCCCCTGGCTTTGAAAAACCCAGATGTTGGTAACTGACTAGGTATAGATGCAGTGGTCAGACAGCTGGAAGCCTATCTACTAATCTGTTTCTCTGTTTGCTTGTAACTTGTTTGTATTCTGTTTGCATTCTCTGAAGTTCAGGGTGCTGACTTTTCCCCCTGAACTAGGTAAATGATATATGTTTGATTGATTAAAGTAAGATTGTTAACCCATCTTGAATTGCTTTCCTTTAGAAAAGCAGATCTAATCAGACTTCAAGGGGTTTCCCAGAGCCTGAACCTCAAAGATTCAAGGAGAGCTCAAGGGGGGTCCCAGAGCCTACACCTCATCCTTCCCCCCTCAGACAAATGGGACCCAAATTCCTTTGGAGTAAAGGGCAAAGGTCTCAGCTTCTGAAAGTGCTTCCTGCTGGCAAGGGGCATAGAGCTGTACCTGCCTCTCTGGGTCGCGTTCAAGGGGGTCAGACTTCACATCCAAGGGGTCACACTCTGGAAAACGCCTGATGCCAGGTCCAGTGGGCTAGAAAACTTGGGGCTTAAACCCTTGAGGACACAAGCCTGGCAAAGAGGTTAAGCAAACAAAGACCAAAACAGGCACAAAAAAGTATAGAAAAGAACGATTTCCCTGGTAGGAATTAAAGATAACTACGACAAGGCCAAAAGAAAAAGGGCAGGTATAATTTCACCTCTTTTTATCCTTTTTGCTGGAGGGGGGCTGGGGCCTTTCTAAATAGTAGTTTGAGGTCCTCAGAGGGCTCACAGGCATATTCTGGAGTCTCTAATTGTTAACCCATCTTGAATTGCTTTCCTTTAGAAAAGCAGATGTAAGAACCTATGCTAGCAGCCACTCTTCGTATGCTAGGGTACTAGTCACTTTACTCGAATTGCCTTGCCTTACTCCCTCCAAAAAACAAAAACAAGAAAACCCCAAATGGGTTCACAAGGAGTCAGGCATGACTGAAACCATCAAACAATAAAAGGATCTGTACTAGTCACATATTGACTTTAAAAAAACCCTCAAATTAATATTATCTACATTTTATTGTATTTTTACTTATTTCATTAAATAATTCCCAATCATATTTTAATCTGATTCAAGCCCATTCAGGGGCGCTGTGGGCTGCGTGTTTGACATCTCTGCTCTACAGACCTTCCCTCTAGTTATTAGTACCTCACACTGGATCTTATTTTTCATTGATTTTGCATATATCTTGTAACACATGGTTATTGACATGCTATATTCATTAGAATGTGAACTCTGAGGCCGGGTCTTTGACTTCCTATTTTAGGAAGTTTTTAATAAAGGCTCATTGATTAATGCGTTGATTGGTGAGATAAAAGTATCCTCCCTCTCTCAGTAAAGTATCTCTCTTATCCCAACATCTTGCCACTTCATGGCTTTCAGAAATACTCATGAACTTAACCTTGGGCACAGTCACCTAAAATTACACTTTCCTACTGATGAGTTACAGGCTCTTGGAGCCCTCTTGAGCTCTCTTGGAATCTTCCCCTGTAAGGCATTTGCTTGAGGCCATGGGCCTTAAGTTGTGGCTCTGCCCAAGTCTTTAGCCCTCCTTTGTCCAGCAATTTCCCACCCTTGAACTGGCCTGGCCCACCATTGTCTGTGGTCTCGGGTAGCCCCCAGCAACTTCCCAGCCTTAATCACTTATTACTGGAGTCTGACCTCATCTGACTCTGACTCCTCCTGAAGACCCTCCCCAAACTCCTCCTCTAGACCACCCCTAGTTCGTCCCACAGCCTTTCTGTACATAAGATCCCATCTTCCCTCCATGTGGTATGAGAGCCCCACAGAAATGACCTAGCACAGACTTACTCTGTGATAGTCACATACAACCACAACCGAATTCAGACCTGTGGAGCCTAGTCACAAATGGAGCCTGAGAATTGGAAACAGACTGGCCTCTGCTTCCTCCGAGGGTCTCTGTATGTGACACTCAAACCAAAATGGACTGACTCCAGAGAGACAGCTAGAATCTGCTTTACAGATACAATTTCATTCAGTCCTCCCAATGATCTTGTGCATGCGTGGATTTTGCAAAACAAATAACCTTTTGATTGATCTCCCAGCTTCAAGCCTTTTCCCTCTGCAGCCAACCCTTCACCCAGCCATCAAAATGACTGTTGTAAAAAGAGTGTCAGACCATGTCATTCTCATGCTCAGTATACTCCAGTGGCTCCCTATAACCTCCAAAAATCAAATATGAAACCTTCTGCTTGGCTTTTACATACCTTCATATCTTTACCTGTTCCTACCTTTCCAGTTGCCTAGCACTTTAATCTCCATGTGATGTAGTTAGGGTTAAGGTTGCTCTGGAGACCCCAAAATACCAACACACCGGGTCCTGCCGAATGAATTTGATTCAAATCTTCTCAGCCAAAGAAAAACAAAGTTTATTGAAAGCTCATTAAAAGTTCGCCATATTGGGTAGACTCTTAAGGACCCTAGGTATCTGTGAAGCTTGGATTGGGCAAGTGAGCCAGAGCAAGTCTGTGCTGGGTCATTCTACGGGGCTCTCACACCACAAGGAGGGAAGATGGGGGTCTTATGTACTAAAAGGTTGTGGGAATCTAGGGGTGGTCTAAAGGAGGAGTTTGGGAAGGGTCTCCAGGAGGAGTCAGATGAGGTCAGACTCCAGTAATGAATGATTAAGGGTGGAAAATTGTTGGAGGCTACCTGGAGCTTGAAGACCAGTTCAAGGGTGGAACTGGAGAATCAAGGGTGGGAAATTGTTGGACAAAGGAGGGCTAAAGACTTGGGCAGAGCCACAACTTAAGGCCCATGGCCTCAAGCAAATGCCTTACTGGGAAGATTCAAGGAGAGCTCAAGGGGGCTCCAAGAGCCTGTACCTCATCACATGTACTCTAAGACATAGTAACACCATCCTTCACAGGCTGACTCCCTCCCATTCCTGGAATGCTCTCTATCCTTACCTTCACATTCTAGTTTTCCTGGCTTCCTTCCAGACTCAGATCTAATGAGCTGTCTGAGAGAGGCTTTTCCAGGTTCCTTCCCAACATTGAGGTGAATTTTCTTTTGCAGGGTGATTTGCATGTTATTTCCTCCATTAGAACATGAATTCCTTAAATAGATGGATCTTGTTTTTGTCTTTCTTTGTGTCTTCAGGGCTTAGCATAGTGTTCAGAAAATATTAAGTGTATGATAAATGTTTGTTCCATAACTATTATCCCTATTTTTTTTTTCATTATTCCTCTTGGGACAGCTTGGAGTCAGGGAGGCTCATTTTCCCAAGTTCAAGACTGGCCTCAGACATCTACTAGCTGTGTGATGCTGGGCAAGTCCCTTCACTCTGTTTGTCTCAGTTTCCTCATTGTGAACTGGAGAAGGAAGCCATGGAGCTGGAGAAACAAATCATGCTTTGCCAAGAAAATCCTAAATGGGATCACAAAGAGTTAAGTATGATTGTGTATGTATATATATACATATATCTATATCTATATATCAACAACATTCCTATATTCCTCAGGAATAAACTGAGGCTGAGAAGTAAAGTGACTGGCTCAAGGTCATACAACTAGTACTCAAAGTAGAATTCAAACTACAAGTGTTTTATTCTGAATATGGAGTAAGCACTTAAGTATTTTACCACCACCCAACCTGTATCTATGGGGCAAAATAAACAGTAAACAGAGCACTGGACCAGGGTTCAAGAAGACCCTTCTTGGGTTCAAATCTGACCTCAGACACTCTGTTGCTATGTGATGGTATTTGCCTCAGTTTTCCCATCTGTAAAATGAGCTGGAAAAGGGAATGGCAATCCATGAGAGTATCTCCCCTAAGAAAACCCCAAGTGAGGTGGATAGAGTGAAACAGACCTAAAATGGATTGAACAACAACTGATATCCAGAGAACTCAGAATCTAGGGAAGATGAAGAAGCGAGGAAAAGGAAGGAGGTCCTGCCCTCAGGGAGCACAGTGTTTTTTAGAGCAGCTGGGTCACACTCAGGCCACATCTGACCTGTGTGGTCTTAACCAGATTAAAATGTAATTCGGAAATATTTAACAAAATAAATAAAAAATACAACAAAACATAAATAAATATTACATTTTAAAACCATGTTAACAGGCAGCCATCAGAGATCCTTATTTGACCGTCTCAGAGAGGACATCAGTACAGGGAACGGCTTTCCCATCTCTGACTCTGGTGGCTATGAGGGACTGACCCAGAAGGAGCAGAGTAAAACCAGTGACTCGGTTTCTTCACCACAAGAACGGGCGCGTCCTGGAAGGTGTGTGTGGGGGTGTGATGCGGCGGATCCGTGTCAGACTAGCAAACAGACCCTGTTTATTAAACAGAAAACCCCCTCCCCCATTTTTCTGCCCCTCCCAGAGTACCCCCCTCCCCCGCGTGCCGCGTCAGCCCGAAAGTTTCCTTCTCTTCTCCCTCCTTTCCCTTCTCCTATTCATGTGCAGAAGCAACTAGCCCCCAACCCATGTGGGCTCAGGGTTTGTGGGGGCCCGCGAAGAGGGGCGGGGCCTAATCCGTCCTGGGCGGGGCCTGAAGCGTGCAGGGGGCGGATCCAGGGTGTGTTCTCCAGGGGCGGGGCCCGGGAGGAGGGGCTGGGGCTGCCCCTGCGCCCTCGGGCCCGGGTGGGTCCTGGCCCCTGGAGCAAACAGCTGCTCCCGCTCCGGGGTTGGGGGTCTTTGCTGATCCCGATGTCCGACCCGAAGAGCCAGCGAGCGCCCCAGGAGGGTCTGAGAGGTAGGAGAGGTCATGGAGCTGGGACTGGGGGTAAAGGGATCCCAGGCAGGGTTTTCTTGGCTGCTAGCTCGCTTCGCCTGACCTCAAGCCCACTTCCCTCTCCTGGGAACGAGCCTCTAGTTCGCGGGGAGTACACCGGTACGTACACCTTTGGGTACTGCTGGAGCGTAGGTCATTGGGGGGAGGGCGGGGCCTGCAGCTGAAGGAGTGGGTCAGTTTGTCCAGTCAATTTGTCTGTCCGGCGTCGCTGTTGCTTGGGGCTGGGACATCTGAGAGTCAGACTCCCACTTTTACCCCCTCGGGGTTCCTGAGTGGCTCATCCGAGTGGCCCCAGACTCCTCTTCCCACCCACCCCCAACTCTCAACTGCTCTACGGGGTTGGGGGGGTGGGGCAGAAGTGGGAGCTAAAAATAGCCTTTCTTCCCTAAGGTTGTCCTGAGCAGTAGTGGGAAGCACAGCCCCTCCAGGACTCATCGATGTGGAAATTTTCTCTCCTTCCCATCAGAGCCTCTGAGTGCCCCCCAGATTTGTATCTTTAGTTTACAGTTGTACAGTGTCTAGTGAAAACTTCCACCCGACCCTTCTCTCCATTCTGTAAGAAACAAAAAGATATTAAGAACAGAATGAGTGTGAGACCTTATCCTCATCTGTGCTGAGATAGAGACAACCAGGAATTACAGAACCCCAGAATTTTAGATTTGGCAAGGACTTCACAGGGCATCTATCTAGTCCTGCCCCTGCTTTAAAAAAAAAAAAAAGATTCTCCAATACAGCAAACCCAGTAAGTGGTCTTCCAGCCTCTATTTGAAGACCTCCAATGATGGAGGACCCATTTACCTCCAGAGGAAGCCCCTTATGTTTTTGGATAGCTCTTATTATTAGGTCTATCCTTTTATTAAGCAAAAGTCTGCCTCTTTGCTACTTCCACACATTGCTTCTAGGTCCCTCTGAGGCCAAATTAAATCCCTTTTCCTCTTGACATCCCTTCCTTCCTATACTTGAAGTCAGCCACTATATATATTCCTTGAGTCGCCTCTTCTCCAGGCTAAGAATCCCCTGTCATTTTCAGCTTATCCTCATATGGACTGGACTGAAGAGTCTGCTCCCAGGAAGTTTACAGTTTAATGGAGTGGGAAGGACAAGTTCACAAAATAGCTATGATACCAGGGAGAAGGAGATGAGTGCAAAGGAAGGATATAAGCAAACACTGCAAGAAGCTTGAGGAGAGAGAGATCACTTTCAGCTGGAGAAATCAGGGAAGGCTTCTTGTTGGAGAGGACATCTGAGTTGGGTCATGAAGAAGAACTTCAGTGGGTATGGGGAATGGAGATGGAGGTGCTATTGATTGAGGGCAGGATGAGAAAAGGAGACAGAGTAATCCAATTTGGTTGAAAGGTAATGTGTGTGAAGGGAAATTTGGCTGGAAAAGTAGGCTGGAGACAGATTGTGAAGGAAATGCCTGAGCTAAAGAGTCTTTTATCCTATAGGCAATGACAAGTCATGGACCATTTTTGAACATGGCAGTGACATGGCCAGTCAACACATTAGGTTTTATGATGGTCCCTCTTCTGTGCAGCCTTATTTCACATCTGTACAAAGCATGTGACCACCCCCCCCAACATCTTGACAGGATGTGTTGAGGCTCACATCTGGATAGTATGTGTGATAAGCCTTCTCAGACATCTGTGTGGAATTCTGTAAAGGACTTTCATAGCCATTGATCCTTTAGGTCTTCACAAAAGTAACTATAGGGGTTGTTGCCCACCCCTAGAATGGGGAAACCAACCAAGGCCTAGAGAAGGGAAGCCTTATCTTCTCTGTCATACAGACAATGGCAGACTCATGGCTAGATCCTTTCTAGTTGGTTGGACTAGATGACCCCTAAGATACTTTCTAGCTCTAAATTTATGGTCATTTTAAACTCCAACCTTTAGGGCTCTGTAAAAGATTGCTGGTCTTGTGTACCAATGCTTTTTTTTTTTTTCAGTTCATTCACAACTCCTTTTCCCCCACCTTCTAAATGTTCACTGGCAGCTAATCCTCAACTCTTAAGCAGTTGAACCTTCTGACTTTTCCTGGTTCCTGAACTTTTTGGCTCCCTGGACTCAGAAATCTGTCCCTTCTTCCTTAAGCGTCCAGCTTCCCAAGATGATTTCTGTGCCCTAGTTTGTCCTACTCTCTTTCCCTTCTTTTGTCTCCCCACCATCCAGACTACATACGTGATTGTGTCAGTTCACAAGATTAAAGCAAATCAACAAATTTAGAAAGGATTCATAAGAGGAGGGAAATTAGAATGAGTAAAAGAACTATCCATGGCAAACCAGTCTGGATAGTGCCTAAGCCTTCAAGCCTGATCTTTAAGGTTCTCTAGGAGGAAACTGGCCCAGGATCCCAGAATTCAGAGTCTTGGCCTCCCTGGAAGTTCTACAAAGGCATGAAGAATCTCCAAATACTTTTATATCAATCTAGGATTAGTCCACATGCTGTGCTCTGGGTAACATTCATTGGCCCATTCTGTAGTCCCATGCACTCTCTTGGCCAATCAGTGGTTACTGCATAATAATTAAACCCACTCGGTGCCTCCTTTCTTACCCAAGGGGGATGGGCAGAGAAGGATATAAAGGTAGTTTGTCACATAAGGTAGTTTTTTTTTCCTTCACCTTAAAAATAGACTATCCCTACTAATCTTTCTCCATTCCCCTAACCTTCCTGCTGCAGAGCAAAGTTCAGAGAGAAGAATCCGCTTGAGCTGTAGGGGTTAGGTAAAGCTTCCTGGAGAAGTGAAATGAGTTGTGGACCTTGAAGGATAGCTAGGTTTGAATGGGGTGTTGTGGTAGTGGAATGAGACTAGCTGAGGAGCAGGAATGACTGTAGCCTCTGTGGTGTGGGGGTGGGGATCGGGAGGATGAGACAATTATGTAAATAAGAAGCAACACAGGAAAAAAAAATCAGGACTCTGATTAATGTGGTGACCAAGCTAGACTTCAGAGGGCTGTGTTGAGCATGCCTCTCTCACTTTGGCACAGAGGTGGTAAACTACAGGTGTGGATTGAGGCATTGTCCCATGTGACAGCTGTGTTGGTTTTATTCAACTGTCTTCTATTACAAGGGGAAAAGGGAGGAAGAAGATGGAAGTAAAGACTGTTGGGAAGTGACAACCATTTTTTTTTTTAGTGACTACCTTTTTTTTTTAAAGTATCAATAAATTATTTAAGATATAAAAGAAAAAGGATGAAAAAGATAGAAAAATGAGAAGTATATTGAGACTATTTGGTAGAGGACCTTGAATGGCAGACAGAGGTACTTGAAACTGATTTCACTGGTAGTGGAAAGTCATCAAAGGCTCTGGAGCTAATGAACGGCAACCCAGTGTTAGAAATGAAGAAAAAGTTGTTGCTCCGGTAATGATGAGGTTCTGAATCAAATGAAACATTCTGGGTTAGTTATGTCTGCCTACTATTTGTGGAGAGAACTGAGAGTTGATTGTAGTTGTTGTAAGACTTTGTGTGTTTGGAGTCAGGGGGTCTGCTTGGGTCTGCTGCAGGGGTAGGGGTGTGGGATGCTCAGAAGAGCTGGTTGTGGGAGCAGCAATTATTTAGGCTTGAATTGCTCTGAGCCAGGCTCATCCCCTCACCTCAGTCATAGATTATATGAGAAGGATCCCTCATCAGTCCTTAGTACCACAAGGGTTAATTTCCCAGCCTCCTCTACTTCATATTCCTAGGAGCAGGAAGGTTGAAGGCTCTTGGGAAAGTGTCTAACAGTGATCCCAGGGAGAATCTGTCCCAGGCTCCCACGATCTAAGTCCCAGGGGAGAGGCCATGCTGGGGGTCAGAAGGCGGTCAACTTGAGCATCCATGTATGAATGTTTGCTTTTGCATATGTGTGTGTGTGTGTGTGTGTGTGTGTGTGTGTCCATACCTCCAGTTGTCCCTGAGGCTAAGGCAAGTTGAAACTCATTAATGGTCCTGTCAAGGCTTGACAGTTTCCTGCTGACAGTCTATGAGCCACCCTCCTCTACTTAATGAGCTTTGACTCTTCCCTCTCTGAGCCATGAAGATAGGGTGAGTTTATCAGACTTCTTTCTACCCTTTAGCCCAAACCTGGCAGCACTGTGAGAGATGGTTTAAGGCATCCAGAACACCCATTGGTCAGTACCCACACTAGCTGGAGTGTGCATAGTCATGTCAGGAATAGCCTCTCAGTTGTTTTTGGTTTTTAATACTCCTGGATCTCATCCCTCGGTAATGCAGAAATAGAGGCTTGGTGGTCAGTGGTGCACAGCTGGGATTTGTGACCTTTTTAGGTATGTCTCGGACCCCTTTGGCAGTCTGGTGAAGCTTATAGACTTCTTCTTAGAATATATTTTTTACAATTTATAATTCACGGAAATGCTAAATTTCAGATAGAGATTAGTGAAAATAAAGAGGTATCTTTTTTTTCCATTCAGGTTCACAGACTTTCCTGAAATCTATCCGTGGTACACAGGGTACCTGGGAGTAAGTCTACATGTATGTAAGTTTGCAGGTTATAAGTGTCTGGGTGGGAGGAGGGTCAGGCAAAGACCTTAGTCCTGAGTATCTCTTAAGGAAACCAAGTGTGAATTAGGGGACTCAGTCAAGGTGCTTACTTTCTCAGAAAGGAGCAATTTTTACATCTTTAGCAGACTTTACATGGAGGGGAAGAGTGGAAGAATGGGTAGAGAAGAAGCTGTTTGGAATTAGAACTGTGTCCTTATGTCTGGCTTTTAGTAGCTAAATGGTACAGTAGATAGAGTATTGGATCTGGAGTTAGGAAAGACCTGAGTTCAAATCCAGCCTCAGACACTATGTGACCCAAGGTTAATTAACCTCTACCTCAGTTTCCTCTTCTGTAAAATAGAGATAATTGCACCTACCTTCTGGAGTTATGAAGATAAAATGAAATATTTTTAAAGCACTTTGCAAACCTTAAAGGATTATATCAGTGCTGTTATATGCACTCTGGTCTTTCTCTGATGTGAATAGAAGTCTCTAGCCTCTAAGGAGAATGTGATAGAAAGGGATTTGACAGCTACAATGGAAAGAATTATCTGCTGTTTCAACTCCCTTCTACCCCAGCCTTCTGGAGGTGACCTGGACCCTGTGACCTTGATGTTTAAGGAAGTGATTCATATATTACAGTTCTTAAATGTATATGCTCAGACCCCTGGGAGCAGGAGGGGGCAACCTCTGTGTTTTAAGGTAGATGAGCTTTCCTCCAGGTATCCTGGTCATTCATGCCTTTCACTACCATCACTAGCAGATTCTTGGAATCTCTGAAGCTGGTCTTGAGACAGGCATTGGCCTTGCCTTGGTTAAACACAGACACACATGATGTCTATCAGGGGTGATAGACCCAATCAGAGACTTGGCCCAATAATCTAGGGCTCAGTGTGGAACATATAGATTTGTAGGGTATTCATTTATATACAGAGGTTCCCAAACTTGTTGGGCTTACTGCCCCCCTTTCAAAAAATAAATTACTCAGTGTCCCCCTTTAATGTTTTTGTTTTGAAATTTCTTACTACCTCCCCCCCATCGTTTCCAGTGTCCCCCAGGGGGCGGTATTGCCCACTTTGGGAGCTTATGAAAGTCTATGTAGATGAGAAACACTGTAGGATGTGCATGGAAATCACTTCATGGACTGCTGCTAGTAATGAGGAAGCATAAATTTGGAGAGATGGGAGGAAATTTGGGGGTCCTGTCATCAGCTGGGCAGGGGTAGGTAGGATAAATATAAAGCTGTCATGTGTTAATAGAGTTAGAACTGATCATATAGTCCAGTGTCCTTTTACAGATCAGGAAACTGGGCCTCCTAATTGATTTACTTAGGATCACACAGGTAATGAGTGGCAGAATCCAGATTCAAACTCAGGTTCTCTGACCTGGATTTCATATTAGGGGTAGATTTCATATTAGGGGTAGATGATACTTCAGCACCTGTTTCAATGATGAAACCAAGATGGCCTGGGAAAGAGGACGGATCGTGGAGTATGGTTGGAGCTCCAGTCTAAGACTGAAAGGGGGGATGGTGTAAGATGGTGCTAAAGGGCTCAAAGGGGTATCCCACAGCGCCCCTTGACTTATGAAGATAGATCAAGATAGGAACCATGAATTAACCCACATAGAGACCACTTCAGTGATCAGCTGGTCATGCAGGGACAGAGCTCACACTTCATGGGCCTGTGCCTGGGCAAGAGGGCAAACTCCAGTCTCCTCTTGGCGTCTGAGCTGGCCCTACCCACCACACCCAGTGGCCTTTTCCCCTTGCTCTGTCCCTCCCTTCCCCTTCTCCTGAGGGCCTACAGGCACCTTGCTCTCACTCTCCAAACTCCTGAGTCCAGAGCAGCTTAAATATACTGGCGTACACCATTGCATTTCTGATCCTTGGGATCCCACGAGCTAGTTTCTTAGTTCTTTGCAAGATCATAAACACTAAATCTAAGCTCTTTTGCAAGAGAAGCCATTTTCAGTAATGATCCAGTGGTAACAATTCCTGACCACCTCTACACACACACACACTCCCTCCTCCAGAACACCCTAGGCATTAGAAATCTTCTTAACCACCCCTTCCCCATTTTCTGCTTGAGAAATTGAGGGGGAAACAATCTTGTCCAGATTCACGGGGCTGGTCTCCCTTGGAGATCTTTGAGAAGGAGTCAAGGGTTGGCTCTGGGGCTGGAAGAGTGAAGGGTTTGTGTGCTGGGGGAGGAGAGCCTTGTATCAAGAAAAGGGGAAAGAGACGCATGTCTAAGTTGAGACAGAGGGTGGGAGTTGCTGCCTCATTCTAGAAGGGCAAAGAAGGAGAGAGGTGCATTTCGTCGAATGGCCCCGATGCTGGGGGAGCTTTTGGGGACGTGGTGGCGTCTTTAAAAGTGAACCCAGAGGCTTGTTCTGCCCGTTCCGAGATAACCCAGGCAGATCTTCTCCCCTCCCTCTCCCAGCCCCCGGGGCGGGGCTGAAGGAGGGTCCTCGCCCTCTGGGCTGGGGGCGGGGTCTCGGGCGGAAAGCGGGGGAGGCGGAGCCACGGGGCTGGGCGGAGAGACGGTCCCCAGGCTGCGGAGGTGGAGCCTCGGGGCCCCGCCTTCGGGGGGGAGGCTCCATCTCGGGCCCGCGGAGGAGGAGGTGGCCCCCCAGCCCTCAGGCCAGGCTGCCCGCTAGCTGTTCCCGGCTGCGCAGCGCCCGCCAACACTGCGGCCCATCCCCATGGCCTCCCCCCGAGAGCTCACGCAGAACCCCCTGAAGAAGATCTGGATGCCGTATAGCAACGGGCGGCCGGCACAGCACGCGTGTCCGCGCGGAGGTGAGGGGCTAGGCTGCGGCACTCGTGCCCGTGAGGGGGCGCGCGTGGTGGTGGTGGTGCTGCTTGCGTCTCCGCACTGAGGGGTGTGTGTGTGGTGAATACCTGTGTCTTCTGGGAGGGAAGGGTGCTCGCGGATCTGTGTGCACCACGCATGTCTGAGTGGAAGTGAGGAGCGTGGGTGCACCTGGAAGGATGTAAGGGGGGGGGGGCATAGTGCAGGTGACCGCGGAGGTAGGATGGCCTTGGGGGCACAGCACGGGTGTGGGCGCGTGGAGTGGGGGGCTTGGACAGACTTGTCTCCGGAGGTGCGCTTCTGGCCCGTGCATCTTTCCACCTGTCAGTGAGGGCTGTGCGGAGTGCACTTAGAGGGCCGTAACGTTAAGGCTCGCGGTGAGAGACCCGGGCCGAATGCAAACGATAGTGGGGAGGGAAGGGGGGCATGTGTCAGAAGGAGCTGTCCCTTGTGGTAGCAGGGAACCCAGTTTGACCCGAGACCGCGGTGGGGATCCCTTGGAATCATGGAATGCAGTCTGGAGCCCTGGGCATTGGGAGGGGGGTGAAGACAGTCCTAGAGGCTGGGGTGGGGACAGGAAAGCAAAGCCTTCTCTAGCAGAGGGAAAACTCCAGAGCAGATAATGACTGACAAGATGTGCATTCTTGAACAAATCACTTCAATTCTTTGGACCTCAGTTTCCCTAAAGGGATTTCTAAGCCTTTTTCGATGCTGAAATTCTGCCTGGATGCCCTGGAGTCAGAAGTCTCCTTGGGGATAGGATAACTGAGGCTCTTTCCAGATGTTGAGCTATTGAATGGTCAATAAAGGTGCCTCTGCCCCTTCACAGAATAGGCCAGCTTTGGCAGGACAGTATTTAAGAGTGAGGCACTTTGACCTTTGGGTGTGTCAGTCTGTGTACTTGTGAGGAGACTACCTTTCCCCCCTGCTCAGGATTGTGTGTCTGAGCTTCCCTTCCATTGAATTTCCAGTCTCTAATATGTGTTTTGATGTTGTATATGTATAGACATTTTCTTCCCACCCTCTGGATTGGTGTGAGCTTGAAACCAAGTTAGCCTTGGGTTAGGGCAACCTAACCTAGGCTGGTTCCTGGCACATGGTCCTAAGAAGAGGGTCCAGGATTCTTGGTTCAAAAGAGGAAGCTGAGGAAGGCTTTGTACCAGCTGATTTGCAGCCTAGTTGTTCCTTTTCTAGGCAAGGTTGACTAGGGCCCTTGAGCAACCTATCTTTGGCATGTCCTCTAGGCTGCTGGTGAAGGCCCTGTTGCCTTCTTTGGTTGGTCAACAGTGAGTCTAGATGGGACACTGAGAGGCAGAAGACCAGAGGGGAAGGGACATAAGTGTCCTTTCAATTCCCTCTAACCTTTTATGATAGGATTTCACTTCCCCTCCCTTCCCCCCCATCTACCCCTAATTTGAGTAAGTCTCTTCCTATGGTCTGACAAATTTTAACTCCTTGTGGAACCCTCACTTCTGATACTTTCAACCCTGACTAAGGGAGCAGTCACGCTTGGATGGGACCCGTCAGGGAAAGTCTCCACATAGCAAAGCTCTTCCATTTGATTTGTGAGCCCTTTCACCCCACCACAGGCCTTAGGTTGGCCTCTGCAATCTAGATTCAGCCCCTGAGGATAGGCAAAGACCTTTACCCCATCACTGTGAGTCTCAGCAATCATGTACTTCCCTCCACCCCCTCCAACCCCGAGTAGTGCAGTTTTGCAACTAAAGGATCTCATGGTGCCAAAGTCGGATTCTTTCTGACACAAGTTCCCTAAAATCTGCTACATTTCTTCTGTCAGACATGTTATCAGAAAAACTTGGGAACTTGGCTTTCTTTTATGAGATTTGCTTTCCAATTTGGTTCTGTCTTTATACTCAGTGGGGGTTGGAAATGTACTATCTATATACAATACATGTGCCTGCATCCTTTTGGCAGAATTTCTTCTCTGTTTCCAGGGAAACCATCCACATTTCTCTGTTTGAATTCACACTTAAAAATAGAGCCAATCAGAAAGTAAGTTTCTGCCTCTCCTTCAGGATTTTTCACCCTTGATTGGTTCTACAAATATTTAGTCACTTGTGTATGGGGGGCAGGGGTAGAGTTGAGGGAGATAAGACATTCCCTGCTCTGGGAGAAGATCATCCTCAGGGGTTGCAGAGGCATGATAAAATAGGGACACAGAGCAAAGCAAGTTGTGCTAAACACTATGAGTCCTTATAGACACTGGACTGAGGAAGCTCAGAGGGAGAGACTGTTTTTAGATGATGGGATCAGGGAAGAATTGATAGAGAAAGTGACGTTTGATCTGGACCTTTAGGCCAACTGAAATAGCAAAGGGAATTTTATTTAGTGGACTGTGAGGAGCAACTGAAAAGTTTTTGAGCATGTAAATGGTCAGATGTGTGTGTACATTAGGAAGATTGGGAAGCTGTTTGAAGTATAGATTCTAGGGGAGGGTTATACATACGGGGAGACTAGGTTAGGAGGCTACTTTAATTGGCCACTTGAGACATTTGTGGATCTAAGCTAGGGTGGTAGCTATGGGAATAGGTAAGAGGGGAAGCATATTTGAGAGGTTATTGTGCAGGTAGCTTCAACAGGACTTTGAACTTGATTGGATATGGGAGATGAGAGGGGGAAAAATCAAAGATGACATCAGAGTTTAAATCGTAGTGTTGGCATTGATGGTGCCATTAACAGAGATAATTAAAATGATTTGTAAACTATTCTCTAATAAATAAGTGGTCAAAATATGCCAGCAGTTTGTTTTCAAAAGGAAAAACTCAAACTGTCTACTACCATTTGGGTGGAAAAAAGGAAATTGCTAGTAATCAAAAAAATACAAATTAATGCAATTCTGAAATGCAGTGATGGCGTATAATTAAGACACTCACCTTATATCACCGAACTGGTAAATATGATAAAGAATAACATTCATTCTGGTAGATGAAAGTGAGTTAATTTACTTCTGGCACAGTTGTGAAATTTTGTTTTGGAAATATTGTGAAATAATATGGAGTGTTGGTGAAATACTGTTTGGGAAAGAAATACATATTTATACCATAAAAGTTACAAAACTGTTCATGCTTTTGCCCCAGTAATCCCACCTTCAGGATTTTAATCGCAGGGGGTTATTGACAGGGAAGAAAAGAACCACGTGAAAATATTCACAACAGCACTATTTGTATTAGTAAAGAGTTGAAAGCAGACTCTGTACCCCACAATTGGGGGGGGTGGCAGAGTAAGTTGTGTAACATAGAATACTGACCAGTAAGAAATGAGGACTATAAAGAACCCAGAGGAGTGGAGGAACACTTGGCTCCCAGGACAGAAGGATGAGCCAGAAGAATTAAACCCACTGACTATAACTGGGAAGAGGAATACTCCAAAGCCTCTGATCTCATCAATATAGTTTATCCCTCCTGTAGCACAAGTCACCACCTATCTCATTTGTCTCATCCGGTGCTGTTCCTATAGCACTATAGGCAACTGGAAATTTACCCAAGGAAATTTTCCCCAGGTTGGGGGATTTATTTATTAGAAACTTAATTTAAACATCACTCAGTAACCTTGTGTAATAATGATTTACATTTAAATTAATTAAACTTGGATCTCCAAGGGACGTTAGAGGAAAGACAGTTCAACTCCCTCATTTTACACAGGAAGAAACTGAAACCCATAGAGGTTAAGAAACTTAGACTAAATAGTAGAGTTATTAGTATTGTGGAGTATAAGTTACCAAGAAAAATTAAGCTAGGAAGTAATCATCTAACTTTTTGAAGATAAAGATGGGGCAGGCTTTCTGTCCATAGCCTTGTGGGGGAACAGCATCCCAGGGTTTCTGTCTCAACTTATTGGTCAGTATAGTGGGATCTGTGTTGACAAAACAGAATTTGTCAGTAAAACATTTTAAATATAAAGTCTAAAGGAGGAGTTTTACCTATAAAAATCGGTAGAGGGAAGGGGGAGTGAGATAAATTTTATTTTAAGCAAATTGAGTTTTCAGTGCTGGTAGACGATCCAGATGGTAGTTGGGTTTGTGGGTCTGGAGCTCAGAAGAGAGGTCAGTGCTAGAAAAAGAAAAGATTGGGGGAACATCGCATAGAGGTGATAGTTGAAGCCTTGGGAGTGAATTCAGTATTCTAGGGAGAGAAAGAAGGAGGGGGGCCAAGGATAGAGTTTTGCAGGAGGGAGTGATGCTCACATTTAGGAGGCAGGATGAGGAAAAAGATGCAAGGAAAACCTTCCATTAAAGAGTACTTCATGAAGTAGGAGGAGAACCAAAGGAGATTGGGAAGAGAGAATGTGGAAGGAGGAGCCAGTCAATATTGTCAAATACCAGAGACCTGGAAGAAGAGACTGTTGAGACAAAGCTGTTTAGGCTTGGATAACAGGTCCTTTGTGACCTTGGAGTGGACAGTGTCCTTAGACTGGTGGGGATTTAAGCCCAATTACAGGAAGCTGAGGAGTGGGAGTGGGAAACAGCAAAAGTATTAGTATTTTTCTCTGGATATTTTAGCAAAAGGAACAAACCAGTCTTTCTCCTGGCTTCCTTGTCTCTTAGAAAAAATGAATTTGCCTCAGTAAGCATTTATTAAGAAATTAGATGTACAAAGCACTGTTCTAGGCTGTGAGGATACAAAACTAAAAATGAAACTTACCTCCTATATGAGGGAAAAACGTGTCCCCAGATAAGTAAATAGGAAATAGATACAGACCAGCCTCCTCCATAGAGAGGTTTAGAGATTGGGGAGGAAGAACCAAAGCCTTGTATAGAAGGTGGCATTAAAGCTGAGCCTTGAAGGACACTAGACGCGCCAGAAGGGAAAGGTGTGGAGGGAGAACATTCCAGGCTGTAGGGACAGGTAGGATTTAGAATGTTTCCAGAGTATTAACAAGTGGGCTGGTTTGCCTGCAACACAGTATGTAAGTGGGGGAATAATGTGAAACCAGTCTGGAAAGGGGTTGCAGCAAGATTGTGAAGGACTTTAAGTGGCAGAAGGACTAAGTTTCTTATCCTAAAGGGAACGGGGAACCACTGAAGCTTCTTGAACAAAGGAGTGACTTGGTGGCACAAAAGTGGAGGGATCCCTCCTTTGCAAGGAGAAATTATATTAGTCTGTGTGCCTGTGGTTCTTTGTATATGACAGGGGTCCCAGAGTGAGTACAGGCAGGGGAGAAGACGATCACAATCCTATTATCATCCTCTCTTCAACACTGGTACTTAAGGCATTAAGAATAGGTTCCTTCACATGCACACTCACTGTTCTCCTGACCCACTCCATTCATTCTTGGTCCTCCAATTTTAGAGATCATTTAGTTCAGTCCATACAATGAATTGGCTTGCAGGGTGCCAGTTTTCTCTTTACCCCCTTTCTGAAAAAGAGGCACACATTTATCCTTTACCCATCTTGTTATGTTAGCCAATCTGATGGGTGTAATATGGTACCTCGGAGTTGTTTTAATTAGCATATCTCTGATAGTGATTTAGAGCATTTTTCATATGATTTTAATTTCTCTATCAGAAAACTGCCTGTTCACATCCTTTGACCATTCATCAGTTGGGAAATCAGTCCTGTGTACTTGCTACATAAACCAGGATGCTACATGTACCATGATTTCCCAGCTATACATCAAATATTTCTAAGTGAACAGTCATATCATAGGCTTTCAGCCCTCAGAAGGCTATCCTAGGAGAAGAGTGGCTAAGGATGAAGTCGGAAGATTTTTCCTTAGTGTTCCAAGGATTTGTGGAACTCGGGATAAAAAGAAATGTGTTTGCTTTCTTTGTCACATCTTTCCTTTATCAGATCTCATTTATCTAGTTCCATTTGAGTGAGAAACATAAATTATAGCTTCATAGAGATGTAGTTTGACAGCAGTTTATGCAAAAAAAGGCCCCCAGCAGGTTAATGGATTTTAGAATATAAAGTGACTGCAGTAGCAGCGGCAGCATCCACAGAAACACAACTGTCTACATGTATACAGAGAAGCTCATTGTCCTAACACCAGATTCAGTGGTCAGAATTGGAGAGGGAGTAAAGATGGCTGCAAGGGAGGTGGAAAAGACCTTGGAGTTTTCTGGCTCACTTTCTATCCCATACAGATAAGCCCTCGGTGCCATCCCTTACAGTGTTGTACAGCCTCACCAACATTTGGGCACAGGGAACTTTCTGCAGTCCCTTTTTTTTTTCTTCTTAATATCTTTGATGCTTTTTTTTTTTTTTTGGCTTTTTGGAGGGGGGAAGGTAGGGCAATTGGGGTTAAGTGACTTGCCCAAGGTCCACAAGGCCGGATTTGAACGCAGGTCCTCCTGACTCCAGGGCCGGTTCTCTATTCACTGTGCTTCCAAGCCGCCCCTCTTTGATGCTTTTTTTTTTTTAATTAATTTTTTGTAACATTTACAAGTTCTGAGCTTCCTTCCTTCCTCTCTTCCTCCCTCCACAACTTGCACTGGAGATAGCAGCCATTTGACACATACATATATCCAAAACCATGCTATGCATACTTCTGTTTATCAGTTCTTTCTCTGGAAGTGGGTAGCATCTTCATAATCCTTTGTAGCTGATTTGAATATTTGTAATATTCAAATATATTCCATATTATTTACATTTATATTAATATATTTACTATTATAATACTCAGAATAGCTTAATCATTCTCAGTTATTCTTTAAGCTGTTATCCATATACATTGTTCTCTTGGTTGTTTCCTTTTTCATTATTTTCCATTTTCAGATGGAGAGTGAAAAACTAATCTTTATTCTCATAAAATTTCAGTGTTCTTTGGTCATTGATGATGGCATGATAAGACTTTTTTTTCTTGGGGGGCATCAATATCCATAGTTTGTCTCCTCTCAAGTGGTACATTTGACAAAAATTTCAAAATTGAGGGAAAAGTGGAATAGTAAAATCTAGTGCATTGGAAAGCATTTGGATTGTAGCTAGAGCACCTGTATTCTAGACTTCTGCTTGATCACTGGGCAAATCTCTTTCAATGCATGCTGTTCACTTTCCTCATCTGTTTAAAAAAAAAACAGGGTCCAGTTAGGTTGCTTCTAGGTCCCTTAATGTGCTGTCATTTGATGATTCTAATCAGCTGAAAAGAATCCCATTTGCCTTTTGGAACATCCCTTTAGACTTTTTCCTTACTTTCTGACTACTTGTCTCCCTTTACAAGCTTTGGCCTTTTGAAACTGTTTTGTTTACTTTCTGGCTGTGGTGATGATTTGGAGGGTCACAGATTCCTCAGGGTTGGTGGCCTTGCTGGTACAGTGGACACTGAAAGAGATTTGCAATGTGAAGGTCATCCTGAGCTTTATGTGGCTGGGGGAGGGGCTCATTTTCTTCCTTTTCTCATGAGAAAAATCATAGAATCACAGATCTGAAAATGGAAGAAATCTTAGATTATCTAATTCAATTTCCTAATTTGTCAGATGAGGGAAGGGGCCCAGGGAAGTTGAGTGACTTGTCTAAGATCATTAGATTCAAGTTTCTTCTACCCTTGGCTATTAGGACGCACCGAGTGAAAGCAAAGTATATAAGCATCAGCCTCACCCCATAAATTGCTGGCTCACTAGGAACCCTGCTGGCTTCTATTGGCTTTAAAATAAAATTTACCTGAGTGGAAAAAGGTTTGAGTTCCAGGATTCATTCCAGGTTGGTGCCATCATATAGCACAGCTTGTTAAGCCGTTCCCTAGTTGAAGGCCATCTACCATTTCAGCCAATCTGATAGTGATGAGGTGTAGGCTCTGGGACACACACACACACACCCTTTTGAGCTCTCCTTGAATCTTTGAGGTACTTACTCTGGGAAACCCCTTGAAATCTGATTGAATCTTCAGGAGGCATTTGCAGAGGCCATATAAGTATATCATTGTGGCTGGGCCCAAACCTGTTACTAGCCTGGCCCTCCATGGTCTATCTGCTTCCCACCCTGGAGCCTATCAGAATATCAATCCACTCTTGCATTGACCTCATTAACTCCACCTGAAGTCCCTCCCCAAACTCATTACTGGAGTCTGACCTCATTGGCTCCTCCTGAAGACCCACCCCAGGCTCCTTCTCTGAACCACCTATAGATTCCTCTGTATATAAAACCCCATCTTCCCTCCATCTGAGAGCTCCACAGAATGCCCTAGCACAGACTTGCTGTGTGAGAGAGCTCGTAGAGTAGCTTAGCTCTAGCTTAGCTGAGACTTGCTCGAGCGCTATGGAATGGCTTAGCATAGACTGGTTCCTTAAGAGTCTCCCCCATATGGTGAACTTTTAATAAACTTTTCTTTGGCTGAGAAGACTTGAGTCAAAATCTTTCCGCATGACCTGGCATGTTGATATTTTGGGGTCTCAGGCAGCCCTAACCTTTTCTGGGTAACCTATTCATTTTTCAGTCATGTTCTTTATCAGTGGGAAAATGAAGGTTCCACTTAACACACTTATCAGACTAGTAAAGATGACAAAAGAGGAAAATGGAGGAAAGAGGAAATATATATATATTACAAATATATATCTGCTGTGGCTCTTTTAATTGTGTCAAAGAATTAGAAACTGAGGAGGGTTACCTATCAATGGGAGAATAGCTAGCCAAATTATAGTACATTAATGTGAAGAAATGGTTAAGGGAGATGGTTTAAGAAAGATCTGGAAAGACTTGTATGAATGAGTTGTTGTAAAGTGAAGTAGACAGAACCAGAGAACAATTTATATAATAAAAATAATATTGTAAAGATAAACAACTTTTGAAAGACTTAGGGGCTGATCAACACAATGACCAACAGACCAATTCCAGAGGACTTGTAATGAAATATGTTCTCCCTCTCCAGATAGCTCAGAGTACAGATGAAAACATTTCATTTTATTTTTTGGACTTAGCTAATGCAGGAATTTGTTTTCTTTGACTGTATACATTTTAGTAAATTTTGTTTTTATTGTCTTCTCAATGGGTGGAGAGGGGGAGGTTGAATTTAAAAAGCAAAAGAAATGAGGAGGTGCTGTCCTTTTATTAGAACGGCTCAATAGTTTGTATGTAATGGAGTATTAAGTATTTCAAAGAATGGAGAAGACTGAACTGACAGATCAAAGTGAGTTGGGATTAGAATAATTTATACAAGTAATGAAAACAACTTTGTAGAGAGAAAAACAGTTTTGAAAGATTTTAGAACTTTGATCAATGTAATGATAACCCTTGAGTCCAAAAGAGTAATGATGAAACAAAACCCCCCATCTCCTGTCAAAGAGGTGAGTGCCTTAAAAATGCAGGAAGAAACATTTCTGGACACAACTAATAGAGGAATTTGTTTTGCCCCGTTATGTAGGTGCAGTTTTTTCAGTTAAAAAAAAAATTGTTCATTGGGAGAGGGTAAGAAGGGACAGAATGTTGCTTTGGAATTTGACAGGCAAGGGTTGACCTAACTTTTCCCCCTGTCCTTGCAGAAATGGCCACTGAATCGAAGGCTTCTTTCTTCACAAATTGGGTGCCTTTGTCATACTGTGAATGCTATTACAGAAAAAGTCAGTAAACAGCTTTTAGTTCCAAGCTTCTAAGCCCTCTTGGCTGAAGCTTGGAGAAAGGCTTATGGCTCTAGGGGTAGAGCAAAAAGGTCTTTTGATATAAGCTTGTTTGGCTTCTTATAGCAAAGAACAGAAAAGGGATCAATCTGGTTTTCCCTCCCTATTCTCCAAACTCCCTGCTGTAATCGAGGTTAGTTGACAAGGCCATATTATTCAAATGCGCAATGTCTCTTCTGCTCTGCTTTAGTCACATTCCAAAATGTTCAGACCATAGATCTCACCATTTCTTGGAATTATGTTACCTCCAAACTTTAGAACTTTGAGATTCTACAACATCTCTTCTTTTTTACTGTTCCCATTCACAGTCCAGACTCTTTACAGCCATTGTCACTTTTGATGCCTTGACCTTTCCATAGTTACCAAATCTATCTTCCCCATTCTGGCTTCATTTGACTCTACATTGAGCCTTCATGCCACAGTCTGCCATTTCTGTGTTTCATTAGCTGCTGTTCTGGGATATTTTTCCTTCCTGGCCTGCCATCCTTACTTGCTAATCTGAGTCCTTGGGTGATGCTCACCATTTGATGTCTCTGCTCCTAGAACAGGACTCTTGAGTTTCTCTGTCAAAAGGAATTGAGTTGATTTAACCTGTTACAGTGTCATGGTATATTATTCTACCTGGTCCCTTGAAGCTGCTTAGCCATTCTTGTATTCTGCTCATATCAACTCCTTATCTCATTCCAAACTCACTATTTCAACTCTTCTCTAATCCCCAATTTACCTTCCAATCCTGTGATTACCTCAGATGCACTAGCCTCCTTCTTTACTTCGAAGACAGTGACTGTGTGACATTGTCCAGAATTTAGGGAGGTAAAAATCCTGCTGTACTTTGCTTTGCTTATTCTACATCTGGAGTGTTCTGTTCACTTCTGGATGTTGTATTTTAGGAAGGACGTTGGTAAGCTGGAGTGTGTCCAGATAAGAGCAGCCAGGATGATGAAGGATCTCGAGGTTCTAGTTCATGGGAATTAGTTGAATTCCTGGAGGTGTTTAAAATGGCAAATAGAGGATGTTTTGTTGAGAAGAGCACAATGAGGGGATGAAATTCTAGGTGTCTCCATTTGAAAGCTCCAGATCACTATCAATTAGAGAAATGCAAATTAGAATAACTTTGAAATACCACCTCACACTTATCAGATTGGCTATCAGTTGACAGAATAGGAAAATGACAAATGCTGGAGGAGGTGTAAAAAAATTGGGATACTGATGCATTGTTGGTGGAGTTGTAAATTAGTCCAACCATTCTGGACAACAATTTGGAACTATGTCCAAAGAGTATAAAACTGTGCATATACCCTTTGACACAGCAATACCACTACTATGGCTATAGCCCAAAGAGATCAAAGAAAAGGGAAAGGGACATATTTGTACAAATATATTTATAGCAGTTCTTTTTGTGGTGGCAAAGAACTGGAAATTGAGGGGATGCCCATTAACTAAGGAATGACTGAACAAGTTGTGGTATATGTTTGTGGTGCAACACTAGTGTAATATAAGAAATGACTAGCAGGATCATTTCAAAAAAACCTGGAAAGACTTATATGAACTGATGCAAAGTAAAGTGAGCAGAACCAGGAGAACATTATAGACAGTAACAATATCATAATAATGATCAGCTGTGAAAGATACAGCTATTCTGATCAAGACACTAATCCAAGAAAATTTCAAGGACCCATGATGAAAAATGTCATCCCCCTCCAGAGAGAGAGCCAGTGAGTTCAGTGTAGACTGAAGCATACTTTTTACACTGTTTTCTTTTGCAACATGGCCAATATGGAAATGTTTTCCATGACTTCACATGTAAAATTTATATCATTGCTAGCCTTCTCAAAGGGTAGGGAAGGGGTGAGAGGAAGGGAGAGAATTTGGAACTCAGAATTTTTAAAAATGAATATTAAAATTTTTTACATGTGATTGGAAAATGATGAAATAAGTAAAAATATATTTTTTAAAAAGAAAACTTATCTTGTAAAAGGGGAATTAAGTTTGTTATGTTTGTCCCATAAAAGCCGTGCATAAAGTTGCAGAGAGGCAAGTTGAGGCTTGATAGGGAGAAACTTGCTAACTATTATCTCAAGAGGTAAGTCCTCACTGTAAGTCTTCAGGCAAAGACAGGATGAGCACTTATTGTAGAGGGACTAATTTTTTTGGGTGCAGGTTGGACTAATTAGTTTCTGAGGTCCCTTTTGATTAAGACTTTGTGGTTCTTTAACATGGACTCCCTCAGATTCATTCCTGAATTTCTCTAAAATTATCAACACCTTCTCCCTCCCTCTTCTTTCTTTCCAGTGACAGATGAGCTATCTCCATTTTTAAGGCCAGTCCCTTTACTTTGATTCTATTCCTTACTTCCTTCTCTAGGGTCTTGATTCAACAGTCACTCCTCTTTCTCAAATCACTGTCTTCAGACTCCTTCCATTACTGGCTCTGTCCCACCTGTATAAAATCAGTCAGTCAAGCATTTAGTAAGTACCTTCTACATGCCTGGCATTGTAACCTAGGTGTCTTCCCTGACTGGGATGCTAAGCACTGGGAATACAGAGAAAAGCAGTAGGAACAATAACCAAAGTCAGTTCCTGCTTAAGGAGCTCACCTTCTGATGAGGAGACAATATACAGGTATGTATGTATCAGATAAAGTAGAGATGTTCAAGAGAAAGAAGGTACTAGCATTAAAGGGGAATCAATAAAGGACTCTTGTAGAAGTTGGGGAACTTTGGGGGAGATTTAAAGGAAGCCAGGGGAACCAGGAGGTGAAGATGAGAAGGGAGAGTATTCCAGGCATAGTGAACTGCCAGTGAAGATGCTCTCAAAGGCTGGAGATGGAGTGTTTTGTTTAAGGAATAGCTAGGAGATCAGTGTCACTAGATCACAAAGGATGTGGGGGAGGGCAAGATGTGAGACCACTTGGAAAACAAGATGAGGCCGGGTTATAAAAGACTCTGAAAGCCAAACAAAGCATTTTTTTATTTGATCTGGCACCAGAGTTTATCAAAAAGGGGGTGGGTGTGTGAGTGGGAGACATAGTCATGCCTGTGTTTTAGGAAGATTAATTTGACAGTTCAGTGGAGGACGGATGGGAGTGGGGCAAGACCTGAAGCAGAGAGAGCAACCAAAAAAGTCCATTGCAGTTATCTGTGCATGAGGAGATGAGGGCTTGTGCCAGTGTCAGACAGGAGACATATGTTAGAGAGGGAACGTATGAGAAATGACACAAAGGCAAAATTGACAGGACTTAATAGAAGATTGACCGTACAGGGTGAGAGGATAATGAGAAGTTGTAGATGACCCCTAGGTTATAAGTCTGGGTAAATGGGAGGATCAAAAGGCCCTGGGGGGAAAAAAATAGGAAAATTAGGAAGAAGGGAAGGTTTGGAGGGGGAGGATAATCAGCTCAGTTATGGACATGTTGGGTTTAAAATGTCTACAGGACATCTAGTTTGAGATATTTAATAGACAGCTGAAGATCAAGAGAGAAGGGCTGGATAAGTGATCAGAAAATCATGAGAATGACAATGATAATTGAATTCATAGGAACTGATGAGATTACAAAGTAAAATGGCATAGAGAGAGAAGAAAAGATGAGCTAGGACAGAGCCCTGTAGAAAACTCACAAATCTTTGTGTGTGATGATCCAGCAAAAAATAAATGTGAAGAACAAGTCAGATGGGAAGGAGGAGGATCAAGTGATAATGTCATGAAAACCTAGAGAAAAGAGAGTGTCAAGAAAAGAGGGTAATCAGGTGTCAGAGACTGTAGAGAGGTCAAGAAGAGGAGATAGAGAAAAGATCATTGATAACTTTGGAGAGAGCAGTTTTATTTGAATGATAAGGTCAGAAACCATACTCCAAAGAGCTAAGAGAATGAGAAAGCATTTAGAGGCACTGATTGTAGATGGCATTCTCAGAGAGCTTAGTTACAATGGAGAAAAGAGATAGAGGTTGATAGCTAGTGGATGGATCATATGAGGGTTTTCTTGCCTTCTCAATGGATGGGGGAGGAGATGGAGGAAAGGAGAAACTTTGGAACTGAAAATAAAAACAAAAACAAAATAAGAAAGATGATAGGAGACCAGGAAAAAAAAGTTTTAAGATGAAAACAAGTTTGTTACTTATGGAGCAAGCATTCCAGAGAGTACTGTGTAAGGGACGGTTAACTTTAGAGTGAGATGTTAGAGGAGTGGGAAGAGGGGGGACAGAGAATGGGGCTTGAATGGCATCAGGTGTACCGAATTGCTCAGCTGGGAAGGGTGGGAGTTTGCTTATCTTCATATCCCTTATTTATTTGACCTCACCTGGGCCTTCAGCAGCAGCGTGTTGTAGCTGGAAAACTGGGGGGCTAGAGAAAGGAAGGAACCCATGTGGGGGCAGGCTAAGATAGGTGGCTGTAGTAGGATGTAATGGCACTGCCCTTCTCCTAGTCCTTCATTAAGCTACCTTCCCGTCTCTATCCTTGGTCTTATTATTAATCTTAAAAAAGAAAAAGTCTTCTCCCCTGATACTTTTGCTTCTTTACTGGCTATTCTGTCTTCAGTCCCTTACACACTTGGCTTTGGCTCCTACCACTACTGAAAATGTTTTATCTCCGGCATTGTCAGTGATGTGCTAATTCCCAAATGCAGTGAACTTTTAAAAAACTTTTATCTTTCTTGACTTCTCAACAATATTTCATAATGTTGACCACCCACTCCTATTGGTTACTCTCTCCTCCCTTGGCTTCAGAGATACCAAGCAGCTTAGAATACTGGACTTGGAGTCAGGAAGACCTGAGTTCAAATCCTTAACTAGCTGTGTAACCGTGGGCAAGTCACTTAAATGCTCTGTCCCTCAGTTTTATCATCTGTAAAATGAGGAGATTGGCTTGTGGCCTCTAAGGTCTCTTCCACTTTAGTGTATTTATTTCCCAAGAGTCCTCTTTCCACACTCTTTCCCTTGGTGATACTATGAACCCCTATGGCTTATTCAATGACTAATAGCTCAAAACTGTACATCCTGTTCTCTCTGGAACCACATCTCCAGGTACATCCAGGACATCTCCACCTTTTTATTTTTTTAAGTAAAGATTTCATTTATTTTTTCAGTTTGTTATATATTGTTTAGATTCATATTCTGTCGTCCATTCATTAGCTGTCCCTTCCAGCTTCATGTCATCTGAACGTTTTTTTTAGGACCTCTCCACCTTAATGTTATACTTTATACAGCCACTTCAGACTCGGCACAACCCAAACCAAGCTTCCTGCCTTTTCTCTGAAAACTGTTACTTCTCACTTCTCAATCAGTACCTCTTCCTTCTCCCTTCCCTTTCACAATCAGACCATTTCCAAGCCCTGAAACTCTTTCGTAGCTCTCCTTCCACTTCATTCCCATTGCTACCACCCTAGTACAGATACAGGCATGTCAGTGACCCCGTAGATAGAGCACCGGGCTTGGAAGCAGGAATACCCGAGTGGTCTGGTTGCAGACATTTTCCAGCTGTGTGACCCTGGGCAAGTCACTTCATCTCTGTTTGCTTCAGTTTCCTTTTCTTAAAATGGAGATAATAATAACACGTACCTCTCAGGGTTGTTGTGAGGACCAAATGACATCATAATTATAAAGCCCCTAACACAATGCCTGGCACATAGGAAGCATTATGGTGACACAGCAGATAGAGCACCAGGCCTGGAGGCAACAAGACCTGAGTTCAAATCCCTGAGATACTTCCAAACTCTGGGACCTCAAGCAAACCTCTTAACCCTGTTTGCTTCAGTTTCCTCATCTGTAAGATGAGCTAGAGAAGGAAATGGCAAAACCACTCTAGTATCTCTGCCAAGAAAACCCCAAATGGGGTCACAGAAAGTCAGATATGACCGAACGACAACAAGTAGTGGTAGTAGTAGTAGTAGTAGTACTAGTAGTAGTAGTAGTAGTAGCAGCAGCAGCAGCCGCAGTAGTGGCAGCAGCGGCAGCAGAAGAGGTCCTCATTACAGGTAATATACCATGGTTACCTGTCACTTGGCCTAGTAAAGCCCAAAATTCTTAGTCAAATGCGGAGTCTTCCAATCAGACACTACCCTAGTTCTAGCCTTTTTTCTTAATGCTGCGCTCCAGCCAAACTGGGTGACTTTGCTGCCCCCGCCTAATTTCCCTTGTATGTTCTCATATACTTTCATACTTTTGTTCACATTGTTCCTTGTGCTTAAAATGCCCTCTGTCCTACCTTTCATTTGTTTTATTCTTACCCATCCTTTGAGAACGCAGCTGAAGTAATCAACACCACTAGGAATCTTCCTCATTTCTATCCCCATTCATAATAGCCCTTCTCCTTAGATCTTATACAACCCTGTGCTTTGCAAGTCTGTAAGGTGCATCAGTAATATTGTATGTTAGCGTTTCCTGTGACGTCACATCCCCTTATCAGATGTCACAGCCCCATGATGACAGGAACTATCTTATTGAAGCTCTGAATCTCTCTGAGTGTCCTGCACGATCTTCTATGCACAGAAAGTACTCAATAAATATTTGTCTTGTATTGTGTAAATGTGCATAAGAACCTCTCAGAGTGACCATTTCCTTATGTTCAGTGACGCCAGCTTTCTTACTGTAAGCCCTGTGATTTAGCTTCTCGGCTAGATTGGGAAGGGGGTATGTTTTTGAATAATATGTTCTACTAGTATGGTTTAGGAGGTCATGAATTATAGGGGACAGAGCACTGGACTTGGAATCTGGTCAGAATTGAGTTCATATTCCACTTAATCTTATTACTTAATTCATTATCAACCTAATCTTTCTGATCATCAGTTAATTCACTGATAAAATCAAGATAGTAGTTCTAGTGCTTATTCATCAGTTTAGAGCTAGAAGGGACCCTATAGGTCGTCGAGGTCAACTCCCTCATTTTAAAAATGAAGAATTTGTCTTAGAGAGGTTGTGACTTGCGAGGTCACACAGGTAGATTTAACAAAGCCAGAATTAGAACCCAGGTTCTCATTCCAACTCTGTTCTTCTCTTCATTATATTGTTGTGAGGATTAAATAAAAGAACATATCAAAAATGCTTGACAAGTTATAAAAGTGTTCAGTGAATGTCCATTGTTAATAATGATGGGGGTGCGTGTGTGTGTGTGTGTGTGTGTGTGTGTGTGTGTGTGTGTGTGTGTGTTTGTGAATTCACTGGTTGGGGGCTGGGGAAACAATGGAGAAACAGTCAGTAGTTCTTTCTTTGCTTCCAAAAAAACTGAGACTGAAATACCATCTTTGTGCTTAGAGTAGAATCTTCATCCCCTCCCCCCAGTTCAAGGCTTTCACCATTTGGCCCCATAAGGCAATTCATTGCTTAACTTGTTTTTCTTCCTCCCAAGTCAGTTGTGGCTTTTTTTTTTTTTTTTTGCAAGCCTTGTGCATACTTCATGCTCTGCCTCTGGTGAAGCAGGTACTTCTCTCTGACCCATGATGGAGCAAGTGCTGTCCAGGGGGTCCCCATAGTATTCCCACTCCCCCACCCCCCCAACTCAAATGTGATGGAGCAGCTTCTGCTCTTGGCAGAAATCAGCCCAGGTAACTGGTCAGGGAACAGAGGGGAAGCAAACAGTCCTCTGGGTTCATAGCATACCAGAGCCTGAGGGACTTGAGAGATTGTTTTATCTAGGCCAAGCAGGTTGCCAAAAGGGGAGGGGGAGCCAGCAAAAAAATACTAAACCCCAAAACACTGAGAATGCTCCGGGAAAGAAAGAGATTTACCTCCAGGTACTTAGGGAGTTAAAGAAAAAACCTACCCTAAACTAATGCCTAAGTTTCCTGGCCTCCAGGTAGGGTTATTTGCTTTGCCCAGTACTTCTCCTGGGGAAGAAGAGATCTTGGCCTAGTGTGGAGACGTCTCCTGGTCTCTGGTTTCAGTCTCTTTGGCCCAGAGGGAAGAATTTCCTGTGTCTCAAGGCTCAGGAGAAACACCTGAATAAGTGGAAACTGAAGAGCTTATGGTGAAAAGTGAGTTTCTGGAGGCCACTCTCTGGAGTTTGATATACTGAATGGGGCTTAGGGGAGACAACCCCTGATGCTTCATCCCGATGTCAGTGAACAACATCAAACACCTGCATCAATCAGAGTGGGGGGAGGTAAGAGAGGGAAAGAGAGGTTGTGGGGGAGAGGAGAGAGGAAAGGAAGGAGGGAGTGAGAGAGGACGGGGAGGGGTTAGCTACTTCCAGTTTATCCAAGTGAATAAACTGTGTTGTTCTTCCCAGCCCACTTATTTGATGGGATTTGGGTTGCCAAATTGGGGAAGGTTTGAGGAAAGGTGCCCCCTCCCACTGGCCTCTCCATCTTCCTCCCCATCTGTCCTAAATGGGATCTGGGTGACCAAGGGACCCTTGGCTTCCAGGATTATGTTTTATTTTCCCCCTTTGGTTTACTTTATTGATGGTTTGGGAGCCTCTCAGGGTTAGGACTCAATGGAATCCCCTCCCATCTGTTATCTGTCAGAAAGAAAATCTAGAACGTGACTGAACCTGAGTCCTACAGTGTTTCTGAGGGCAGTACCTTCGTCACTTTTCCCCTTGGTCAGATCCCTTACTTCTTCCATCCTGGTCTAGCAACATGTCCCTAGTATGTGATGGGTCTCTCTGTACCAGGTGCATGTTCAATTCAGTAAGCTATTATTAAATGCTATGTGCATAAGACAATGCTGAGTACTATGGATAGAAAGACAAAATATAGATGGAAGACAGCGTCATAGGTCACTGGACATCACACAGATGGACATGCAGTGGGTATTGCTGAGCCCCAGGCAGACCTTCATTGGGTGTGTGAGATTAAGGTGATTCCAGACTGAGGTCCCAAGGCTTCCATCCTATGGCAAGAAGAGATGCTGACTGTCGCTGTCTTTCTCTCTTACAGTCTGTGTGACCAATTGTCCCACACTGATTGTCATGGTGGGCCTGCCAGCTAGAGGGAAGACCTATATCTCCAAGAAGCTGACACGCTACTTAAACTGGATTGGTGTACCAACCAGAGGTGAGGGCCAGGGAAACCGCATTCGTTGTGTGGGTTGTGATTTATCTCCTGTCTGAGCTGGACTCTGTCATTCCTGGTGCTTCTGGGAGGAAGTACTCTTCATCTAAACCAGGAGTAGTAAGGTCTAGGGAAGAGATAAAAAATAAAGATTTGTTCTGTGACCTTTGGATTCAGTCAAAGGGCAGCCCTTGAGGACCTAGAGGGCCCCGTATGGCCTGCAGGTTCCAGGCCCCTCCACTAATTCTAGACAGTCTGACAGGCCTAGTTTTTAGCCAAGAGACTGATGATCACAGGGTTTGTGTCATCACAAGGACCAGGTTAGGAAGACTCTGGTGTTATCATACTGTTCCCTGAGATCATCTTGAAATATGAGGAATGAAAATCTCATTTTTCACTTCTACCCTTGGTACCCTGAAAGGTGCACAAGTTCACTGGTGAAGTTCCTTTCTCCATTCATAGAACTGGAAACCTCCCAAATGAGTTGCTTTATTGCTTGGTGGCCAAGCTTCTCATAAATAAGTTTTTCAACACTTAGGTAGGCTGGCCCATAGGCATCACTTCTGGGAACCCAGGGTTAGATCTATAACATGGTAAGGCATGATAGGAAGACTTTAGTGGAAGTTTTCAGTTTTATTAGGAGAATAATTTTCTTTTAAATCTGTTGGAAGTCAGGCTGGTAGGTTGGAGCTAAAATCTCTGTTCATGCATATCATTGTTTGCTGACTAAGTTTGTAACTTATGGCTAATCCACATTAAACGCACATTAACATAACATTTTATATACTAAAATTACACTTCCCTCCCTTCCTCCTTCCAATCTACCCTCAAAACAAGGATCCTGAAAAGGGGCCCTTTAAGTTTCAGGAGGCACAGGGGGAAAGGGGTACCCTCACACCTAATACTTTGGCTAAATAGTGGTGATGGACACCTGAGAAGAAGGTTGCCTGGGTCTAAGGGAAGACTTCCTGGAGATTGGGTGGGGTCAGGGTGCCCAGATACCATGTTGTAAATTTACCCTCTGGGTCTAGACATGTCTAGGCACCTCTTTGGTTTTGGCATTTAGAAGTGTTGGGAGTGTTGTGCTATTCCTTAGGAAATGTCTCTAGCCTGAGGGCTTTGACTTTAAATCATCCAGTTTCACTGGGGAATCACAGAGTTGAGGACACTGAAGTGTACCAGGAATGGGAGGCAGAATATGAAATTTAGAATACACTTATCCTGGTCCCTGCATGGTTCTGGGTCATAGAGAAGCCTCTATGTTTATTGGGGGTGAGCTGATCAGAGGGAGCATGGCAGGAGCACAACCAGGGGCCCCTGCCCGTTGTTATTTACAAGGTAATAAGCAGAGCAGTCATTCGCATGTATGAAGGGGCCTGTGGTCTTTATATAGACACCTTCACTGATGATCCTAGAGGAGGCACCTCTGACCCTGGCTCTGCTGAGAGGATGGGTCCTCTGCCAGTGGAGTCAAGTGGTCTGTCAGAGTACTGTTCTGAGAGGTATTGAAATTTCCACTTGCCCTATTATTTTCAGACTTTTCTTTTTTCATCTCAGAATTTAACGTTGGCCAGTATCGTCGAGACCTGGTGAAAACATATAGGTCTTTTGAATTCTTTCTTCCGGACAATGAAGAAGGCTTGAAAATCAGAAAGTAAGTTGGAGCCCTTTTTTTCCCCCTAGTAGAAGATCCAGAAAGAGGAAACAGGGCTGGGCTTGCTATGAAGGCTCTTTAAGATTAACCTTTGATTTGGTGTTAATTAAGGGGAGAGGGGCCTATTTCTTCCCCCACCTTGCTCTGACTACATGAGCAGTCCATCATTTTTTCCCCTCAATCTCTCATTTCTTTGTCATTTTTCATCAGGTTGTTGGTCTGCTCACTCATTGATCTTTTGTGACCTTTAACTTTAATTCTTTGAAGACCATGGTAATGCATGACTCAGAGCTACACAGCATCACCAACAGAAGAATATTGTTATTAAAAAGATGAGGAGCTTGGCGTCATTAACGTTTTTATGAGAATAATCTACTCATACAGCCAGAGTATCCTTGGTAAAGATTTGAAAAGGGAACCAATAGGCTTTCACAGTCTTTTACCATCACACAGTTGGCTAAAAGGTATGCAGGGGTGGGGAACCTACAGCCTCAAGGCCTCATGTGACCTTCTAGGTCTTTGGGTTTGGCCTTTTGACTGAGTCCAAGTTTTACAGAACAAATCCTTTTATTAAGGGGATTTGGGTTCAGTCAAAGGGCTGTACTTTAGGATCTAGAGGGCCATATGTGGCCTCAAGGCCAGAGGTTTCTCACTCCTGGATAGAGAATACAAGGTTCCACTGTGTTTATTATGTGTTGACTATAATTTTTTTTTCATCTGATAGCAAAAAATGCCACTTTACAGGCTCACTTTTATTAAAGTGAAAAAGGAATTCCCTATATACCAGGGTTATATCAGGAATTAATCAGGGGTTAATCAGGGATTCTTAACTCTTCCTGAATTCAAATCTGGCCTCAGACATTTACCAGCTGTGTGACCCTGGGCAAGTTACTTAACCGTGTTTACCTCAGTTTCCTTATCTATAAAACGAACTGGAGAAAGAAGTGGCAAATCATTCTGACATCTTTACCAAGAAAATTCCGAATGGGGCCACGAAGAGGCCACGATTAAGACAACTGAACAACAATTTAACCTGGGATCCGAGAGCTTGGTGTTTTGAGTTTTTTTATATTTTGATAGCTACTTTAAATATAATTGCTTTTCCTTGTAATTCTTTGTATTTTATTTTATATATTTTCACTGGCTTTACCCGATTGCAAAAGACTTTGTCATGGTATGATACAGAAAAAGGTTAGGGCTTCTTACTATAAATAGTAAAATCTCCAGATGCTTTTATTTGCAGATGACATTGTTGCTGATTACACCACATTATAGAGCCTTCTAAATGAAAACCATAATCACTTTAAGATCATTAATTATTTACATAAGGAAAAACAAATGGATGAAGAAGGACTATGATATGCATTTGGATGGGCAGCCCATAGGGTTAGTCCATCAGGACTGGTAAACATCAAACTGGCGCATCCCTTTTGAAGTTTCATGAGGGTGTGTGTGGGAGAGTATGGGAGTGAATAGCCAAGTGAGACTCTGGGAAACAGGACAACAGGTCTTTAGGGCCAGACAGTCTGATCTTTCTTCCTTTCTAGTGAGCTAGGTCCAGAACTGAACAGAAGGAGGAAAGTGAGTTGAATTGTCTTGGGAAATTGCCTGATGGTTTGAATTAATAAATAAAATCTCTGTGTTGGAGGTATAGCTCTAACTCTAGCACTTGGGTCAAGTTCAATTTGGGGACAAAATGAGGCACTCAAAAGTCATTGAACACTTACAAAATGAGGTTTATTTTTCCCTAACTCAGCAAGGATGTTCACAGGGAAGTAGTAGCACTTAGATTCTCCACATGTGGAGTCCCTTTCATCTCCATGCAGAAATGTATCTTGTCAACAGGTCATCAGGATATGGTGACTCATGGTCTTAGACACCTACCAAGTAAGAGATGTCAAGATTCAACATGACTGGGACTTTTTTTAAATCTCCTTTTATGACCACGAAGTTGAATCAGGAAAATTGGGGCCATTCTGGTGTTAGAGAAACTAGGTAAAATTTCCCCATTTTGTGGGTAACAGGAAAGAAGCGACATTAGGGGAGATTTTGGTCCTGTCATAGCATATATGTCTGAGCTCCAAAAGAACATATAACTTGACCATGGACCCACATGCATATTCTTGGGGAAAACACAGACAAGTTATATGAATTCCTGACTACTTCTCCCAGAGGGCCAGCAGCTACAGTCATCTGGACAAGATAAAGGTGACTTGGAAGATTGACTACTATTACCTGAAGAGCTGTTGCTCAGTTCCCCAGAATCCTACCTGGCTGTTCATGCCAACATTTTCTTACATGTTACCCCAAGAACCTAGCAAAGAACAGGCCAGCTTGATATTCACCAGTATTTATTCAGTCAGTCACATTGTCTGAATACTATTCATACCTCTGCCCCATATGCAGTCCAAGCTCTGTATGTCAATGTATCTCCATTCCATACTTGTTGCCTACTGCTTCCCCATACTTTTAAAGTTACTGATGATCAGATTAGCCTGGTTTGGTGACCTCTTCAAATATTAGAGTGCTCTCCCCTATATTCTCAGCTTCACATTGCCATCTATTTCTCCTTTGAAGGTATCTCAGGGCAAAGTTTTCTGACTTATTCATGGCTTCTGGTAGGGGCATGGGCGGTATAGGGGTGTTGGCTACATAGACATGCAGGACTTTATGTTCTTCTTGACAGTGGCGGCATAGTCTTTGGCTAAGGAAACATTGGTCAGAACTAATGGGGCCATTCTTCTAAAGTGTTAGTTTCTAGGCACTTTCACTGCCCAGAGTTCCCCATGACTGGGATTGTCTCCTTCCTCATCTTCATCTTTATAGACTTCGTTCACATCTCAACTAAACTCCTGCTATTTCCAGGCCTTCTTAATCTTAGTGTCTTCCCTCTGAGGTGAACACCAATTTACCCTGTACATATATAGTTTTGTACATAATTGTTTTCATATTGTCTTCCCCCTTATAGCCCCTCAAGAATAGGCATTGTTTTTTGCCTTTATTTTGATCCCAGTGCACATAGTAGGTGCTTCATAAAAACTTGTTGAATTGACTTGTTGACTTAAGGATCTATTCCTTCTACTTCTGGGAGAACATAGTCCTTCCTGATAAGACTTAACCCTTCAGTGTAGAGAAATTGGAAGAATGGAAAACCAGCTGTCCTTTGAAGAAAGAACAAGATGTGAATATCTTGGCTATATTTGCTTCCTTTCTCAGAAGACCCCAAAGTGCTGTCATTTCCTTCCTCTTTGGTGTTTGTACACATATGTGTGTGTTGTGTGTTTGTGTAGCCAAGAGTTCTTCCCATTTTACAGAGGAAGAAACTAGAAATCAGAGTAGTAGTGGCCAAGCAGAAATTAGAACCTAGTTTTAAAACACAGATTTTCCTCTCAGTGACTGTCAAAAATGATTTCACAGATTGTTTTAAACCAAGAAGTCTCATCTTCAGCAGTGATGGGTGTCAGTGGAATTAAAATATGATTCCATGAAAGACAGGGAGACAACAAATAAAGGTCTGAGAATGTCAGAGGGCTTAAACAGACGTGCCCCCTGAGAACCTGAGCAGATGGCAACTGAACCATTCATTAATCACTGTAAAAGGAGTTGCTCTAGAGAATACATTTGTCTGAAGACAAGCAAGTTATAGCAAAGAAGACTTCATATTGTCTGAGCAGTGGTTTAGACGGCAGGAATGAGAATGTTGGGTTCCCTTATCCTAAAAAACAGATCCAACATGGTCAGTGTCTAAGCCAAGAACTTTTTTTTTTTAATCTTTTTTCAATTAACAAGCACTTATTTTCTGTCTCTCTCACTTTCCCTCCTCCCAAGTGAAAGAAATAAAAATAAAATTCTTATAACTAACATGCCTAGTCAGGCAAAGCAAATTTCTGCACGGCCATGTCTAAAAATGTATATCTTATCAAGGATAGACTTGATTTTACATCTGAATAAGAATAAAAGGAGTATTTCAAAATGGAAGGCACATTAATGAAAGTCATAGAAACCAAAGATGAACCCAGACTGACAACAATGAAAACAGTAAAAATCAGCAAAAAAATAGAGGCACAATATACCTTTTAAATGTAGTTAATCCTAATATGTATTTCTTAAAGTGAAAGAAGAGGAAAATTCTAAACTTCTGGAGACACCTCATTTTCCAAAACTTAAAAAGCCAGTTCTACAGAATCAAGGGCTTTATTAATAGTAAGATAAAAGAAATCGAGATAACTTTGGAAACAGAAGTATTAGGAGGAAGACAGGTCATTGTCCTAAGATAAAATATGTTTTTTGAAGCATATGTGACATTCCAAGACCAATTAAAATCCTTAAGAACATTTTCATCCAGCATCCCTGGTGAGTACAGAGGCAAGAACACTAAGTTCAGGTCATATAAACATAACTCATTAGTGCCAAACTGGCTTTTTGCCTAGTAAACAAGGAAAATTTAATTTTGGTAAATGACATATATCCCAAAAAATACCCATGCAAAATGGCAAAGAGAAAAATTATTTAATATTCACAGTTGTCCAGAAACATTGTTCAGAAGGTGGTTCAAAGTGTTGGCCAGTATCCCCTTGGGGGGAAGGGCCTGAGCCCAAGGGATATTTGATCAAGTAGTCTGTGGGTGGTAACCAGTCATGAGACTTGTCTCCAATAAAATCTCATCTACCCTTATCCTCAAACACTCCCTGGCCATCCATCTTGTAAATTCCCATCCTCCTCCCTCCTAAACCAGAGGTCAGCCCCTTAGGGCAAAACTACTCCCTGGGCTCTCACAACATCATGCACAGATGCCAGTGGCAAAATTCCAGTATCCCTCTTCCCCTACATACTTATTCCCTGGTCCTCAGAGTGTGCTGAACTAAATAAACGGGCACTGGTAAGTTGCTACAGATCAGAGATTTCATTATTCTATCTTCACCCTACTCCCAACTCCTTCCACCCCATCCTCCTGTTTTTCATACTTCCTTATTGTCAATGATCCCACTATCCTTCTGGTCATTTACTATTTCAGCGTCCAGCTCTGCCTCACTTAAATCCAGTTTACTTTAGAGTTATGACATTACCTTCCTAATATCATAGTCCTCTTCTAGAGGAAGGACAAGCAACAACAGCTTCTTAATTGGTCTTTCTGTCCTTGGTGTCCTTGGTGTCCACCCTATCCAGTCCATTTTCCACACAGCAGCCAAAGTGATTTTCCTAAAGCATAGGTCTGACCATGTCAGTCCTCTACCCAGGAAACTGCATTGGCTCCTTAGTGGCTCCAGGGAGTCTTTTAAAATGTGTCTTTTTTGTGTTTAAGTTTTATAATGTACTTGTTTATACAGTGGGTGTTCTAGAAATACGAGTTACCTATCTTTGTCTTATTGTTAATGAGCCAGGTGTCAGTTCATTTATTTATTTGCTTTGGGGGGGTAAGGAACAATTGGGGTTAAGTGACTTGCCCAGTCACATGGCTAGTAACTGTGTCAAGTGTCTGAGGCTGGATTTGAACTCAGGTCCTCCTGACTCCAGGGCCAATAGCATCCCCCGTTCATTTATTTAAATAGACTAAACAGCCCTGGCAGGAGGACCGGTTAGTTGCAGCATTCTGCCACAGGCTCTTTTCCCCTGGTGGGTACATCCCCCTTGGAACAACAAACTACAAAATCAGAATGCTTGGTATACATAGAAGTAGTGGGAAAGCATTCAAATGTTGTTGAGGGAAATGTCCACCAACCTTCTTCATTCTAGGGATATTTCTGGCTGTGGAACTGGTCCTGATTGTTTAAAATGGGATCTCTTTAGTTCTTATTTTTCTGCATTCTTTCTCAGTTTTCACCTCTTCTTATGACAGATCACAGTTCATCTCATCAGTGAATATTTGATCTTACAGCAAGCTTTATAACACTGAGTAAAATTGCCCACTGTGACACATCGTGGTCATTGTGGCAGATCTTAGCCCTGGTGACCAATTTTGCTCAATGTTAGTTCCTGTTTCAGAACTTAGCACTTCCTGACCTTTTCTGGGGTGTAATGCAGACCCTCTTACTGTACCTACTGCAGGAACTGGGCTGGTCTACAAAAAACAGCACTTTTAAAAAAGAAAAAATGTTTTTAAAAGACCGAATAATGAAACACATGGTCCCAGGTATCTATATCAACAGTTCACAAAGTCCAGGTAACAAGCAAGATGAACTAGAGATTCTAATTCTTTTTTTCTTTCAAATGAAAAAATAAGTATTGATGCCTTTTATTTATTTATCACATTAATTTATTTTCTGCTTTTTCTTTTCCCCATACACTACACACCATCATATCCTGCTTTTGCTCTCCTCCCCCATCCCCCATGCCTAGAACATGTTCCTTCTTGCTCACCTCCATGTCTTAGAATCTCTTCTTTTCTTCAAAATACTTTTCAGGTACCACCTCCTGCCCTTTCCTAATCCCCTGAGAAGCTAGCGCTTCCTCCCTACTCCCCTTCCCAGGAATTACCTTGTATCTATTGACTATACAGCTTTATTATAGCTTTATGTACTTGTCTTCCTGATAGAATGTAAGCTCCTTGAGAGCAAGAACTTAAATTTCATCTTTGTATCCTCATCCTTTGGCACAGTGCCTCACATAGAGTAGGCCCTTAATAAGTGCTTTCGGATTGCCTGCTCAATTACTTTTATTATGTATATTTGAAGATTTGTACTTGTCAGAAGTTTCAGTAAACTCTACTAAAAAAAATTAGAGTTTACCTTAATTATAATGTTTAAATTATTAAAGGAATTGCTTTTAACGGTGTGAGGTTTTGTCTTTTTTTCTTTAATGTAGATTCAAACTTAGAATATTCATGGTTTTTTCTTTCCCAGACAGTGCGCAGAGGCAGCCCTCCGAGATGTCAGGCGATTCCTCAGTGAAGAGGGCGGACATGTAGCAGTGAGTATGGCACTCCACCACAGCACTCAGGGTAGTAGTGTATTGTGCTCATGCTCCACTTACATGTAGACACACCCCGATGTGTGAGCTCATGGTTACACTTACAGCATCCATTTTTACTGGGCCTTTTTCAAGGTAACAGTCCCTACCTTTGTTTGCAAGGGAATGACTGAATGCCTTTGTGTAAAAAGCATGTTTATTTAGGGTATGTGTTGGCCTTTGATGCTCAGGTAATCCTTGAGGCAGAACTTCCATTGTCTGCCCCTGTGCTGTGATGACACTGTACCTGTCACACAGGGCAAGGGGCAAGCTGGACCTTCTCTGCCTGGGAAAGAAAGAGAAGGAGGGGAGATGAGGGAGGGAAGCATTTCACTGTCCCTGACAGCCCCAAATGAGGAATTCATCTGTTCTTCCCTTTGAGGCTGCCAAATCCCAAGATCCCTGTGGGAAATGAGGGTTTTCCCTGTGAAAGTTGCTTTCCCACTTCTGAGTTATGAGAAGGAAATCTCAGGAAAGCATATTCCTAAAGTTGAACTATATTATTCTCAGGGTTAAGAGCTTGGACCCCAGTGAATGATGGAATTTCATTAGATTCTTCACCCCCATTCCCGAATCTGAGGGAGCTGTTCTAATATATCATAAGAAGATAAAAAAACGCTTTAATGATTTGACTCAGGTCGTTGGTGGGTTAGTCAGGGCTGTTCCCTTTGGTGTAGTGAATAGAACATAAGAGCCTAGATTTTAATCCTGCTTTAGATGCTTACTAGTTCTGCAGCCCTGGAGAAATCACTTACCCTTTCAGTCTGTAAAATAGATAGAATATTAGTACCTATGTCACAGGGTTGTTGTAAGGACCAAATGAGATAATATGTGAAAAGTACTTTGCAGACCTTAAGGTAAGTGATCTATCATCATAGTCATAATTTTTTGTGTCTAGAGCAAAGGTTCTTAACTTGGGATCCGTGAGCTTGATTTTCTGCTATTTTTGTGGCCAAATTTTAATATAGTTGGTTTACTTTGTAATCCTGTAGATTTGATCTTTTGCATTTAAAAATATTATGAGAAAATGCCCATAGGTTTCACCAGACTGTCAGAGGGATCCATGACACAAAAATGGTTAAGAACCCCTGATCTAGAGGTTGGTATAGAAATTCTCCAGTCAGACTTTGAGGAAGTGCTCTGAGGATTGACTGTTTAGACAGATGTGCCCCAATCTTGGCCTTCATGATGTCTCTGATGGGTACAGACCTTGTCTCACCAGCTTTGAAACATCAGGACTTCACTAGGACATATCCCAGCCTCTCCCTGTCCCCTCCAGGGAGTCTTTGTTGGTCAGATGACAAGAGGATCTCTAGGGGCCCAGTACCCCACCTACACGATCAACAAAGTAGAACTGTTCTGTTCTGTCAGCTCAGCACTGTCCGTGCACAGAACACCTGCTCTCTGTACTCATAAATGCATGTGTGTTTAATCCTTGTTCCAACCCTGGAGGGGGAAAGAGTTCTCATTTTGACAGAGGGTTGAAGAGATGAAGCAGGTGGTTCAAACCAGAATCTGTCATGGGAGTGGCTTCATTCTTCTTCCCCTAGAAGCTCTCTCAGCCCCCTCACTTCTATCCCTTACTTAGTTTCCTTCCAGTATCCGTAATACCCAGTTTTTCTTGGTTGGCATTGATATGGACTGTTATTTCCAAACCAGACGTTGAAATCATAGTGTCCATCCGGGCCTTTTATTGTTTTTTTCAAATGTTAAGGACTGTTTATAGTCACATTCTTTCACTTGACTCTAGGTTTTTGATGCCACAAACACAACGAGGGAACGCAGAGAGACGATCTTTAAATTTGGAGAGGAGAATGGCTACAAGGTGAATCTCTCACTGCCTGACTTGTGTGAGCTGACCAGGGGGGCCGAGTCTCTGCACATTAGTGCCTTTGTGTCTTGTCTCTCCATCAAGGCTCATTGGTTGTGGTCCTTCCCCTGAACTAAGAATTTTGGTGCATTAGGAGGTCCTGCCAGAGCTTGTGTCCTTAACTGGAATATGGCCCACTGGGAGAGAGGTATATTGCTGTGTGAGCTCTAAGGCTCCATCCCTATTAGCAAAGAGGCCTCACGCTGTCTGAGCCCTTTCTGTTTTCTGAGCCCTGGAATAGGCCTTTCCTAGGAAAGAACTTCCTCTTAGAGTCTGAGCTTTGAGAAATATTTCCCTTTTTTTAAGCACTTTAATAATATTTTTTTCCCCAATTGCATGTAAAAGCAATTTTTAACATTTTTTAAAGTTTGAGTTCCAAATTCTACACCTCCCTCCCTTCACTGCTTCCCAAGATGGTAAACAATCTGATGTAGGTTATACATGTGCCACCACATAAAATATTTCCATATTGGTCACGTTGTACAAAAACACAAGAAATAAAAATAGATGGCTTCAGTCAGGATTCAGATCACATCGGTTCCTTCTCTGGAGGAGGTGGATGGCATTTTTCATCATGAATCCTTGGGGATTGTTTTGGATCATTGTATTGCTGAGAATAGCTAAGACATTTGCAGTTCATCCTCGTAGAACATCGCCATTACTTTGTACAGTGTTTTCCTAGTTCTGCTTACTTCATTTTGCATCAGTTTGTCTCAGTCTTTCCAGGCTTTTCTGGAATCCACCTGCTCATCCTTTCTTACAGCACAGTAGTGTTCCACTACATTCATATATCACATCGTATTCAGCCATTCCCCAATTGATGGGCATCCCCTCAGTTTCCAGTTCTTAGCCACCACAAAAAGCTGCTTTAATTATTTTTATACAAATAAGTTTCCTTTTTTTTTTTTTAATCTCTTTGGGATACAAACTTGAGGCGTATTTCTAAAAGAAATCAGGTAGCTAGGTGGCAAAGCAAATAGAATACTCGACTAAGAGATCTGAGTTCAAATCCTGCCTCAGCCATTTACCAGCTGTGTGATCTGGGCAAGTCACTTAATCGCTCTGTGCCTCAGTTTCCCAGTGTGTAAAATGGAGATGATGATAATAGTCCTTACTTCACAGGGTTTCTGTGGAACATAAATGAGAGGATGTGTGTAAAGCACTTTGTAAACCTTGAGCTCTATAAGTGTTAGCTCATATTATTAAGAGAGAAGCCTCCTGCCGTTTGATCCCTAGGATAGCTTCTTCTGTGGGAGAGGGAAGGGATTTCATGCTCTCTGAGCCCTGGGGTAGTTAAGGTCTGCCCTCTGGGGAGAAAGGAATCTCAGTGTCCAAGCCATGATTTTAAACTTGACGTCTCAGCAGATGACACATGTAGCCCAACTTTGTCCCTTTTCTGTCTCGGTTTCTTCCCTTCTGGGGGGTCCTTAATTCCTTGGATATGAGGCTGCAGACCTTCTTTGTTGAATCAATCTGTGTCGATCCTGATGTCATTGCTGCCAACATCGTGGTGAGTGAATCAACGTGAAAGTCTTTGCTTGGCATTAAGGGGACCATGGTCTAGAGCTCTAGAGAAAGGATTGGCTGAAAAAGGGATCTGTTCTGCTCTTCCTCTGTTCCCCCACCTGACACGGCCAGTTATGCTCAGCATTGTGAGAATGGCCCATTTCCTGGGAGCACTGTTTGTTATTTTAAAAAAAAAAAAAAAAGGAGGGTGGGAGGGTTTGTTGTACGTGCCTAGAGTGGAGGCTGGTGAGATTAGATAAAGAAAACACCAAGGGAAAGGAGAGACATAAGCCTTGCCCAGCTCAGATTGAGGGTAGCCAAGATTTTCCATTTTGCAAATCAGTCCTAATACCGTAACACAAAGATCAGTGGCCCACAACGCTCTCGGAAAGTCTTTTCAGACAGAGAACTTTGAGGAGAGGATGTGCACAGAGCAGTTGCTCCCTGGGTAGCATTTTCTCTTTAGTGCTGTGACCTTAAAGCAGGAAAAATTATTAACTCTCTTTCATCGTCTCCTTTCTTCCCATGGACTGCTCACTGTCCCTTTCCTCTCTTTCCCGTAGCAAGTGAAGCTGGGCAGTCCAGACTACATTGATTGTGGGAATGATGAAGCCACAGAAGATTTCATGAACAGGATTGAATGCTACAAGAACTCCTATGAGACGCTGGATGAAAATCTTGACAAGTAAGTGTCCCCTCTACCTGGTCCCAGGAAGAGTCAGACCTCCTTAAGCAGACTTGTCAGGAAGCCTGTCAGTAGCCTGATTAGAGAGGCTCCTTCCCTCTTCTGTCCTATTCTATCTAGCATCCGTAAGGCAAGTCTTCTTTCTGGACTGCTTTGGGTGAGGGAAAGAAATAATAATTAAAAATAATAATAATAACTAGCATTTGTTATTTAGCACTTGAAGGTTTACAAAGATTTTTATCCTCACTACAACCCTGGAAGATAAGTGCTGTTATCAGCATCTTACAGATGAGGAAACTGAGGCAAGCAGAGGGTTAAATGATGTGCCTAGGATCACACAGCTAGTAAATATCTGAAGCAGGATTTGAACTCAGGACTTCCTGACTCAAAGTCCAGTGTTTTATCCACTATACCACCTAGCTGCCTAGAGAAAAGGAACATGAAGCCTTTCAAAATCCCATTGAAATAACCTTTCCTGATCATGCTTCTAGAATAAGCTTAGAGGAGCCCTTCCTGAGACCAGTGAGCACCCTAGTCTAGTTACCCTCACTGATTGCCCTGGCTAGTAGCCAGTGGCACCCTGAATTTCTTGGGTGTTGACTGCTGGGGGACTTTGGATGATAGGGAGAAGATAGGGCTGGATCTGGCTGGTTCATATCCAGGCTCACCCCTTTGCCTGGATCCCTGGCCAAATTCCCTCTGGCTTCAGTAGCTGTGGAAGCTAACAAGTAGTTTCTTTTATTCTTCTGACAGTTATTATCCTGAATGCTTTTATTTCTGTGATGATTAGTGGTGACAACAGGAAGTTCCCAGGGTAAACAGGACCCTTGCTGCCCTTGAAGAGCTGTGTGAGAATGTCGAGCATTATCCCCGAGTTTTGTCTCATAGACAGCGTTCTAGCTCCCCTTGCACCCGCACTTAGAATGCTTTTAGGTTGCAGAGTCTCTGAGGCCTGGAACTAGGTGAATGACCTCCCTCTACTGAAAGCTGGCTATTAGTCTTTCATTGAAACTTTCGTCCTTTCCCTCCTTCCCATTGAATAGGCAAATCTGGTGTTAGGCACAAAGAAGACCTCAGTTTGTATATTGAACCTTTTTTGTGCCTCTTCTTGGTACGGTCACCATCCACATTCAGCATAGCCTAGCATAGCATTAGGCACATTGCAGACCTCTGGATACATGTCAGATTGCATGGATTAACTTGACCACTGGTTCCTTTGTAGAAAAGGGGAGATGAGGACTGAAAGAGAGATTGTGAACAGGGTAATCAAGAGAATGCTGGGGGGCAGCTAGGTGGCACAGTGAATAGAGCACCGGCCCTGGAATCAGGAGGACCTGAGTTCAAATCTGACCTCAGACACTTAACACAAAAAACTAGCTGTGTGACCTTGGACAAGTCACTTAACCCCAATTGCCCTCCAAAAAAAGCCAAAAAAAAAAAGAATGCTGGGCTTAGAGCCAGGAAGGTGTAGGTTCAAATCCCAGCTCAGACACTTAGCTGAGTGACTTTAGGGAAGTCATTTTCTCTTTCTGTGCTTTAATTTTACCATCTGTAAAACAAAGGTATTGGACTTGATGGCCTCCAAGGTTCCTTCCAGTTCTAAATCTGCATTCCTACAGCCTGAAAAACCTTAGTGGGAGACACTGGGAGTGATATCTACCAATCTGGCCAGGTCCTGTTGAGTTGAACAGTGCTTAAAATGGCTTCTTGGTTTGACTCACAGATATGGCATGAGATGAAGGGGTTACAGGGGACAAGAAGAGCCTGTGGTGAGAATGAAAACTTGGGACAGACTCATTTGGCCTTTTGTTTTATGAAAAGTCAGTAAAACTCCATTAAAAGTGGCTGATTGGGCCAGAGATTCTGCTGTTCTTCAGGTCAGATTGTTTGTCACGTGTGGTGTGTAAATGAACTCCCCAGTGTTACACTAGAAGCCTAGAGAGCACACGTGTGATCCTTGTCTGATCCCACCAGCTTCACAGTGGCCTCCTACTGTCCTGTCCTCTGTCAACTAATGAACCTGAGCTATTTGCAAAGACTTTTTGTTATGGAAGCGTGTGCCATGAGTGAGGTGATGATATAGCCAAGAATGTGATTGAACTGTCCTTTATATTTGAGCCAGCGGAGTTTGAGCTGGAAGCTTGAGCTGTCCTAACCAGACTCTTTTTCCATTTTTCTCTTTGTCTTCTTTCTCCTTTCCTTTCCTTTCCTTTCCTTCCCTTTCTGTCTCTTCGTCCCCTCTCCCTTTTTCCTTTGACGCTATGTCTTTCCCTTCTCTCTCCCTTTCTATATGTCCCTTCCTCCTTCCCCTCATACTGCTCCACTTTCTTCCTTCTCATCATGTCCCCTTTTCTGTATCTCTCCTCTCCTTCACTTCCCTGTCTCCTCCCACTCCATCTCTCCATGTGTCTTCCTTCCCCACTCCCTTTATCTCTGTATCTTTCTCTCCACTTTTCTTACCCCCGTGTGTGTTTCTCCTTCTGTTATATTCTCTCCTTCCTGGTATCTTTCTCCTTCCCCTTCATTTTCTTCTCTCTCCCCAACTTTCTTCCTTCCTCTCTCTGGCCCCCTTTCTATATCTTGTCCCCTTTTCCCTCTTTCCCTCCTTTGTGGGGGAAAGGGATCTCTCTTACATTAAGATCATGGATGTGGGACGGAGTTACCTGGTAAATCGAGTGATGGACCATATTCAGAGTCGGATTGTTTACTACCTCATGAATATTCATGTGACCCCTCGATCCATCTACCTCTGTCGCCATGGAGAAAGTGAACTGAATCTTAAAGGAAGGATAGGTGGGGACACGGGACTGTCCCCAAGGGGGAAGGAGGTATGTGATGATGATCTCTTCACGGTGATGGTAGCTGATACTCACATACCTCTTTACCATTTAGAAAGTGCTTTAGATATGTTTTTTCTTTTGATCATCATACTGGCCCTGGGAGGTAAGTAGCATAAGTGACCATTACATTTTACAGATGAAGATATTGAATCTAAGGGAGGTTAAGTGACTGCCCTAAGGTCATCCCACAGACAGGAAGAGTCCAAGCCAAGAATGTTCAGGCTGGTTTGTCTGTCTGCATCATAGAATCTTGCGCAGCTGGAGCTTCCCTCCCTTTCTAAAGCCCAAGTGACATAAGCTCAAGTGGATGGCACAGCTTTTGTGCAGGAAATTATGGGTGTGAGAATTGATAGAATTCCCCTTCCTACTGTGAGATGAGTACCTCCAAGGTGGGCAGAATCCATTTTCCATGTATTTATTCCCATCAATGCTGATTACCTGGGCCTAAGTTAACACAATTTTTACTAGGATGGTCCTGCTAGCTTTTCTCTTTAGAAATGTGCATTGCTCTGTATTTGAGGTTTTGTGGAGTCACAGAGATCCTCAGGTCTTGGTGGAAAACTTGTGGCACGCTGGGAGCTGCCTTCAACATAGCCACTCAGGTACTGGCTCAGTTCACTGGATGTTGAGGCAAATTGTCCTTTCTGGAAAGTCAGTCAGTCGGCAAGTATTTATTAAGCTCCAGCTAGTGCCAAGCACTGTGCTAAGCACCGGAGCTACAATGATAGAAATAAAGCAGTCCTTCCCTGCCTTGCATTCTTTTGAGGAGACAGCATGTACAGATATAGGGTGTCCCAAAAGTTTAGGTGTAGGTTTAAGCTTTAACAACCTCAGAAATAGTAAATGCTACAAACCTACAAAAATGCCATTTTGAAAGCTTAATTATTTAAATTTTTTTTCCTGTTTCATTTCGTGAATTTTGAATAACTTTTAAAATTTTAATTTTAACCAGAGCACCCTGTTGTTGTATATTGTATGTACGACAGGTTCTGTCTTGTTTTTCTGGATGACACTTTCTCGGACCAGTAGATAGTCCTGGAAGCCCTCGTACTCGGCCACCTCAGTCACGTAGCCTAGCTCCTTTAGACTTATTCTTTTGTGGTCACATTGACACTATTACGTACACGTAAAACAGAACTTGTCGCTTGGACGGTTTTTAGGCCGGGATTACAGACACAGTCTTTTTCGGTCACTGAGTGGCAGCTGATACAACTTTTTGCAAAGTTTGGGAATTGATTAAGGCGCAGAGCGGCAGCTGTGTTGAATTAAAATATATTTTTGAAACTTAAATAATTGTTTCAAGTGAAGTCATTAAAGCTAAAAACGGCACTAAGACTTTTGGGACGCCCCATATAAGTATATGTAAGATTTAAGACTAGAGAGCAGTCCTGTGGTTTCACTGGGGAACTCCTCCCGAGTGAGAAAGCCTATCAACACAAACTGACACAGCCTCCGAAGCTTGTAGCTTATCATTGCCAAGAGTGCTGAAAGGTGTAGTGACTTACCTGCTTTCACTCCTTCAATCTGTGTCAGAGGTGGGTCTTCCTGAGGCTGGTTCTCATTACCCCTCCATACAATATATAAAAAATACCGGAAATATTTGAGGTAGGAGGTTACTAGTAGCTGATGAGGTCACAAAGAGTTGGACATGACTGAACACCCATTGGTTGCTGGGGGGATCAGGAAAGGGCTTGGGTAGGAGGTGGCCCTTGAACTGATTGGATGTGGAAAGTGATGGGCTTAGGAATCCAGAATGGCTAGGAGGCTGCAAATTTGAAAGAAAGGTGGCACCTGGTTGAAATAAAGAAGTTTGGAGGGGGGTGGAGATAATGAGTTCTGTTTTGGATGTATTGAGTTTGAAATATCTCTGAGACATCCGATTCGAAATGTCTGGAAAGTGGTTGAAGATGGAGGACTGGACCTCAGGAGACAGGCTAGGGCTATATGTATATATTTGAGTCATCTGCACAATTGATCATAATATAACTTATGGGGTCTGGGCTGGTGAAATCACCGAGAGAGAACCTGATGACCTAGGATTTTGTTGTATATTCCTAGTTAGGGGTTGAGGTCTGAATAATCACAGTCCAGCAAAGGAAACCGAGGAGTGGTCAGAAGGGTGAGGGGGACCAAGAGAGGGCAGAAAAAAAAATCCATCGGAGAGAGACTATTCAGGAGGTGAGAGAGTAAATGGCTGAAGAAAGGTCAAGAAAAATAAGGATTGGGGCAGCTAGGTGGCGCAGTGAGTAGAGCACCGGCCCTGGAGTCAGGAGGACCTGAGTTCAAATTTGGCCTCAGACACCTGACACACTAACTACCCGTTTGACTTTGGGCAAGTCACTTCACCCCAACTGCCCTCCAAAAAAAAAAGAAAAAGAAGAACAAGGATTGAGAAAAGTCTATTGAATTTGGCAATAGGATCATTAGTAACTTGGGAAAGAAGTTTCGGTTGAGTGATGTAGCCAGCAGCTAGATTGCAAGGAATTGAGAAGTGAGTGAGAAGACAGGACAAGGAGGCAACAAATGTAATCATTTTGTTTTTTAGGAGTTTGTCTGTGAAAGGGATGAAAAGGCAATAGTCTGAGGGAATGGTAGGGTGCAGGGAGTGAAAGATCATGGTCCCTAATTGATCTGGGTGAATTCAGCTTGATAATTGATTCCATTCACTTGGAATTCACTCAGCTTGAGCCAGACCTACTATGCTGGCACTTCTTTGACAACAGGCAGGAAAATTCTTAAGACATTTGAGTAGCCAGGACTCCCTTAAGGAATTCACTAAGACCCTTTTGGAATTCATCTGACATCAGAACCAGTGCCCTTCACTTGGGGGGCAATCCAGAGGACATAACCATTCAGAATTTAACTTGGTCAGGATTAGATACAGATGATCCATCTGCACAAACCTACAGCCAGGACAAGCTTTGTTTGGTTGAGGGAAATGGTGGGGGGTACAGGAGGTGGGGGGGGAGTGGTTCTCATGTTTTTATGAAACACAAGTAAAAGGGTGCTATGATTTCTTTTGATTGGGTGGTTTCTGCTTTGCAGGGAATTCAGAGAACCCATGAATGAAAGGAAAGTCCACAATTGCTGAGTCTAATTTTGCTTTGTGCCCTCAGTTTGCTAAGAGCTTGGCCGGGTTCATTAATGATCAGAATATCAAAGATTTGAAGGTTTGGACTAGTCAGATGAAGAGGACAATTCAAACTGCAGAGGCCCTGGGTGTCCCCTATGAGCAGTGGAAAGTTCTGAATGAAATTGATGCAGTAAGTCTCCCTCCCCCAAATTTGTTGCCATTATAATGAATATAGTGCCCACACACCTATTTACCGTATCGACAAGTAGAGACATGATTCCAGTCACTTGGGAAGTATGGGTGAAGTCTAGAGCAGATCTTGCCTATAGATCAAATAGGAACATGTCCAGGGGGGTACATATCTTATCCTGCCTGGCATTCAGCACTCTCTACAACATGGTCCAGTATTGTTTTTCCATGGAGATGACTCCTTACCATTTATATCCTGTATAGAGTCCCCTCCCTATAATTTCCTAATATTCTTCCCCTTGCTACTCTCCACCTATCCAAATACTACCCATCCTTTAAGGCCATGCTTAAATGCTACCTCTTCCAAGAAGCTCCCCTGTTAACCCCAGTCCTAGGGGCCTTAGCTTTCTCTGAACTACTAGAGCTCTGACTGTTGTCCTTAGCACAAGCTACCTGTTATAAATTTTGTTTTCTTTATGTATCATGTTTTACCATCCAGGCTCAGTGGTCCTGCCAGTCAGGAAAGGGAGGAAGTTCCTAACTCATCCACCTGATTGGCAAGTTTCTTGATTCCTAAACCCACCTTTCTCACAAAGTGGTAACCCGTAATGTTGGACTTCATTTTTCCAGACTGAGGATGAGGAAGCAATACTTAGAATACTGAAGGCTTAGAAGAGGGAGGCAATTAACTGGATGACTGAGAGCTCCAGAGTCTGTGGGGTAATTCCTAATTACCCCATAAATAATGCTAATATGTCCAGAGCTGGAGGATACCTGATACCTGGAACTCTTAGGGGAGTGATAAAACTAATGCCTTCTGGTCTTGTTTTCAAGGGTGTCTGTGAAGAAATGACATATGAAGAAATTCAAGAGCATCATCCTCTGGAATTTGCACTTCGGGATCAAGACAAGTATAGATACCGATACCCAAAGGGAGAGGTATGTGTCGTTCCTTCGGGCCCTGATCTAGGACTTGCCTCAGATCTTTGTGAGTCTAGGCCTGACTGGAACGAAGAGAAGAGGGTTTGTTCTGTAGCATGATTATCTAGGTCATGGGTGCTTAACCTTGGGCTCCTTGGCATTCTGATGAAGCCTATGTCTCCCTTCTCAGAACAATGTTTTTGTGTTTGTTTTTTTTTTAATTAGTAAGACTAATTACAACTAGGATTAAAAAGGAAATTAAATATATTGAAATATAGCTATCAAAATATTAGAAAATCAGTCCACATACCCTTTAGATAAGACCCTCTGATCTAGTTAGAGAAGGGCCTCTCATGTTTTGGTGGTCTCATCTGGGGTCACTGCTTATTTCCTGCCATGGACATAGAGAAAGGATAAAAAGCTGTGGCTGCAGCTACAATAGCCCCTGTGTGACCTTGACCACCAATAACCCCTCCAGTTCCATCCTGAGCAGGGGTCTCCCCAGAAGAGCGAACAGCATGGCCATTTTCCTTCTGTACCTGACCAATCCAGATTCTGCACAGATATGGTTCTGACTTGGGCATGAATTCCCTGGAACTTTCCAGCTAGGTCCCTGAGGGAGGTCTGGCCACTTCCGTGTCCCTAGAAATAATTTCTGGTGTTGGGAAAGTGCCAGCATTCACCCCCACGACCTTAGGACCTTGCTCCCTCCCTGAAAGGAGGTAAACTGGACCCCGGAGTAAGTATATCTAGAGAATGGAGCCTGCTCTGTGGGGGCTGGATTTAAGGTGGTTTTGTACCTTTCCCATGGGAGGTGACCGACTGCTAGTCCTTCCATCTCTCTCAGGCCAGGATCTTCTGCCTTGTCAATGTCAGAGCTCAGCTCTGCCAAGCCCTCAAGATACCAAAGGGGCTTCCAGCTGATGAAAGTCTTTGCCTCCGTCAACCAGCACTGAGTCACCATCCACAGCTCCGGATTAATCTTATGTTGCTGCTGCCCTCTTCTGGCCTTTGTTAGTGGTGCAGACTCAGTGTGGGAATTGGATTTGCATGATTAGCCATATTTGTTACATGGACTTCTTCCCAGTAGGGGAGGGTTGAAGGATGAAGGAGAATAGGAATGGAGTATCCAAAAAAAACCAGGAAAAGAAAGAAAAAAGAGGCATTGGTGCATCAATTTTTTTTAAGTACCAAGAAGAGAACAGAAGGAAGATAAGAAAGAAGCAGAATCAGGAAAGACAGCCTTAAAATCTAGAGGTTGAACATATTTTATTCTTGAAAAAGTAAGCTCTACACAATAGAGATCTGAAGTTTCATGTGCATTCCTCATTTTCTTATTTACAGTGTATTATGAAAACGCTCATGTTACTTGGCATTTATTAAATCTAGAACAAAAAATTAAAAAATTTTTAAATGACAGAGGCTTCCAGCTAGCCCTCTGCTAGTTGTTAAGCAAGACAGATCTCTGGCCTGAAGGTTCCCAAGGACAGTTAGCCTCCGCTCCCCCCCAAATTGAGCCTAGTGTAATGATTTGATTTGAAAAATTGCCCCCTACAAATTGATAAATTGTCAAAGGATATAAACAGAAAGTCTTCAGAGGAAGAAATTCAAGCTATCAGTAGCCATATTTTTTTTTCAAATGCTCTAAATCACTAATAATTAGAGAAATGTACATTAAGATAACTCCATGGTACCACCTTACAATGATCAGATTAAGGGAAAAGAAAACAAATGCTCAGAGGAGCTATGGGGAAACAGGTCCTTTAATGCATTAGTGTTGAAGCTATAAAATGGCCTGAGAGAAAGAAAAGGACCTGTATTTAAAAAAACAATTACAGCAGCTCTTTTTATGGTAGCAGTGAATTGGAAACCAAGGGGATCCTATCAATTGAGGAATGGCCAAACAAGTTATGGTATATGAGTGTGATGGAATACCACTGTGTTTTAAGAAATAATGAAGGAGATGGTTCCCCAAAAACCTCAGAAAATTTGTATATATTGATGCAAAGCGAAGTAAGCAGAACCAGGATCACAATTTATATAACAACAGTATTTATACAATAACAATTGTAAAGATAAACAACTTCAAAAGTCTTAAGAACTCTTTTCAATACAGTGACCAGTAATAATTCCAAAGGACTCATGATAAAACACTTCTGCCCATCTCCACATAGAAAACTGATCGACTCAGAGTTTAGATTGAAGCATTATTTTCTTTTCTTTGGACCTGACCTAAGTGGAAATTTGTTTTGCGTGATAATACATTGAAATGGGTTTTGTTTTTCTTACCTTCTCAATGGGTGTAGGAGAAGAAAGATAAAAGGAAGAAGATTTGGAACTGAAAATAAAATAAAACTGAATTTTTAAAAAAAGAAAGAAAAATTACCCCCATAGCAGCTCCTTATTGGCCACAGAGTTGTGGAAGACATTTGAAGGCCAGGTCTGGAGGTCTTTCCTGTCCAAAGATAATTAACCCTCTGTGGTTCAGCATCTCATCTAGAAGGGCCCTAGATAGTGTCACCAAGAGGCCCTGGGTGCATTTAAATTGCTTGGAATCATCGTCCAATAAAGTCCACGGTGCCATTCTGGGCCCCAGAGTCATTTGAATAACCTAGAACTCTTTCACGGAATCTGTTTCTTGTCATCCAACAGCAGAGAGACCTGCTTGTGCCCCCAAATCAGCAGGTGTTTCTTGAGGACCCACAACTTCACCATGCAGATAACAGAGATTCAGTGGGATAACACATGCCCTACAAAATCTGGACTTCTTTTCCTAAAGTTCATAAACTTGTCTTATTACTATTTTGATAACTAATTCAATATAATTGGCCTCTCTTGTAACCCTATGTATTTTGTTATCTATTTAACTTATCTTAGAAGGGGTCTATAGGTCGCACCTCAGAGAGGTCCATAACACACACACAAGAAAAGGTTCAAAACTTCTAATGTGAAAAGGTACTGATGATGGGGCAGCAAGGTGTCACAATGGTTAGAGCACTGACCCTGGAGTAGAAATCTTTGATTGAAAGAAATTGAGGCACAAAATTCTGAGCATAATCTGTTTATTGGCCAGGCTAGCAATTACCAATAAGAGAGATCAGTGATCAGAGACCCTTTCATACAATCAGCAGACTTTTATACAATTTTGTTATATAAGTTCATTACATAATGTCAGCAGTGCCAACTAAACTAAAAAGACTGTGACTGGTCCATAATTATGCTGACTTGCAGAAGCAGTCTTCCAGAGTCCGTGTTAACACAGAGTTAGTCAACACCCTTTGGAAAGTCCATGACTCAATACTCCCCTGTACCAGAGAAATTCAGTGCTAGGAAAAATATCTCCTGACCAGGTGGAATCATCCTCCATTCATCATCTTTATCTCCTTCAAGAGGCAGGTCGGCTCTTAGTTACATGCTCAGTCTTTTATCAGATATCACAGGTCAAACTGGAAATGTGCCTAGCCTGCAAAGGGATTGCCACCAAAAGCCTAGATCACAGCACACACTCTTTGGCACATTCAGGCAGAGGGACTGGGCTGGAAGATAAGGAACAGGTCTCTTTCCTTATCATAGCCCACTGGGATTAGCTTTAAAATTGTGTGCCGTAAAAAAAATTAAATTAAATTTTAAAATTGTGTGCAATAGCCACTGGAGATAAGGCAGCTGTTTTGAGAAATGCAGATAGGGAGGAAAGTTAATCACATCACAGAAAACTGTCTTATCACAACTTTTAATGAAAGGCACAGCCACCTCCTATTCGCAACTACAGAAAGACATCCCAGGAAGCTGTGCTGGGTGTTAGCACTCCATAAATGCTTTTTATTAAAGAAGCAGTTGGACTTTGGAGTCCCTAACCATCATGGATACTTTGGGCAATCCTTCCATGAGCCTTTCCTCTCTTACCTCATTCTCCCAGATTCACTAGAGAATTTTCTGGTGCAAGCAGACCAATCTCCAAATACAAGTGACCTTGCTTTGATTCTCCTTTAATTAAGTAAAAAAGTTAATTACACCATTAACCAGTGTGGAAGCAAGGCTGCACCTGATCCTGGCTTGCTCCCATGAGGTCTGCTGCTTTGGGTTGCTCACCTTGTAGCTTCTGATATTCATTTAAGGCAGCGGTTCTCAACCTGTGGGTTTCAACCTTTGGGGGTCAAACAACCCTTTCACGGGAGTAACCAGAGTCTCCTAAGACCATTAGAAAGCACATATTTCTGATGGTCTTAGGAACTGAGATACGGCTCCTCTGTCGGGCTCCAGGTGGGTCCGCCCACATGCAGATACACATACGAGTATTAAAAGGTCATGGCATTAGGAAGGTTGAGAACCACTGATTTAAGGTGAAAACAACCACCACCACTACTACTGTTATCACACGGTTTTATAATAAGGGAACTTCAGGTGGACAAAAGCTTATGTGACAATGATCTAGGACTTTAAGTACAAGTTCAATATGGGCCACCTCATGAATGAGTGAGTGCCCCATCACCGAGTGTGCTCAGTGTCTAGGTGGCCACCTTTTGTTGTCCCTTCGTTGTTTTTAGTCATGTCTGACTCTTCATGACCCTCTCTGGAGTTTTCTTAGCTGAGGTACTGAAGTGGTTTGCCATTTCCTTCTCCAGTTCATTTTACAGATGAGGAAACTGAGGCAAACAGGATTAAGTGACTTGCCCAAGTTCAAACATGAAGTAAATGTCTGAGGTCAGATTTGAATTCAGGTCTTCCTGGCACTGTATCCATGGTGCCATCTGTCTGCCCTGGCCATCTGCAGGGGAAATCTATAGAAGGGGTCTCTATATAGATGAGAGGTTGAACTGAAGACTCTGAAGCCCTTGTTGTGGTTGTGACATCAGCCACTGGAGCATGAGAGGCCTTGGTGATGACATTGAAACTGGTGGTTAGGATGTACTTGTAGAGGGAGGAGCCCAGTTTATCCTCCTCCATGTTGCCTCTTTGTGGATCAGTTTCTGCTTTACTGGCTAGAGAAAAGCTCAGATTTAGGAAGAGATGAGAAGGACATTATTGTTTTCAGGACTGTGGCATTGGGAAGAGGTGTGTACATACTCACTTCCCTTATTTTCACAACCCTGCCCCTGGGTGCTGGCCACTCTCCGTCTTCATTCCACTCCATCCTGTTCTACCCCTGCTGGAACTGAGTCTGTCACCTCTGCTCAGCGGTTCTGTTCTCTTTCAGTCTTATGAAGACCTTGTACAGAGACTGGAGCCAGTAATCATGGAGTTGGAGAGGCAGGAGAATGTCCTTGTGATCTGTCACCAAGCTGTGATGCGCTGCCTGCTTGCCTATTTTCTGGACAAGACTGCAGGTATGGGTGTCAAAGGTGGTGCTGCCCAGCCCTGGGAACACCCAAACACAGCCTCCTGGGATGTTTTTGTATCTATGCCATATGTCATGGAAGGACAATTGGGAACAGATGCCTGTGGTGGGCTTTGGGCAAGGCTGTTCAGTAGAGGTTGTTTGTGCTTTGGGAGGATTCAGTGTTTATGTGATGTGACTAACTTTCTTTCTCATTTATATTTCTCAGAACAACTGCCTTATCTCAAGTGTCCGCTGCATACAGTTTTAAAGCTAACCCCAGTGGCCTATGGTAAGAAAAGACCCTTGCTCTTTATCTTCAAGCCCAGTCAGTCTGCTTGAATGTGCCAAAGAATGTGTGCTGTGACCTAGCCAAGTATTCCAGGGGATCTATGTATTGAATAAATAAGAATGATGGTCTGAGATCCCACTTAATAGACAAGAGGTTTATAAAAGTGAACAAACAAGAGATATCCCAAAGTTACTGTATGTGTAGGGGATTTTGTTTAAATTCCAGGAAAAAAGGAGAAATCCATGTCCAATTGATTCCAATACCCACCATCTCCTATTCCAAAGAGTGTGGCTTTTAAAGCAAATTGCACATAGGCCCTGAATTCCCTTCCTGGGTGGTTGTTTTTGTTATTGTTTTGTTTTGGTTTTTGCTTTTTGGAAGGGAAAATGCAAGGCAATTGGAGTTAAGTGACTTGTCCAAGGTCACACAGCTAGTTAGTGTTAAATGTCTGAGGCTGGATTTGAACTCAGGTCCTCCTGACTCCAGGGCTGGTGCTCTATTCATTGTGCCACCTAGCCACCCCTTTTTTACTTATTATTCATTTTGGATCTTGTGGAAGTAGGAAATATGGTTGAAGCAAAAAAAAGGTGGCAATAAGAAGTTATTTTTCAAAAGAAATGGAGACTTTAACAAGGGGATCAAGTTAAGGAAAAGATGATGAGTTTAATTTTGGACATATTGAATATGAAACAGGCAGGACATCTATGTTGATACAAGCATTTGGAAATACAGGATTAGAGCTTGGGGAGAGGTCAGATATAAATCTGAGGGACATCAGCATTCAGGTAACAATGGGGAGTGACAGATCACAAGTGGAGAAGCTATAAAGGAGAAGAGAAATAAGGACCCAGGACAGAGCTTTGGGGGATGCATGGAGGCACTCACAAACAACATCACTGTGGTTTCCATCCAATTAATTTGCTTTGTTTTGTACCCATAGGCTGTAAATTGGAATCCATATTCCTGAATGTTGAAGCTGTGAACACGCACAGAGACAGACCCGAGGTAGGAGTGGGCCCCACTATCAATCAGTAATTATCAGTTGTCAACTTGAGTGCCAGAGACTATTAAGAACTAAGGTTACAGATTCAAAAATCAAGACAGTCTCTCCTCTCTAGGAGCTTATATTCTGCATTATCGCGGTCAGCGTGCTCAGCACCCCCATGCAGCCTCTTGGTTTTCCTCAGGGTCTCTGCCAGTTTCTGGCCCCTACGTAGATCCTTTAGTCAGGACCGGCACGAGGCGATCTCTAGAACGTAAAAGGACAGTTTCCAGTCAGTGTCAGGACACCCTGACACACCGTTGCCCAGCTGGAGCCAGGACGATAATGGCTAACATTTATGTAGCGCTTACTGTGTGCAATTATTATCACATTCGATCCTCTCGGACAGCCCTGGGAGGAGGTGCTGTTATTATTGTTACCTTTTTTATAGGTGAGGAAACTGAGGCAGGAAGCAATTAAGTGACTTGCTCAGGGTCACACAGCTAGTGAGTGTCTGAGGTGGGATTTGAACACAGGTCTTCCTGAGTCCTGGCCTCAGTTTTAGTTGCTGCAAAGGGTTAAATGAGATAACATGGGACACTCGACTCTTAGAGCTGATTTTCAGCATGTATCTGCTTGACATTGGGGAATTGGTTCCAGGTTCCTGGGAGTTCTAGGAGTCCATTCTAATTTCTTAAAGAGGATTGTTCAGGCGCATTAACTGTAACCTGAACAAGGGCAGAGAGTAGCCATGAGACACAAGTGAAAAGATGGCTTATGCAGAAAAGTAGTCCAAATGTGCTTTGTTTTCAAAGTGACCGCATGAGGTCACTCATATCCTGTCATCTGTGATAGGTGGCATGCACAGATTCGGTTGTCTTGAAACTCAGGAGCAGGCCAAATTATGCATCACCTCCTCCCACTTTGTTCCTCTGACCTGTCCTGCTGCTGTGCCTACAGTCATGCCCATTGGTTTGGTGTTCCTAAAACCCTTGGTAGTTAGAGAGTATACCAGGTACTGAAGAAATTGGTCGGTTGCTTCAGATGGTGCAGAGAAGTATGGTGCTGCTCATGCTGGGAATGAAAAAGGAGCAGTTTCCTGAAGGGGTCACTTCATAAGATTTGCTGCTGGGATTTTCATTTGGAGCACAGTATAGAAGGGAGAGCCAGCTGTTGACTGGTCTATGGACTGCTTTGGACACTGGCCTCATCTCCTATTTATGTAATGATCAGTCATGCTTATTGTCTCCTATGCATCTCCTGAATGGTCCCTTAGAATGTGAGGGTGAAGGAAACACAGACTAAGGGACTGTGTGGGAAGAGAGGAAGACCAAGGTGAGAGTCATGTGGAATGAGAGGGGGTGAAGTTCACCATCTACTCAGAATCCAACTGTTTACCATGTGAGCCTTTGAACTTTAACTTGTAACTCTGAACTCTCTCACTTGGACAGCCCTTCTTAGTTTCTCCACAGTTATGCATAATGCAAATTCCTTGAAAATCACAACAGGTTTGGTGCGCTTTCCAAGGACCCTGCCGTCTAGACTGAAAGCTGGGCAGGGGAGGATAGTGCTGAGCTGGAATATTAAATGCTAGTGTCAATTGAAATAGTGCTGGCTGCCCAGCTAACCCTGGAGCCCAGAAATATGGGTCCAGCACCACCAGCCCCAGGGACAGCATCAGGGGAAGAACCATGACTGGACAAGAGGATGGACAAGAGGCCCTCAAACCTCTGAGGAGGGAATTCCTGCTCAGGGTCTTGGGCTTGCTTAGGAAGCTTCCCTTATGGACTGCTTGGGAAAGCTCTTAGAACTTGTTTGCAGAGGCACAAAGCATCTTCCAGATAATTCTCCATATTTGAACAGACAAACAGAGAAAAACTGGGCATGGACTGCATGGAGGAACCCTCCATCCTGAATTAAGCGGCCCCAGGGGTATCTGGTCTACTAAAAGCCAAGAAATGTTCGTCCTGTTTACTCCTCTCCGAAGGCAGAGCTGGGTCCCAGTAGTTACAAGTATGCTGAGGATGCTGTCAGGTGATACCAGACGCAGAAGCACTATCTAGACAAGGCTAATTTTTTAAAAATACGACTTTAGTGGTACATTTTGTTTTAACATTGCCTATATGTCTCCCAGTTTCCCTTCCCCCTCACCTCCCAGAGAGCTATCCCGTGTAACAAAGAATATGAAGAAAAAATCCGCAAAACCAAGCAATACATCAAAAAGTCAGAAAATAGAGGCTCTGCTCCACGCCCAAGGGCCTTTTGCCTCTGCAGAGGAGTGGGAGGGGGTGTCTTCTCACACCAGCTTCAGGCCGCTCTTGCTCTTTCTCATTCTACAACATTTTCTTTCAGCTGTTTTATAGTCGTGCTTACATGGCTCAGTCAGTCACCTCAGCCCAGAAGACTGGACGGCACCAATTGTTCCAGATGCTGGGGTCACCCAGTGTCTAGGGGACAAGCTGTGGATGAGCATTAGGCTGGTGTTACTGTGAACCCAGGGGACGGTTTGGGGCTGGGCAGTCCTTCCCATGCTTGAATCCTGGAATCTTGTAATAAGCAGCTGTCAGTGTTTGTGAAGTGATTTACACTTTGCAGAGGGTTTTATCCTTATCACAGCATCTCGTTTGAGCTTCCCAGCAGGTCTGGGACGTAGATGCTACAGGTATTATTTATCTTCATTTTTCCAGTGACAAAAACATGCCACACCAGAGAGACCCAGACACTTGCCCATACTCATACAGCTCATGGGTGTCTTGAGTTGGAATTGGAACCTTGACTGACTCTGTATCTAGCTCTCTACCAACTACATCCCACTGCCTCTGAGAAGTCTCTATGATGCTGGGATCAGACTTTGACCAGGGGACACGCTGGAACCGAATAGTTTTTCTGATGCCAAAATTCTGGAATGCTAGCAGGAAAGAAAGGAAACAGTTTTCTGAAAATAGTTTAAAAAACAACCCAGACACCTTATATATCCACCCACTTTCAGTTTGAGGCTTTTCCTAAGCCCCTGAATCTGTGATAGGGCACACTCAGCTTGGGTCTCTGTGCAGTCTTACGTATTTCCCTGAAATAGCTGTGAATGGTGGGTCTTCTCTGGACTGCAGATTGTCCTTGGGGATCATAATCTGGCATTCCCCCTTAAGCAAGAGTTAAAGAAAAATGCAGGCTTATGTGGGTGTGGCCGAAGGAAGGATTCATTATATGCTAAAGTTGCTGGCTCTTTCTAGGCCCATATGGGGAGATAGAATCTGAATTTTGCTTTAGAGGAAGTAAATTTTTATGTAGCATCAGCAGGGTCATTGTAATAGAGAACGAAACCCTCCCTGAGGAAGTTCAGGCCAGAATTGTGAACAATCACATAGCAGGCTGAGGAGACCAACTCTTCTCACTTGGGCCCTGAAGGCTTCATCTTTTTCCATTGAAGTGGTCTACTGAGGGCCTTCCACAAGTTAGAATTGGTCCCTTGGGATCCCAGAGCTGAGAACGATCTCAGAAACCATCTAAACCAAAAGCCTGTGAACTTGTTTTAAAAATATTTTGATAACTATTTCAGTAGAATTTGTTTTCTTTATAAACTTATATGTTTTATATTCTGTATTTAAAAACATTATTCTCAGGAGGAGTTCATAGGTTTCAGCAGATGCTGCCAAAGGGGCCAAAAAAGCTTAAGGACCCCTGCTCTAAACCAGTCCATACTTGAGCAGAAATTCTATCACAGCATCCCAATTAGGTAGTTGTCCATCCTTTGCTTGAATACCTTCAATAAACCCACTGTGTTTTTAGGTTCTTTTTAAATTTAATTTTGTCAGTGAACACATTGAATTTCTCTAGCCACTAGCCTTCATTGGAAGAGAGAGAGAAAAAAAACCCTTGTAACAAATACGCATAAGCAAGCAAGATGAATTCTCATGTTGGCTGTGTCCAAAAAGTGTATATTTCAGACATGCTTCCTCATCAGTCTTTTGGAATCATGGTGGGCCATTGGGTTGATGAAAACACTGAAGTTGTCTCTTCTCTCCAACTTTTCCCCTTTGCTCCTTCTTCTGCTCTCTGAGGCTAAAGCACAATAAGTCAGTCCCACTCCTATTTGAAAACAGCCATCATGTTTCTTTTCCCTTGCTCTCCTCTGAGAAGTCTCTTCTCCAGACTAAAAATCCCTTTCTTTCAACTGATCCTTGTATAGCAATGGTCTCCAGCCCTCTCATCAATCCTACTTGCCAATATGGTGCTTAAAAAAGGACACAACATTCCAGATACTGGTTGGGTATGTCAGAGTACAACAAAACCAGTACTTCCTCATGTTCTGGACACCGTGCTTCTTTTCCTGTAACCTAAGATAACATTTGCTTTTTTGACTTCCATGTCAAACTAATTCAGCTTGCAGTCCACTAAAAATTCCAGATCTTTTTCACATAATTTGTTGCCCGAGCGAGTCTCTCCATCTTGAACTTATGAAGTTGATTTTTTGAAGCTGGAAAATGGCTTTCTTGGAAGATAGGCAAACGCAGTAGTACAGGATTCTGTTTCTCTCAAGTAATCTAAATTAGTTTGATAAGAAGGGTGGAACTATGTCCTACTCCTATTTGGACAAGGACCATTTACCGTCTTTCCTCTAATAAAATAACTGAGACAACTCACTCCCAAATTTCCCTTTCTAGCTACAAGTACAGCTGGAACCCAAGCATGAGACTGTTGTCAGGGCAGGACTGTGTAGAACTGTGTATGCGTAACAACTCCCTATCACCAGCACTTAGGACAGTGCCTGACCAGTAGAATGTGCTTAATGGAAATGCTTGCTAACTGATTGTCTCTGCCTCTGTCCCCTCCCATCTTCAATAGTCAAGCTGTAAAAGACTGCTGTGACACAAGCCTTTGTATGGGGAAGGGTGCTTCTGGTTCCTCTTGGTCCCTAGTGTCTCCCAAGTCTTTCTTGATCCTGAGATGACCGATTTGTTCACATCCATTCACTGAGCAGCTACTGCACGGCCATTTCTGTGTTTGACTATGCTAAGGGCAACTGGAAAGAAGAAACCAGCTCCAAAATTGGGATCAGTCTCCAAATTGAGGGAAGAAACTTTAGGTCAAAAGTCAAACTTAGAACAGAAATTTGGGGATCGTGGAAGTAAACTGTCTCAAGAACATAAACACAGCTTTTCCAAATAAGAGCAGGTCTGGTGGCTTATAGGTAGAATTGTAGAATAAATGGAACTTTTTGTCTGTCACATTTGCATTGCTCTTCAGATTCGGCAATTACTAAGTAAGTCACTCTCTGCTCCTTTGGGAACTCTAGAAGCGTAGGGCCTTTTCAGACCTCTCCCTTGAAGAGGAAGTCAACCTGTGGGAGAGAGAACCAGCCCCCAGAGACCCAGGACACTGAAACTCAGCCCACAGTCTCATTTTGATGTCTGGGGAACTGGTGAGCCCTTTCATCCTCAGCTAGAGAATAGAGAAAACCAGTGCTACGGGCAGAAATCCTCAGTGGTGTGTTGGTTTCAGAGAGGATGTGCAGGCAGTACACCAGGGGCTATTGTCTTCATTTTCAGAGATTTGAAATATCTGAATTAAAATCACTAGAGGTGTGAGTTCCTGGAAAATTAAAGAAAAGTCTCTTGACCCCACCCCCAGCTTATTTTTTTGTTGGGATTGGAGCAGGAAGCAGAGATTCTGTGGGGAAAGTGTTTTTTCCCCCTAAAATATTCCAACCTTCCCTTCCTACAACAGACCATCATAAAGATGACCATCTCTAAATATCACAGATACTTAAAATTAATACTGGAAGTAACAAACACTGCCTATTATAAATTCTGGGTTCCAGTTGTATAGACAGGACTCTATTTGAAAAAGTAATTTTTTGGTGTCCAAGTAACTGTTCTGTTGCATGATAAGTGTTCTCCTGTATTTTGTTATGCAGAATGTAGACATTTCAAGACCTCCAGAGGAAGCCCTTGTCACCGTCCCTGCTCACCAGTGAACCTGTGTCCTCATCAGTCATCAAACTTGTGGTGCAGTTTTCATTATTTTTCATAAACTCAATCATTCTAGTCACTTTTAAATCAACTCAATCAGTTTTTGAGAGACTTCTCCCCAAGGGGCTCAGCTCCAAAGGAGCTGCCCCAGAGTTAGGCCAGGCTCCTGTTCTGCATTAATCATTAGAGTTAATCTACTGACTCATCTTCTCCAGAGTTTTCTAATCATGTGATCTTTCTACTCCCGTGTTTGAACTCTAATGTGCAGCAGCAGGGAGACCTGTCCGAAAAACTCTGCCACTGTGAAACCTCATGTCCTGTGTAGGACAGACTTGAATGTTAGCACATTCCCTGGGTTGACCGCCTAGGGGAGAGCCAGTGCTATTTCCTTAGACTGCCTTGTCTGCTGAGCTGTTGAACTGGTACAGTTTGCTGATTGGCAAATTCCCAAGCACATTCCCCTAATACCTTCTGGGGAGGGGCTAGGCCCAGCGGACATGTCCACCCTGACTTGTTGCCAACAAAGAGCCTTCCCCTGGTGGTGTTTGCCTTAAGCAGCATCTTTCCACTGAGCACCCTGACTTTGGAGGATCCAGATCTCCTTTAACACTTGAAATTACCATCAGCTTCTTAGGTAGGAGCTGTTGGTAGCCAGACTCACCTTCCACCTCCAGTTGCATTGCTAAGCACTGTATTCCATTCTGTGACCAGCTTCACCCACTGCTGATTTGTATGCATACTGTGACAGCTGTCCTCACTCCCTCCTCAACAACAGCATACCAAATTTCATGTAGCAAAGCATTATCCATAATGAGTCTTTGCTAGGTGTTCATACACTAAAATTCATCGAGAGCTATGCGGTTCTAATCCCCTCTTGCTAATTCTGTGTCCACTCTGAAATTTATAAAGGGGATGATGGCCCCCTGTTGATTATACACACACTAGAGTTCTTATGGGGGGCAGCAGCTATGTCAGTTGTGTACACAGGAATTCTCATGATCTTATATACAGCACTAAGATTAACAGGGAAGGGCGACAGCTGGAGCTCCCACTTCTGAGTGTAATCACAAGCTAATTCACACAGGAAGATGGGTAGTAGCTGTAGTCCATTGCTAGCTATACTAAAATGCCTCGGAGGAGAAAGGTGTGTGACTAGCATTCAGAAAAATTTCTCCTGCCCCATTAAAGTCTTTGGCTGAAATGTGTTGACATTCTCCCTGTGGATCAGGTTTGTGGCTTGAGTCCTTCCTGAGACATGTGGAGACCAGGGCTGGGACCAGAAGGTCCCAAGCGCTTTATGGAAGGGTCACGGCTGTGTTTTATGTGTCTATGGAAGCTTGATAAAAATAATAATCCCCTCACCATTGTCCAGTGCTTTCTGATACATTCTCTCAGAGCATCACAGTACCCTGTGAGGTTAGCAGGGAAGGCATTCCTGTCGTACATGAAGAAAATGAGGCCTTAGGAGATGAAAATGACTTAGGTAAGGTCACACCAAGAGTTCATGGTTCCCCACTTGAACCCAGGTCTCTTGACTCCTAGCACAGAATATTTGAAAATCTCCTTTTATGGGGATATTTCTGATTTACTGAAGCTTTGTAGAGAAATTAACCCAGACACTGCCTTGGCATTGGGAATAAATTAGTCAATTAAAGTCAAGTTCATTGCCTTCTGCTAAGCATTGGTGTTTCCATGGCTAAGAGGTTTTTGAGGCTTACCTTTTGGCTCTTCAGCTTTCTGGAGAAACTACATACACAGGTTATTACTAGGAAAGGAAACTATTGAAGTTGTTGTCAAGGAAGAGGAGATGGTAGTTCTACACCTGTATTAAAAGGCCTGAGTGTCCTTTGATAGCCACTCCTCTGATTCCTCTGAGGTTTAGTCCCACGTAGGACCTACAGGATGACCCAGAGGACAGTGTCTTCCAGAAATCACTATCCTTCCACATAACCTGCTGACTCAAGATCAGGTGACCTGTGACATTTGACATTCTTATGAACCAGCCAGTGCCTCTGCCCTGGACCAGAACCTTTTCCTTAAAAAAACCACCTTCCTGGTATCCTGGACTCTATAGACTCATCAGTGACTGCTAACCCCCAGCAGCCTGTGTGGTACATGGCTCCATCATTGGCCACTGGTATGGGTCACACACAGGCCTGTCAGTGATCACTGTTGTCCTGGGTCATAGGGCTGTCCTGAACAGGTATGAGTTCCCTGCAGCAGGATCAAATTGCTGCATCTTTGCCAAGCCCTATTGGCCACCATGGTGTTGGTCCATGCATACCTTCCTTTTTTTTTCCTGTAGCCATATGTGCCTGTTCTCAGGGGCATTAGTACGCAATTGGCCTTGGTTTTAGACTGGAAAGAGCTGGAGTCTGAGGCTGGAGAGAGCTCAGGAGGGAGCTCCGGGGAACCTGGCTTGAGTTCTCACCTACCAGGATGGGGAAAGTGTTTTTCTGCCTGCTCAAGAACCCCTTCCAAGACAGCCAACCGCCTCACAAGGCCGTGTTTCAACTAAAACCACTGAGAGGAAAAAAAAAACCCACCACTTTCTGTTCACTCTATTTAGCCTGTAATACCTGAACAACACATCTTCACAGGAGACCTTTCCTGTTTTGTTTTTTCAAACCTAATTATATTGTCTTGTCCAGATGGTGCATGCACTGTATCAGTTTTTAATTCCAATAAATGCTCTTTGGAATCCAGTGTGTCTTGGGAAATTTCTTGCTTCATTTGTGCTGGTACACCAGGCTTAGCCTCAGGATGGGGAGGAAGGGGCACTCCCCCATTTCCCACACTGCCTGAGTTGAGGTCATCCGAGCAGTTCCTGCCCAGTGTTCTGACCTAAATCTGGGAGAGCCTTGATTTTGTTTTTTTTCCATCTCTGGAAAAATGAATTGCTGGTGTAAATGTGGCAGGTGCCTGCAATATATCCTGTGGCTATCCCAGGGAAGGAGACTTGGTTGTATGGTCATGGTTCTACTGTAATCAGGATGTCATGGGTCTGACAACTACTTCATCTAAGTGTGACAAGGTGAGAAGGAGTAGCCAGTGATTTGTACCTCACTGAGATGTGATAGGGACAGTTGTATGGACCTGACTGGACTAAATTGGGGTGACCCTATAATGCTTGCTGGATAAAATGGGAAGAGTCTTGCTATTTTGGTTGAGATGAGGAACCCAAAAGGAATGAAAACAGGCCCGGAGTAGAAGTGTGCATGAGGTGGACAGGATTTCTGACTCTCAGGTCCTTACTGAATGTGGGATGGGGTGGCTGCCTGGAAGAGGAACTACAACATTAAAGGGTGGGGAAAGACCTCTTTGAAATGTGTTATATGCCTGGTCCTCAGAATCATGGAATAGGAGGGACCCAGACAAGCCATCAGATCCAGACCCTTGCCTTTAGTCATACATTTGCCTATTCCCTTCCTGGTGAACTAATTGAAATTACGGATCATGGAACTGGAAGGAACTTTGGGAGTCACCCAGACCAACTTCCCTGTCAAATGAGAAAACCAAGGTTCAAAGGTAGAGGTCTCAGTCTCCCTATCACTCATTTTGAAGTTGTAAACTCCGTTCTACCAAGAAGCAAGAGGTGGGTGCTACATGGGTTGGTGATAGTCATAGGGCCTTAACATTCCTGGGTTAGGAAGACTCAATATCATTAGTTTCAATGTACTCTTCTCCTATACCTCCTTTCTAGCACATGGGGCTGGATCCAAAGTATAGCTGGTTCAGGAGGGGGTGTGGCAGGGAGTCTCAACTGAGCATTGTAGGTCACTCACTTCTCTCTGAGTCTGAAGAGCTTGAGTTCCCTTCCCAGCTCTACCATAATGACCCCGACTCCTCCTTCCTTGACCTTTCTCCCAGTCACCTGACAGGCTCCCCAAAGCAAACCATCCCCAAGTTTGAGGAATGTTCCTTGGGAGAACAGAGGAGGTGGGTTATGGCAGGTATGGTAAAGACAGCTTCTGCTGAAAACAAGATGTATAAAGAAGAGCTCTTGAGTTGTCTCTGCCTGTCTTGGGTTTTCTCCAAGAAACCAATCAACACATCAACCAAATCAAGAGTTGGTGGAGCTCTGCTCCTGAATCAGTCCTTTATCTTCCAGAGAGGGGCTAGTCAGCAACAGCAGAAAGCCCTGTCTCCTGAACCTAGCTCCTCAAGGTGATCTCAGGGCCATTTAGAGAAACCATGATTGGCAAGACTGAACCCTTGTCTCCTATGTCCCAGGAGGGTCATGGACTCTCAGAAACCATATCCCTTTTCCTTTGGTTCAGAAGGGCCTTCAAAAAGGATGAATCAACAAGCATTTATTTAGCTTTTACTGTCTCCCAGACACTGCTAAGTGCTGAGATGACTATGACTCCTCTTTTCTCCTGTGAAGTGTGGGATTGAACATCAGACTTTAGGAGGCTTTAGTAGATGAGACAGGGCTTGCCAGAGAGAGGCCACTTTCTGATGATTTATTTGAACCTCACCTCATCAAACTGCCTAAAACTCATTTCTGATGCCAAGTGATACCTGCTTTCTTGTTTCGGATGAGGCTAAAACTAAGAGGAAGGGTGAGTGAGTGGGTGGTATTAATCCTGTCATGGCTCCGGGAAAGGGGGGGGAGGAAGCAAGGTGGTGAAGTTGATAAGGACTGACTCTGGAGTCAGGAGTACCTGAATTCAAATCTCAGACACTTGACATTAGCTGTGTGTCCCTGGGCAAGTCACAATCCTAATCGCCTCGTCCCCCCAAAAAAAGACTCCAGGGAGGTTCTCACTCCTGAACCTCTCTCCTCCCCATTTGCCTTTCCCCCAGCCTTCCTACCTCTGAACCACCTATTCCACATCCAAGACTCCTCAGGGTTTGGGGTAGCCCATGTTGAAATTTGCCCCACCCCCATTCCTTAGGTTAAGGGTCCTCTGGAACACAACAAGACATCCCCAAAGGACAGCTGGCCATAGGCCACTGAGGAGTGGGCAGTGGCTCTCAGCTGAGGCGTTGACAGTCTCCTGGAGCCATAGACAATGGAAGTGGCTTGGTGGGTAGGGGGGACAAAGGAAGAGGCCAATGGGGCCCTAATGGTCCTTTCTCTGTGTTTTCAGAATGTGGACATTCACCGCTCCCGGGAGGAGGCCTTGAGGACCGTTCCAAAACACCTGTAGCATGGGTTATGGAGGCTTGGGCCCAGAAGAGGCCTACCTAGCCCTAACCCACCACACACTCCTTGCCTTCTGCTCCCCAGCCAGCCCTGGGGTAGGACTGTCTGTACCCACAGACCAGATGGTGTGTTCAGGGGTCTAGCTGCAAGCATGTTTCAAGTACTGCCTGGGGAAGGATGCTGAGAGGACAGCTTGACTGTATAAACTAACCCCTCCTCTTCCTGTGATATTTTCAACATTCTGAAATGCTGCTTGAAAATAGATGTTTCTTTTGGCCTCTGCTCTAATCTTTATGGGCAGTTGTGTATCTGTTTCCCAGCTTGATGGGGCAGAAATGGATGTTTTGAGGTAGGTTCAGAAAATTCATTTCTTACTTGTGTCCTCTGTGAAGCACCTGCCCACAGGAGCCCAAGATTGGAGAGCAGATGTATCTCCAGTACCCAGAGGGTATAACTTCCCCAGAGATTCTTGTCACGGGCCCTGTGGTCTATGAGGATAGGGGTGGGTCATGGGATGGGTCTGTGATTCAAGTGTTCCCAAGGTCACAAGGGCAATGCCACTGGCTTTCGGTTGGAGATGGTGAATCTAAAAGTGGAGATAGGAGAAGAATTGATGGTGATAGGGTTGGCAAGGGGAGAAAAGAGACTAGAAACAGCTTGGATTATCAGTGAGTCTAGGTTCCCAACTTTTTGGGTGACTGGATCAAGGTGGAAGATTTGTAAATCTGAGTCATAGCATAATTATTGTTGTTCGAATGGAATTTAATTCCATGCACAGAATGACAGTTTTCCTCCAGTCATCTTGGCCATTTAAGGCTCCTTTCAACAGCCCGATTCTGGACCCTTTGTTGGGGGAAAATATCCATAACCAGAGCCAAGAAGATGCTCCAGAGTCACTAAGAGAAAAAAACAACCTGCAGGTCCCCTAAGTTCCTTCAGCCTTTCTGCTTTCTGAATCTTCCCAGCCATGTCATGAAAGATAAGAACCACAAGCCAGGCAACTCTAGAGTCTGAAGTGAAGAAAGTTCCTATTGGACCTGCCAAGGACTAGGATGGGCATTCCTCAAACTTCTGTTTTTCCTCCTGGTTACTAAATCGTCTGGATTCTGGACCCCTGACTTTTCCAACAAATGAAACAAAGCCAGGCTCTTGGAGAAAAGATGGACTTTTAGAGCAAAGTTGTTCCTCTGGGGAAGATCCAGGACTTCAGAGCAAAACAAGGGAGTCAGGAGAGTCAGGTTTTCTTGGCAGAGCTAGACCATCAAAGTAGAACTGGGCTATTGGCAGAGCAAAGTCTTCCAACCACAATTGAGCCAACCAAGCCATTGGACTGTGGACAAGGGAAAGGGGTGAGAGCAGCAGGAAATAGTAAAAGAGGGGAAATCACACAAAACATTTCACTATAGGTCACTCAGCCCACAGGGATTCACTGATTCCCATTTCTGTCCCCACCCCCCACTCCCACCAGTGTACCCAGACCTGTGTCAAGAAGAATCAAATATAGATGGTTCCTTCCCTGTCCTTCATGGAGATAATACAAAATAGCCATAGTTAGAGGAAAGGAAGAACTGAGAATCAGAACTATGAGGAGCTCTGGAGAGCATGAGGTTGTTGGGAGTGGGGTGTCATGAAAATAGGGTGTTGGTCCCATCTGATTTTAGGTAGTGTCTGAAGACCTTGGGGAAGTCATATTCTTTGTATGAGTCTTGGTCTCTTCCTCTGTGAAATGAAAGGATTGATCTAGAACCCATCTTGAACCTTGCCCTCACTGGAAGCCATTAATTTGGACCATGTTCAGAGTGGGTTGAGCAGAATGGTGTGTGGCCTGAAGGAGCAGTTGAAAGAACTGGGCAAGAGAAGTCTTGGGAGTCAGAGGGGACATATGAGAGCCCTTCAGATATTCAAAGAGTTGTCTGTTGAGTGGAAGAGGTATTTGATTGCTTGACCCCAGAGGGAAGAGCAGGGGTGTGATGGACCAGAGTTGCACAGAGCCAAATTAAGACTTTTGAGCAAAGGAAAGCCTTCCTAACAAGTAGAATAATCCCTAAATGGAGCTGCCTTGGGAGATGGTGGGTTCTTCCTATCATTTGAGATCATCAGGTAAAAGCTTCAGGTTATCTATCAATTTAACCAGCATCAGATCTACTGTTGATATTTTTTAAACAGATTTAAATGTACTGCTTCCTGTAGTCTGAATTACTGCAAAAGATAATAGCAGAATAGCTGTTGCAGAAATCAGAATTCATAAACTTAGTGGATCACCCACCAAGGTGGCATTTCTAATGGATCATCAGCTTTCTAACCACTCACCCTTGATTAGATCTGCTAGAACTGATCTTCTAGCAGTTGGTCCCGGGTGACAGATCCCTAGACTCAGATCCAGGTGTCTGCATTCAAAGCCAGTTTGGCCCCTGAACACAGAATGTCAGAACTAGTTTAGTCTCAGTTCCAATAAACTGAATAAACTGAGGCCAAGAGATGGAAAATGACAATCAGAAATTGCTTGACCAAACTCACACAGACAGTAACTGGCAGAGTCGGGATTTGAACCCAGGTCCTCTGTTTCCAAGTCCAAGGCTTTTCCTATTATACTGTGCTGCCTCTCAAAGTCGAGTCAATCCTTGACGGGTTCCTGAACCTCTATTCTCAAAGGTTGGTTCAGCTCTGCCTCTAACATGGCAGTGTGGCTGCTGTCCAAGTGGGCCAGTTTGACATGCCTGGGAGTATCAGCACCCCGATTTATGATATAGCATCTGTTGCTATAACCAGGTTCTTAAGGAAGAATGTAAACTCCTTGAGGGCAGAGGCTGTTTCACTTTTGTCTTTATATCTCCAGCACCTGGCACAGTGCTTGGAACATAGTAGGAACTTAATAAAGGTTTGTTAAATTGATGTGTGTGCTGAGTCAAGGATTTTATAGGGAATCAGGGAGTAGGACTTTTGCAGCCCAAGCTAAGTCCCCACCACCTTGTGAATGTTGATGAAACTGGACTTTGTCAGAGAATTGCCTGCTTCTTAGTCATACAGTGCCATCCCTGGGATCATGAACACTCACCAGAATGGTTCCTTTCTTCCATTATGCAGGACCTGTCACCACTGCTAAAGTTACTTACTTCTTGCTCAGAAATGTTTCCAACTTCACATTTTCCCTTCCCACCTCATCTCTGTCCAGGTCCCCTGTTTGTCTTACACTTTGGAACTTTTGAAACCTTCTCAGACTAATTTTTTTAAATGCATAAAATACATATTATTTACAAATGAAACCAATACTATTGAAATGGATATATGTATATAACACACACACACATATATATTTGTACAAACACACACATATTTTAAAATAGGCCCCAGGTTAAGAACTTAGGGGAATTGGAGACAATGCAGGCTAATTTGTGACCCCCTCTACAGACATAAGTTGTCCATAATTGGGAGAAGTACATCCCTGGCAGCATCCACATATTCCAGACCCAGTCTAGCTTACTATCCCAGGCTTGTGAATGGACATTACTCTGTAGGTAATCAGAAGCCTGGGCTGTCAGTCCTTGCTCCACCCCAAATCATTTAAGTATTTGACTGGTATTGGACTCATCAATACACATTTCTCTCATTTTCCATTAGACCTTGCTGTTTGACCCACATTTCTAAAATGAATCACCCCTTAGTAATCATGGAATAAATGGTGCAGTAGAGAGAGTGCTGGGCCTAGAGTCTGGAATACTCATCTTCTGAGTTCAAATGTGGCTCCAGACACTTACTGTGTGACCCTACACAAGTCACTTAATCTGTTTACCTTAGTTTCCTAATCTGGAAAATGAGCTGGAGAAGGAAACGGCAAACCAGTCTAGTATCTTTACCAAGAAAACCCCAAAATAGGATCACAGAGAGCTGGACATACTGAACAACAACGATAATCATGGAATAAAAAAAAGATTTTTGTAGTTTAAGACAGGAGTATCAAACTCACATATGGACATGGCCATTTAGCCTTACATATGGATCCCTAAGGCTATTGACTTAGGAAACAACATGTTAACATCTGTATTCTTTGTACTTTTTTTTGTTCTATATGTCCTAATTACATTTTAATCTGGTTTGGGCCACACTTAGGAGTGTTGCAGCTCATGTCTGAGAGATCTGTGACCTGCAGGGGATAAAGAGGAGAGCTTCCAGCAATAATAGGAGGATTTGCAAAGTCCTTTTTATGTTTCCCCCTGAGCTTCACAACAACCTTGTGTTGGTGCTCATCTCCCCATTTTACAGAATGCCAAGTGACTTGCCCAGTTCACAAAGTTGTAAGCATCAGAAGCAGGTATTAAATCCAGTTCCTCCTGACTCCGAAATCCAGGCCCCTATCCAATGCACCAAGCTGCTTTAGAAGATTAAGGGGTGCCTCAGAGATTAGGTTATGGGCCTAAGAGAGGAACATGGATGTACACTCTCACAAGCTTCACGGAGCTGATGAAAACCTCCTACCACTATCTCAGTAAACTACAACCTAGAGTTTGGGTAGGCATTCAAGGAAGAGGGATGGAGTCCAGACTCAGAGCTATGTTGTCTTCAGCTAAATGAATAGGGAAGGTAATGGCTAGGAAGTTATAAAGTGAAGCTGATGTGGATTGATTCTTAGCATGCAGAACATTCTTAGCTCTTTCTTACCTCCATAATTTGGTTCAGTGCCTAACTTCAGCCTGTTTCTCCTTAACTCTAAATGATATGATATGGTCTAGCCTGCTGTATAGATTAACTTGTAGGTTGGTCTTCAGGTAACAAGCATTTATTAAGTGGTTTCTATGAGCCAGGCACTGTGCTATGTACTAGGAAAACATAGTACCTACCCTCAAGGAGCTTACAATCAAATGGAGTAAGCAACATGCAAAAAATTGATATACAGATTATATATATATATATATATAGTAATGAAGGTACAGAGGGAAGGCACAAGCATGGGAGGAGGGGTCAAGGTGGGGGACAAGACAAGGCTTCTGGAGGTAAGTAGGATTTAAGCTGTCTTCAGGGAAGCTAGGACATGGAGGTGAGGAAGGAGAGTATTCCAGATACAGAATGTCTGGAATAGACCATGACAAGGCATAAATTTACACAGAGAATGGACTATTATGTGTAGGGAAGAGGAAGAAGACCAGTGTCACTGAACAGTAGAATACATGGAGAGGAGTATGGTACAAAACAGGAAAGGAAAGAAGGAGCCAATTTGTGAAGGCCTTTAAAAACCAAACAGAGAATTTTAGGTTTGATCCTGAATATAATGGGGAGCCACTGGAGTTTATGGAGTAGGGCAGTGACATTATGAGATCTCAACTTTAGGAAAATTACTTCAGCAATTGCATGCAAGAAAGATTGAAGTGAGGAGAGACTGGCAGGGAGATCAACCAGAAACCTATTATTATAGTTCTGGCATGAAGCAAGGAGGGTCTGAAATTGGGTAGTGGCTATCTGAGTGGAGAGAAAGGGATATATACAAGAGATGTTGTGAAGGTCTAAATGACAAGCCAAGCCAATGGATAGATGTAATAAGAATGAGAAATTCAGGATGGTGCTGAGTATGCAAGTTTGAGTAATTAGGAGGATGGTGGTTCTCTCTATAGGAACAGGGAAGTTGGGAAAAGGGGAGGATTTAGGGGAAAAGATAATGAGAGCTATCTTGGATGTGTTGAGTTTGAGATGTTTATGGGATATAGTTTTAGATATCCACTTATTAATGCAAGTCTGGAAATCCTGGTTACATAGACCTATGTCAGTCTGTCAATTGAGATGGTAGTTGAATCTGTGGGAGCTGATGAGATCAACCAAGTCAAACACTAAGGGAAAAGAGAAAACAGCTAGGACAGAGTTTGAGGGTCATCTACATTTAGTGGATGTAGCCTTATTGGAGAGGCAAGAAAGGCAATGGAGAAGTTAATTGTATATCCTTTTCTCTCTCTCTCTCTCTCTCTGGTTTGAGACTTTGTGCTTGGATCTTCAAAGGTTTGGGCTTTGGAGGTGGGGTGTGAATTTTTCTGGCTTAGTTTTGTTCATTCTGTCTTAACTATTAATCATCGTCTAGTCACTGACATGACTAGGTTGCCGTCCCCATCCCAGCCCTGTCACTCTATGCTCTGTGCTCAGATCTGGTTAGTGATTGTTATGACCCAGGTAGAAATTAACGAGTTCTAACAGAGTGACCATGGAAATCAAGTGAAAGTTTTAAAGAGCTTTAATAGAAAATTAATTTAGCCATGGCGACTGTCTCTCATACCAGTCAATAGAGAGCAGTCCTGATCCAAACTTGCAGACCTCTTTTATACCATCTAGTTCCATTGTCAATTGACTACAGATTGATTACAGAAGGAAACCAGGCACAGGGATTTGCTCTTTGTAGTTAGGGGAGTGTGAACTCCTTTCTGATGGATGAGGTAAACCAGGGGTTTGTAATTTCTTCTGTGCTGATCAATCAAGAATTTAGACATGAGAACCAGAGATTGCAATTACCTTAGGATAGATCAATTAATATTTGGACATGGGAACTTAGCTTAGCCTTATGGATGAGGAGCTAAATACAATTGTGAATAAGGGGTTTGTCATGAGAATGAGTTTCAGGTACATAGGAAAAAGTAAACAACAAGACAGATTGCTTGAGTGCCTTCTTCTGTCTACACTAGCTCTATCTTGGGTTAATTCCCAGTTTTGGCCTGCTAATTTCTGAGCCTGCTAGTTCCTGGTTCAGCTTGGGTATTCAGGGCTTATTTGATTTCTTTAATTTTACAGAATATCAGATTATTTCACTGAGATTTCTACTTAACTAAGTCCTGCCCATTTCATGATTGACCCTGTTTTTATGGCCAGTGTTGGTGATGTGGGTGTGTATGGAAATGGCCCGCCTCTGGCTCAAGCCACATGTGACTGGCCCAAAGAAGCTCACTTTTCCCCAGCTTGAGTCGCATGTCACTATCATGTGAGATCTTGGGACTTTGGACACTTAAACAAAATGCTGATGATGTGGAAAACCATTGAGGGCATTTGGGGAATGGATCTGGTACACTCCACACCACCTCTTCTTCACACACCCCTAAATTCTTATATTTCTGAGTTTTACCATTTTCTAGAGACCATATATTTGTTCTTGTCTCTCATGCCAGTGTGAATTTTAATCTGCTATATTTTCTCCACCCCATGTCAGGGCCTCTCCATTTTGAATGAACCCACAGTATCTGGTTATAAGCTCGTGTTATAACCTGCTTCTTTCCTCTTAAGCTGCTGGTGGAATGAATGAGGATTTTTGTGTGTGTGCTGGTCAAGCTACAAGCTTTTATTTCATTTAGTGTCTACTGTATCCCAGGCTCTGATCTAGGAATATAAAGACAAAAGTGAACCAGTTCCTTCAAGGAGCTTACATTCTATCAGAGGAAACAACATGTGGACATATAAATAAAGCCATTTGTTAAGGGCATAGGAGGAAGCTAGCAATTGGGGGTGGGGGTGAGGTTGAGCAGGAAAGGCTTCCTATAGCAGATAATAATAATAGAAGCTAACATCCATCTAAATAGTGTTTATTATGTGCCAGCCACTGGGCTCACCATTTTACAATTATTATTTCATTTTATCTTCAGAACAACCCTGGGGGGTAGGTGCCATTATTATCCTTGTGTTACAGGTAAAAAAAAAAAAAACTGAGACAAACAGGCTAAATAACTTGCCCAAAATCATGGAACTCCTAAGTACCTGAGGCTGGATTTGAACACACATCTTCTGATTCCAGGTCCACTGCTCTGACCACTCTACCACCCTGTTTTGAGCTGAGCTTTGAAGGGATCTAGTGTTTCTAAGAGGTAAAAGGGAGGAGGAAGATGCATTTCAGGCACTCTGTGGAAAGACAGAGACAAGATGAATACTGTGTAGGAAGAACAGAAAGTAAAAGAGTCAGGCTGAACCAACGAATTTATTAAGAGGATGTAATAAGTCTGGAAAGGGAGGCTGGGGCCATATTGCAAATGGCTTGAAATGTAAGAGGAGTTTGTATTTTGTTTTCTAAGTGACAGGGGACCACTAGAGCCCTCAGAGGCAGGCAGCATGGTCAGATTTGTGCTTCAGGAAGCTGCCTAGGAATGGATGACAGATCAATAGAGTCAGGGGCAGGGCACAGAAACCAATTAGGAGCTTCTTGCAATAGTCCAGACAAGAAGAATTGTGAGGGGCCAAACTAGGGAGAATGTGGTAAGTGGGGAGAAGGGAACAGAGTCAAGAGATGCCAGGGAGGTGGAATTGAAAAGTCTTTTTTTAAATTTATTTTTATTTTTTGCTTTTTGGAGGGCAATTGGGGTTAAGTAACTTGCCCAGAGTTACCCGGCTAGTAAGTGTGTCAAGTGTCTTAGGCCACATTTGAACTCGGGTCCTCCTGACTCCAGGGCCAGTCCTCTATTCACTGCGCCACCTAGCCACCCCAAAATTGATAAATCTTGATACATAAAGGTAAAAGTGAGAAGAGGACTATGACTGAAGTTGTGAACCTTGGTGACTGGAATAATTGTCATCCCTTTGCCAGAAATAGGGAAGTTTGCTGAAAATTTCAGAATAAACTCCATTTTAGATATGTTGAGTTTGAGAAATTTGAAGGACATGTCTAAAATGTCCAGTAAAGAGTTAGTGATGTGGGCTTGGAGCTCAGGAAAGAAAGTAGGCCAGGATATACAGATCCCAGAATCACTGGCATAGATAATGGGGTGCTCCAGCCCTAAGATCGTCTCTGCAAGCCTCCCAATTTCTCAGTAGGCCCTTGTCCTGTGAGAAAATTTTCTCTTGTTGCAGAACACATTCTCTTATCAGGACAGAGGGGTGCCTGGTCCAAGGATTTCTGTACCTGTCTGACCCAAGGGCTCTCCTTTACAGTTAAATCCCCAACATCTATGCCTCTGACAACTCCTTCAATGTCTGGTACCAACAAAGTTATCTCCACAAACTCCCTACACTTTCCCATCTGAGCTCCCAAAGATACCTTGACCCTTAGATTACCTAATTAGCACCTCTGGCATTCCTTTCCCATGCCCCTTTTCTATATAATTCAGCCCCATCAAGTTGCAAGTTCTCAAAAGGAACTTCACCTGCTACTATTGGCATTACAATAAACTGCCTCTTGACTGAAAGATGGCTTGAGTGTGTGATTCATTCCAGGTGACTCTGCCTTGGCTTTCTTGAGGTCCCAGCACCCCCAAACCTTTTTACTGAGATGATAAGTGAACCCACAAAAGCTGATGAGATCACCAAACGAGAGATGGTAGAGAGAAAAGAGAATAGAACTCAGGACAGTAACCTCAAGTTACATCCATATGAAGGTGACAGGATCTGAATGATCATCTAGCAAAGCAGGCTGAGGACAAGTCAGATGGGTGGGAGGAGAACCAAGAAAGAGAAGGGGCAAGAAAACCCAGAGAAGAAAGAGTGTCCAGAAAGCGAGAACATTCAGCTGCATTAGATGCTACAGAGAGGTAAGGGAGACTTGGTAATTCACAGGTAACTAGAAAGAGTGGTTTCATTTGAGTGAGGAGGCTGGTAGCCAGACAGCCGAAGAAGTGCTGAAAAATGGGTGAGAGAAGAGAAGTGAATGAAATTAGTGTAGATGGCTTTTAAAAAATAAATATCATTTTAATTCCCAGCAATGAGTATAAATACAAATACAAAAAGGTATTTCAGAAGTCAAAGAAGGAAAACAAAAACTAAACTAAAAAAGTCATTGTAAAACTAACCTTAAACTTTTGTTACTTGTAGATCATTAATTATGAAAAACACAAGACATGTTTAGCTTTAACAAACTTATTTTTCCCTTCTGTGGCCCCTTTTAAACTTCCTGCTTTTTTGACTAGGTTTCATTGTTCCTATCATTAGTGTCTTTAAATTACATTTAAATTACAATGTTTCCTATTGTTTTTGGTTTACCTTTCCTTACCTAGCAACCTAGATGGGATCAGAGGATTCAGAGCAGGAAGGGATTTGAGAGCTCATCTAGTCTTACCCCTTCATTTGACAAATGAAGACATGGAAGACCAAAAAGAGAAAGCTAATTAGTGAGTAGCAAAGTCAGGATTAGAACCCTGTCGATTCCTAAGCCAATGCCTCTTTTAAGACTTCAACAGTATTACTCCATTTAAATCCTCCCATAACTCTTTCTTTTATAGTCATTTTTTCTTATGGTACAACAATATTCCATTTAATTCCTATATTGTAATAATAACTGACATTTAGATAATGTTTTATGGTTTGCAAAGGGCTGTACATTTAATAGGGAAGCTAGGTGGTACAGTGGATAGGGCATTGGGTGTGGAATCAGGAAGACTCCTCTCCATAAGTTCAAATCTAACCTCAGATACTTACTAGCTAGGTGATCCTGGGCAAGTCACTTAACCCTGTTTGCCTCAGTTTCCTCATCTGGAAAATGTACTGGAGAAGGAAATGGCAAACTATGCTAGTTTGCCAAGAAAACCCCAAATGGGTCACAGAGTCGGACATGATTAAAACAACAAGTACATTTGATCCTTGTGATAAAAATCCTATAAAGCGGCAGTTCTCAACCTGTGGGTTATATTCAGTTTGTATTCAGATAGCCTGCATATCAGATATTTACATTATGATTCATAACAGTAGCAAAATTACAGTTATAAAGTAGCAACAAAACTAATTTTATGGTTGGGGGTCACCACAACATGAGGAACTGTATTAAAGGGTTGCGGCATTAGGAAGGTTGAGAACCACTGCTATAAAACTAATTAGTACAAATACCATCCCCATTTTTGGGCATGGAAACTCACCCAGTATTCCTTACATTTATACAGGTTTTAAATGCTGGGGACAGGATTCAAAGCCAGGTCTCTCTTGATTCCAAGTCCAGAATTCTTGCTCCTGTGTCCTGTGTCTCTTCCATAATATATTCATCAGATCCCCAAGAAATGGACACAGTTTATTTGTTTCCACTTTTTTGCTATTACAAGTCATACTGCTAAGACTTTTTGCAGTAGCAAAGAATTGGAAACAAAGTAGATGTCTATAGACTGGAGCATCTTGTGGAGTAAGAGTGTCAGGGTATTATCACATTGTGAGAAACAAAGTGTGAGGAATACAAAGAAGCATGACAAGACATATATGAGCTGATGCAAATTGAATTAAGCAGAACCAGAAGAAAATATATACACGACTAATGCAATGGAAATGCAAAGAAAAACAACAATTGAAACTTGAATGCGGAGAAATTATAATGATCAAGCTTGGCCCCAAAGAAAAGGCAAGAGAAGACCCCTCTTCCTCCATGTACTTATTCATAGAGGAGGTCAGGGAACAAGTTTAGGACACTGCATAGAATATCAGATTTTTTTCGCATAGGTTGGTTAGTTTTGCTGAACTTGTTTTCTCTTTTTTTCTTCTTTATTTGAAAAGATGATCTTCTGCAAAGTATTTTGAGGTAGAGTATAATGGGAAATGTAGGTGATAATAAAAACAAAAGATCAATAAAATATATTTTTAAAAAGCAAAAGAGTTCTGCTAGGAACTTTTTTTTAAAGATAGGGTTTTCCACCTTCTCCATAATCTCCTTAGTGTTTAATCTTGTCATTGGGATCATTGAGTCAAAAACTGAACATTTCTGTGGCTGAATTGGGATTATATATCAGCAGTTACATCATTCAAATTTATAATTAATGATGGTTTTTCCTGCTTTGTTTGATTTCCAGGCCACAGCTATCAGTCATGTCTATGTTGTTACTGGCTCTTCCATCTTTATAATTGAGTCACAACTAGCCCCTCAATCCTTTCTGTCTCTCAGAGCCATTAGGAGTGTGGGATATGAGAGGCTTTGTTCCAGGGAACCAAAAGTTAAAGGGTGCTGACAGTTTTTACCTTCCTTTAGTGACTTGGAAGCAACTGACTGTAGCATCTCGTTAGCATGAATAATTAATTAAAATAGCACCTGATAGCTGTGTGAGTGAATATCTCCTTACAGATGACTCCCTCACCCCATCCTCCCCACACAGAGCTCCTCCCTGACCTGGCCATGTCATGATCCACCTCAGACAGTGGCTTCCTTAGCAGTGGCCTCTAGAGTCCCAGGGACTCTCTCTTACCCATCATAGGGCAATAGGGAAGTAAAAAAGGAAATAGCCTACGTTGGATTCATGGCATCTTCCCTATTTTCTCAGCTTTCTCAGTTCTTTCCTCACCTTACCTTGCTTCTCCTTTGTGTAGAATGCTCAGTTTGTCTCAACGAATCAACGACCTTGGCTTCAGTGTGAGGAATTTTGAGACACTTCAGACAGATGAAGTGATATATAGTCTCATGCTGTCTTATTTGGTGCTTTTTTAGATTCTCCCTAGCTCATCCCCTCCAGGGGTTGCTACACTTTCTTACTGGTTCATTCTGAAGCTTTCCTAAATCTGTGACCTCTTCAAAGAGTGAACTCCAGAGCAATAACTAGGAATTCTGATGCCTGAAGCGAATTCAGTTGGGAGGAGGGTAGAGTGTCTGGGAATAATGGTGGTATAGAGACTAATCTGAACACAAACTTAGATGTGCTGGGAGAGAGGATAGCTTGTGGAAGAGGGGAAGAGAGGCCCCTAGGAGGAGGGTGGCACAGTGGCCGATCTGGAAGTAGTCATGTCATTTGCAATGCAGCTGGCAAAAGACTGCAAAATAAAACCCGGGGATGATGGTTACCACAGAAAGGAAATGAGTCCCTGTCCAGGAAGTAAACATGCATCTCCTGGGATTGTCAACTCCCTGGAGTAAAGCCTTGGTCACAACATGCCAATTACAGTTCTGAAGCACACCCAAGACACATAAAGATCACAATCCTTCCAGGCTTTCATATCCTGTGTGGTTTTTGTCTGTATCCTTCTACAAATCCTTCACAGACTCTTTGTCCCATGCCCTTCCTTAAATATCTAATGGATGTCAGTGCAATGTTCAGGCAATAATAACTTATGACCAAGCTCCCCTCTTTTTTCAGTCATGTGCGTCTTTGGTAATAATGCCTGTTAGGATATTTCACATTCTGAAATCAACATTAATAATATGCTATAGCCTGCTTTCATCCACCACACACCTTCCCATCATTTTTAAAGTTACCTTACCTACATTTTTGATCCTCCAGAAATTGTGGTGTACTGTGATTTATATCACTTGGAGGATGTTGGCATTAAGAGATGGACTTTCTTAGACAAGGGAGCAGCACTGCTTTTATGTAACTGGCTGAAGGCCCTGTTTTGGCAGACTTCATCAAAGAGGGATGAGATGGTGTTGGGAGGAAGGTGGTCTGGTGTTAAGCAATGCCCTGAGTTGCCAACTAGTCTGTGGAGCTGGAAGGGACCTCAGAGATCACCTACCAGGGGTGGGGAACCTGCAGCCTCTAGGCCATGTGTGGCCTTCTAGGTCCTTGGATGTGTCCTTTTGACTAAATCCAAGTTTTACAGAACAAATGCTTTTATTAAGGAATTTGTTCTGTGAAGTCTGGATTCAGTCAAAGAGCTGTACTTGAGGACCTAGAGGCCCACGTGTGGCCTCAAGGCCACAGGTTTCCCACCGCTGATTCTAATCTCTAGTTCAAACTCTAATTTTACAGCTTACAAAACTGAGAGGCCCCCCGAAATGAACTGATTTGTCCAAGGTCACAAGACCAGATCTTAGTCGGAACTCAAACCAAGGTCTTGTCACAATTCTATGTCTAATGCGTTTTCTAGTGGGTTATGGTTATAGGACCTGGTCAGCTGCAATCATACTCTTAATTAAAGCATGGGTCTGACCCATGTCACTTCTGGAGCTCATGATCTTGAAGATAAAATGAAAACTCCTCTATTGGGTATTTAAAGCTACTTATGATCTCCATTTCTAAAACATTTCCTATTACTCCCCCTCTTTACACCCTACAGTCCCCTGTATACCCCACATGTACAACATTCCCTATCCTACCTTCATGTTCCTTATTCCTGGAATACTTTCCCTTCTTAGTTTCAACTCTTGGAATCCCTAGGTCCATTCAAAGCTCCGCTCAAGTGCCTTCTCCTACATGAGGCATTTTCAAATTGTTTTCTCCCACCCCAGTTTTAAAATTGTTTTGTATGTATTTTGTATGAGGGAGTTTCTCCAAAGTCCCTCTAAGGCTGTGGCTGACTTTACGTGCATATGATATAGAGGAATAACTTCTAAAGCAAGTAACAGACAATGGCCTTGCCCCATAGGCTTAGTTTCTTTCTGTTTACTTATCTACTCTCTCATCTACATGGGAGAATGGAAGAGAGAGAATTCAAAAATTAGACTCTTGAACCCTAGGGCTGCATCATAGTTATTAAATAACTATTACAAGGATTATAGCTTAGCTTTCACAGGTGAAAATTTTGGAAGCATAGTGAATGCTCACCATAAGCTTAGGTGAAATATCTGGTTGTTATTTTTCTGTCATGTCCAACTCTTTGTGACCCTTTCTGGGGTTTTCTTGGCAAAAATCCTGGACTGATTTACCATTTCCTTCTCCAGATAATTTTACAAATGGGGAAACTGAGGCAAACAGGGTTACATGACTTACCCAGGGTCACCCAGTTAGTACAGAGGATCAGACAGAGGTTTTTTGCTAGTTCCAAGGATTCCTGTATTATCCTTTGTTTAGTGGGGAAAATGTTTTGTTTTGTTTCTACTTTTCTTAAAATATCATTTAATTAAATGTCTTTGCTTTGAAGTGATTGTGTCCTATGACTATCAAAATTAAGCATATCAGTGGGGGCTCATGAATGAAGGCTTTAGGCATGCAGACCCACAGAGTTTATAGTCATCATATCCTGAACATACCTGATTTTGTTTGTTTTGAGAAGCCAGTCAGGGTCCAGCCTTGTTAGGTCTGGATGCAAGACTGGTAATAACAGGTGGTATGGGCTTCAGTGAGAGGCACTATGGTATTTTAGATAGAATTTAGCCTGGATATTAGGAAAGGAATCAAGTTAGCAAAATATTCAAGAGTGGTCACTGGAAAGGTCAGTGATGGGACTTGGTAGGAGTTGGGTTGAGGCCAAAGATATCTTGAAAATTTGATCTACTGCCTTGGTAAATCTAACAATGGAGTTTTTCTGGCCAAAGATTCTCAAGGAAGGACTGTCCATGAAGGACATTGGTTGAATTTTTAAAATTAATTATTTTATTTATTTTCTTGTTTACATCATTCATTTCCACCAGATTTTGAGTTACAGAATTTTCTCCCTGTCTTTCCCCCACCCCCATCCCCAAAACAGTGATCCCACTGTA